>JBAMNC010000028.1:590000-1190000 GCA_037902135.1 Cetoscarus ocellatus | reverse complement strand
TCTTTCCAATTATGAGTCACAAGGTTTCAGCTGCTGCAAGCAAATGAAAAGAGGGCTATGGGGGCAAACAAGAACAGTTACATGACATTATCAAAACTTTGCACAGTGGAAAATTATGTTTTCTTGTAGACACTAATCCCTCAGAGTAAAAGACTGATGACAAATAAAATTTTAAAGGCCATTTAGAGCTAATGCAACAGCCAAATGGAGACCCTTGAGATTCTTACACTTCCGCACTGGCTTCATTTTATAACGCAGGAGCCAGGATCATGCTATTTGGGTTATACAGGTCAATCCAGGCTTTTAAATGACTACGCAGTGACACAAGATGATTCAGCCCTTTGAGTCCCTCTGTTCACTTCCTTTGTAAGAAGACTGGGGTCATTTACAAGCTCAAAGTCTCATAATATATCAACGATTCAGAGTTTGAAAAATAAGTTAGTTACTGATCGTATTTGGAATATCAAGCGAGGGCCAAAGAAAAGTTTAGAAAACCACTTGTCACTTCTCTGCTCTCTTCTTTTGTCTCCATTGAAAATAAGGAAGAAAGGGGAGGTAGAGCAAATGTCTGATCAGTGGGGGTGAGGGTTAGCCCTGACCAGGACACCTCACCATTACTCTGCTCCCCCCACCCTCTCCGCAAGCTCCCTCTCCAGACTTTTCTCTGCCTCCCGATCTTTCTCTGAGCTTGAATTATTCCATGTTGCACCAAGAATTGTTGTCTTTGTTTGGTTTGCACCCCTGCCCTCCATACAAACTCCTCCTTCCATGTTTAGAGACTGGGTCTGCTAAAGGTTGCAATGCTGTTTGGGCTGTGATAGTCATGTAGTAAGGTGGGTTAGTTAAAGGAGGTCCTTGTATTTGCATGTTGGGCAGTGAGGGCTGCCAGAACTCACTGTTAAGTTTCTCAAAACTGTTGTGGGACAAATTAAAGAAAGAAATGGAGAAAGGTGATCCATGTGGTGAGGCATGTGGTGCGGAGCCTGGGTCTGTTACCAGTAGGGATGGAATTCCCATATCAATTCCTTCCTTGATTTTCAACAAAAAGTCTCTTACTGCACAACGTTTAATGGGTGGAATCCTAGAAACTCACAGAATCATTTTAATGCAGTTTATCAGGACTGTCATGTGTTTGACATTTCTGCCACTAAAAAACCTATGTACACCAGCTTTTGCCAAAAGAGCAAATCAGCAGGAATTGATAAGGGAATCAACTAAGAATGTGATCGATAAGCAGAATTGTTAACTTTCACTTGTCTATGGCATTTTTTTTTTTTTTTTTTAAGATTTTCTTTTCGGGTAATTTTTTGGCCTCTGTTGATCAGAGAGATACTTGGAAATGGTGAGGGGAGAGCAGGGGAAGACATACTACTAATGGTCCCTAGGTCAGACTCGAATCAGGGCCACGAGCACACGGCGAGAGCCTCAATACATGCATAGTTGCTACTGGCACCCCTTGTCTGTAACACTTTCAACTGATGTGGACATAAACACCTGCTTAAACAAGGTAAAAATAGCTCTAGTTTTAATCTTTCTCCCTGCTGACAGAGAAACACAACATACATGAGTGACACGCCCTAGGCAAGCCTTATATTGTCTATATTTTTGGTGCATGAGATCTAGCACTTTCCAGCAGCCTGGGGTTTTCTTCCTTCATTTAAAAAAAATTCCATTCACACAAGACGTTTTTTAAAACATCTTTGTCCACATAAAACCTCCCCAAAAACATAAATGCACTGATAAATGTCATTATGAGCATTCAGCGCAGAATGTAACATTTCTGGCCAAAAATGCCGTTTTTACTGTCCACACAAAGATACTATAAACAGGGTTTCTAAAAATCTTCACGCTGGCAGGACTTTTCCAAAATAGGCATTCTTAGTGACCAAAAAGTTTTATGTGTTAACAGAGGGCCCAAATGCACATAAAAAAACTGCATTTTCCAGAACATCCACCCAAGTCCTACGTGTGGAAATAGTCTGAGTCTTCATTCTGAGGTGAAAATTAAAGTTAACCCTGATTCAGCCAACAAACGTCCAACCTGAAACAATGCCGAGGCCCATGTTGTCAGTTGGGTAACCCAGAAGCAGATAGAGGCATAAGTGGGACATGAGATTTAGAGTCTTTTCAGTGAGCAACATAAGTATCTTGTCTTCATTTCATGTTGGTGTACAAATTTACTCCACAAGAAAAGTTTGGAAATGTTAGGCTGACAGTTTCTTCCCTTTAATAATTTCAATTGATATCGTATTTTATATCGTTAGAAAGCCTGATTAGCCACTTTTACAACAAGGTACAACTAAGGATTGCACATTTATGGATGGAGCAACACAGCTTAACATGTGGGTAGCGCCCAAACTAAATGTGCAGAAAACCCCTGGAAGACAGCCCACAGTTACTCAGTGAAGCAAAGATGAGGAACCAGTCTTCTTGGGATGTCGTCTTCCCAGGGCGCCCATTTTGTGGTCCGTCTTTGACCTCACCAGTCTCACGGAACTTGGTTCTAAGTTTGGGAATGGTACCGGGACTGACACCAAATAATGCTGCCACTTTGCATACCAGAACACCAGCTTCCAGTTGCAGAACACTACCAATTGGTATCATTAAAATGGAGAAATAATTGACTGAAATAACCCCTCCAAACTTTTTTTGAGGAGTATATTTGAACTTAGATTTTACTGTTGGATGCAGCCACAATCAGGTCTCCAAATATGAGTCCTCGCACACTCACAAACTGTTCTGCAGTCTGTCCCAAACTCCTAAACATAAAAAACCTACCACAGGCCAAAACTGCTACACTACAGCGTTTGATAGTAACATAACCAGGCCTCCTTCTCCCCCTCCTGCCAGCTAACAAACAAGAACAGACCTGACAAAAGGGCTGACACAGAAAAGCAGGCTTTGGGGTGTAAAACGAGGCTCTCACAGCTCACACTGTCATAGAAGGATTCATCGTCTGGCTTCAAAGAGTTGACTAGGAGGATGTTGGGTGGCAGGCAGGGTGCAGTGGCTAGCAGGAAGGATTGGCAGGATGGCACAGAGAGAGGCAGCTGGCACTTGATGCTTGAAAAGCTTGACTTCAGACAGAAACATGTCGCACACGTACTTATGCGGCGATAGACTGGCTAGGGTCTTCAAACGCGGTAGGGCGTGGAGACTGCCTGCAAAGCTCACTGCTTGAAAGGACACATTTGTGAAAATTCAAGAGTACACACAATATATCCGTGGAGCCTGGCGATGGTCAGACATTTGTGTGTTAGTGTTTGTGCATGGGGATGTGTTTTGCCTTGCCTAAGGGGGATTTGGCTGCTGTACTTGCCTGGATATTTCAGTGCTCTGAGGAGACATAGCAGAAAAGGCATTGAGTGGGAAAGAAAGCAGAAATCAGTAAACAGATTTCCCAACAACACAAAACAGCCTCTTCTAACAGACACCCAGGGGTGAAACCACTGCGTCCACTTTACTCAGTTCACCTCTGAGGGTTGGCAGCTTTCATCCCCCGCTGCCCAAAAGCAAATCTACCTGTCTCTGTCTGCCCTTGTCTGCACCCAAAGCTGTCCTGATAGCTTCTTTTTTAACCACCATGATACAAAAGTCAGACCTGTGTGTTGAGAGCCCCACATTAAATCAAGGACAAATTAACTGTGCAGGTTAAACTGTGACAAGGGGAAAGCTGTACAGCATGAGCTTCCATCAATTACACATGTAGAGAGTAATGAGAACGGTAGGAACAATAGAATAAGATTGAAAGTAAAATAACTGAGAGGTTGTGTCCTTTCTGTGGGCTGATGTTTCTCCCAACACTGAAAGTCCCTGATAATGGAACAAAACACACATCATATTCAAGTTAAAGCCTCCAGGCACGGTCATTGAAGGCATTAAAACATACTAGACAGCAAAAACCATGATTTTAACATTAAACCTGGTTCATCAGAGAGCTGATTTTAAACATTTTTAAATCTACAAAAATTCTTTTGCAGCATCAGCATGTCACAAAGCACAATCTTGTTGCACAATCCTGATAAATTATTGAGTTAAGGGTTGAAAGGTGGATGGAAACAATGATTCTAGCAACACTCTCCAATATGGCTCAGCAGCTTTCAGTCACAGGACTGAAGAAAAGGGCCGGAGAGCAAAAACACTGTTGGCTACCATTCACTATGTAGGGCTGTGGCTAATCCTTTTAATTTTCCATTTCTGTAAGTGATGTTTATGTACATCGCATGACAACCAAAGGAAAACCAATGTATTAATGTAAGCAAGCATCTAAATCGCTTAAAACAGCAAAGTTGGCATGCTGGTTTAGTGGAGTGGGTAGCAACCTCAGCAAAAAAGGTTAGTGTGTGCACATCTAGGCTATATCTTTACAGGTGCAGGACAAAGAAATCAGCAACTGCTAAGGATCGGAATCGAAAACCAATTCCAATTAAGAATCAATAACAAATAGCTACAATAGTCAATAATATTAGTCTTTTTGCTTAACAATTCCCTTAATTATTCCACCCAGAAGTATTGGTCTCCCTCACAAATTGACAATGTCATGCTCTCATCACAGACAGTCAGCCCAAAGGAGCATTTGAGACAAGAGAAACAGTCAGTTGTGTGGCTTAATTAAATACAATATGATGCCTACACAACTTCCTGTGTGATTTCAAACAATGGTGGAAACACCAACAACATACTGAAACATTTTTCTTTGCAAAACAGTGATCAATATCAGGGGACCCATATCTTTGGCATCGTTGACCCTGAAAGCCTCTGTAGACTCGATATTTTTGTACAAAAAATCTGTAGGAATCAATAGAGTAGTGATAAACAATTGGATCAATAGGCAGAATCGACGATGGCATTGGTATCAATAAAACTGTATCAATTCCCATCCCTTTCAACAGCAGAAAAAGGAAAAGGTCTGCACGCTGTTCAGCTCACAAAAAGAGACTTTATTTAATATAAGGAAACTTTTCGATTTCTCAAGTGTCTGAGGAAGATCTTGTTGATCGAAATGTCTCCTTATATCAAATTTAGCCCGCTGGGAGCTGGACAATGTGTGGATCTTTTCCTTTTACCTGCAGTGGGTAGCAGCCTTGCACATCACATTTATGGAGGCTCTTGCCTTGTGCAGACAGCCCAGTTCGATACTCGTCTGAGGCCCATTTGCCGCACATCTTCCCAAAATCTTTGTTGACCCATCTAAGTCCATTTATTCTCTCTCTACTGTCAGTGAAAGCAAAAAATACCTTCAAAATAAAAACCCCACCGTCATCACCAGAGCTTTAATCCAGTGATGGTATCATACTTAAATAGAGGGGGATATCTCCCCTTACACAGACCAGGTTTAAAGTTCAATAAAGTACGGACAGTGTCATGTATGCTTGATGTGTTCAGATCAATAAAGCTGCTGTTGGGGAGGAGAGGAACAAAAATATGTGCTCATATGCTAACTTTAACCCTTTAGAATTAAATACTAGTAATATCAGGGCCACAACCTGCCATCAACTCTTACACTGTTTATTTTTAGACATTCAAGTTCCTTTAAAAATAAAATATAGTTTGAAGACAATCTGAATGTGGTATGAATCCTGTCACAGCAGCATATTTCCTGGTTATGTCTGGTCAGATCAATTGAAAATTGCTCACTGGGACTGTATAACCATGCTATTGGCTTCATCATGTTTAATAAGAATGATGAAACATCCACCAAAGATGAGTGACCTTCCAATAAACCTAAAAACTATTGCTATTCCACTGCTGGATTTTTAATCAATGACCTTTAAAGCCAATTAAACCCAGATCCTCTCCAGCGAGCGATTAAGACGTGCTCTGTCATTTATATTCTCAACTATTCAAAGTAGAGGGCACCTTAAGCAGCCAGAACAGGAGTCAAGAAATCATATTAAATGATTCACCCTTAACTGATGTCCAAAGTGGCCGGTGCTTGTGTATGAATGAGTGCTTTGATAATTGAGATGTAGCCTCTAATTTGCAGATGACATCCCCTCCAGGTAACAGGTGTCCACTTCATCTTGGTAACAGATGCAGTGTCAGGCAAGGTGGGTGTCCCGGGATGCTGCAGGAATATTTAATGCGTCAGCCACTGACTGCCTGTTAGAGTATTAATGATGAGCTGATAAACAAAAGGAGTTTACTGCCAGGAGATGGATGAGCACAAATGAAGGGCAGAGAATGCCATTGTTCTGTGACACCAGCTATATGTCTGCAACAGAATTCAACATAGAGCTGCTCAATTATGGCAAAAATCAGAAGTGCTGTTATTTTACAAGATGAGAACATGATTATGAAACATGACTGCTCACTGAATTTTAAAGAAGCACCATGAGCTTTCATTGAACATGTATGCTTTTGAGAATATCATTTTGGACATCATTTGGCACAGTAATTTTTAAAATCTGCATTACCCAGTTTTCACAATTGTGGAAGGCAGATATCTTAATTGAGATTAAAACTTTGTAAATTTCTCAGCTCTCATTCAACATATGAAATTATGAAAAAGAGTTGAGTGTAATAAAACTGGTGTTTACTTAGTATGGGACTCATATGTAAACTGTAAAGTCTGATATGTACTCAAGAGCAAGAAGCAACAGAACAGGACGATGGGATTTTCATCCAGATGTGTCATAAAATGTGGCTTAATTTTAAGAAATTCTAAGAGAAGTACATCCCCTGTTATGGGAGTATAAGGAGTCAACAGGTTCAGCAGTACAGGTGGCACTTCTCTCAAAAAAACGTGTAAAAGTAAAAGCAAGGGAAGAGGACTGCATACCGTGATACTTTATGGTCTTGGAGGCCACTTATGTTAACAAATCAAAATGTGGGATTTCCAAACATTTCTAAACAACATTTAAAGCATTTCTAAACTTATGTGCTATTTGGAGATCACCAGTAACAGGCCTGGATGCCAACTTTGGTGTAATTATCCACAAACAATGGAGATAGTCTGAGGTAACTTCCTCAAACTCTTCATGAATTGTTGGAAAATATTTTGTTACTGCGAAAAGACGTCTTTTCCCTTAAAGGTCCCGTGTCCTGCAAAATGCAATATTCTTCCCTTTCAGTTTTGTTAGAGGGGTCTAAGGGAGCAAACGAACATGACACTTTTTACCAAATTTTCAGTTCACAGAGAAATGTGCTATACCTCGTCAAAGAAAACACCTTTAAAAGGCTCTGGTTTCACTTCCTGGGATTTATTATGTAATAGCTATACAGCCACCACCTACCTGTGTGTTTTCAGCTTGTAACAGGCAGAAACCATGACTGTTTTGAAAGTCTGTTCTATGGTTTACAACCCTTCCTGCTTCTTCCCATCAGACATCGTTTGGGCAGCCTGTCAGCACACAGCTCATTATCTTAACCTCCTGAAGCTTCCCAGCTGCCTTAGATCCAAGTGTTTCCAAAGGGCAGGGAAAAAGAGTTGCATTTGATCATCTACAGAGATCAAATTTTTCTTTTTTTAGTCAACTTTAATCAAATCTTTGCTTAATAGACAATGAAAACAAGATGTAAACAGTCAAACACACACAGGACATGGGACCTTCATCAACACACTAACTTGGGTTGCCGATAGCCTGATGGTTATGTCCACGCACACCCATGTATAAAGGCTCTCGCCCTGTGTGGCCTGCATTCACATTCCTGTATGTCTTCCCCTGTCCTCCTGCCCCCTTTCCGACTCTATCCCCTGTCATTGAGGAGGGATCCAAATTGTGTTCATTCGCATTTATTAAAAAAACATCACTCTTGTACAGACAAGTTAAAATGCTGTCAGAGACTGTGGGGTAAAAGCTAATTAGCTAACTTAATAAGGTGACAGCAGAACATTATGATGCTTTCAAGGTCTTGTCAGTAACATTATGAGTTTGTATTAGGTCTGTAAACTGAATAAGACTGAGTTGAGGACATGACGTGTTCAAATGTAATTTCAAGAAAAGTACATTTAGGTTTTGGCTAAAAACTATAATAATAAACAGTTGTGTGGACTTGCTGTTTGTTCTCTCAGCAAAAGGAAATAATAGCTATAGTTGCATATTATAGCTGACTTTATGTTAAAAATACTGCCTTTACATATTGACTATTTGTACCGTTTAGCCAACTGAAATGGCCCTTTTTTTGTGAAGTCTGGTAAAAACTGTGTTTACTTATTCTAAGCATTTTATCTAAAGGGTCAAATTCAGAAAGACAAAGAATGAATCTTTGCAGATAGATCTCTTTAAAAAGCAAAATGCATAATAGCAATGACACGGAGGAATAGTGTTAGACCAAGTATGAAGGTCTCTGGTTTATCCTTGAAAAATAGCTCTTGTTTATCTCTGTCTTTGAGATAGGTATTTGTATATAATATATATTTGGTATTTGGTATAATATGTTAGATGCAGCTGGAGAAGAAAATTTCATATCAGCAATGGAGGCAATCTTAGAAGTAGGAAAATATACTGACTATGTATTTCTAAAGCTTAAGTATCTATGAAAATGTAGTCCTTTAGTTAACTTTCTTTATTTCAATCTACTATTATTTCTAAGGGTTTCAAGTCATTATATGGTACCTTCTTTTTCTTTTCCTTAATAATTTAACAAAAGCGCTTACAGAGTTTTTGCTCCATCATCTTGGTCCGAGTCACAGTCACCTTAAACTCGAGTGTTGTATTACTTTAGAAGCTTTTAAAAACAGAATTAAGGATCATCAGATCAGTGCATGCACTTGTTTTATATCTGAATGCTGATTTGATGTTTGATCAAATCTTTGTGTGACATAATCTTTTCTTTATATGCCTGTTAGGCCAGGACCCCCTTGCAAAAGACATCTTAATGGAGCTAAATGGAACATTCTTGGCAAAATAAAGGTTAAAAACAACAACAACAACAAAGACCCTTTAATTTCTTCAAGACTTTCTTTCTTTCATGTTTACAGTTTTTCAATACAAATTACTTTTATAATTCTAGTTTAATTTTATTTATCATTTATACTGTTTTATTTTGACCTTTTGATTTACAACTTCGTAAAATAAAGAAAACTTAATACAGATAGGGTACTTGTTGCATTGCTCCTTCAGATTTTCGGATCAGCTCTGTTAAACAAACACTCAACCAGCTGTGACAAAAAAAACAACATAATCAGCATACATTAAATCAGAATTCTGACATTATTTATCCCTCTAATTTCAACATTTACTCTGGTTTGTTTTTGTTTATTTATTGCACTACAATGAATCATAAAAAAAACTATTCAAAGATCACCTAAGAATTTGGTTTAAAAACTCAACTTTTCCATCTTTTTTGAAACACACTTGGCTAAACATGAAAAACTATGATAACGTTACATACAAAGAGCTTATTTACATTTTAAGGCCTTTATAGTGGTGGGTGTTTAAGATAGAAGTCATAGACTTCCATTCATTGTAAGCCAATAAGAAGAGGTCTATCTTAACAAACATACTAAGTTTAAGGTATTTCAAGTATTTTGCGCAGTGATAAGTTCATTTTTTGAAGGAACTTATTCCTCTGTGTAAAAGTCTGAGGAAAATATCAACATTTTACAGGACTTCCATGTTTTTCTGCTTTATCTCTGACATTCTACAGAATAAAAAAGGCTTACACTCCACAACTTTGCTCACAACACTGGGAAAAAAACCCCATGGTTTTATAAAGCAATAGATTAAGTATTAAATAACTTTTAAAAAAGGCTCAAATCTCCCCTGCAACAGAGCCACAGTGAAGGTGTATATTATCACAGCTGAGACCACACAGCCGCTCTGCTGTCCAGGAAATGAACGGAGCAGAGAGTGTCGGTTTCCCTGGATAATATTAGCAAAGAGCTCTGCACCATCACCAGGTGCTGTTTTGTGGGGTTCAACTAACTTGGCTGTGTGCAGTTATACAAAATAAAAAAATCAAGTTATCATATAAGAAAATCTTCCTTCTTTCATGCACTTTCACTAGCATCAGTTGTGTTGAAACACATTTTTACCTCCCCCTAATCTGTACCTCCCACCAAAACTAACTTCACTATGATCAACCATCTGCCGCCCGAGAAGCTTTATATCTATGATTAACTTTTTAAAGTTTCATCTTTAAATGAAAGAAAAATGTCTCTGACATTGAGTAACTTTAGAGGAAGACATAAAAACAAGCAAACAGCAATAAAACTCACACTGAACTCCCATGATACTCTTTACAAGTGACTTACTGCTTACTTTCTCTGAGGGCTCATGCTATCTCCCCATTTAAAGACAGGTATAAAGCTTTGCCCTTGAACAACTTTAAAGAAATTCCCTTGAAAAACATCAACAAAACAATCCTAAGGATGGAGGAAGAACTTATAATATGCTTTTCTGCTGTACACAGTGACTATTAGTACATTACCTTCTCTTCTCTGGAACACACCATCTGTTCGGCTATATTCAAGGTCAGTGGAAGCAGAATGAAGCTTTCAAAGACTACACTATCAAAGAAAGCATACACCAAGCTTTCACTATTTGCTGCTGACATAGCAGTACATCTAAAAGCATTTATCTTCAGACACAAATTAATCTACTAGTTCTACAAACAGGCTTTTATTTTCCTTATCTAGCTAACAGACAGACTTCTGCATGGACTGAAATGTTTACTCTAACAGCCTATGTAATGTTGTACCTGTAACATTAAGCAGTGTATCTTTTATGGAGAAAGTTGAGGGGATTAATTTAAGACAGACTTGAAAAAATGAGTAGTACAGTTATACCCGTATGACTATTTAAATGAAGATATCACATATCGAGAGCCATACAATGAGACTGACAAACACAGACAGTAAGCAATTTAGGGTTTGCAAGAAATCCCTGAATGCATAACAGCTAGGGGTGGGGGTGGCTAGTGGCCCCATGTTATGATATTATTGTGAAACTTAAGTCCTAATTTGATTTATTGCAATTCTAAATATTTAACATTGCAATATACTGCAATTTTTTAACAATTTATTGTCTGCATTTACATGAATAAAGAAAAAAAATAATTCTATAAATTGAACAAGAAACATATTTCAGTGTTTTCATCAGGTAACTTCAGTAGTGTTAGCTTAGCATTAGCTATACTGCCATTGGCTTTCACTTTCCCCGGGTGGTGCTATGGGAGGTGAGCCTTATGTCCACTCTGTTTTTCTCTCATGCGTCCCCATGTTTCATGTTCATCTCTTATGTTCCTTTCAGACTTCATAATAAGCCCGAATGCTGGATGTAAATTCCAACTGTGTGTTCCTTTCATCTTTCTCCTATGCAGCTATGATTGTTTACTCTCCAGCACAATGAACGTCCCCCATCTGACCTGACTCAACCGCATCATCATGTGGACACATCGAGTAATTCATTTTATTTCTTCTAAATCAAAAGCCTTAAACGTTTGAAATTAATAAATTAAAAAATATCGATACATGGTGGCAGGAAATCCATATAATATCATCATGACAAATATCACGATACTAAAGTGTATCAGTTTTTCCCCCCCACCTCTAATAATGGCCAACAAACAGTGTAAAATAAAAACAACTATAAAAGGGCTTGAAGTGTTGTTAAACACAATTCAGCTTATTAAATAGCTGAGTTTGTGATGAAAGTATGCTGTACATTACCACCTAATTAAACCAACAACTGAGCTAACTTGTTGATAGTTTAGCATAAAGTCTCATGTTTTAAGATTTTTTTGCCACACTCACTGTCAGGTTACGCACTTGACATAACATTAGTATAATCTGTGATGGTATGAAAATCAAATACCAAAGTGGCGCTGGTATCAACTCATCCAAGAGATTTTGGAGCTTCATATTCACTCAGTTGTTTTTCCATTTGAAGTCTTGGCTCATCTCAGCTCAACTCCACTCCACAAAAAATAAGAGGCTCTCAGTCTACACTTTTTGTCACAGTAAGGAGACACATTTATGCCAGAGATGCTTGCAAGTCCCAGACACAAAGTAGTGTGCTGATCAGGTACAGGAAAGCACGCTAGGTGCCTGTAGAAGCACAGCTGCTGCTCCTGCATTTAGTACCTGACCTTTCCTGCTCCCCCCCACCTGAGCACGTCAGTATCAGACACATGCTCCTGCCAATGATACCTAAAGCTGCGTCAAAGGGAAACAGTCAGCGTCTTAAACCACCAGGCAATGTCCAGGCCTTGCAAGAATATTGCAAGATAGGTAGAACCAGGGACCTAAAGACTCTGACTTTCATCTGCATGCTCAGACACCATGAGCACCTTACCACCTTGTCCAGTGAACTCATCGCTCAAACTATAACAGCAGTTGCTAATGCAGCTGAAGGAGTTGCGTCCCTTGCTCCTGGAGCCTTGGGGTGTTGGGCTTGCACTCCTGTGGCTCTAAATTACATTGCACATAAGCACCCAAGACTGAAAGACTACACAGGGCGAATACTCTTATCCCAGCAGCCGTTAGATGTGCTGTAAATGCCATGTGGGACCCTTGTCGCCTGACAAGGAGAAAATCCCTGCGCAACAAGTGCCGTTTAGGTGGGGATTATGTTGCTGGTGGTGCAGAGTTGTCATCGACAAACTGTTCTCAACTGTTTCGGCTCAACCTGGGATAGTTGATCTGAGAAGGTGCCTGTAATTTGACTTCTCTTCAGGTCAAACACTACTCCTTGTAAAAAGTGAAATCTAAATTTAATGAGTCAAATAAGTAAAATTGTCAATCACACCTTGTAAAAAACCTAGTATCCTACTTATACTGCAAGGTGGGAGCTTGCAAAACAAAAAAAGAGCAAAGGATGAATCATTTCCTTCAGCCTTTTAAGTTAATCCTGATGCTTTAATCTGAGCCCTTACAATGTACTGAGATGGATTGTATCTTTTGGATGAAGCAGCTTTCCCTGTAGCTACACTGACTCCGGTCAGTCTGATCATCTCAACCTGTGAGGGCAGAGAGGTCAGAGGAGGAGGAATGTCAGTCTCTAGGGAGAATGAAACAGGTCTGCAGACATTCGAGCCACTAGTCAGACAACAGCAATATGAAATGCTCCCATATGTGGGCGCATAGCCTGACATTGAGCTGTCTGCTCTCTAATTCTGAGCTGCACCACGGACTGATGTGTGTTTAGTCCAAACTAAGCAGCGGAGACATATCTGACCTTTGGGGAAATGTTAGTCTGCAGACAGCTCAGAGGCCTTTGGTAATCAGGAGGAAGGCAAAAAAAAACAAGATATATTTTCTGCAAACGCTCACCCAGTTGCAACCACACAAGCTTTCTCCCTCTCTCCCCCTGCAGACCGACTCTGGATAATGACATTTTTGCACCTTTCACCTGACTTGCTCTGTCATTTTGACAAGAAAATAACAAGACTCACATGCTACCCCACATTGCGTTGACCCTTTGGCCTTAAAGTCCAGCTATAGCTACCTGCTGGGCTTCATCCTCCTGCCCAGTATTACATACAGACACAGGAAAGCCTTTTGAAAGTTGTTTCACTGAGCTTTCTCTCCACGTTCACATGATGCAAGCCTTAGCTCAACTTCCCACTTCTACATGTCCATGCAAACCTCTGTTCCTCTCAATCCTTCAGATTTCTGCCCTTTATTATGAAACAAATCTCTCTTGGCCAGCCGTCACAGCTCGCATCCTTGTCATAGATGTCCGTGTGTAGCCGAATAATTCAGTCATTGTTATCTTTCTTCTGTTTGTCTCTCACTGTCACCTCTTTGTTTCTCTTTCTGCTCCACCACAGAGGGAGATAAAGACAAATAAAAGCACTGCCTCCTCGCTCTGCCTGTCTATCCAGGCATAAAGCACCTCTCTGCGGATCTCTCTCCGTGCGCCCTGGCCCTGATTACAGCTGGCAGCGTCACCGATAATCACGTCATTTAGATGCAGGCTGTCCGCTCCTCCATTAGCAAGTCGAATCTGAGAGATTCCTGAACACACAGTGGAACGAGCTGCACTGCTTTACAACTCTGTGTTTAACATTCAAGAGAGCTGTTACTGTATGGGGGAAATGATCAGATCTGAAGTGAGGGGAAATGAGTTTGGAAAAAGATTGTGAAATTATTGGTTTGGCTAAAATGAAACTGCGAGTTCAGGCTGATACATCAGGGAATTCAACCAGGCAGATAACTGGATAAGTCAAGCCTGAAACTTAAATAAGTACATATTTTCCATCTTTAAGTTAAATGTAAATCTCTGGCAGAACGTGACCATGACAAAACTCAGAGCATGAGAATTGTGCTTTGCAACCTCTGACAAAACTGTATCTTTTTTTTTTGGCGCTGTAAATAAAATGTGTTTTTTAATCAAGGGTGTTTATTTGGACTTAAGCACAAAACATCCTGTTCTGCGGCTGTGCATGTAAATATCGAAAAACATAAAGACCAGGGCCTTTCTTTACTATATTGCAGAGGGCACCAGGTCTTTATTAGCAGGAGTAGTATCATTCTTCACATTTTAGCACACAGCAAGGATCAAGACTTCAGTGTGCAGTTGTTTTAACTGGTGACTTACTCTGATTGATTCTAGTATTTGATGTGCTCTGTATGAATGTGAGTGTTTGTAGTTGTAGCTGTACGTCGCTGGCTTTCTTGGGCAGATCTTCCTTGAAAAAGAGATCTCCTTTCTCAACTTACCTGGATAATTCATCCATCTATCCATTATCTATACCGTTTCTACCTTTCAGGGCTGGAGCCTATCCCAGCTGACATTGGGCAAGAGGCAGGGTACATCCTAGACAGGTTGCCAGACAACTGCAGGGCCACATAGAGAGACAGACAACCATTCAGGCTGACACTCACACCTAAGGGAAATTTAGAGTCACCGATCAACCCAATGAGCATGTTTTTGGTCTGTGGAGGAAGCCAGAGTGCCTAGAGATAACCCACGCAAGCACAGGGAGAACATGGAAACTTCACACAGAAAGGCCCTGACCAACAGAGGGATCGAACCTGCAACCTTTTTGCTGTGAGGCACGTGCACTTCCTACTGTGCCACCATAACCTGGATAAGTAAAGTTTAAATAAATTAATCATATAACTTTGATAATAATGGGGATAATCTCATACTTAAAAGGTATCAAAATGGCTCGAACTTCCACAGGAGGTTTTATGACTCTGCAAAGCACACAATGCAGGAGAGTGAAAGCACAGCGGTGGGTCACTTGGCTTCCGACCTTAAACCTCTTATGTTTAAACAGATCACTGTCAAGTCAGAGAGGACATCTGTGCAAGGTTTGACTGAATTCTCTTGAAAAATGATCGACCAAGCAAGTGCACAAGCAGTGCATGTCATTTGACCTTGCCCCCCTAAAATCACAGCAGAATCTCCTCCAGTCAAAGTGGACATTTGTACCAATTATTAGGAAACACATGGAGAGCGTTCTGAGACTGTGCATTCACAAACAGGTGATGAATGTGTTTGTGAATGCACAAATATGTTCATCTGAAATATATATGAGACACACTAGTGCTTTAAAGCTTGACACTTTAAGACAACAAATCTCCCTGTCAAGGAATCAATAACAAAAACTTTATTGGATAAAACCAACTCTCAGGTTTGTTTGACTGACTCAGCAACATCCTACAAATCAATGAACTCCATTAAGTGTTGTATTCTTCTTCTCTGAGTGCATTTGTACAGACAGTGTACACTGGATAATGGCAAATTAAATAAAATGTGGATAATCGAAAAGAAACACATTGATTCTTGGATACAAGTACAAAGTTGGAAAATGTCAGCGTCCCGCTGTTTATGGATTTCTCCTGCACAGTTCACTTAGCAAACAGAGGAGCAATTTCAGAGTGAAAGGTCACTGATCTACTCTCTCAACTATTAACTCTTCTTATCTCATTATTATGTAGCAGAAAGCGCTGAAAAAGAGCGACTGGGCTTCATTAACCTATTAAAATAATTCAATAACAGGGTGAGTCATTCTTCCTCATTTAGATCATAACATTCCTGTTTCCAAACTTGCGGCATGACATCATTTGGTATCTTTGGCCCATGCTCATGCAAAGTGTTCATGTTGGTTCATCGTGTGCATATTTAAAAACAACACTGCATAAATCCAGAAATGCTCGGTGTGTTTTTCTTCCTCTGTCTGAAATAAATGTTGTAGTACAAGAAATGAGAGGTGAGCTCACTGTTGCAAGCGGCTGCACAAACAAGCACGGTTTTCCAACAGCCCCCATGTCTTTGTCTTTGCAAAGGTCATTCAAGTTTTCTGGGACATTTCTGGCACACAGATTATATTATTCATGCATTTTTAAGCAGAATTCATGGCATTTTGAAGCATGTAATTATGGGCCACTAGCAATTTTCTTATAATGAGTGTCCGTTGAACTTTAAGTGTAATTGGAGCCTTAAAGTCTTTCACTGTCACTGTTTGACAAAGACGCATGAAAAAGAGGGCCTGTGCAGTCACATATCTTCAAGGACTTTTCAAAATTTAAAGGTTTTTACTCAAATCTTCTACTGCTCAGTCACTCTGAAGAGACAACTGCACTACAAATATCTCTGTTTCCTTTTTCATGGCTCTTTACATATAGCCCACTTTTTTGTTTGTACAACTACCAACCACCAAAATGTCAAAAAACAAACAAACAAACAAACAAACAAACAAAAAGATTTTACTGATGCTCTGTCAGCAAAAACATGAAATCTGTTGCGGTCACTGTTATATTAAAGAGAGCCACTGTAATAAAATGCTACCCATTTGGGTTCAGTTTTATATTTTCATTTGATAATTATCATTTTCTTTTGATAACTGTGTTCCAACTGTGACAGTGTTTTATAAAACCAGACTCAAAACTCATCTGTTCAAACTCTCCTACTCCCTCTGATCTTTTGCACCATCTATTGAATTGTATTACTGTTTGTTCTTTTACCTGTTTTTATGCCTTTTTTAATGCACTGTTTGTATTTGTACTTTTTGTAAGGTGACCTTGAGTGTCATGAAAGGTGCCCTTAAATAAAATGCATTATTATTATTATTATTACTATTATTAATAATTAAATATCTCCTTTTTTGTTCCCATTTTCTAAAAGTTAAATTACTTGAAAGTAGCTATGAAAATGTACTTTAAAGGCAAGGAAAATCTAAGAAACAACAACTCAACAAACACTAAAAACAATAATCCCCGTTATCCTGACAAAATTGATTTGGCAAAATATCCAAATATTTTGCTCAGATGTGTCTGTTTCTAATTCCATATTTTTGGGGATTATTGTAAAATATTTCTCGAAGTCATTTGCAGCACAGAATCTGCTTTTCTTCATCCACTTTTACTCCTCATTTTAACTGACTATATTATAAACAAAGCATGTAGCTCATTTTGCACAAATTGCTACAGATGGTGCACACCAATACATCTGTTTTCACAAAACTCTGATTTTTAATTGTGTTAGAAAAAAAACATATTTTTGATTATCCAGATGGATTTTTATCAGTTCAAATTCAAGCAAGGGAGGTGTACGAATCATGATGGATAATCTAGCTTTGTTTTTGATGACAGAGAGTAAAGCACTGCATAGTCCATTGGAGAGATGTTCTCAACCAACAAAACGATTCATAAATGAGCCTGAGCCTTGACTTATACACGGGTGGCATGGAAGTTTGAGAGCATCTTAAGCATCTTAAGAAGTTTTGTATAGGCGATTGAGTAAAGTGGGTTTTTATAATGCTGTAATCATGTGGTTAATTCTATATTTTCACATCAAGCCATCTTGGCTTCTAAGCAGCTGCTATGTTTTATGAATTTGCAGCACTTTTTTGTAATAGATGAGGTAAAACAAGAGACATCGGACTATAAAGGATCTCCAGGGATGGAAGAAAAGCTTTAACCACATGCTGAAAAAGTCTTGGCAAGGTCATCCATCAACCCAAAACTCATTCATAAATATGCATCAAACAGTGGATACAGCAATTCAAAGTACTACACATGCTCCATCCAACTGGCAGCAAATTGTCAGCTTTATCCACAAGTAGATGAGGATTGTCAAAGATGTGTGCACGATCCATAAAAAACTACTGCCAATTGTTTTTGTCTTCTCTGTAGGAAGATTTATGAGCAGTGTTTTTGATCCCTGACCCTCTGACTGTCGAGCTTCCCGCTAACCAAGTCACAGTTGTGGCGTTCTCTATGCTTTGCTGGGTGACTGATTCTCTTCACCACCATGTCATAAACTCTGACTGGAGGATGTAATGGCACACCCTTAACTTAAAAATTTACAATATCTGGCAGAATTTCTGCCTGTTTTTTAAAAGTTGGACTAATTCCCATTAACAGACTGGGTTTGATTTCAGTGAGTGTGGTGGGTGGCTGTATGTGGGACGAATTCTTTATTTGTGCTCCAAAATAGTAACAATATGTGAGACTGTCTTTAAGTCTTTTGTCTCTGTCGTCTTCCGCCCCCTGACCACATTCATCTGTGGCTTGTGTGTTCCACCATCAGACAAACTGAACTGGCACCAAACCAAGGGTGAAATCTGCTATAGTGCTCTGTGTTGGCCTTATCTGCCTGCTGTTTGTTAGCAGTCACAGAGTCCATCATTTGCAGCAACACTGTTATCTCCACAACTCAGGCGACACAAGCAGAATACCAGAGGAGCTGCTTTACTCCGAGGCCAAAGTGTGTGAGGGTTTAAGCTCTTTCTCTTATGCAACAACAACATAAACTGTGAAGCGTTGAGTAAAAATGATTCAAACTTCTAAACTAGCTAAGCTTCATCAATCATTCAGACATTTATAGTGCAGAGGAAGCATAACATTTGTGCTTTATTTAAACGTTTTCAACCAACAAAGCCACAACCAAGAGGAAAAAAAGCTGCACCCATGACCGTATTTCATTTCTGACAGTGATTTGATGTTCTGGCCTGTTTCTTGCTGGTAAAAGTTGTTAATAATGCAACTCTGAACTATTGTAAGAGGCAGTCTGTTCCACCTGAAGCATCTAAGGTTACTTAAAATTACTGACTAATTAATTAATAGCCTGACAACATCAGAGAGGAGATTTGAAAAGCTTAACTAGCAGAAGTGTACCCGATAGTGTTGACACAGAAATACACTTGTGATCTCAAGAGGCACTGGAAATGAGAGGCCTCAATGTTCTTTTAAGAATCAGAATTTGAAATGAAATGAATACTTAAAAGAAAATAAAACCAGAGGTTGACAACTAGCAGCCAAACTGAAATGTGGCCCGTCATTGAATTTCAGAAATTTTAAAAAGTAAAACCATGGAGAAAATGCAAAAAACTGAGCTATGAAGACACTTAAACATGCAAATTTCAAAAGAAATGGAGCTAAAATGGGCTGTATTTGTGTCTGTGAACTCCTGTTAGTGTATTACAAAATGCATTTGTGAAATAGAGAATACAGATGTGAGTAAAATATACAATGATAATCAGTAAATGCTTTGTTACTTGCATTGAAAAAGTGGCTAACTTGCTAGAACTCTGTTAAGCTAATGAAATAACCCTTTGACTTCCATGCTATTATTATTTGTTGGTAAAATTGTGTTCCTATCTCTTCATTTAGCATTATTTCAGGCTTCATTTTCAGATTCAATGGCCCACTTAAGGTTAAGATATACTTTATTAATCCCTCATGGGGAAATTCAATCCTTTACACTGTTGTTGAGACATGCTACACAAACACAGGCTGAAATACACATGCACATGCACAAACAGGTCCTACAATCATGCTTTAATGGAGAGATGTCAGATTGATGGCTTGCTGCTCCTGAAGAAGCGCTACCGAGCAGTTTTGGGGATAAGTGCCTTGCTCAAGGGCACTTCGGCGGTGCCCAGGAAGTCAGCTGGCACCTCTCCAGCTACCAAATCAACCTCCAGTTAGCATTTATGCTGTCAACCACTGTGTCAAAGTCAGCACTGATTCAGCATGTGCAAAACACAGCAAGCCAGCTACCACCTTGACTTGCTATTTTTCTGCAGGATACAAACACTGCAGTAGTACCACTTAAGTGGTGCTCAAAGCACTACAGAGATACACAGAAAAACTGGGCTTTCTGATTTAATTAACCCAAAGTTGAAGCTAAAGGACAGTTTAAACCTTTTTTTCCCTTTGAAAGATCCCCTAAAACAGACTTTGTCTTATACTAAACACTGATGCAACTCCTCGGCAGGATGTAACATTTATCTTAAACATTAATTTTTTGAATCAGCATTTTTTTTGACATATAGTTTTGTCTAAAAAGTGATACTATCCTCTTACCCTGTGGAGGGGGTCATGATGCAACCTCCTCGATCAACAGTCATCCTGCAGCCACAGCCACGCTCTGGGGTGTCGTGGTTCATGCCAAAATTGTGTCCAAGTTCGTGAGCCAAAGTCACAGCTGCACCCAGTGGGTTCTCAGAGTGATCCTGCAACCAACCACAGAACAAAACAATATGTTTAAGATATCTATTGCTGATTGTTTGGCCTTTTGTGTAATTAACTTGAAGTTGCAAAAATGGAGTTATGTTACCGTCACTCAGAAAAATACCCCTTCAAATCAAGTAAAGAGATATTCATAGAAGGACACATTTTAATGTCAGAACAGTTCAGCAACTGTCCAATCCACCTCCTCATCCCCCAGCTATTTCTCATTCTCCTCATGGAGGCCCGAATTCATCTGCCATTCTATTACTCCTGCAGACCCAATCATACCTGCTGCTAGGGGAAACAGCCACTGCAGTAAAGCTCCATAAACCTGCTGCTGTATGACTCGCTACAGAATTGATAAGCAAGACGCCTGCCCTTCACAAGGTAGACTGAGATGGAGAATGATGGGAATGTGGTGGAAGCCTCAGTTTCCCTTCGCTTTATGGATAGACACTTTGAGAGAGAGAGACTGGGAGGAGGTGAGCAGTGATGAGACAAATGTGGCAGGTGACTGTCAGAATACCAAATGCTGTCCACCTTCACTGAATTAATGTTATGACAGAATGATCATTTTGTGTTTCATTTCTAAACTTCTGCCATGGAATCTGTACACAGCAGCTTGTTATAAAGATTTCTGCTTTTGTAGATTACCAAAAGAAAATGCAAACATTACCAGTCACAAAATGCCCCTGTAATAATTGTCAAAAACACATCTTGTCCTTTATTTATTTATTTAAATAGAGGATAGTGCACATTAATGAACACTGACATGTAAATGTGCCAGATTATAGCCACAGGCTAATTTCCATCTGTAGTCCCCGGCAGGTTGATGTCATGCATTCGTACAGGCGTGTACAATTTAAGCCTTCCCGTCAAGCTGACCTAACAAATTTTACAGTTATTTCAATAACTGTTTTTTTTTTCACTACAATTAAGTTAACTTCTATTTTTAACATTGTTTAGTAATGTACAATGCATTCATGTGTTATGCCTTTACTTTCATACACTGTAAAGCACTTTGGTCAATCATGGGTTGTTTAAAGCATGATGTATGACTAAATTAGACGTGTTATCCTTTCAAATTACATCATCAAGAAGAGAAAACCATTTGAACAAGCTGTTCCATGGGTGCATATTGTCTGTGATGTTGGCACATAGCCACTGATTTACCACATGTTTTGGTGCAATCTACGCTGGCATATGTCTCATGCAAATTCATTTGTGGACAGGGTGTTAAACAAGGCAGATGCAAGTGCATTTTTACCCAGGTAATGGTGCTATCTTTTCCTTGTGGATCCCCTTCATAGTGTTTTTAAGGATGGTGTATGGAAAACAAGACGTTAACAGACTTCAACAGTGAAAAGACAAAAACAAAAATGTAAAATCAAGCTGTTAAGTCATCCAAATATAGGACTTCACTTATTGGGGAAGTCATGAGAGAGTTTGGACAGGGAGAAATTGCCTTGTAATTGGAGGATAATCCCAGAAAAAGTTGAGTATTTTACCATTTTCTTACAGAGCTCAGAGGTGGACATTGGACTCGGGTACAGCAACAATATGTAACTTTTCCACCTGGTAATAGAAACTGTTACAGCAAATCAGAGTATAATCGAGCGGTACAGCTATGAGCTCTAAGCCACAGAAGTGAGTTAGCGTTTCAGCACTACAGGTTCAATTTTCTCAAAGTCTCTGGGATTGTTCTGAGAGAGATATTGCCTAAAATAAGGTCTGTGGTGAACACATGCACATGAGATTTCAATGTTTCTTTGTACAACATAAAATGCATCTTGAATTAGCCTTAAAAAGTTGCAGGCAAACAGCAACAAAGGACTGCAAAAATGCCAGGGACATTGACATAATAAATTTCCATTGTCTCCATAAACAATATTACTCACACAACTGCCACAGGCATGAGCACCAACTTGGAAAAGTTACATTTGTAGGAAATACCCAACAAAAGGTTACAGCGAGTATGGATGGGAACTGACAAGATTTTTTTGACCAAAAGGCCATTGATGATTCTGCTTAATTTAATTGATTATTTAACAATTTCCTTGTCAGTTCCAGATTATTTTTTTGTGGGCAAAAGTTGGCCTCCATCGGTTTTCAGTGGCAGCCATGTGAAACATATGGCAATTCTGATATTCAATGCCAAATGCATAGATAAATGCCTCTGCAAAGTTGCTGGTGTTTCTGCTTACTGAAAGTTGTACAGTGTCTTTATGTCAAAAATTAAACTACAACTTTGACCACCTCTGCCCCTGTTGTCATGATTTTTGACTTCTTTGCTATCATTTCTGATGTCTGCCTCAGATAGAAACACGACATCTTTGATTTGCAAGGTACGCAGAATAATAATAATGATAATAAGAATAAGAATAATACATTTTATTTGCATTGTAATTTACATTTTCGCAATCTCAAAGTGCTACAGGGTATAACAAAAACAATTAAACAATTTATAAAGAGTCAAGATGAAAAGATTCTAAAGGAGAACCTGTAAAAGAAGTTTAGCAAAATGCTTTTTTAAAAAGTTAGGTACAAAGAACAAAGAGAAAGGAATTGATAAGCAGAAAGACTAATGATATTGATTCTTTGAGGTAGTTGTTATCAATTCTTAACTGTAATTGGTTTTTGATTCCTATCTGTGACATCGAGAGATAAAAGTCGGAAGCTTGATAGCAGCTTCTAAGACAATTTGCCATTTCATAGTTCCATAATAGCCTAACAATAGCTCTCTGCTCTCCCTGATTTTATACTTCAAAAACCATGAAAGTTTTGTTCATCTGTGAAGATTATCATGATGAACAAAACATGCATGTTCACTTAACTTTTTTTGTCACAAAGCTTATTATTAGCAATAATCTAAAAACTTACTGAAAACTCACATTTGCTTTTTGTTGAGAAATCCAGCACAAGGCTGGACTGGCCAACAAAAATACTTCATCCCTGCACCACTCCAGCTTCTACACAGGGACAATGATTTCTTCTCTGCTCTTCATCCTTTGCTCACTCTTTCTCAAAATTCAACCCCCACGATCCTTTTTACATCTTTTAGTCCAGATCATTTTATAGAAGAGTCCTGCAATGGGCTGGCTGGCATGTTTTTAGCTTTAGGCTGGTGAATGGTCCAGTGTCATAATAACGCCTTAATATTTTGGCAAGTTAAGAAATAGTTACATGGAGCTGAAAGTACGCAAGTACAATGAGAGCATTCTCATTGTACTTGACAGTTTTAACCCACATTTCTTTTAAGGTGGAAAAGTTACACATTCTTGCTTTATTTATGCTTGTTTTTTTGCAGCTACTTCTTTCATATCCTAAAATCTGTGAGGGCTTTGTTTTCTGCTCCCAACTTGAGTATAGGTTCAACAAACGATACATATCTGTCTAGGTATGTTCATAAATCAAAACGTTTGTTAGTGCAAAGATAAACCTTCACACATTTGAAGGTTTTCACGGAGAAAAGTGTTTTAAGTACATACATATCTCCAAATACAAAAAAGTTGCATGTCCAAAAGGCAGCCAAAATAGTTATGCTCCAGCCAGGTGAAAAGCACAAACTGCATAACAGTTTACGTAGAACCAACGTCTTTGTGTGGTGCATGGTACAGCACACAACATTCCTAGGGAAATCCCAGAGAGAGAGGTCACCCACGTAGCTGCTGTTTATCTTACTGTGGTCTTCAAATACTCTCTGCCATCCATGTATATGAGAAAATCACTTGCTTCCTTTGAGAGAGAGGTCACAAGTCAAAGTTGAGGGCAAGCAGAGTTATTTCCTGCTCTGATTACAGAGCTGTATCAGGGGAGATGCACCCTCCTTTTTACAAGAAATATGGGAGAAGTCCCGTCTTCAGTCGTGCTGATCAGTGTGTGTCTGTGCGTGTGTGTGGAAGTTTGTGGTTGAGTGCTTTCACACAACAAAGCATAATATCAGAGTCAGCAGAAATGGATGAAACTGTTGGAAGCCACAGTCATTACTTTGAAGCAGCTGTGATACACTGCTGCGATGGTGAGAAGTTGGTTACAAGAAATGCTCTGATAGTTTTTTGATATCATTTCCAGCCACATGAGGAAATAACCCCCACAAAAGAAAACCTCATAAAAAAGTTTGCTGACAGACTTTAAACCAAACCATTCCCATATAAAGTCTCGAGTGAGTTTATTTGAAAGGAGAAATAATACTACGCGATATGCGCTGACAAAAACATGTGGACCACATAAAGGATTTGAGTCTGATTAACACACATGGTAGTGTCTGGTTTGAGAAATGGTTCATGTCATATGGCCGCCCTCTAACTGGTTACACGGCCCTTTAATCCCGGTCCAAACCATCTGCCATCTGTAAATAATGGGGAAGACAAACATCTGGAGAAGCCTCTCAGCAGCCACGGCCAACAGAAAACATATCTGTTAATGGGGGATGCACATCTGGACAGTGTGTAATGGCACTGGGTTGATAACTGCTTAGGGATTTGGCATGGGTGTCAAGAAGGCGGAGAAGCCCAGCAGGCACCTAATTTACCATGAGTAATAATTTAGAGGACTTGGGGCAAAGCAAATTTGGAGCATTTTGAGACACATTGCAAAATAAAAAAATCGAGCAGCAAAAATGTAAATATGCTTTTGTACAGGATGAAGCCCCTGTTTTGCTTTGTGCTTTAAAAGACAGTTGCAATGTCTTTTAAAGCACAAAGGTAATGCCCCACAAAAAGCCTAGATTAAGATACTATGACAAACCTTTGTTCCATCTATTTTGGTGCCCTCTGTAGACAAAATTCTGCCTCAAATCTCTTTGTTGATTTTTTTCCTGTATATGGTGTAAGCACTAAAAAAACCCAGTCGTGCTTTCTTTTAAAAGCCTAATTTAATAGATTTCAAGAATCCTGGCTAGGGAAAATGTGACAAAAGCCTGTTACTGCAACACACAGCTGAATTTTGCTGGTATCCAATATGCCTCAGCACATTTTTGCCAATGCTAACACCTGTACCTGTGTATGTACTGTATGGTTCTGTTTAAAAATCCACAAACTTGATTCTTCCCTAAATATTTTGGTTAATTGAGAAATTCTCCCTTGTTGCATGAGACATTAATGTAGATCCATACATTCTGTTCATGGGTACAGTTATTGCACCAGCCGATAGAGAATATAATGATGACAACAAGTTTCACATGGCTTCTAAAAACCATTGTCTTTGTTTGCTAGTAACCAGAAACATTTTATTTTTCTTGAAAGAAAAATGATTGAATGGCTCATATACTATCAAGAGGCAAGTAAAATTAGGAAACAAGAGGAAAACAAAAGGAGGACACTACCAGGTAAACTGAATTTCAGTGCAAAAATACAACAATATTCCTATCAAATGATATAAATCCATGTGGGACCGCAGCTTAGGACTCAAATGTGACCACTATGAACCATCACTACTCTCATATTGGGACAATTTTTTAAGACCTTGTGATAAGACTGTATGATTACACTTGAGTAAGTTTAAATGTTTCAAATCTATGGAAGCTTGTGAGTAGTTTTGCTGTGAATATATAAAAGATTTGCAAATTCACAAGCTGGGAGAACAGAAATAGCACAGAAGGTGTTCCTCATAGCTGAGGCAACACTCGATTGGGGCTTTACATTTTTGGTATCTGCTTAACTCTGCTTGACGCTGTTCAGCTTGGGTCCTACCTCCTTCATTCCCAATACAGTTTATACTTTGGGTAGTTACGGTATGGCACTGCACAAAACTACTGTGACATCTACACAACAATAAAGGAGGAATTACAAGTGATAAAACTGCTGGTCCCCTCAGTTAGTGGCTTGTTGACATTTTCAGTCTCCATTCAGTTCACCACTCAGTGATCAGCAGGTGTCTCAGCGTCACATCTTAGTTTCTAGGTTTGAAAATTTGAAAAAATTAAACGGTCCAGGTATAAGATACAACCCCTAATGGAGGACCAATACACAACTAAGTAAGTGGAGTCAAGTAAGGCTGACTACATTTTGTGGAAAAGACCCATTTGTTGCCCAGATCAGTCAAAATACATATCCTTAAACAAAAAAGATTATCTACTTGTAGTGAACAGTAGATAATATAATATAGTAGATAATAATAATAATATTATCATTTTGTATAAGCAGCTTCATTAAAGAGATACATTACTTCATTTGCCCCCTGAATGGGAAATCAAGTCTTGCAGCAGCCCTTGTAGTGAATCTACCTTTTCTTTCTTCCCTTTGACAAAATGCAGGAGAAAATGAGAAAAATCTCAAATATATAGTCTGCTTTGGCACACTTTAAAGAGCCCATATTGTGCTTTTTCATGTTTTATGGGCCCTTAAGTGTTTTACATGTCTCCCTCAGAGTAGAGTAGAGTATTTCAGTGACAAAAGACCCACAGCTGCCTGAAGCTACTTGTTCCCCTGACCCTGCTGAATAGACCTACCAGTGTGGCATCATACCATTGTCTTGTTGGCAGTATAAGCCTCTTGTCTTGGGCTTGCAAACCCAATGCAGAGCATTATCAGTAGAAAAAATCCAGAGTTTTTGACAACTCAGCAGCACTGAACTGACTAATTACCACAGAGTAGACTGGTTAATCAATCAGAAAGAACTGAGCTCATGGGAGGAAAGGCAAAGCATCTCAGACAAACTGACATTACAGTTGGATCAGGGTGCTCCATATATGAAAGATACAAGGTTTTTTTCACATTAGAGATTCTGAACAAATCTAGCAGTCTTCTCAATCAATATATGGACATGAAACACTTGTCATGGATTGGCACTATACAAAGAAACAATGATTGATTTACTGAGTGACTGATTGATTAAATTAATGGAACAAGCATTGTGTTGCCCTAAGTATGACCTGCACAATATACAAGAGTTTGATGTGAATTTAATTACTTCATAGCAGCTTTTACAGACATTAAAATCAACAACAGAAAAGGAGAAAGAGATGATCTTACAGCAGATGGTTTTGTTTACTTTGAGGGCCATATAGAGACATCAATGTAATTCAGTTTGTTTCCCTGAGCACATAAAAAAAAATCTCACAGGAGCTCTAAAGATTGCTAGATTTTAAAAAGATCTCACAAAAGGTGTGTGTTTCTGAAGCACAATCTTTTGTTATATCTCTCTGTGTGAATTTCATTGTGTGCAGCAGTGTTTGCTGTGGATGAGAGCACAAAAGTCGACACAGTGCCAGGACAAATATCATTATGTTTAAGAGCATGACTTCCTTTCGGGGCCTGTCTGTATAACAGCGAACACCTTTTCTGTGTAAATCACGCCTGGATTGTGTTAGCTGCTCAGATCAGAACAATGTCCACACTGATACCATCAAGCAACACAGAGGAAGGCGGAGGGCGGAGGAGCGGTGGGAGCCACCAGAAGGCTTTATACTCACCATGACAATACCTCCCGACTGCTCGACTGTGCACATGCTCATAATTGGCGCCATACCAATGGTGGTGCCCTGGAAGTAAACCCCGCTTCAGAGGACAGAAGATGGGAGAAGAGGAGATAAAAATGTTAACGACTTATTCATAGTCTTGATAGTACCACTTTTTAATCTATAACTTTTGAGGCAATGCCAACACAATAACCCTCAGAAATCACCTGCCATCCAAACAGGAATCAAAATTCAGATAAGCTTAAGGAGAAAAACATTCAGAAAAATCTTAAAATATAACACGATTTATCAAACACAGCTAACATGGTCCAAATCCATATTATAAGACCTTTCAATTTTATAATTCAATTTAAAAAAGTTTATCACACCTCAAAAACAACTTTGAAAGATATTTAAATGAGGCAGAAATGTGTAGCACCTCACAACGTGCTTAATCCTCTGGGTCAGCAATATCAAATTGGGTAGCAGTTTCTAACATTAGCATTGGTTGCATCACCAGCCCTCAGACCTCCTTGAGGGTTTGATTCCACATGTCCGTGTTTAATATGGTTCAAGTTTGGGTCATGAGGTTATAAACCAATGTGATCTGACACAGCCTCTATCTAATATGCCACCCGTGTGCATCATGATTATAAGGCTGGGACAGCAGACTCATTAACAAGAGCAATAATCTATCTAGTGGCAGGTGGCTGCAATACAGCTTCTAGATACAGCATTTGACCAGCCTTGTGGGTATTTATTGTTAATAAAAAATAAGAATAAATTGACTCAAAAAGACTCAAAATCTCAGTCCCCTGTAGCTCTGCTTAATAAAAAGATAGTTTGGGGTTTTTGAGGCGGGGTTGCTTGAGGAGCATGGCACCAGTAAATATGGTTGCCACTAAAGCAGCTTGCAAGCTTTGTCCCCAAGGAAAGATAGGCTTGCTGAAACATAGGTCATTGTTGCTACCGAAAGCCTCGTAATCAACCAACTTTTGGGTTAAACTACCCCAAAAACAACACCAGCTCTACTAGACGCTACAACAGAGCATTTAACTTTTCCTCGACAATCCCACGTTTAGAACTTTAGTATGTTGTTGTAACGTAGGAGTATCCCTCCGCCCATTGAATGGTCATGTTGTCATAAGAAACAAGAAACACAATCAAAAATGTGTGATCTGAACTCAGGGGATACCTTTCTAAACTAGAGTATGCAGAGGAAGATCTTATGCAGATGGAGTCACAAGACAAAGAGGGATGGAAAAACTGTTTCGTAAACTGAGAAGCAGGACAGATCACAAATTACTTTGTGTTGCAGATGCATTAACTGTGAGTCCCTGTCCAAAACTCAGGGGCCCATTGCTGTCACAAGTGGGACTTAGTAACGCCACTTCTCCTGGACCTTTCATCAGAGCTCTTCAATTTTGATTTGTCTTTAAAGCTGCTGTCGTGTGCCGTAGTCCTGATTGGTCAAATGGGCACTGCAAACACAGTGCTCTGTCGCTGCCATATTCCAAACACCAAGCCAAAGCTGGTGATAGTTTCCAACAGCGGTCAACACAGGGGCTTTGTCAAGGAAAAGTTAAACGCTGTAAAGAGTGTTATTTTAGCATCTGGTCAAGCTAACTGTGTTTTAACCTAAAAATGAGTTAATTACAAGGTTTACAGTGGTGGTATATCGGCTAGCATTCACCCCTCGAACATCTCCCCTCAGGCACGCAAGTTGCTTTGGTGGCAATCATATTTACTACTTCCATGGGTCTCCAGTAATCCCACATCTAAAAACCCAGACAAACCCTTTAATGGCTGTTGAATCACAACCAAAATGCTAAAAGTACAACTAATAGGGGATGCATGTACAGACAAGGGGTAGGTGGTAAAAATTGGTTCCCCATAGTATTGCAATATTTGGTGGGGAGAAAATAGATTTATTTACAGTCGCTGAGTATTATTAATCTTTTAATACATTGCAAAATTTCATCACACTTTTGGTTCTTTATAAATAAAATCAATTTCTTTGTAAGTCCACACGATGGTGCTGCTGAGACATTTCACGGGTGACGCAGGCAGAGGTGAAGTTTATAGCGCAGGAGAGTGTTAGCTAATCAGACATGTCAGACAAAATGAATGCACCATCAGCTTTTAAATCCATTGTGTGGACTTATTTAGGATATTAAAAGGGATGTAAGACATGCTATGACAAATGGGGTTTATAAGGAGTGACGCGTAAGATCAAGATTCTGTAACTGGCACCATCAAGGGAAAGCGAAAGGCAACAATGGCAGAGCTAATGCTAGGCTAACCCCACTGTAAAACCAGATTTTACTTGTATTGCTTAGCTCATCAAAGCTTCATCCCAAGACTGCATTAGTAACTCCTTGTGCAAAGACCTCGCCATGTTGTGGAAAACAATGGTTATTGATACATGCTGGTTGGAGCTTGGGTATGTGTCTTCACCTCTCATTTCACCTATTCAACAGTGTGGAAGCTCTACAGAGCAGTTGAGCTAGAGGCTGAGCACAGCAGAGCGTTTTGCATTACCCTGTGATGCATCTGCATCAGTCTGTGTGTTTTACTTCTGTTTTTGATAAAACTGGCTGAAGTGGCATGAATATATACACTTATGAAATGTTACAAAATTTGTTCCTATCTTTTTCTTTTTGGATGTAAATGCAGTAAAGAAAAGGTTATAAATTGCAATGTATCGTAACGTAAGTATCACAGTACTCAACATATCATAAAATGTTAAAATTCACAATAAAATCAAATTAAGACCCAAGAATTGTGATAATATTGTATCTTGGGGCCACTGGTGACTCCCACCTTTAGAACAGACCAATGTAAAAAAAAAACATATTTTCTTATAAAATGCTTCACACAGATGTAAAGCATCTGTATCTTTGAATAGTGCTCTATAGGAACTGTTATCGTGAACCAGTATTTGAATTTATGAGTTAATTTCTTTGAAAATTTTTCTTTTATTACATTTTAATTCTCACCTTATGAGCTGAGCGTTATCATGCGGCCTCTGAGGTAGCAGCTTTACTTTTCTCCAGTCCAGGAACTCATGGAGGGTAGTGAAGGGATCCTGAGTGATGGGACATTTATCAGAGTCACTCCAAACCTCCAGACCCACCAGGGCCACCCGGATGTCCAGGGCCCTGTAGAACTAAAATGGGGGCATGGCGATAAAAAGAGCAAAAGGGACAAAAAGGATTAATGGAGCTTAAATTACAATAAGGATGAAACAGATACATGCGACCACATTGAAGCACTTCTAATTCAATTTACTGTATCACATTCCAACATAGCAAACCTTAAAGCATAAGAATAATGTCTTTTACACAATCAGAGCATCTGTTCTCCATTTATCCATTCATGGTTTCTTGTTTAAATCTGTCTGCCTTTATATCTGCTGGCAATAGATCCTCGCCCTGGCAGAGGTTTTAGACTAAAAGCAGCTGTTTGAGTAGGACATCAATAGATCATACAGTCATCCCATTAATCTCTGCTGCCAGCCACATTTCTATTTTAAAAAAATGATTTATCCCCCTGCTCAGAGGGGAGAGGATGTTTTACCTTGTCCACATAATTGGCTATTTCTGCCAGTCTCTGTTTCACCTTCTCCACATCTCTCCCCTGTTTCTGGAACTGAAAACAAGACGGTATGTTACAAATGGTGGTGATGGGAACATGCTGACAAGTAGCATGAGCACATAAATGATTCTGTAGTTGGTCTATCATAACTAAAAAGCATGAAAAAAATAGAACACCCTCAACGGCAATATGTTTGCCTGTGTGTTAGGCAGCTTGTCAAGCTGTGACCATCTGGATATAGAAAAATCTCCCAGTGTAAGAGAGACAAATGGCATGGCTGCAGGAAGAGTCAGCCTATGAAGCTTTGGATCCAAACTATAGCAAAGTCAGACCCTTGTTCACTTTTCTATGTTTCCACCTCCACTGGTGCTGGAGCCTGACATCAGCCTGGATCTCTTATTGTTATTTTTTCCCACAGTTTCCTTCCACGCAGTTCGGTGGTATATGCAGACCACTGCCAGGAGGAAACCCCCCAATGAGCGTGTCAGTGCTTACAGGAGACTCTTCTTAATCCACATGGCTTTTCCTGTTTCCTGTCCGGTCCGCAAGGGAATCGTTCAGCACTTCCCGTCAAAACCAACCCTCTGCCACAAGACCAAAGAGCTCGTTGCACACTGACCTAGTTCTGCAGCTCCGCAGGGACACGCTCTACTGTTACTACAGCTTACCCTGCCCTACCATGAGGGGTTGTTGTGTTTTCTGTGTGTGGGTTTTGTTTTGAGAGACAGTGCATTTAAGGTGCCTTACCTCTCTGTTGTCTGCTACAATGATTAGTTCCACATACTTGGTTGTCTTCTGGGCATGTCTTTTATGCTAGCGGAAAAAAGAAATGTTGTAAATCAGATTTGATCATAAAAAAGTTTTTAAAGGGCTTTTGTCTGACTGATCCTACAACAGATGTGTACATGAGATAAACAAATGTACGCCTTTCTTTATACCTTTTTCTTAAACTCCTCAGATAAACTTGCAGTACCTGAAAGGTATCTTAGTGCTTGTTTTTTGTGTTTTTAATGAGAGCTTGGTTAGGAAAAAACACTTAATGTCTTTGTGATAAAAATAACTGCAGCAAACAGCTGGATAGCTTGCTTGAGCACAGAGATTTAAAAAAGGAAAACAACCTTCCTGGCTCTGTTTACAGCAAACAACCTGCATGCAAGTACCTCAAATCATAGAATTAAGACTGAAACTGTGGCTGGTGGGTTTAAAAATACACCAGATTCTCATTAACAAACTCCAATTCCAATGAAGTAGAGACTCTGTCTAATTATGTATAAAACATAAATGAACAGAATATAATAAGTTACAAATACTTTTCGACCTTGTTTCCTTGAATACTCTACACTACAAAAACAAGATATTTGATGTTCAGACTGATAGACTTGAATTTGATGCCTGCAATATGTTCCAAAAAAGCTGGCACAGGGCATGGTTACCACATTGCTACATCACCTTCCCATTTAACACCACTCAACAAGCAAACTGAGGACAATAAATGTTGAAACTTTTTGGTGGAATTCTTTTCCACTCTTACTTTAGTTACTCAACAGTCCAGGGTCTCTGTTGTTAAATTTCATGCTTCGTAATGTTTCCTTTTTCCCACAGCAACGTTTCTTTGTGGGTAACATAACTGACATGCTGACATAATTGTTGCTCCTGTGAGGAAATTTCACTTTGTGTCTGTTTTGGGACCTACTGTGGGCATAATGGTACCCTTTATTTCTTGCTGATTTTATCCTGTACGTGTGAAAGTTGTGTTTCTAACAAAACATCCTCTTTCAACAATGATAAAGTTGTGCCACTTTTTCCACAAGTTGTGCAAACTGAAAATCATTTCCAGGAACTTGAAGTTTGGAAAAAACAGTAAAAAATGGTTTTAATGCCATAAAAAGAGTTTTATCCCTTCTTGATAAGACTGGCTTTAAGCTTAAACATAAAGATCCCATGCCCTGCAAAATCAATTTCTTTGCTTTCAATGTTGTAGGAAGGAGCTTGAGGAGCAGAAGAACATGACACCTTTTACTAAATTCTAAGTTCACTGACAAATGCTCTATGACTCTCTAAAGAAAATGCCTCTTAGACTCTCTGTTTTTCACTTCCTGTGGTTTATTATGTCATAGCTATACAGCCTCCACCTACATGTGGGAATTCTGTTCGTCACAGGCAGATGCCATGATTGTTTTGAGGGTACACTCAGTGGCCTGTAATCCCTCCTTCCATCTCCTACCTGCATCTAATCATCTACAGGGACATTTTTTTTCATTTCTTTATTCAATTAAAATAAAATCCTTGTTTAATAGACACCCAGGACGTGATGTAAAAAAATCAGACCAGGACATGGAACATTTAAGCTTTGTACGAAGCACATTAGTATCTAAATAGCATCAATCATCTCACATAAATCCAAAATAGCAGCTCCTGAAAGCTCATTCAAGGTCTGAGCATCAACTAAACCCCCCACATAGATTTCCTTGATACTTCACATCTGAGACAAGTCATGGTATCACAAAAAAAGCATAGAAGGCTCCTCTGAAAATGCAGAGCCCAGATATTACGCAGGGGTCCTTGGATACTGTATGTTGGTAACTTTCACTTCCTGACTCATATGGCGATTTGATGCTTGGGAACAGAGGCAGATGGAAGCTACACCTGTTCCATATGAATGATTAGCCAAACCTGCATGGGCCCTCGACTTTGGGCTCAAATGCAGATAAAATGTGTCAAGCCCATGGCATCACCCTCTGGGATCATCTCCAAACAAGTCATCTTTTCTATCTACACATGTTAAGTCTTTGTCTTCCATAAATTAAATGCTTGTCTATCTATCAAGGTGAGGCTAAAAACAGAGAACTTCAGATAAACAGATATTTAGCTTTTCAAAGTTTGGGAATCATGGAAGAGTAAACTAAACTTTGCAGTTTAAAACCAGTCTGCAGATCGTTCCAAGCAAAGGGAGGAGAGCACCTAAAAGCTTTCTTTCCCAAATAAATTCTGACCTTTTTTTTTACTTTATCTGAACAATAATAAAGCAATTGTCAGTGAATTTTGATGTTATTGCAAATGTGTTTCATTAAAATTGAAAATAATGGAACTGGGGGCATCAAAATAATACAGCCTATGTGCAATGAAATCTAATAATAATGATAAAAAACACTTCCACAATTGTCACAACATTCTATTTTGGGACAATTATTATTCCTCATCTAAATTAGCGATCTTGCTGCTGCATCAAACACTGTACTTCCAATAATATTTCCAGATAATACTAATTTACTTATTTACTTATTAGTAAAACCTCAAATTGATGCTGCAGAATGCTAAAGTCACCTTAACAAGATTTCCAGGGATTTTAATTTATGATAAACTTAGGTGGAGGGACCATATCAGTTTTGTCTGCAGTAAAGTTAAAAAAATCTTTAGGGATTGTTAGAAAAATTAGACCATTTTTACATTTATCTGGTATTGTGAGATTATATTACAGCCTAATATATCCATGTCTCACCTACTGTGCACTGTGGGGCCACACTTATTCAGCATATCTACAAAACATTCGACTGTAGCAGGAATGTTTTGTCAGATTGGCAGCTTTTCTCAGATCCAATCATGCTTTATCCCTGTACTTTTATTGTGTACTGTGTACTTTTGTTTTTAAAGTCAAATACGTGAGTACAGAATTGCCAGATAGCTTTAAAATGTTCTTCATTCTGAACTCTCAAGTAAACTATTATTCATCAAGACAGACCAATAACCTGTACCTACCATTGTATCATACATCTTGAGGTCAGTGTTCAATAAAATACCACAGCATTCAATTATGGAACACACATTTTTATTTACTGACAGTCTATGTCCTTGTCCAGATACAAATTAAGGCTAAAAATGTTTTGATGTCAAAGACATTTTGTTTATGATGATCTGTGTAACATTCAAATTCCAACTGTGCTTGACAAAACATGGTACAGTATATGCACCACTTTATTCTGCTTTATTTCATATCTGTGTTTGCGAACACTCATAGCTTGGTAGAAAAGTGTTTTTAATATTTGATGGATTTTTGTTTCCTTTTTTTCTTTTTACATGGATTTAATATTTTTTCTGTTGATTTTATCTGAATTTACTTTTAAGTTGAGGTTTGTAAATAAGCCCACATTGGGTTTCTACCTCACCTGCAGAGGAGACTTCATCTTTATCACTGTATTCTTTGACTTTTCTTTTAAATATGTGCAAATGATTAAATAAATATTTTTTGAGTAACTGTTGTATTAAAGACTCCAATGTTTTATTGAAGCCTTTTGTAAGACCTCTTTTTTTTTTTTTTACTTTGGGTTAAAAACATAAAAGTCACCAATGGTCAGGAAAGTCCTGTTGTCATTATGAATTTGATTAATTTTGAAGGGTTGCACTTAAACTCTAAAAAGGAGCTTCTTAGTTGAGTGCAGGGGCATGCTTGCTGTGCTTATGTTTGATTTTAGGCAACAGTTAATATATGTTCAGTCAACATGTCAACAGATTAATGAGGTCTTTCAAAACTCTGGGCTCAATAAGTATGGATAAAGTGCAGGACCCATCTTGTCCAGTTGCAGCCATGACAGGACACTTTGTTACAACTATAAGATTTAAGGTTTTCTTTGGCTTTGACAACAGTAGAAATAATTTAATATTACGTTAGCACTCATTAAAATAAAAATAGCACAGCATAACACATGATAAATATATTTAATTCAGACATTTCATCGTTATTAAACACACTCCTCATGATAAATTAACATCATGGCACTGCTCTCACCCTCATATGAAAGGACTGGAAGGGGCTTTTGATGTGGCTTTCAGGGGCGATCGAGGACATATTGAATCCATGGCCACAGGCTCCTGGGGTCATTGTGAGTTCCTCCCCTCGGTAGATGAAGTGAGCACAGTTGTCACTGCCAGACACCGGCTCAATGATGAATGTTCTGTTCTCGAGCGCGATGAAGCCTCTGCAGAGACAGAAGTGCAAATCTGAAAACAAAGCCTCAAAGCGTAACCAATCTATGAAATGTGGAATTCGATCAAATGTGGCTCTCTCTAATGGAATATTTGACAACAGAAGAAGGCCCTATTTTACCCCATACTTCAAAACTATAACTGAAGCCAAATGAAACAATCAATGCTTTTTGCAGTTTTGGTATCACGGCCAAGCCACACAGAGGCTTTCCGCATCAGCTTTGTTGGAGTTAAAACTTCCCATGACTCTTTCAACAAATCTCTGCAAAAATTCACAGATGAGTTCAGAATTTTTCTGAAGCAGCAATACTGATGTTTAGACTGTCATCATAACGATCAAATCTCCTGTTTTAGATCAAAAATCTTTAAACCTAATGTAAATATCATCAGCTGTGTGCAATAAGCTGTTATTGATTTGAAGGTCACTTTGGCAAATAAGAGCTTATGTTTCTTCTCCCAAAGAGAGCTGTTCAATGAGGGACAGGATTAAGGTGTGCATGGTTAGCCTTTTTGTTTATGCACAAATTATACAACTTGGTTCTTTATCAGCAATAAAAGGTGCCAATTACTGCCAAAATGTGTGCAGATATTTACTGATCGTCTCTGCGGACAAAGAGAATGAGGCATGACATTTTCCACTATTCCCTCTGGTCACATACAAACTTACTGACAGCCCACTTAAGGGGCTTCGGAGGGATGGTCTATACTGCAGAGTGACGGTAAGTAAATATAAACACCGCAGTGGCAAATAGCACTTAAAGGGCAGTATGAGGATGTTGTTTGAATACAAAATGAATGGTGGCCATGTCTCTTACCGAAGGCCTGAGCAGGTGCTGAGGGAGACGTCGGAGTTAGGATGAGCCTGCACTTCACCGTGGTAGTAGCAGTTTTTCTGAAAGACATAAATACAGAGAGGTCATTTCAAATGATCCTCTACCGATATTGAATTTTTGCTGTTATCTGATGTGCCCGCTTTTCTTAAAGATTAGCTGGTGCCAACACTGATAACAATTTGAGCACCCACATATGTATTTTTCTAATATGTAACGACCATCCCTAACCCTGCAGTGCAGATGGATCTAACTGATTTAATGTCTATAATCAGGCAGATCCATCTTGCCAAGCTCCAATCAACAATAACTGTGAGCAGCCCAAACCGACAAGGCCCAATCAGAGTCCTTTGGAGCAGAGAGAAGTTGGAGCTAAGAGCAAGACAACAGCAGAGAGCAACAGCTCGTACAAAGATTAGCATAGATGCTAACAGCTTTAGTAGCAGTTTGATCAGATCTGGACTGCATTTCTTTATTAAATGATAAACAAATAACAGTGAAAGCACTTCTTGATAGAAAGGATATTTTCTCTCCACTTCTGACATGTTTTTTTTTCCAAGAGACTGCTCTAAAAAGTGGCTCAAATTCACCACAACAGCAGAGCTGCTTACTACATTATCTGACTGGCCTGTACTAAATGTGACTGACAGAATGACCGTCCAATCAGCAAACACTCTCTAAAGGGTTTTTGCCCTGGACTCGTGAAATATATCGAACGGCCCATCTAGTGTGTCAGGTTAGAACATTTGTAGACATTCTGAGATGATAAAAAATAATTTCTTTGGATGTGTAAAATCTAAATTTTAAATAATAATAATAAAAACAAAACATTGCACTTCAAGCTGAATTTAAAACTTTTGGGGACAGATATATTTGATGTGAAGCAATTTTTGAATAGACAAAAGTGTGACCTTCCAAACACAGTTGTCCCCATAAAGACTGCGGTTCCATAGATGTAAGTAAACAATACAAGTGTTACTGCTTGGGGGTGCTGGTGATACAAACAAATGCAAAAGTGAGTTGTCTGACTGAACTGTAATTTGCATTACTGACGGTTTAAAATTAGTATTTTTTTCTTGTTAAACTGAGCCTAAGATTGACAAATTCCCCAAAGCTTAAAGGTGACCTTAGTGAGCTGTCACACTACTAATAATATAATTTAAATACAACGAAAGCCAACTATCTAAAAAGAATATCATTAAAAGTGTACTGTATCCAAAAACTTTAATAAAAAAAACTTGCTCTTTTCTGATATTGAAAGAGAAAAAGATGACAAAATGCAGTGAAACTGTTTGTCTTTTCTTTCCTGTCTGCACAAACCAGACTGTATGAAACCTACAACGCTGAGAAAAAAGCAGAGAAACTGAGACAAATGGGAGCTGACAGTAATAAAGTAATTGTTTTTCTTTTATCATCCCACCCAAGAGGTCTTGTAGAAAAAAGGGTCTCCAACGTCACAAAGAAAACACTTTTCTCTGAGCACAAGGAGAGAAGAGGAAGTCACTCTTCTTTATGGGGAATACAGACATCCATTTACAGTTTGGAATCACTCAATTTCCCTTAAACCAGCCGCCATTAGTTTCTGAGTGGACTATTTCTCACCACGAGTGTGGTGGAAATACTCTGAGGTGAAAATTGGACTGAGATTTCTTTTTAATTCAGACTACTTCAGTTTGACAATTACAGTATAAGAGCCTGATCCAGGTGGTGATGAAATGGTTATTCATTACATTATCTTTAAAAATAGAGCGGCTACAAAGACTCTGTGCTGAGGCTATGTGTGACCTAGATTACTTCACTTTTCATACAAGAAAACATCAGGCAATGATAGTGATTGTCCCCCTCAGTTATTCTCAACGTGGCTGTGATCTTAAGAAAGTGAAAAATCTAGTCATAAGATCGTTTTTTAGAAGATTTTCCTGAAGCTACACAGAAGCAGAGCACAGATGGAGTACATCTGTTATCTTTTAATATCCACTGTTTTCTCTTTATTTTCCCTGAATCATGGACATTCATCTTTTTACAAATGCCAGATTTTATTACATGATGCAGACTTTGTCCTGGCTTAATCTTACTTCATATTAGCCCTCATGTCCTAAAAGTACTGGTGAAATATTTTGTCAGGTTAGTCAGTAACAGACAGTCCATGACATGTTAGTTATTGGTAAAAATTAATTTTGGATCGTTTTGATTTTTTTGTTTTGTATCAGCTAAAAGAAGAATTCACAATTAGCACATTATGTTCAAAAGGTGGACATGTCAAATAAGTGCCATTCAATTATTATAAATCAGTGTAACATTCTACTTTTAGTACATTAAATATTTGCACAAACTCCAGTTCTGTCCTAACATCTTAAAAAAAGATTCTAGTTTTCAGAAATGTAACCCTTTATATTCCATTTTTTTTTCTTTTTTTTTAAAATTATGCTGCTCGATTTCATATTAAAATAAAAAAGGCCTTCAATTCAGAAGCCTGGAGTCACTTGACTCCAGAAGCGCCAGTTGCTCTCCTCTTAGCTTTTCTTGCTAGTGTCTTTCTGCAAGAGTGCCTTGATTTAAACTAAGCTTTTTAATTTTATTTCCTTGTTGAAGCTCTTGTGCTTTGTTGTCTGTATGTTCTTGATTGTTTGTCAAAGCACTTTGTAAACCTCTGTTTTTAAAAGTGCTAGACAAATAAAGTTATTACAAATAAATAAAGTTATAATTAAAAATAATCAAAAGGTGATAAATTCCTCATTTTGGAGATGCTGGAAGAAAAATATTTTAATCATTTTTCCTTCCAATCATCACCTGGTTACTGCAGTTGCAGCTGAAAGGGGTTAATGTCCCTTGCCTCTGGAGCCTCAGGGTGTACAGTTTGCTCCATTGCGTCCTTAAACTTAATCGCACATAAACCTTTCTGAATGAAGTGGGGTTCACATTGCTGGTGGCTCAGATGAGTCGTCAGGAATGATGAACAGCAAAGTGCCGGCCTGGCATGTGTTCCCAAACCTGACCTGACCTGAACCACCACAACCTTTAATGTTTCAACAATTTTCACAAAGTTGATTTGTGTACACATTTCACTTTTTGTGCAGTGTTAGCCTGAAGAAAACAATCTGCTTCAGTTCCCCTGGTGGTCTGATGGAGAATTGCATGTTTTTGCAACAGGGTACTAAGATAATAAAAAACGCACCAGCTGCTTGGAAATAGTAGCAACAGCAAACTTAAAGCCTGGTCTGAAAATTAAAAGCAGAGCCCATATGATCAAAAATCATAATAAAAGTGGAAATGATAGTTGTGTTATTTTTTTGATTATGCAGAGCCTATTGTAAAGGATGAAGCTCAAACATAGAAAAAAAGTACTTAGAAAAAGCAAGTTTCTGCCAATTTACACGTCATGAATGAATTATGGATGAAAGTATAACCTTGAGAAACAAAAACATGTGCATCCACAAAAGGGACCATTAGGACCTAAGGGTTAAATACATGTTAACAATGCGACTAAAATTAAATCTAACCTCTTAAAAATGGGATCTTTACTGAATATTCAAATAAAGGTCTGCATGTTGCAAAGACATCTGCACAGCATAAGCTTATAATAACCCCCTCTACTGAGAGTTAGCTACTCTTGTGTAACAGTTCACTTCAACTTTTAGGTGTTGTCTTGTAGAGAGGAATAACAGAAGAAAAAAAAATCACTTCATTTTTCTTGAATTTGTTTCATCAGACCACATTGAGCATTGCAGCTTATTTACAATCCTTGTTTTTCCACTGATGTCTCATTAACACACCTCTTACCACTGAGTTCAGTGACAGCAGGTACTAAAAGTGTGCAGCTGTGTGCGGCTTATCTAGGACAATACAGTGCATCCATTTGGCAGCCATGTGGTGCTTATAATTTCCTCCCACTCAAAATTAAAAGGTGTGCTTGAGAGAAAGCAAGGAGAGAGAGAGAGGTAAGAAAATGCTGTTTGCACAATTTTGAAATAAATGGAGTTGTCAGTCTTTGCAGAAATACTCAACATTTTCCCTCTGAGCTGTGAGCAACCTGTCAAACTGTCCTTACAGTACTTGTCTGGAGTGACTTTGATCTAACTAAACCGCAATGGAGTAAGATGTGAATTGTTTAAAAGAATGGAGAGATCTGTTTTTAAAGCTGTGTTTCCTAAACACTTTGGGCAGGACACTTTGATAAACTTAAGGCCACCAAAGTATTATTGTGGAACTTTTCCGTGATAATCACGAGTGCTATCAAATGCACGAGCAAGAGAGCCTGGGACAGAGACAGAAAGAGATAGAAGGAGAGGCCGAAAAAGAAAAAGAAGTTTGCTGTGTCTACTCGTGAATATGTTCAGTAATTGAGAAGGCGGATGGCAGTTAAACATCATAATGCAGTCATATTTTTATCATTCAATCATTCTGATATTTGTCCTCATCAAGAGCCTTAACAAGCAAGGATCACTATTCAGTCACTCCACCTAAGCGACTGTCAGGTTCGAAAAAGTTAAATTGTAATTTTGGAAATAATTTCCATAGCTCAAAAGAAAATGACGTCCATTACAAAAAACAAAAGCAAAACAAAAAGAAACACAATAACGCCTATTTGTTATCAGCTTAGTGTGTTCGGTGTGTTCTAATTTTTTGTCCAAAAACACCCTCTGCTGTATTATTACCACTGTGACTCATTCTAACATTCTCCATTGCAGGGATGAGCTGTTACAAGCACCACTGTCGGCTTGTCGTGCTCCAAATATAGATGTAGATGTATGTAATGTAGACTGAATCATTGGCACATCCTGATTTATAAGGCTATGATTGACCTGCCTTGACATAAGTAAAAGAAGTTTCAGATACGCTGCTCCTGCAGACTTGAATCTGCTGCAGGAAAAACTGGGTCTTGGAGAGCTGGTCTTTTTCAAAGTAAATTAGAGGCACTAGAGGAAGATGAAACAGGTTGTAGATGCTTTGAAGAACTATTTTCTGCTGTGTGGCTCTGAACTGATTGGTTGACATTTATGTATCTGTGTTTGTACTTGTTTCACATCTGTAACTTTGTAAATGTGCTGCTGCCTGCCTTGGTCAGGACACTCTTGCAAATGAGATATTTAATCTCGGTGAGGTTATTTTTGGTTAAATCAAGTTTAATAATAATATGGCCATGCTATGCTTGTCAATTCGTCTGAGTTATCATCCTCTTCTACAAGGCTGGTGTGGGCTTTTTTTAGGGATGTGTTCCATGTTTACTAAAAGCTAACTAACAATGGCATGGAGGGGGGTTGTAAAGTCTACCCAGTGCTATTGGCTGCCCTGAATTCTTCCCAATTAATCTTTTTCACAGGAAGCACATCAGTATGTAAAATCATATCGACAGCAGCTAGCCATTTCATCCCATCTCTGAAAAACCAATAGGATTCATGACTTATGTCTGGGTGTGCTTTTTCAATGCCATTTTATGATTAAAATGACATGATGTCACAGGACCCATGAGACTCAAAGGCTAAATTGTAAAAGGTCAAACTTTGTTGATTTTTTTGCATATACAGAATGATTACCATCCCCACCCACACCTCATATTGTTACTTTCTTTGCGGCTTGATAAGTTTAAGTAAACAGTGATATCTCGCCCCAACTTGAGCACATAGTTGTGTATATTTGTGGGAGTTATCTTATCCACACATGCTAACGAACAGACACAAGCACTGCAAAGTCAATATTTAGAAAAAATGACGCATGGAAACTAGTTGTACCCAAACCAAAAATATTACAGTCTTCAAGCATATACTGAAATGTGGTTGCTGTACTGAACAGTTCAATATTTCATTAGAAATTAATACATACCGACTGTGTGCAAGCCTGAGTGAGACAGCAAACACATTTTTGCAATCTCTAGAATAGATGCTAAAAATGTTTACCTGCTGTTGTGCAGAGAAACTTCCCCTCTACCTTATTTGATCTAAATATACTAACACCATAGACTCAAGGAAAAAATGGACCTGTTTTTGCCAGTGACATGAGCTGATTTTAACTCACACACTGAGCGGTCTGGTGAAGTGCTAGAAATTCTAAATGGACATCAGTCTTTTAATCATTTTCAAATGAGTAGCAGACACTCTGCTCTAAACAGGGAGCACAAACGAGGGTATAAATAGTCGGGGATGGATGAGTGGCTGATAGGGTTTAAAAAAATAAAACCCTGATGGCAGAGTTGGCTGGAAAACATTTAGAATAAAACACAGCTTAACATTCAGTTGGCCACGGGATAGACACATGGTTCAGCAATGTCCAGACTCTGTTAAATAGTCACTGGGTCATGTTGTAAAGACTCAAAACAACAATAATAACAGAAACTTTATCACTAATTTCAATTTATGTCTACAGTTTTAACCCAAAAAAGCACACTTGATAAAAAAAAAGGAAGAATATGTCTATGTGAATTTTTTAGGAGTCATTTTTTTCACTGTGTATCAGCACATCAACCTGCATTTAAATGTCAAAAGCTTTTGAGTGCCATCGTACCGTGATTTTGTGAGCGCCGGTGACTGCACTTCCATCCTCCCGGTAATGCGTCTCTGTGTAATGGCTTGCAAAAAGACCCCTGTGAAGAGCAAAAAGAAAAGGAAACAAGCACATTTAAGACGGCAATTTTTCATCACCCAGAATCTGAATTAATTGGGCCGAGTTTGTCTTAAGATTGCTGGGAAACCAGACCCCTGATGTGGTATTTGATGTAAATTCAGAGTTGCTCATAAGGATTTTTGAGGATAAAATGCTTAGTTTTTGGGCTTGGAGGAACTTAATTTTCTGTGAATTTATTACGTGATTTGTACATGTCCTTGAATCCCCCAGCATCCTGCTTGACTGAGTGGAGTCCCTGCTGAGGTAATTATAGAGTGCATGTGCTTTTCTGTGCATTTGTGTGTGTGCAGATATTTTAAACTATGTCCCAGTGAGTGTATGCTGTTCTTCCTAAGGCCATGAGCAGATGGACACAGTGAGCCCCAAACCCCGAGCACTGGCAAAGTAGCAGCAGGCACACCCATCTTTTGCAGCTGCATAATCACACTGACATCAGGCTAGATTATCTCAGGATGTGTGTGTTTGTGTACATGAGTGGTGTGCAAGTGTGTGCTGGTGAAGAAGAAGATAACCAGTAAGACATGGCTACCAGCCGGCAAAATGTGTGACAAAAGTGGCAAATTTTCTCTCACTGGGATGTAAAAAAAACACTCAAACACAGTCAAAAGGTGAAAAGGATGAAGGAAAGTCCCTTTAAATCTTTTAATCCGTTAGACCAAGTACAGAACTCTTTTCAAAGAAAACTGACAGAACAAAAGTTTTGTAGATAAGGCACAGATTAGCTACATTTTGGACCAGCAACAGCCAGGACCGAAGGCACTGTGTACACATGTTGCACAAATCCATCTAGTTAGTGACAAATTTATAATTTGCTTGTGAACACAGTTTCTCAGGTGCTTCCACAAGTGCTAGAAATTTACGCTCTCAAAATGCAGGACTGCCTGTGGTCAGCCTCTAAAAGTAGCATGGGAGTTAGGGGCTACAGATACCAGGATCTTCTTTTTTGGAATCAATTACCAGTCATAGTTTGGGAGGCAGACACTCTCTCTACCTTTAAGAATAGACTCAATCCTTTCCTCCTTGAAAAAGTTTTTAGTCAGGCTTGGAACCAGTCCATAGTTAGGCTGCATAAGACTTAGACTGCCAGGGGGAATTGGCACACTGAGCTCCTCCCTCTCTCTCCTACTCTCTCTTACACACTTTTCAACACTATCTGCCTCTACACCTTTCTCCCTTTGTCCCTCTTTTTTGTTTTACTTGTTTACTTGTCTTTAGGTTTTGTCTTGTAGGCTGCTCTGGAACATTGGTATGGATGGTCTGATCGGCAAAGCTTCAACTACTACAGTCGCTAATATTCAGCCATTTTTAGCCCCATTCCATTGTCACCACAGGTCCTAAAATTCAGAATGATCAGATGTCTGAAGCACATGATAGTTTCTGCAAATATCACACATACAGTATCTTACTGTAGCAATGACTGTCAACATAGATGACCTGCTGCTGTGGACCCACCTCCAACTGCTTTTTCCTTGATCAAACAAATAACAGAAACAGCAATTTATCATAAATTCTCATTTTCGTAAGTTTTGTCCTTGCCCACCTCACCCTCAGCACAGCTTCAGTGGAGTCAAAGATTTCCTGCCTGCCTAACAGAAGACTTTCCCTTGCCACTGTGACAAAGTGCTGTGCTCATGGAGGACTCATGTTGGGTTTGTGTTAATCAAATAAAATAAGAAGAAAATATCACTGACCTACTCTTTTGTGAAGTGTCTTGACATAACATTTTTCATGAGTTATTGCTGTACAAAATAAAGATTAAAGATTGAAGTGCCTCAAGGAATTTTTGTTGAACTTTGCACGTAAGTCTTATCCCACCCAAGTATGAACTGATTAGATTATGTAGGTCAAAGGTCACTGGACTTTGTGTACATGCCTTTTTGTGAATATCTCAAAAATGCTTAAAGGGATTTTTTTTTTCAAACTTAGCAGAAAATATCAGTCTGACTGAAGGATAAGCTAATAAGATCTCAGAAGAGGGCCAAGGTCAGTCTGAGCTGAAATTTTGTAAGCTTAATACTTCAAGAAGGCTTGAAATGATTTTTGTTAAATTTGATTGGAGTCTTCTCTGAGACTTGAGGATGAACTGAATAGATGTTTGGCATCAAAGGTCACTAAAACCTTATCACTGATGTTTGCAGGCAGATGATTTCAGACTTGGCTAAATCAATGTTGAAATTGAATTCAGCTGACAGATACAAACTAAACGAAGCACTCAAAACTGAACTGATAAAAAAACTGAGCAGTTTTTTTAACTTAATTTCAGGATCACAATATCGGCTGGTAATGCTTTTCAGTTTAATGACTAAAGCTATGTGCTGAGTGCTGTTGTTCCCTCCTCAGGCCAAGGAATTATGTACAATAGTGTAGCCTGACAGCTTCAATACAACAACATCTCAAGTTTTTAAATCAGAACACCACTAAACCATGATGTTCCAACAAGATGCTGCAGATCAGTTCAACCAATTGCATTACCAAATGTGCTATGTTGACATTTGGGTTTGACTGCATTTGGATAGCAAGACAGTAGCCAAGAAAAACTACTCCTGCTACCAGAGGTGAGCATTTTTTTTTAAAGTTTGTTATTTTACAGTTATTGATTAAAACAATACAAAGGATTAGCTTAACCAAGTTGTAGATTGGGTGCCAGGTATTTTGTAATCCAAATTCAACTGTTAAGATAGTTGTTCAAAAGTTTTCTTATTGCAAGAATGCTTCTTAATTTCATGCTTTTACCTGGTGCCTTTCTACGTGATTAGCTCAAAACATTTACCTCCAACATTTAAGCAATAAGGTTTTAATCAATCACACTGCCATAAAATTACTATATACCTTTTTCTTAACAAACCAATGTGCTTTGACTGACCTGCTCCTGTATACTTTATGGAAAAAAATATCAAATCAAATCTTTCTGACAGGTTTTGAAACTGGAAGGCAAGCTTTCAGTGGGGATCAATTATATCAAGCAGTGTGCTGCAATCCAACACAGCTTGCATCAAACACAAACCAAATATAGAGCATAATAAAGCCAACACTGTATGCTTTTCTGTACCTCAGGATCATTTTCATATGCTGTCTGCATGCACACAGTTCAGTTTCCCTGACCTGTTTCAAAGAGGATCAATCCTTGGCGCCTGAAGCCTGACTGCACTTAACTTTGTTAAATACTTATTATCACTGTAATGTGCCTTATCATGCCATTAGCAAGCTCTTAACCAAATCTGATAAGCCAGCGGCAAGTAATCACTTTAAAGAGCCCGGTATGTCTCATTAAAAATGGATGACACATCAGAGATCTGCATATGCATTAATGAGAAATCTTCATGTGTAAATCTTAATACCAAGCAGAAACATTGTTGAAAAATCAATTGCAAAACATGTTTTTTATTGAAAGGAGGGCAAATTGAAAATGTTTTAATTCAGTTCGTGTGAACAGTAAAGCTGGGATTTGAGTCATGTGAGTGGTAATTCCGATCAAATGCTCTCGTGCCGTACTTTGGGAAAGCCAGCTTGGACCCTGGCACTACAACCCGCGCTGTATTAAAGCTGCAGGTTTTACATGATGGACTCCGCCTGTAATCAACTTTTTGGCAAGATTACACAGAGTTTATGAGGGCAGTGAATGTTTACACCATGTTTGAAGAGTTTCCTCCACCCTCTCTGGCTACATTCAAGTTCTTTGGGATCGGGTATGTTGCTGATGATCAGATGTTTTGGTTGCTATTTCTGTTCTGTCCTTAATATTCCTATCTTTGCCTTTTTTACCACCAAAAAACAAATCTAAGCTACTGGGCAAACAACAGCCCCATAAACATTTGATTTCAGTTTCTCCAGGGCACATTCAAAAACAGGCTGAACATTTTCATTTGAACACTGATGACATGTTCATACTTTTACATAAGAGAATTCCTCTCTGAATGGTAAATATGTTTGTGTGTTTAAAACTCTTGTCTCTGTCTCAGGTACCTGACACCATTCCTATTTTTGACAAGACATGGCTTTAGTCTTGCACTGTAATTAACAGTATTATTCTACAACTATGACTGCAGAACAAACAGATGTACATTGTGGACAGAAATCATTCATCTTATTTCTTCATTATTCAGATTATTGTTTATATATGTGGCACTAAAGCTGGCTGACTTAAGTAAAAAAATATGTCTCAATATTTTTTAGCTGAATAGCAATACACATTATATATCAGTTTTTGGACAGAAACACCAAATGGCTACTAAAATACCTGAATTCTAAAATCTGATATGATTCTAGTAAGAATCCAACAGTACTGAATAATCATTTGATACCACAACAACAGAATTGTAATTTCTAAACACAAAGTATCTGCAGTTTTTTGCTTTTAATGATCAGATGACAAACTGAGCACTTTCTAAAAAGCACAACAATATTAGTTTCTTTTCATACATTAAGGTCTCCAATTTAAAAACTATTTAATCCAGAATATAGGTTGAACTAGTCTACAAGTCATAGTAAGTTTCTTTGAGTCCATCGGGGGGGAAGGGCTTTGTTAACTGTCAATCTCAGGGGTGTTCAAACTAAGGCCCAGGGCCTAACTGCAGCCCATGGTCCACTTTTAGATGGCCTGTACCAAGTTTCAAAAATCAAACAACATTTGGCCCAGATAAAAACATGCAGCTTGTGCATTTTCCAAATGTTGCCAACATATTTGTGCAATTTAAACATTATACACAAGTTTGCCTGCCATTTTTTTGTCAAAATCACAATGACTAGTCCAAAAGTTGGTATTTAGAGCTTAATTTTGTTGCTGTGGCATCAAATAAGAAACATATTTGATTTTTTTACTTGAATATAAAAAAGCCTCAATTGAATAGAATAAATGACTATGATCATGACTGTTTTGAATGTCTGCTCCACAGCCTGTAACCCCTGCTCCCCTCACAAATCAGACATAATTTGGGCAGTCAATCAGCAGGGAGCTCATTATCAAAGCCTCCTGAAGCCTCCCCGCACCCTCAGACCTGAGCATTTCCACAGGGGAGGGAAAAAGAGCTGCATCTGATCCTGTATAGAGGCAAAATCTTTTTTTTTTTTTAATTTAAATTCAATTTCAATCAAATCCTTGCTTCATAGAAACCCAAAACATGCTGTAAATGGTCATACACACCGGGACATGGGACCATTAATATGGTTAATGCTTGTTTTTCGCCAAAAAAATACCAAGAGGTACTTAAGCACCGACACCGAAATTAAAGGATTGATTTGGGACCTGGTTCAGAAAAAAACCTAATTAGTGGTTCTTCTAGTAAAGAGGTGTTTTACTGAACATTTGGCAAGGCAACAACTTGAACATAAACTATACTGATCTAATTAAATTTGTCACATCTTATTAAAAATGTATTTGTACAGTATATTAAGATTCAATATATCGCCCAGCTCTGGAAGGCATTTAACAGATTTCTTCTTCAATATGTTAAATATCTCTATAATTGCATGTGTCAATACCCATTGATTCAATGCTCCTAGTGTGTGTTTCAATTCATTAGACACAGCCTAACAACTAATTAAAGATTCACTAGTGGTTGCACAGGTTAATTGTGATGAATGAGAGGCTCTTTAATAGCCCCTCAGGGAGGCAGACAGTGCTGCTATTTGTCTAAATAATAATCTCTTTTCATCAGCAACTTACAAACTACTCTCCAGAATAAATAGCATTTCTTTGAACATTTATTTACAGCCTGAATTTCTGATTGCATGATAAAGGCCTCCCTGCACTGTCTTTCTTGTTGGATCATAATTAGGAGCTTTCACATTTCAAGGGGAACTCTGTCAAACAAAGACCCTTTAGTGCCTGATGTTTTTGTTCCATTTTCATACCTTGACAGAAGTGGACTGCAGACTTACAGGCCCACAGAGATATGGGGCACAATGCAGGGACCGCACAGACGAGACACAGCGGAAAAACTCATTACAGGAGACCTCAGAAAACCTCTCATCCTTTTTCTGCTGCATAAAAACTGTAAGTGATGGCTGCTGTCGTTTCAGAAATTTATGGCAAACAAAACCGTTGTTAGGTCGATCCTGATTTGATGAGTTTTACTTGAGATGAAAAAAATCAAACAGCAGACACAGGCTCTGTACCACAGTATAATCGATAAAGCTGAAGCTAAGCCATGTCCTGTGTTGTTTACACTATTTGCTGTTTTTATTCTACCCTTTTCTCGTGCATCCACAGGGTACAGTGCTCCCTTAAGCGTGGAGGCTCATTTACATATATGCGACTCCATGCTTCATGTAATAATTCCCCATTACGCAAAGCCCCTCAAGCATGAAACCATTTGAGAGAAATATGGCTCCTCTTACTTCCTTTGAAGACTGCTAACTTCAGTGATTTCTTTTAATCCCTTCTACCCCACAAGCTTAACCCTAAGCCTTCCTATAGCTGCTGCTTACAGTAGGGTCCACATTTAAAAAAGAGCAGAAGGAGAGAAAGATATAGTGGAGAGAGAGAAATAAAGAGGTGTGGTTGACAAGTCTAATTCTATTTCCACATACTGATGTGCTCCAAATTGATTTACATACAGCTCAATGTCCCCACAGCTTAGGTTTGGCTGTATTGGACGCACTGGAGTGTACACAGCCAGAAAGGAAACCAGAGAGGGAGGGATGGGGTGAGGGTGGGAGGAGAAGAAGACACAATAACAGAAAACTCACTGCAGTACACAATTACAGCTCTTTATTCAAGCCGAAGTCTCTTCTTGTCTACGATATTATGAACAAATGTGCTAGTCACCTCCCAAAATGCAACGTGTGCAGATAGTAATTTCAGTTGTAAATACAAAAACCCAAAATTCAGTTAGCAGTCCTGCCCCTGCATTTAAGTCTTAAGGCCTCTCACTCAACATTTCAGCGAAAATTTGCTCCCACGGTCAATTTTGCTGCTATCATTGCAGGTTGATATATCTAAAGCAAAGAGAAACCTTGCTAGTGAGGTATGATGTTTTACAAAAGCTCCATGACTAATTGTAAATGCATTGTAGTTGCAATGCATAGGTAGTGTGCTCAGCTTAGGGGACTTTGGCCCACCGTCGCTTGGCGCTGCGAACACCATATAAAGCAGACGTCATTGCCATTTCACCACATGCAGCTGGTCTCAGTATTCTGACACCATGCCCAGAGGACGAAAGTTGGCAGTCCCCAAAAAGGTGCCTCAAGTCATACAGGAGTCCTGAGGTGGTGAATTAAACTTCCAAATAAGATGAGGACAGATTTATGATTGGCACATGGATCTGTCACTACCTTCAATTCTTACTTTAGTCCATTTGTCTCTGCCCACCTCCCTTCTTTCCCCCGACCCCCAACATGGTTTCAGTGGATGGCTGTTCATCATGAGACTGGTTCCACTCCAAGATTTACAACTACTAAACTGAAGGTTTTTCTTGCCACTGTTACTGTAAGCCTCCTACAGATGCACTGCACTGTAGGTTGGCCCAGTGCTGTGCTCATGGTGGATTCATGTTGGGTTTGGACATATAAGTGTCTTTAGATAACAGTTCTTATGAATTGGTGCTCTTCAAATAAAGACTGATTGATAAATATGGACTTCTTGAGGGAATATTAATTGATATTCAACTGGAATTGTATTTTGATTGCCATCCCTTGGTACTGTAAAGAGGAGGAGGAGACATGTAAAAAACACCACAGGGCAGATAAAACCAGCAAAAAGCTTGATATGGGCTCTTTGATACAAGGTTCAGTTGAGGCTAATTATTGATATACAAATTGTTGTGCAATCAATGCCAAAACTGTGAAGCTTGAAACAATCAATGATTTTTTGTTTCTTTCCAAACCAAGCAGCACAAACAGAAAAATCTTAATACTTAAAATCCAAAAGTAGCCCCAGGTATGGTCAGGGATCATCAGAAGTATCAGGATAAATATAACAATGCATAATGCAATTTTAAAGTTTCATTTTGGATTCTCGCAATCAACTTACTGACTCCTGCCACTGGTGTGACCATAAAGTCACATTAATGAGAGAGCAGAGTTAAATTTTCCAATAAAATTGCTTCAGTAGGCACAAGATAGATATCAAACAGGCAGGTTAATGGGCCGCCTCTATTTAAATATTGACTGGCCAATGCAAAGACAGCTTCCTAATGAGTCAAGATCTCTCTTTACTTAGAAACAATTCACAGAGCTGCTCCTTCACCTTTAAACCTTTCATATGTGCCGATGACTCAGTCAATGTCTCGCGCATGACTTTTAAGCTACAGTGACAAACAGGAGTTGTACAAGTCACTTGATAGCTGACATTTCACATCAAAACCAAATAAAATCTGTCTTTTTGTTGTTTAATCATCAAGAGGATAAACTCATTCAAACAACAATCTCTGTCTGTGTCCCTAACCCGGGGCTTCAAAGCCGGTGTGTGATGTGGCACCCCAGGCAAATCATGTCACAACATCAGTAAAACAAACCACAGGAAGAAAGAGACAAGCTTCTCAGCACTAGAAAACAGCAGTGAGTGATGAATCATGGTATACTGATACACTTACATGATCCCATCTTTGAAACTAAATTCTTCTGGCATTTAGAGAAAAAAGGCCATGGTGATTTACCTAAAAGACTTCATCTCTGTTCAAGCCACATCACCGACCATATGATTTTGCTTGACTTGATTGCGATGAAGACTGATCCCTCTTGAAAGATAATACATAGGTGTTGACAGGATGTGATGAAGGGAAATGATAGCATGTGACAGATGGGTCATGCTATCATTCTCCTTGCAGCCTCTGATGGTAAGATAGCCCTCTGATGAGGAGCATTTTGATTATGATGTACATAAAATACCTGCAATGGATCGTGCCATTTTCCTGACCATTAAACAATAACTAAAATTACAGTGTTGTTGGTTTTACACTTACCCCTAGACGGTGGTGGTGCAGCTTACTTTAAATTAAACTTTGGATAACAGATCTAATTAAGTGATTAAAAAAATATATCCTAAAAAAGACCTTGCCTACCAATGCAGCATATTGCTGTAATGCTATAATGTAAAACATAATTTTTCTCCTGCGAATGGTATCTTGATTTGCTTACATGACTTTTAAGAGATACTCACACATCAACTTACATTAGCTGACTTTTATTAACATTGAATAACCACCAAAATTTCTGTGAAAGTAAAATTTTGCTGTGGTCAAGGCAGGTGGACATACCTAAAGATGGGAGAAACGTGCTGGTTGAATGACATTTTCTGACCCCTGACCAATTGCAGGATGATTTTTAAGTGTTCACCAACACAGATATAACTCATACGCAGTGTGTTCAATTTTGGGTCACTTTGGCCAGATGGAGCTTAGCGCTGCTGAACGTTGTACAAATGTTTGTCTTACAAATGAGACAAATGAGAGTCTTGAATCTACAGATAAAGCTTCTCTGAGACATTTTATTGTGATTTTGAGGCAATATTTATATTGTTATTTCAGTAAAAGGGGCCAAGGATTTAACCTTACACTGCAAATGCATCCGCCTCATTCAATGTCTGTAATCAGGCAGATACATCTTGCCAAGCTCCAGTCTACAACGACTGTGAGCAGCCCAAAGCAGCACAGCCCAATCAGAGTCCTTCAGAGCTGGGAGAGGTGGGAGCTGAGTAAAACAACAGCAGGAAATAACTGCTCAAACAGAGATTAGCATATATGCTAACAGCTTCAGTAGCAGTTTTGTCAGATCTGGACCGCATGTCTTCATTAAATGCAAAACAATACCACAAAATTCTCAATAGACAGGAACGTTTTACTCCAATTCCACCATGTTTTGGTATGAGGTGTTTTACGAAGTTGCTCCCGTTCTGTCCTTTACCCTGCAGCAGTAGCACCTGCCTACCTAATTATCTGATTGGTCCATGACGAATGTGATTGACAGAATGATCGCCAGACTTGCTTTTGATAGGTTCCACCCATTCCCAAACACTTCCTATGAGCTGTTGCCCAGATGGATGTGTGAAATATATTGAACAGTCCATCTGGTGTTTTAGGTTACCAAGGATGCAGATCATGGGTAATTTACATCACATTAAACAAGAAAGTGCTAATGAGATTCAGTGTTCTACATCATCAGCTCTCAAAATGCAGTCCATTCCCATTTGTAGGAAACAACAAATGATGTATTTTATGAATAGAAAATAACTTCCAAGCGTCATATGAATAAGCAAATTAACGTATTCACTCCTCCTTTACAAAACAGAGAATGACAGTTTTATTATTGTATATGATCCAGAAGATGGGAGGATCAATAGAGCTGATGGTTCACCCGTTGTCAGACAGATGTCTGGGGTGTGTGAGAGAGGATGGAGTTTACAGATCACTGGAGTCAAAGTCTTTCCTCTGGATATGCCCTCTCTCAGTGGGGTTTTAATTTTATTTTATAGCATGGCAGGGGTAACCTTATCTTCAATGCTTTAAGATATTTCTCCTTTTTACAACCCATTGCTTTTTATTACCATCAAGTCATTAAAGTTTCACAAGTTGCAGGTAAGAATACAAGCTGCAGGTGCAAAAAACAAAGATCAAAACTATGGTGGTGAAAAGCCCCAAACCTCTTGTAATGAACCCGATGGAATGAGGGTGTGAAACGTTACAATTTATACTGGGGATTTATCGATGTCAATATTTCCTTTAGTAGGTAACTTAACCGCTATGACAGCCAACACTGGTGAGGTTTGCTGAGTTGTTAATGAATGTACTGTTTCATCGGTGCTGGCCTGCATGTCCAGAATACTTAACACCACTTAACGATTCCCATGCTGCAACATATTTTTCCTCATAACTGTATTAAGAGCCTGATGTCATATTCCTTCTGCACCCTTTAAAGGGAATAGTTAGGCAAATCAGCGGGAGGTTAAATGTGCTCATCTATAGTTCAGTAAGCCAGAACTGTGTGCATGAATCACTGCCGAGGGTCAAGCTGCTGTGAGGCATGCTTGAGTTGTCAATCTTTTATGAAGTTAGCTGCTGGCACTTGTGTCTTCTCCACATACTTTCATGAATTGTTCAACAGCTAAACATTAGAATGTAAGTGTAAAACGTCTGGTAATGAGCGGCTATGGGAGTGCCTGAAATCTTTCTTTTCACCCAACAAAGCAGCCCAGTGTACCTCTGGGTCCTGATGATGATGGTATGAGTTCAAAATGCCCAAAGGCGAGATCACTACCACTAATAAGCACTGAGCTGTAAACTCTTCATATGATACTCAGTTTGAAAAATATGCTCCTCAGTAACAGAGCAATCATTACACGCTTGATGGTAACTGATGTCAACAGTCTCAAGTTCAAGGCAATCATGTTTTCAATATTTTCAAACACTCATCACATGAGGAATTCATCCTTCCAGTACATTCTCTTGGCTAGAGGGTTTAATGTTTACCCTGTAATAAATTCATTTTGAGTAGTCTAACTGATAAATGATATGAATTCAAGATGGCACTGATGATGATGATGATGATGCCATTCACAGATGTACTTCAAAGAGAAGGATGTAAAGGAGAGTAAAAGAAAAAAAACATATCCTTAACCATCTTCCAAATATTAAGACGGTGCCAGTGTGCCAAGCCATGTGTGTTGGTCACTTGATTATCAAAGGAGCCATCTGAATGTTGTTGATGTATATCCGTGGACACCCCCATACTGTATGTGCCATTTCAACCAAACTTAAGCTCAACCTCCTCACAGATTTAAGAATATACTGAGAAGGGACGAAAGACCATCTGACCAAAAGCATATCCCTGCAGACTTGTAGTCATGTCAATCTTGTCCCTGATTTCCAGAATAAAACGAGCGTAATATTAAAAAAAATCATCCCCCGCACAGTGAGAGCACATAGATGTATATAATTGAACCAAGCCATTTTTTGTGAACCAGCTGAGGCTGTACATATGTCTATTTTGACTGTAATAAATGCCCATTCCCTGCTAGGGATGGGCATTGGAAACCAATTCCACTTGAAAATGGATAAAAACCTTCTTGCTTAACACTTCCCTTACAAATTTCTTTTATTTTGTTCTCCATACCTTGCCAATCAAGTTTGTTAGGCTCTTATCAGAGGCAGTCAACAGAAATGATAACAAAGAAATAAAAAAATTGATCATGGTGGACAGAAAACAGAAGTAGACAACAGGGCTGTCACCTTATATTCGAATAACCGTTCGAGCATGGAGATTAGTATCCATAACCGAAGAGTAAAGAAATACTTGAATGTAAAATATTGAGTGTAGCAGCACATCAGAGCACCTGGGGCAGTGGACCGTTTCATCCAACAGAGCAGCGCAGCTTGATAATCAGCCACATAAACTGCTCTCTTGACCTCAGTGAACAAAGAGGTGCCACTCTGAGCGGACAATAACAGCACCGAATCAAATGAGGAGCGCTGTGTGGGAGTATTGTAGTATTTTGGGTTCTACACCGTTGATGGCAACTTTAAAGTCAAAGTCTGGGCTGTGTGTCGGTTATGTGCAAAGCAGCTTAGTCACTTGTCCTTCACATCAAATTTGCAGGCTCAACCGTCGGCTTTTATCCAAGTTATACAGCATGGCAGCGGAGCTTCATCAAGGATTGGGGTGTGTGCAAAATAACCAAATATCTTCGGTTATTTGCGTGTATGTTCAAAAACCATTTGAGTTTGATTTTGAGGAAAACTGACAGCCTTAGTAGACAAAATTGTGGCAAATTTTTAGAGAAAAATGCATTTAATACACAATGTTTAGTGGGTGGAAACTTAATCCCCTTGCTGAAACTACGCAGCATGGGATTGAATATAGGGGGACATGTGTCATGTGTTTGACATTATTGCCACTAAGAACAAATGCAGGCCAACTTTTGTCCATGCAGAAAAATCCACAGGAATCAACAAGGGAGTTGTTAAGGAATAGCATCAATATGCAGAATCAAGAATGGCATTGGTATCAGTAAAGTCCTATCATTTCCCATCCCTATTCCCTGCACATAATCATGTGGCCTCCTGGGTTCCTGCAGACATCCTTAGGTGGACACTCGAGGAACTGAAGCTTTTATCAGTTTTCCATGCATGAGCCTCCATTTTCAGCCCCCCTGATTCAGACCAAAGCTGTTGCTTTAAAGCAGGCTGTACATTTATTTACTTCTACTGTAAAAATTGACTATTACCACGTAGTGCGTGTATGTGCCGTCTGCTGTTCCTGTGGTCAGTCTGAAGAAAACACTCCAAAAACTGCAGCTTTGGCACTTCCACAGTGGCTTCATTTTATCACACCAGAGGTTGCCACTTTGTAAAACCACTAAATATCGAACTCAAAATGAACATTTAGGGGTGTAATTTTAAACCTAATGTAATCACCACAAGAACAGTTCTGTTATCGTGTCAGCCAGTTATGAAAAGCTTTGGTGCAAAACATGCTGGATAATGTATCCAGTTAATAAATGTTCTAAAATGAACCATCACAAAGAAATGATCAAACTTATCAAACAGTAAAGTGCCAAAGCTAATATATGTATGACAAGGCTGTACAAATCTTCATTAAATCTTGACAAGAAGGGAGAATACCAAACAACCTCTTGAAACGGTCTCTTTATGTGAGCCTTGTACTGAGATGAACTAATTTTATTCCATTGCTGTTTCAATATTCTCATCCACAACAAGCTGCTCACCAGAACTAATGAGTGACTTGGGATCTTCAAGGGAGGTGGCCTATTATTATTCATTGGAAAAGAGTAAACAAATGGCATAAATGTTAATGTCAGAGGGTTCCTATCGGTCCAATTAATCTATTGTGCCTCCCCTGGGCAGCCTCATTGTTCAGCCATATTCTTATATCTTGAGGGGAAATATGCCATTAAGAGCTGAGCAGGGAAATATTTAAGATGTATTTGTCTTCTAATTATCTTCCACTCTCTTTTATTTCTATCCTGCACTTTAATTTTTATCCTTCACATGAAATAACTGGCACATATCAGCATCAGTTCCTGCCATTATACACCAGTGATGATCCATGGCTTCCACAGGTTTTGAAACAGACTCAAAGCTGTAAGCATCACATCCGAGAGACGACTGCTTTAATATGACACATCGTCACTCCGCTGACTGCACACATCCCAGACTGTCAGTCCTACAGTCATAGACTCTATGGAGCATTCTTTCGTCCTCTTAAAAAACATCTCACGCCATTAAACCCACTCTTTACACCTTCATGGATGCCACGCCAATTCTCCAATAAGATAATAGCACACAATCTGTCACTCCCCACTCCATTACCCTGCAAACATTGTGACGATGGAAACTTTCACTTGGCTCTGATGTATCATTTTTGCATGAGGATCAGGGTGAGCGATCTGTCATTGACTCTGATGTGGAGTGTAATTGTTGTCATGGCAGCTGGGTATTGAGCAGGAGATGTCAATTACTGGAGCGAAAACAGGTAGAAGAAAAAAGATGCTTTTAGTTAATCACAGCCACGATTTGGGCTTTTAAGATGCCAGATATTTGACATCTTCCTGCGGTCAGAGAGAACAGTTCCGGGCATGTCAGTGTCTTTTTTACAATATCTTACAATACCTCTGCCTCCTGACCGCAGGATACATAATTCATGCAGCAAGCGTTCTTTTGACATGGACTATGAGAGAGTTACAAAAAATGTCACTCTTCCTCAAGCACTCAAAAGTTATATGCCTTAACTGCTACAAAAGTCTTCAGCCTCCTATGCTGTGTTTCAACACAGGAAAACTGTCAGTAAGGCTCGGTGTTGCTTTCACATGGATCGATGCACGAACACAAACAGAATCATTACACAGAAACACTTGGTGTTTTTAACTCTGTGCAGTTTTCCCCGTACTGCAGACCTATGTTCTCCAAAACTTAACTGGACAGTTTACTAAAAAATAGTCACGCTTGTAACATAGTTTAACTAAAATCAGTAAAAAAAAAAAAAAAAGGATTATTGACAACATTGGGAGGATTGCATTTAATCTTTGCATTTATTTTATTAATGGTATTCCTTTTTAATTCAATTAATGTGCCTAATGTTATTTCTCTGCATCATTCTTTTTCCTTTGTTTTATTCTTGTCAAACATGATCATGTATGTTGTAATGTATTTACTTGCACATGCACATGTGTATTTGTATTGTTACATATATGTTTTTCAGTGTACAAGCTTTTCCTTTACCTTTCCAATATCACCTTATATCCCTTTTTATATTCTGCTAAATGTGAGGCTGATATCAATCACAGACTTGGCTTTGCTTATGGAGCCATGAGTTCACTACTAGAGTCCGTAGGTCCCTGGTCCTTCCGGTCTTTCTATAGTCTTGCAAGGCCTGGACAGTGACTAATTGCCAGAAATGCCGCCTGGAATCCTTTGTGACTATGTCCATTCTACGCATTTTTTGGTCTCAGTGGCAGGACTATGTGCCCAATACTGTCAAGCTCAGGAGGGTGAGAATGGTAAAGGTCAGCTGGTGGAACAGCAGCTGTGCTTCTATGGTATTTGGTGAGCTGAGCCTTATCCAGCTCACCTCTTACTGGTTGCTTGTGACTTGCTGGGTTGTACCGGGCTATGGGGGGAGACTGCATGCATTGTGGAGGGGTCAACTCTAATACTCAAAAGGGTTGGAACATGGGCCTGGCACAGAGCTGGACAAAGGCTATCTGCAGGCTGGAGCGGTACAGGGTCCAGGGTGATGAGGAGAAGTGTTGAACTGACATATGCTCACATACCTGACCTGACAGAACTTTTTTGCACTCCAGAACACAGTGAAAAACCACACAGGCTTTAAAGTTGAGGGAACCAGCACGATGTAAACTTCCACGTAGGGCTGTAAGAATATGTCATGTCACCTCTCTGTACAACCACTGTGTTTCTTTCTACTTTTAACTCCTGAAGTTAATGTTGTTTGTGTCTACAGCTGCCTGATTACCTGCATGCTCATGTTTTCTCACCTCCAAATGTCGTACCAAGTTAGTCACAGTGATCTCGAGCGTCAGCAGTTGTTTTGGTGGAATGGTGGTGAAACACTATCATATCAGAGGGGAGGATCTCAACCCCAACAATCAGTCCATCATCTTGTTATTCTCTGTCAGCACATGTCTACACAAATCACATTACATAATTATAAACAAATACAACCTTCTTGTAGATTTCCTGGTTCTGTTCCACAGCACACATTCAGAACTTTGAGTCTACATTTAACATCTTCTCAAACAAATCCACAACAGTTTGTTGCCGTTCTAGATCCCACTGGCTCCTGTGATTATAAACACAGTTTGTGGGTTCATTGTGTTGCTTCTGTTTTGCTGCCAAGCTCAACCTGCAGCCAGCTCAGCAGAAACTTCCCCTCCATTAGTGACCTCACGTGATACACTTCCTCTCTTTACCTTGTTTTCCAAGGGAACATCTGGATTTATTGCTAACACATGCTTCCTTTCAAATTCATGTGTGTATAGGGCTAACTTTTGTGTGCAGGTTCACATTGTGTGTGCATGTGTGCATGCTGTCTGTTAGCAACCCTGACCTTTAGAGCAATGAACACTTTCTGTTCCCTGATAAAGTCTGTTTTTCATATTAAAAAAAAAAACTACATGTATGTCATTGAGGTTGCATCAACTATATTATGCATGCATAGAAGTATCCAGTAGTCTTTTTCTTCCTTATTTTGTTTACATGAATAAGGCTGTAACGATAAGAGATGTAAACATAACACAATGTGTTAGAGTAATGTAAAACAATGGACAACAATGTTTAAGTTGAAGTTAAAGTTGAAGGATTACTGTAAGAATTTGAAAATGCTTTCAATGTTTTGACTTACAGAGTAAACAGAATAAAATAGTTTTCAAACAATCTTTCAATAAAGACATAAAGTAAATATAAAAGTCTTTGTACAAACATTATCAGCTTATGTTCATATACATGTAAATAGTGTGCTTTCATGGCTTTATAAATGAATATATACATTTTTCAATGTCCTATACTTCTTTAGCTTTACCAACATTCCCTGTGTAGTTAATTACAACAAAATATGTCAGATTTTTTGGTGTTACCTTTTGAGATGTGTTGTTCAGCTGCTCTGTGCACATCTGTGCATGTACAGGGCCACACTGTCCCACATTCAAGCTTCCCTAACAGAGTTAAAGGAGTGAGCAGTGGTCTAATGTCATGTGCTCAAATATAGACAGCATCATGCATTAGGGGACAATGAAAGCTTTTACTTTTAAGAGATAGCATTTATTTCAGAAAAATCTAGGGTCTGCTTTCATTTCCTCCAAACAGTAGAACTCCTGATTTAAGTTCTACATCATTCACAGCACGATGCTCTTTCCACTTGACAATAAAGCAGGGAGCCTAAGAGGAGCAGGTCTCTGGGACTCACTACAGTAAGTCCACACATTACTGTGAGTTAAACTCTGAGTACATCCTCCATCTATTTTCCTGTTTGCAGCACAAAGTGCTTTTACTTTTTCATAACTTTGGGATTTGTCAAAGGGAAGGAATCCTTTTCATTTCTTTCCACCAATAGCCCTGCTGTCATCTGCCTCTCCATCCACTTCTTCAGCCAGTCACCTTCCACTCATGTTATTCTTATTCATCTCATAAATGTAAAAATGCAAATGTTCTTTATTTATACACCCCTTTACAACAACCCTTTTGGTGAACCAAAGTGCTTTACATTAGATAGAAAATAAAAAGGAATAAATAAAAACAATAAACAATAAAAAGCAATAAAAGCAATAAAATAGAAAAAATACAATAAAATATAATAAAATAAAGTAACAGCGTCACCACGCTACTGGGTATTAAAAGCCATCCTAAATAAATAAGTTTTCAGTCTAGATTTGAAAAGGCCCAGGTCAGAAAAAAGATGTATTTTAGCAGGGAGCTTGTTCCAGAGCCTGGGAGCCGCAACGGAAAAGGCTTAGTCACCCCAGTGTTTGTACTTTGACCTGGGTACTTCCAGCAAAAGTTGGTTTCGACGACCTCAGAGCTATACCAGGCTCCTAAGGCTCATAAGCACTGTCACACTGAGCCAAATTAACTGAGATACCTCACTACAGTAATAAAACTTGTAAAAATAAAAATACCATTAATTGGAAACAGCATAGCAATAATTGGATTGCCAGGAAGGGAAATATGTTGCAATGTCAGTATTTTGTACAAACCCAGTTTTTACCGCATTACGTAAAAGTTTAACTCTGGGATGACTACAACCATTTGTGGTTTCTTTACAGAGAAAGAATAAAGATGAATATACAGTATATAAAATATGTGTTGGAATTCAGCTTTAAAAAAAGTGTCTATATTGCCCAGCCCGAAGGAAGCATGAATGATAACACCTTCTAGAAAGCTGCAGACTCGTGGTTTAAACTCCACAGCAGCAGCAATCTCAATAATCCCCCATAATCTAGATCTAATATCACCTGTACATGCTGATGGTGCTGTGAATGATAGAGCTGACATTAACCAAATCAGATAAACACCAGCAGGAGTGTGAAACAGCTGCTGAGCAGAACACTTCTTATTTCTCACGGGTCCGCTAACAAATGACCGGCTCTGTATGTCCTGCTGAGTTACAGTAGAGGATGGAAATCACACACAAAGCAATTTCTGCATTGGAAAGTATTTCTCATTAAAACCTTTTATGGGTATGGATGAGTAGTGGTAGTCTATGAAATGTTATTATGATACACTCTGCTGCAGCATCGCCCTGGCCTTGGAACTGTAATTCAATGACAAACTGTACACTAATGGCTTTATCCTGTCACAGACCAATGCATGAAATTGTGTTATAACGAACAACTACACACATGCATTTTATTATCTCCAGAGATCTGTCTATGCACTGGGAGGTAATGTAATCATTCATGTGCCTTGCTCCACTATTTTGCTGGAGTGCTTCCTGCTCATACGGACAAATAATGCCCAGGATAAATACAGATATTATGTTATGCATCATAAACATCTTTAGGCCCTCTCCACCTTATCAAAAACCACACAGAAAATGTATTTTGACTCACAACTCTGACACTAAACTGATATTAGAGTCTATCTTAAACAAAAAGAGGTGAAGTCTCTTTAAAGGCACAAATGCAGCACCTCTTTGCACTTGTTTGAGGTGCGCAGAAATAAAAGAGGAAATTTCTTGCACTCATAAAATCATAGTCCTACTATCTCTGAGTATCCTTTTCAAGTGACCTATTCATCCGCACACATAAAGATAAAAGCTGTCAAAACTGTGAGATGTTCAACTCAGTGTTTCCTTGTTCAGCTGCAAAAATTAACATAAACAGCACAGCTGCAATCCCACACATGCCAGACAGACACCAAACTGGTTTGCACAGCTTATACTGTGCTTCTTATATATCTGCCTTTAACACTAAGATATATTTTAAAGCATATAAATGCATCTACTATATGTACATTTATAGGTTGTGTGGGCTATTATGTTTTCCATCAGAGATAGTGAAAAGACAGCAACAGATCATATTATATTTTTCTTATTATCAATATAACTTACTATTTACAGAGTGTTTCCATATGTTTGTGTACCAAATCCTGCTTCTTTAATATTGAACAAATGTACGTACATTGTCATAAGGAAGGATATTTTTCTGCCTAGTATCTTGGTTGTTACTAAGACTGCACTCTTTTGGACAAAGATCTTAGAACGTCCTTCTGCTAGATCAACTATCTCTCTTGGAACTCCTAATACCTCCTGAAAGATTTACTCTACACATTTTCCTTGAGCTCCTCTTTCAGGCCTTGGCCACAGTTGTTGGCTCAGGAGGTCCCAGATTTACAGTAGCTTAGTCATGTTCTTTATTCTCAGGTCAGTTACCCATCTCTTAAGCTTTTATATTTTAGGACTTATGGGGCTTGGTACTCAATCTTGGATTGTGGAAACGATTATATTTTCTCTCTGACCAGTCGTCCTGGTTGTCTCTTGCCTTAGCATCTCTGTTATACCTCAGCAATTGGTGCTTAGCGTAGATGCTAAGTTTAAAGTATCTATGGTCCCTCCACCATCTTTATGTAAGCCCTCTTGCTAGGACAACTTGTAAAGAAGCAGTCCAGTAACTCCATGTTCTCTGCCCTAGGCACTGGATGTCTAGGTGCCCATTTGTCATCAACTAGACCTAGTCTCCCAGCATCAGATGCTGACCTTATTTACCCAGGCAGTGTCCTATTTGGTGTGATTCTTTTGGTCTTTGCACCTATTTGGACATGAGGTGGACTAGCAGTGTGAAGAACCTTGCCTGAGGGTCCACCTGGATTGTCAGGCTCTGACAGGGGGTTGAAATCCAAACTTTCCCAAGTTTAGTTTGTAGTTTATTGTGACTGAATTTGTGTCTCTAAATGTAAGCTTTTATTAAATTCAGTCTATCCATCTATCTATCTATCTATCTATAGACAGAAACACCCTTATTATCCTCATTATTGCGGCAGTTCCTTTAAAGTAGGTCTTTAAGCTGTGAACAAATAATGATGCCATATGCCGACATACTGCTTCAGTGCTTTTATGTAAATGAAATCATTCACTGAAAGGAGAATTAGTGCAACAACAAGTGCATATAATCTCTGCTTAATGATTCTTTAAAATCAGCGACTATATTTTCTGTGATCAAGTCTTAAATCATTAGTCTTAAGTCTTATATAAATTATTTTTGAAAAACTCTTCCATAGAGGTACACAGTTTATTTTCTTTATGTTCAAATCAACTTCAGCTATCATTCTGTAAAAAAAAGAGAGAATAAAACAGGCTTTGCAGGGATCTTTATCCAGAGACCTCTAAGTCTGGAAAATCAATCACACTTTCAGGGAATGAGGAAGGCAAAGAGAGAAAGTGAACCTAGATAGGGAGAGACTTAAAGAGAAAAAAAGAAGACTATAAGAGACTTTGAGGAAGCTTGGCTCCGATGCCTGGCTCTGATCCAACCAGTCAAAAAAGCCCCACTCTAATCTTTTTTACCCTGAAACACCTGAGACTCTTCTGTCTTTTTTCTGTCTTATTGTCCTTCAAGAGCAGGCAACTTTCCCCAAGGGCACGCTGCGTTATCCACAAACTCTTTAGCCAGCTAATTAAAGATGGCAGGAGGCAAAATGTGATTACTGTGTGATCCCAGCTTAACAAAAAATACAACTACAATGTCAATGGAAACAAAATCAATAGTCAAACAGAGAGGATGTGTGAAAAAGCTCGTACTACAGCCGTGTGCTCATCTTTACAGGGAAGATGTTTGCTTTGGGATAGTTTCCTCAGCAGAATAACACAAAGTCAAAGGAGAGTTGGCGGAGACCTGACTGCAAAGGTTCTTCAACATGACACTACGTGGATGAAGAGAAAACGAGGCACTGCTCCGGCTTTGGTGGGGGGATATTCTAAATAGGATGATAAAAGTATGATCAACATTAAGACAACCAGAGTGACAATTAATGACTTTAAAGGGCAATCAACTAGCAAACTATTCACAACATTTTTTGCTTGTTTTGTGGTGTAATGTAAATGTTGCATTCAGGTATAATTCTGGTAAATTTCCAGTAATTTTCCAGACACTTTCCATGGTAAGCAAGGCTGGGAAATTTGGGGAATATTTCAAATTGGAAACCTCCCATGGGAATTAATGGGAATTAACTGGAAATTGGAGGTAATTTAAACTAATTGTATCATATCCAAACATAAATAAAAACATTTTGTTTTGTCATAGGCAGACATACATGTGAAATTATACAATTTAAAAAATTACATTTTAACAAATTTATTTTCGAAATAGTCCTTTGTTAAGTTTGAGTTATTTTATTGAACAATCAACTACATTTTTAATTTATGTTGTCTATGGGCTCAAATGTGGGGCCTCAATAGTCCAGGGTTCTAGAGTCATCTGTTCATGTGCTGGGCAAATGCAAAGTGCATGTAGGGGGCGTGGCCTCAATACCCCTGCAGTAAGCAGTTTACCATGTGCATGTAAGTGATAGCATAGATATTTTATAAGTATGCTTGCATGAAATCTGGTTGTTTTAGTCTCTATTATGCTAAAAAAGATATTTTCCCGAACTGTGTTTAAAGCCCCTGTTAAGGGCCAACTTTCAATATTGAAAATTCTGGATTAATTCCTGTTTTCCTTTCCAATGGAAAGTTTCCAACTATGAAAATTCCTGGAATTTTGCGACTCCAGGTGTAATACATGCCCTAGAGAGCATGTAAGGAGGAGACTTGGAGACACGCACGGTTGTAATGCCTCTAAGCCCTCTATTTCATAATAAAAAAGATCGGAATCAATAATGAATCAATACATTCTGTACTGTATAAGGAATAAGGCACAGGCTAAACAGTGGACCCTCTGTGAGATCTAACTGGTGTGTCCCCATGCACCACCTGACACAACCTCTGGGTACAAGGAACACATTGTGCCACAAACTTGAACCTCAAACATACACACAGCTGTTTGTCTGACCTCTCCACATTTTTGGAAAAACACAACAGTAGCTAATAGTTATTTGCAAGTTAGACAATGTGAGCAAACCTTGCGCAGCAGCTGGATCTTCCTGATTAAATATCTGTAATCAGGCAGATCCATCTTGTTAAGCTCCAATATACAGCGATTGTGCTTGGTCTGTAGGGCACGGCCCAGTCATTGTCCTTTAAGGAGGAAGAGGTGGGAGCTATAAGCATGATGACAGCAGGAAGTGACTGCTCATATATAGATTAGCATAGATGCTAACAGCTTCAGTAGCAGTTTTGTCAGATTTTGACCACATTTCTTTATTTAATGAAAACACTGAGAGCATTTCTTGGTAGAAAGGACATTTTTTCCCCTCTCTGACATTTTTTGGAAAGAGTTTGTTCTACGAAGTGGCTTACATTTACTTTACACTGGGGTAGTAGTGTCAGCCTACTTCATCAGTTAACTTGCCCATAATGAATATGACTGACGAAACGACTGTCCAGTCACCTGCTGAATATTCCTATAAAAACGTTCTAACCATTCCCAAACACTATCTATAGACTGTTGCCCAGATGGACCAATGAAATACATTTCTATATAGTATTTACTGAACTGTCTGGCAAGTGAGGTTAAATGTGAACTGCATCAGGGGAAAAACAGGATAGATATCTGCACTGCACACCAAAACACTTTGCCCTGGGTGTAAAATAGGGCCTTATGAGTGTGTTTACATTGAACTGAGTATCTATGTTGTATACCCAAACCAAGTTTTGATCCTATTCAGAGTATGGTGTTGACATGCACACAGAAAAGCCTGTTATTTATATCTCTAGTTACCAGATAAAAAAAGTATCCTGATTTCTATTTACTGGATCTGCATCAGGTTTTCAAAAGACCCTGTCAAAGCAGACATTCTCAAGTCCATGTGAATGTCCTGAACGGGGCTAATTGCTCGTAGGTGACTGGTGTTTAACCTTGTAAAGATGAGAAAATTAATTGCGACAGGCAGAACAAAATGCCTTGGCATCCAAAGTGGAACCACACAGAGACTTGGCACCAAAGTGCAAATCCACATGTGTTGGCACCAAACAGAAACCTGAGGTCCAACGTTCCCCACTGGTGGCTTTGACAGGAGTTTCAGGTTGCATGGTGACAGAAGAGCTGCTCAGGGAAAAAAAAAACCACACAGGCACGGATGAGGTGAGTGTGGGAGGGAGAGACAAGGATAGACAGAAAAACCTGAATATAGACAGAGAAATAGTGTGACTTGACAGGAAGAGAGCATGAAAACAACTTGTCCACAGACATGCAGGAACTGAGGAAGTGGGAGTGATGGAGGAGCTGGTGCAAGCTGCAGCAGAAAAGGAGGAAGTGTTGCTCATGTGGTTTGCTGTTCAGTGTCAGGGATCCATCTATTTTCTAAGCAGGTTATTGGGTCAGCGCAGGTTTATCTAGACAACATAAAGGCCCATCATTATTGGCAAATTAAAAAGGCTTTAGAGAGTACATTCAAGTAACTGGCAGCCAATTGCTTTCGGCACAAATAGAGCTGCTGAAAGTCAGAGTCAAATACAGTTCACCTTATCACAACTTTGACAGATCCAATTAAAGTGCAAGGAAGACCTGTATTGTCAGCCTTGTTTCTGACAAAATAGTGCATCTTCTTTCCCACTGAAAACATACAGAGGAAGTTGCTATCAGGATTTTTTTTAAATAATAACATTGTTTGGATGTTGCACTGTGCTCAATAAGGGCTCTTTCCTCTTCTCTTCGTCCTGCAGAAGAATGAAAGGAAATGTTCTCACTAGGAAACACATGGTTTTGTGCAGAAAGCCAGTGAAGGCCGTGAGCACGTCATCCTCATTGTGTTTCAAGGAGAAGAGCTGAAAAAAAGTTCCTCAGCAAAAAACATCATGCTTGAATAAGGTTGAGTTGGCCCTCAGTGACATGTCTTGCACATCATCCGTCTTAAAGAAGGAAATAAAGCATGTTATAGTGTTACGGTGCTTCTACAGTCTGGCTGGTGAGTCAGAGTACTTTCACACCGCGGGTCAAGTCGACATATTCACACCCATTTGCTTTCACATTCACATTCACACACAGATGGTTCTGGGTTTCTAGGTCAGTTATCTATCAGTATTACCTAACACATCCATGCTCATTCGCACAAATGCAGCAGTGGAAGCAACTTGAGGTTCAGTGTCTTGCCCAATGACACATCAGCATGTGACTGATGAAGTTAGGCTTGAACCCATGACCCTTCAAATGATGGAGCGTACTACTAAACTGAGCCACTACACCAACATTGATTCTCTAGTGCCAGGTGTACATTTTTATGTTGATGTTTTTCAATAAAATTAAAAAAAAATGAATTATTTCTTTATACTGACAGAAGCACATAATAGCACAGATTACAATGGATGGGCATCAAAACCCATTTCCTTAAGACCCCCTGTCTACTTGTTCAGGACCGTTGAAATTAATAAAGCTTGAGCTTATCTATACTGCTATTAAGTCTTATGGGTTCTGTGATGTAACACAATATCTCAAGTTGAGTAATAAACCAAATCAATGGCAAACAAATACATGTCAGTTCTTGCAAGGGAGGACATAAGCTCCAAATATATCTGCATTTTATATTCAAATAAACTAAAGACATTTCTTGTCTTACACATGCAGTGGTATAAATTGGCTTTTGCTCGTTTTTGAGAAAATAATCTTCCCTATCCGCTCAAAGCGAGAAAAGTGCTACAAAACTTTGCAGCATGGCTGGTTGGTTAAAAAAAGGAATCCAAAGTTGAAATAAGTTTTAAAATCAGCAGGATGAAGGCTAGCTAGCAGCCTGAAGCCGCATTTACACACTGGTGTTTTGGCCAACATTTGCCAATGTACAGGAGAACGACAATCTACAAAGTCAGGCCACACGGAGCAAAGTCAGGCACACAGAACTAAGTTAACTTGTGCAATGCAGCTGTTCATTTGTGGCCCTTTTCCACCAGTCCGCCTTAGCCCTACTCTACTCTACTCTACTCGGCTCTACCCGGTTTGCGTTGCGTTTCCACCGGCACAGTACCTCCTAAAACAAACCAGTTTTAGTACCTACTCTGCTCTGGTTCTAATGGCCCTTTTTCATTAGCCCTACTCTACTCAGCTCGGCTTTCCCCGACTCTACCCGGCTCTACTCTACTCGCATTGTGCTGCTTTTCCACCAGCCCGGTTCCCTACCCAGCGGGGGCGGGGTCGCCGTGAAACAGCTGGGTGACACCGCGTTCATGTCATTTTGAGCGCGACACAACAATCAAAACAATGGAGGACTTGGAGGCAATAGTATACTTGATGCTCGGTCTGTGGCTTTTTGTTACAAACCGAATGAAAGAGGAAAGCAGAAGAAGGCTGCAGGCAGCGAGAAGAAATACCCTTGAGAAGTACAGGAGAGTTTTGGAATCTATACAACAGTTTAAAGCCGAGGACAAGAGCAATCGGGCTGCAAAGAAAAGACGTAAGAGGGTAAGCTAATGGAAGCTACCGATAGCTTGTTAGCTAGCTCGTAATGATAAAGTCCTGTGTTTAACATTGTGATGGCAACAAGTTATTGCCATAAAGTAACAAAGCGTATGTACTGCAGTCCTGTTTTGGACGTCGCGCTCATGATGGGATGACCCATCGGTGACGACATTCTCTGACCAATCAGTAGCCAGCAGTTGGTCGACGTCACCTTTTGGTATCGACTCAGCTCGCTTAGAACCAAAGCAGAGTAGGTACTAAAAACTGGTTTGTTTTAGGAAGTACTGTGCCGGTGGAAACGCAACGCAAACCGAGTAGAGCCAAGTAGAGTAGAGTACAGCAGGGCCAAGGTGGGCTGGTGGAAAAGGGCCATAAGCAGGCTGAATCAATACTTAAAGGTGACGTCAACCGACTGCCGGCTACTGATTGGTCAGAGAATGTTGTCACCGATGGGTCATGAGCGCGATACCCAAAACAGGACTGCAGTACATACACTTTGTTATTTTATGGCAATAACTTGCTGCCATCACAATGTTAAACACGGGACTTTATCATTACGAGCTAGCTAACAAGCTAGCAATAGCTTCCATTAGCTTACCCTCATACGTCTTTTCTTTGCAGCCCGATTGCTCTCGTCCTTGGCTTCAAACTGTTGTATAGCTTCCAAAACTCTCTTGTACTTCTCAAGGGTATTTCTTCTCGCCGCCTGCAGCCATCTTCTGCTTTCCTCTTTGTAACAAAAAGCCACAGACCAAGCAGCAAGTATACTGTTGCCTCTAATGTCCTCCACTGTTTTGATTGTTGTGTCGCACTCAAAATGACATGAACACAGTGTCGCCCAGCTGTTTCATGGCGCCCCCGCGTAGGGGACTGGGCCGGTGGAAAAGCAGCCCAAAGCGAGTAGAGTAGAGCCGGGTAGAGTCAGGGAAAGCCGAGCCGAGGAGAGTAGGGCTAATGGAAAAGGGCCATTGGTCAGTCAACAAATTTTACACATGCCTAAAAACATTTGATCCAACATGCTTGCAAACACCAGCAAGAGTTGACCTCCACTTGTATCTGCATGGTAGTTTCTGTAGGCAAACATATGGGCCCGCCCAGCTGTAATGTAATTCGGATACCTGTATGACGATGGACTTGAGGCACCCTTTTTGGGACAGCTTTTCTTTGTCCTCTAGGCTTGGTGTTGGAATACTTACTTGTCACAATACACTGGGACACCGTTCAGCAGTGTCAAGCTACATTAGGGCAAAGTCCCCCTAAACTGAGTCTGCTACTCGTGCATTACATCTATATTTGCAAAAGTTTAAATCCATCTACAGATAGTCAGGCACAATGTTTCTCAATGCTCTAGATATGTCAACCTGCGCTGAATAAAAAACTGACCCTGAGAATGTAGTTTCAACTAAATTTTAATAGTTTCTCAATGTTGGTTGATGTCAGCTACTATACCATGATATGTAAATGTAGCATGAACAAATTTAACATGATAAGAACATATGTTCATGCTTGGTTTGATAAAATAACAGTGGAGTAGTGCAGGTTTAATTTTGCAGAACAACTTGGAAGTTTGCATTGTGTTGGTTGCCTTTACGAAGATGATGAAGCTTGCACATTTTTCCACTACTTTGATAATTCTGAAACTTCAAACATTCTCTGGACTAGTAAGCTAATGTCAGGCTTTCATGGAACTACAACAGGGCTGACTGACTTTGACGTAGCCACTAAAATTTCAAACTTTAATACTATACTTTTACATCTTACATTGATGATATTCCTCATAGTATGATCTGATCAATTAAAAGCATTTACAGTATAAACAAGAGCCAACTCATCTAATGTACTCTACAAATACTGTTTTCTGTTGGCTCTCTTTATCATTAGTTGATGAACGTTAATCAGTATAAGTAGTTTGAGGTATTGCTTTGACCGTCAGCTCTTATTAGCTGCTTTTTAAAAACCCAAATTATTCCTTAAACGGTCAAAAGAGACAAAATATCAGATCCAGAAAGCTTCAATAACTGAGCCAAAGCTGTACATCTTTGAAGCCTCTTTCCAACAAATGAACACCTTGGTCTACCAGACAGTGCTATTGAAGTCTTAAATCAAGACTAATGCAAGATGCCCCATTAGATTGTCTTAAATCATTTGAAGCTGGAAAACTGAGCTATTGATCAATGTTATGCAGCACAGCAGCTGCAAGAACAAGTCTATTTGCCTGTCCAATACAGTTAGCAGTGTAAGACACATCAGGCCTTAATTGTTGTACATGAACGAAACATGACAAAACAATTGGAGAACATCCTCTCCTTTCAAACTATCCCAGATATCAGAGTTTATATAAAACAACAGGACTTGTACAAGTGTAATGAAGCAGGAAAGTCATGTCCCAATGACACAAGTGGCACAAAGGTTAAGTAGAGAACAAAATAAGTCCACTATGTCTTCCAGATCTCATTTTTCACTCAGGTTGTGTGACAGTGAAAAAAAACCATCAGGGAGTTCAAATTTGTTCAAAGTAAAGCAGTACCAGGTGTCCAGAGACAATGAAATTCTGACTTTAAACACACACTGGAACTACATTCAGTCCTGATGGAAACTCTGCCCACACACACTCCCACAGCAGACCCCACTAGCTTCTCTGCTCGGTAGATCTGTACTTGTCTCACAGTGGCCAAGTTTTCCTGGGACTGGGCCAAGCAGCTTACAAACAGCAGTTTATTAATTGGATCTAGTAGCCTGTTTGTATTGGTGAGGACTGAGATCATTTTGCACTGGCCTTGGAACAGGTGTGCTCTGCCACGGGGCCAAATGAGGAAGCTTCTCATGCTCAGCAGATTTGAGTGAAAACGGATGAGCCTTCACGGAAAAACTGCCATAACTCAGCAAGAATGAGCAGCTCGCACTAACATCTTTGCATTTAAATCTGACCTCCTTCAAGGGAACTCAAGTTCAGTATCTTTAAACTTAAGTCCCCTTTCACTGCTTGTTCTAAGGACTTATTGAAATAACACAGAAAGTTTGTTAAAGGGGAAAGGGCAAGGCAATATGAAAAGGTAGAAAATTGCAGCCCTCTTAGAGACACTTTCACATATTCTTTTCTGACAACCAGAGACTTAAACAACTGTTACTCCCTGAAGTGTATTGTCTTTTATAATGTGTGTTTTTTATGGGAAAAAAACAACTGAAATACAGTCTATCAAGAGAAAATTCACTGTTGGTTTGTTTAGATGATTTCATGCTATAAAAGTAAATAAAGTACGTGTTTGTTGACAGAATCTGTAAACCTTTATGACACACCAGCTAAGGTTACAGGTAGATGGAAAAAACTAACCACCTAAGCAAATTTTCACAGCCAAGATAATAAATTGTGTTTAAGTGTCACAAACATGTGTTTCACTTCTGACGACCAAGTCAACTTGTTATAATGTGTCATAGATTTGATGACTTTATAAGATTAAAAACTATGGACATTGTTAAAGCATGTATTTGCTCAGCATCCGTTGCAACGGAACTGTTTAGATACAAACATTGTCCCAGCATGTGGCCTATGACCCCTGATATTTACATGCCAAATGGAAAATTTACCCACATTTTGTATTTTGCAGGAACATTATGGACCCCGTCTGTAAGGGTTTTTCAAGTTATTACTAAAATTATTCAGGATGTTTGCCCTCTGATCCTGCAGGTCATTACTGGAATAAAATATAATTTCACTCAAAGAAAATCTGGTAAATCGCTTGCCTTGAAAAGTTTACCTTTAAGTAGAAGTGCTCTGAGAGCACAAACCTCAGGCATTTTCTAACTTGTTGGGCGAGTTATTGTCAAAAACGTAGAAAACTGCCCTATCTCACACTTTCAACAAATCCTTGAAAGACTTCCTTTGTTAACATCTGGATTTAGATCACCAAGGAAATTTAATCAGTTCTTCCTTGTGCCATGACCAACATTCCCTGAAACTGTCAATAAAATCAGTTGAACACTTATTGAGTTATTAATGAATATGTAGAAAACTGCACTATCAGGTAATGTTAACAAATCCTTCAAAGACTTTCTGGATCTGTATCCGTATTCCAATCATCACAGATATCATATCACTTCTTTCTTGTGCCATGTTCAACATCTGCTCATAACTGTTTGAGTTATCCTGTTAACAAGCTAAAAGTAAATAAATAAATTAATAAATAATAATAAAACAAACATACGTCCATTATCTAGTCTGCTTATTGTTTTTAGGGTCCCGTGGGGCTGGAGCCCGGCCCAGCTGGCATTGGGTGAGAGGTGGGGTATACCCTGAACCAGTTGCCAGCAAATTCCAGGGCCACAAAGAGAGACGGACAGCCATTTATGCTCACTCTCATACCTGAAGGCAATAAAGAGTCACCAATCAACCTAATGAGCAAGTTTTTGGTCTGTGGGAGGAAGGCGGAGTGCCCGGAAAACCCACGCATGCACAGAGAGAACAGGGGATCAGGAATCGAAAAGGCGTCCTTCGTGTTGTGAGGCAAGTGCACTACCTGCTGCACCACCGTGCTGCATATAATAAACATAATAAACATTAACTTTGAAAATTCAATTAAGCATTCAAAATTTACAAATATACACAGATATTGAAAAAAAATCAATGTGTTATTGTGTATCATAATCCCAATCCTAAAATTAGTCAAAGTACCAGTGATGGTGATTTTAGCCTTAGTTGAGCTGACATGTTGTATAAAGCCACTAAAGTTAAGTTTCCAATCAACTAAAAACAATCTCAATTCTTCTGTCATCGTACTCTACAAACATAAAACTTTTTGGTTTAAGTCTGCAGCACTAATCATGACCCTAAAGAAGAGAAAAGTGCTATGAGTAATATGAAGATATCCAGAGTGACAGCATGCATTGGCGAGTGAAATCAGAGAAGATGCTCTGGGGTAAAACTAAAAGAAATTTGCATCCCAAAAATGATCTTATTAAGAAAAAGCCTTGAAACTTTCAAGCTTCAATATTCTTCTACAAGCTAATCAACTTTTGGGGACACTGGAAAGGCTCAACTAATTGGGCTGTAAATGGAGTGCCTGCTGTGTATGTATTGATAAGAAAATATGTATATGTGTAACACTCAGTGTAGTGAGTTCCATAATATTTCAGTAAAACACAGAGATAAAACATCACCATTCCTAAACTCTGGCTTTTTCCCTTATGCAACCTCATCCTTCCTCCTGCCCCAGACTGAATGATAACAGCCTCAACAAAACAGACCCACGCCGAGGTCAGAGACCACCTGTTCTGGGTTGGCTGAACTGTTGAAGCGACAGAGGACACATCTGGCCTGACAGGGAACAGGCCGGATGGGAATGGCAGCGTGCTCCAGGGCTTCAGGCTGGTGACGGATGACTCACAGCTGATGTGGAGGTCACTGTGGGTTATATGGTGGATGGGGAACAAAAGGGTCAGTGGGGACAGTGTTTCTGTAAAGCATGTGTCATTTCTGGACAGGGCCGTTTCATTTTAAGGGTATTTTTGTACTTTCTTTGGCAAGTTATTTGAACTGTATAAGTAAGGGCTGGCAGGGTATCTTTAGCTAAGGGTGGGCACAACAGGGTAACTCTCAATTCCTCACCTGATGCACAAATGATATTGATAGAAAGACAAATCAGTAGTTTTGCAAGATCTGATCTGTTCTGCCCAATCCCAAACACTTTCTATATTTTCTTTACCAGATGGACTAGTAAAATTTGTTGAATGGTCCATCTGGTGTGTCAGTTACACATGCAGAGCTCTGTGCTCTCATTGGTCAATGACTCTGACATGCATGAACAAATCATAGGACACAGGACAAATAACAAACATGCTAGACTTTCTGTCGTGGAGTTGTAAGGTGTCCCAAACTGGTGTTTTGTTGTTGGTCACTATGACACACTACATAAGATTTGACCAAGGTCAAACCCTACACCCGTCAGGTCAGACTGTAAATGACTTGACTTTGTCCCACCTAGACTTCTGTATTTAAGGAAATAGAAAGAGGAGTCTGTGTTTCATGTATTTGTTTATCAATAAATAAGATACGATTTTATCTAATAGATTCTTTACTCCAGAGTTGTTATCTCTTTAATGTCAGCAGTACAACTGCAACTGATTTTGTGAATATCAGCATGTGGTTTTCTTTCTTAACTTTCATTAGAGAGGTTGTTTATTCGATTCAGGAAACTCCTACTGTGAATCAGCAGCTAAAAGGAAAAGCTGACAAAATATCCCTGCAGTCTGACTTATGTTTGTTCAAGAGTAACAAGTGATGGGGATCCAACCAGTCATAGAGTCCATCATTCTAATGTCAATATCTGTATCCCCAAGCAGCAGGGCAAAAGATTATGTCTACATTCTTGTTTGAATAAGGAATATTGGTTGAAACTAAACCTTACATAGCAAAGGCATCTTTTTCTGATGGTGCAATTTCCCCAGACATGCAGCCTGGCCCAGTGCAATCTCCCCTCTCTCCATGTAAAAGTTTGAGCCTTGGTGTGTGTGTATCTAAATATTTATGAACTCCAAATGATCCCAACCCTTGTTTCACAGTTCAGTGTGTTGTTTTTTGCAGTCTGGAGGGGAGAGGAGGGAAAACCAAGGAGGCGGAGGACGAGAATGTCCTCCAAGCGCTCTTCTGCCTTATTCTTTATCAGCTTTCATCTCTCGGCCCTTCAGAGAGGTTGAACCATTAAAGAGTCCAATCACTGGGGGATATATTATTCTCTTCCTTTGTGAATACTCTATATTTTAGCCCAGACCCAAACAACTTCTTCAATGCATATCTGAGTCCAGTTATTCGGCTAGTGGCTCGGGTTCAATTCTTGGCTACGTGCTTGTGATTCATGTACAAAAGTTTCCTCTGTCATAGTGCACTCAATGAGAAAGGAAAGAGGATTTCAAAGAATCAGAGGAAAACTCACTCATTTTTCTCCAGCAACAGGATCAGCTGTTCACCTTCCGCACGTACCAGCAGCTGGAGTGACGCAGGATGTCTCTGAAAGACAAAAAGATGATGGGATTGTTGAGGCGGTGCCCGGATCTCACCCATCCTGCCTTCACTTGAAGCCTCACCTCACTTTGACACGCAGCACAGGCTTGACACAAGGCAGGATGTGGCACAGCACAATAATGCTAGAGGAACAGGAGGAAAGCTTCCACATCCTACACTTACTGAGTCTGTGCATGTTACTAAAGTTTAGCACACTAAACTTTTGTAAAACTTAACCAACCAAAGTTTTATCTTTTGTTCTTATGGCTCTATTTACTTAAGCCTTTTTTAACCTAATATGCCAGCAGTGTTAGTGAAATGAACCAAAAGTCCTAAAAATCTTTTTAAATTAGTTTTAAATTAGAATTTTAGGATTCATATTGCCTCCATACCAACAGAAGGGCCACAGGAATCAATAAGAGGCGTTTTAAACAACTGATTCATATTCGAATCATGATTCTGTCAATGGTCTTTTTAACAGCTAAAGTTAGGTGGACTTGGTGCAGTTTGAGGGCAAGTTGCAATATTGTTTAATTTTTTTATTTGGCTTGGTTTTGTTCATGCTGCTCTTTTTCAGGGAGACCAAAGCATGTCAAATGATGTGTAATATAGCCACCGACCACTAGTTGGGGCTGTTGCTGCGGTCTATGTTCCTGCTATCCAGCCTGTTCTTGCACTATGACAAGGAAATACACAACTGGCTTTGAGTAATAACAATGTTTAGCTCAAAGCAAAGTGTTAAAATCTGCAGAGAACTGTAGACGTTAAAGAAGTTTCTGGTGAATGCGGAAGACGTAAGACGTGTATGTGGCAGCTCTCCAGGAATGTGATCATCTTATAACTTATGGAACTTCTCCAGTCTGTCCATCACATTATTTCCTTCTCCTACACAAACTTTAACTCAAAGCTGCACCCCTCAAGTTATTTTAAGATAAAATGTTGAGTCTTCGGCTCAAAAATGACTCTGGAAAGTCTTGTCATGGTAGACGGCATGATCAGTCTTTGGATCCTGAGTCCTCGGATCGGAAGCTAATGAACATATGCTATGAAGCACTGAGGCCACAATGGACGCCTTAGGCACCAAGATTGTCTCCAAGTATGAGATAATATTAGCGGAATCTTTAAAAAAAAAGAAGTAGTGACAGTACTGAAACCATCAAAAGAAAAGATTGTAGCTCATAGTGGGACCATTTCCAATCTTGAACGCTCGGCTAATGACAACCAGGTAACTAGCATGCAGGCTAACATGGCCAAGCTCTTCAAGACCTTGAAGTCTCTGAGCAAGAAGTGTGAGGACTTGGAGGATGGTTCCAGTTAGAACAACATGCGACTGATGGGCCTGCCTAAGGGAGCCGAATTGTAGACGTTAATCTGTTAGGAGAACTGGAGGCTGGCAGTGCTAGCAGTGCTAACATTAGTCACACTATTCTTGATATTGTCAGTGAACATTGCATTAAGTTGCTTACTTCCATGATAATCGGGCAAGATTGAACCACAATACACTGCTTTTTGGTTTCACTTTGCTTTGTCTTTGTTCGCACCCCCTGTGAACTGTACTCTAGTCCCCTTAAAACTGAACCAAGACCCCCTGTTTTCAGGCAGACCAGAGTTTAGTTCTTTGGAAGGTGGGCGCGACCTTGTGCAGTGCTCTGCTTGGCGCACATTGGCGTGTCTCTACATGAATGGGACTGAACACGGCACACAACAACCTATCTGTGAGCCCATTTAGTGCCTAAAAAGGTAAATTTGTTTTGCAGACAGGAGCTTTGGCATTCAAAAAGTAAAATAACAAGCAAAATTAATTCACAATTCAAGGCACACCTAGACAAACTACTTAAAAACATGTGCCAAATGTGTCAATGTGCCAAAAAAAACAGTTGATTAAATTAAGTCATTAAAAAGTGCTTTCAAAGACACCCCCTCAAAATTTTGAAACATGATCCTAACAACCTTGCCAAGCTTAAGTGCATCACCCTGTGCTAGCAAAGTCATGCTCTTTGCGAGGGGAAAATGTCATTTAGTGCAGGGAAAACTGTGATGACATTGTGATGCAACTATTTTGGTACCTCTGATTTATGGCTGAGAGAAAACCTGGGATGATTTGATCCTAAATCAAATCTCAAAATAGCAATTTTCTTGAATACTGCCCCGGGATGACTTGACGCTTTTCAGAAAACAGATATCAGAGGGTAGAAATGCCTGGAGCAGGAAGACGGAGGTAAAATGTATTCATGCCGGAGGCAACAGTTGTTATAAGACCAGTTTCATAACATAAATGTCAAAACAAAGGAAACTGTCAGACATGTCTGCAGATTCATGTGTCCTGTGTTGACTTCTCACATGCACTGTTTTCTCTGTCAGTGACATGTCATTTGTCTGCTGACTGATGCGGCTCTGCCTCACAGTGAGCGCGACTCTGTTTGTGAGCGTGCCTGCAATATTATCTGTGAGGAGAGAGAATGTCACTCTAAGTAATGACTCTGCAGTACTTTACGACTACTTGATAACCTTCTATTGGCACAAGGAGGAGCTACATAAATCTGTTACCCACAGAGGTTTACATCTTCCTGCAGTAAGACAATCAGCGGCTGCCCTGGCGGTCAGTTTAATTTGGAAGGGGGCAGCTTGTAGATAGCCTGTTGTGAAATCAATGTATTTCTGCAATGATCATAATGCTTCATGCCAGCTGGAGATAGTGGTTCTGATGTAGCTTTAAAAGGAAGGTGGGGTCACGCTGTTGACGTTAAGCTTAGAGTTGCAATTTTCCTCACGCTTGTGTTAATGCAACATTAAAACCCTTTCTCTATATTGAGAGGAGCATAGAAGTGGAGTGAAAAAAAGATCAACCCCAAAGACCTGTTTTTACACATGCACACTTAAACAACTGGGGAAATTTTAGACCAGGCTAATCCTGAAGTTTTCTAATTTTGTTAGGACTCAAATCTCACTTGCTTGGGATCTGTTTTTCTGAGTATTAACTCCTTTGTTTTCGTATGAGCAAAGCCCAGATTTAAGGAGAATCTTTTTCCAAAGGGCCTGCCAAAAAAATTCTGGATAAAGGCTGGTGTATTCCTTAGCAGGTTGGGTTTACACACACAGCTTTTCTTGTATGTTTGAAAGCACTTAAAGATAACCCCCTTGAATTCACTCAGAAAATACTTTTACTTTTAGCTCTAACACATTGATTATCAACTGATGGCCCGTCGACCACATCAGGCTCCCCAAGGCTTCCAATGCTACTCCTGAGTGTTATCAAATCAGAAAATGTGCAGGTAGAAAATGTCCTGTGCTTTAAAGGTTAGCTTTAGTAGTTAAATACCAACAACTATTAAAGAGTCCATAATTTCACTTAACTCTGGTTCATATTTTTGATTTTCGACGTCTGATAGAGTATGTTCACAATCAATAATTTTCAAAAAACCTCCTGGTTTTTATATGCAGAGCTGTATTCTCAGTCGGTCTGAGATGTTCTGTTAGAGCTCCTGCTCCTTAAAGGCTCCCTTTTCCATTTTCCATTTTCCATTCCCAACTCTGCATCTATTTTACCATCTCTGCTCTGCATCAGGCTTCCAATGGGCTTAAACTACAGACGAAACACTGGTGTGATGTCACACTGGTAGGTCTACTTGGGAATGAGCCGTTTCGGGCTGTGACTGGCACCGCATGGAAGGAGAGAGGGAAAAGTCCTGATGCCGCGGACTTTTTGTCTTGTTTATAGAAGTGCTCTATCACACAAAAGAAGTACGTTAAAAAACTAGAGGGCATAATAAATTGGAGAAAGCACGATGGTGGCTCTTTATCACAACCCTAGAAACAACTGACTGAAACAATTCTAACTGGAAAGACTTCATGTTTCATCTATTTTACAGAAACCCACCTGTCAGCCATCTTGGCCAGTATTTAACCAGGAGGACTAGTAGAATGGAGTCGGGGTGGATCATATAAGTTTATACTTTTTTTTGCTCCTTTTTATTCAAGATTTTACTTTTTATTTGTTAATTTGACTGACTTTTTGTATTCATGAATGAAATAAACATCACAAGCAAACAAACCATCAATGAAAAACATGACAGCCCCAGAAAGAAGTAGACAAGATACCTACATTGTCTCATGTGGGTGGCTGCAGAATGGGTGATAGGGACTGATCTCAAATTCAAAGGCTAAGAAATAGTAGGCACAAATTTGACATTCAAATCATTAAAGCTGCAGTATGCTGGCCTAAAAAAAATATGATTGCCTGTCAACATCTTTTTACTGAAGCCATAAGAGAGATCATTAAATATCCGTCCCCCCTCCTTGATCTGCATCAAGCCTTCAGAAAATCTAGCAAGGGACACCCACTTTTCAGCCAATAAGAGCTCAGTTCAGGGACAATGATCTTATTGGATTCTCTACTAAGGTATATGTGCTTGTTATATCTAAATGAGCTTTAGTTGTTATTTAGACCGTACAGGAAATGTTAACTTCATGAAGGGACATGTGGCTCTTTTGTGGCTGCAAATAGATTATACTGGCAACATGCTAATGGAAGTTTAAGTCACACAAACACAGTGGATTGTATGTGCATAAGGGAAGGGATAGTTGGGAGCACAACCATGAAAGGGAGGGGGAGTAAAACTGCTTAAAACTGCAGTCTCATTGAAGTTGAATGTCCCATATTCAAACTAAAATATGTCGAATGAACCAAAATATTCTTAATGTTATTGTTTATTTTCTTGTGTTCACACATTTCCCTAACTTTTGTCAGAGAAGCATTATTATATTTGTATGATAAGAGTCAAACTGCTTTTTACAGCCTGAAATCACAAGTCTGAAGAGTCAGGACAGAGCCGATGTGACTACAGAAATGGATGCATACATTGTGTAATCTTATATATGTCATGTTGTGCTGGCAAAAAATGACAAAATGTATTTAAGAACTGCTTCATGCCTTTGCATCTTTTACACAGAGCAAAAAAATCATTTCTTATTGACTGTATTTGCCTTATTTCTAGTTAAAAATAATTAATAAATTAATACAAAAAAGAACAGATCCATCCAACATATCCTGACTATCCATTTTATTTTCAAGATATAAAGAGGGAAAAAAAGGAACATTTTTAATCTAATTTTAATCGAGAAAATGCAGCCAATGCAGCAAACTTTTTTTTTTTTTTTTTAACCAGTGCCTTGGATGAGATATACTGTACCAATGAAGACAGACAAATATCTTATTTGAGACACTCTACAAGGAAAATTTTCTTGTGGACAGAAATTTTTCCTTCTTACAAAGCAAAGCAGGCGTTGCTCTTGATTCTTTTACCTCTTAAATTAGAAATGAGACCACAGGTAATGTGGTAATCATGTATGGAGACACTGATGGCTTGAAAGAAGACAGATGAACTTAAATGTTAGCAGTGAAGCATCAGGTTTGTATAATACAGGGTTGTTAATCTTTAAAAAGGTTGAAAAGTTTCAAGAATAATTTCACAGGAGCTTAACCTTAAGGGCAAACTCATATTCAGCAAACAGAGGGGGGCATCGCTGTAACAGTGGGAGGGAGCTGAAAGGAAAGAAACCACAATAAGGAACCTTCAGAGGATAAACAGAGCAGAGGAGCTACTGAAGAAAATCAAGCAAGCAGGGAAACGAGCAACAAGGGAGGGGATCATATACTGTGTTTATGCAAAACAAAAACAGACATCTGCACTTGGCTACGCTCTTGGAAACACACTTGTAAACCAATAAATATGCATTTAACATGTGGTGCACAGAAGACTTTGAAGCACTTACCCCAGACGTGAGCTCGCAGACAGGTCTCTTCTCCTCTCCCTTCAGCAGCAGAGGGACAGTGGTCCCAGAGCGTTCTGATTTGGTTGATCCCTCATGCTTTTCAGTCTCACCCGGTATAGTCCCTATAAAGACATCATTTTAACAGGTCAAAGATTTTAAAATACCATATGTCAACTCTCTCTCTATCAAAGTGACAAGACAAGTTGACTGCTCCTCCTGCCTCTGTCGCATACTTTTTATTTCAGTTGAGATTTTTTTCATCAGCACCTCTTTATTTTTACAAAACAATAGAGATGTTAAAATTCATATTGAAATCCCAATGCTTATGCTCTAAGATTCTAAACGGATCTAAAAAAAAATGATAAAGATGGAGACATTTGTTGTCTCATCTAAAATGTCCACAAATGCACCTTTTTATATTTTTTACTGGCAAGGGCTTCTATGCTGGTACTCGCCAATCCTGCAGCTAATGTTAACCCGTTAGCTCGCTGCATCGTTTATGTTTCTGTATGGAGCAGGAAACAGAAATCCAGCTCATCCCTCCCTTAATTTAAGCAAGTGTGAGTGTGTCTGTGTGCATACTACATTTTCGCTGGTAATGGGTTCAACCCTGTACCAGCAAGACCTAAAAAAGTGGCCAGTAAGTGTTCATCGCATGCGATTTAAGTAATCTAGACATTTCTATATAATGGCTATCAATGATACAATGGACCTTCACTAATTAAGCATCAGTTAATGTACATCTGGATTATTTTGTGATTGGACTTGCAAATAAAAGGGTCAGGAATACCTCAGCTCTTCTATTCCATTATGAATCATTTACATGCCAAATATCTTCCAGACAGAAAAAAAAACACTCAACAACAAAGGAAGAGGAGCCTAAGACACAATGACTACTTTAGATTGTGGATTGCCATACTAAGAAAGGGTAAGAGCTATCTCTTGTTCCTGTGAGAAGACGCACTGTCCCCATGAGGGCCTCTGCAACAGGACCACAGTCGCAGACAGGGCATCAATAATAGATGTTCTCTTACAGTGATGAGAGACTTATTCACCATGATACATCCAAACAGGAATGAAGTTAAAGAGAAAAACAACTGGCAGTGTGAAATTGTCCTTTCCACTTGTTATTTCCTCAACTCTTTCACCTCATGCAGTGGTTCAAAGAGTGGAACTTTCTCTTTCTTAAAAGTTTGTGAATTGTGTAAGTCCACTTTTAAACCATTACTGAAGAGAAATTAACAAAGTCTGCGGCCAGTTATGCTGATTAGCTCTTAAAAGACTGCTCATTTGGGAGTCCCAAAGGCACGAGATGTACTATATATATATACTTATACAGCATAGGAGGAAATAGAACAAACCGGATCAGTGGCTTCAAGCAGAATGTGGGAATCACAGTCACAATTCCCTCTGCTATTCCAGTTCTCCTCCCTTTTTTCTGAGGCTGTCCCTAAAGCTCCCACGGCCTCACTGAGCATGTCCGTGTTGTAGCAGGCCCAGCAGGCTTCCTGTGAAGCCCAATAAATGTTACAAACCCAGCGAGGAGCTGTGGAGATGAGAGGGAGCGCAGGAGGGGAGGGAGAGGTTGTTTGAGGTTTCACACTCCTGCTATCACCAAAGGACAACTGGAAAAGTATGCTGCATCTTTATTTACTGTAGGGTCTAGGTTTGTTCTTCTAATCCCTTGAGATGGAACTTGAAGCAGACGTTTTTCTGATCATGCATGGGCAGCGTCACGCAGGGTAACACAAGGGTAAAGTGATGCCATGAGTAGCGATAAAACAGTCTGTCTGATGTTATTTGTTTGCCCTGTATCTTTTTTATCCTCACAGACAGTCATCTTTATTTTCAACTTCAAACAGTTTGTGATGGTGGTTGCCCTGAGCTCTCAGTGTGGCCCGACTCTCCACTTATCCACAGCGGGTAACGAGTTAACAAGGGCATTAAAGGAACCTCCTGTAATTAACAGGGCACTCGAACATGTGCCGATGGTAGTTTGTTGGTTTCAGTGGTGCATGAAAACCAAAGCAGACAGACGGAGCAGCATGATTGAGACCACAGGCTGTGGCTTGAGTGCCATAAAAAAGAGCAATAAAAGTAAAGTTCAGCACACATCTTGTTAATAAAAGACTCTTGAGCTTGCACTTGTGTCCCTTTGAGTTTATTTGGATCTCCCTAATACTAATTGAGTAATGTTAGTCAAGTTGTGATGGATAAAGGAGACCAAAAACAGTGGTGCATCAAGGTTAAAAAACATGCTCTTTTTGAGCAGTGCCACATGAATTTGCTCCGTGCCACTGTGGAGGGTAAAAAATAACATAACAGTGATTTGTGATAGAAATAATGTAAAGGAAATTCTAGTCTTCTACTCGTTACCAATAGGTCGCCTTTTCACTTAATATGGCTGCTTCAAATTTAGGGATGGGAATTGATAAGATTTTAACGATACCAGTACTATTAACGATCCTGCTAATCGATCCAATTCTTTAATGATTCCCTTATTGATTCCTGCAGATTTTCTGTGTGGAAAATGTTGGCCTGTAGATTTTCAGTGGCAACAATGTCAAACACACGTCACAGCATAGATAACTGCTATTGCAAGGTGCTGGTGTTTCCACTCACTTAAGGTTGTGCAGTAGGCGCCGTTTGTAAAAATTAAGCCAAAATTCTGACCGCTTCGGAACCCTGTCAGTGGAAGGAATTGATAAGGGAATTGGTTAGCAAAAAGACTCATGATATCAATACTTTGATGGAGCTGTTAACGATTCTCAACTGGAATTGGTTTTCAATTCCCATCCCTACTCAAACTGAACAAAGTCTGATTTGCTTTGTTAGATAGTTCTCTTGATTTGGGGCTGTGTAAATGCTCAAAGAGTACATATTTTGTCTTCAAGAGATTTTCAGTATTTTTTAAACAGTGCAAGTTTACGTCAAAATGAGCGAAGAAGCTATGTTAGGTCAAATGTGTGATTGCAAAAGAAGTCTTTTAGTTTGGCACTATTTTTTGCAAATGGCTATTCCCTCTTCCACCTGTGCAGATTTCTTGTCACGCCTCAATTATTGTAACAGCCTTTTAAGCCAGAAATCAATACATCAAGTGTAAACTCAGCTGCCAGGCTCTAGACCAGAACTACAAAATCCGACCATATCAATCCAGTTTAACATCTTTACACTGGCCCCCGGTATGGTTTAGAATCAATCTGAAGATTTTACTAATCACTTTCAAAGCCCAACAGACTGGCCCTTTCCCAGCTACATTGCTGACTTTTTAATACCTTATCAAACAACACTAACATTAAGATCCTAAGGCAGAGGTCTTCTGGTCATTCGCCCACAGCAGACTAAAAACTAAAGGGGACAGGACATTTTAACAGGTCAGTGATCTCATTTAAATATCTTCTGAAGGCAAACTCTTATAGGTGAGCCTTTCCTGATTTTACTTGAGTTGTATTTATTTGGTATATATTTTTTTTATTTTTATTTATTTTAAACAGGTTTAGTTGTTATTTTTTTCAATAACTGTATGTCTTTAGCAGTTCTGTAATAACCAGCTTGCTGTGTTTAAATGTTTTGTTGTGTTTTCATTATTGCTGTCCTTGTACAGCACTTTGTAACTTTGATTTAGAAAAGTTCTACTTAAATAAAGATTTTTATTATTATTCCTAATCAGGTTTTCCAAGAATATAAAAAAACAATATCAAATTGTGTTATTAAAGGGGAGAAATGATTGATCAAAATAAAATTTCCAAGCTTTTTTGAGGAGTATAACTACTGCTCAGCCCTACCCCTTGACTATCTGTACATTATTAGATGACACACTTTTATAAAATAATTAAATCATCTTGTCCCTAAGTTGACTTTTAGTTGCAATGAAGTCATACTTTTAAGACATAGCTGCAACAGAGACTCTAAACAGCTTCAAGTCAGATAATCATATGACGGATGCTAACAGATAATCTGTCAATATTCCATTGACAGTTGAACTGTTTCCCTTTATAAAATAACCTATTACTTAGAGATTGATTTATTAAAATGTGATTTGTCAATGTATCCTGCCTGGTTATAAGGGGGGCAGCCAAAAAAAGGGTAGCTGCCAAGTGGCAAGTCAGTGAAAAGGTTAATTTCCAACCATGGTGAACATACAGAACAAATGAGCCTGTACAACAACATTTCATCAGACCACAGCTGAGGGCTTAAGTATTTATAGTTGTCCTGAGTGGTCACACTTGGCAAAAAGCCTGCTGTTGTAGAGAGGCAAGCGAGACAACAATGAATTACACACTGCCGGACTATCTTTCCTCAAAGGCACCCATTCTTTTGTATAGCAGAGAGAAATACAAACCATGCCCGACTGTCTCACTTCTGCACATTTGAAGCGTGAAGCAAGCTTGTTAAACTGTTTGTGTCAGAGGATTATTTCAAAAATTGTTGTAGCACCCCAAAGTCAAGCATTTCAAAAACTCTTTATGAGTTCAACAAGCACTTTGTCTGAAGCACACTGACCCCTTTAATGTGTGAAGTAATGGGTATGTGGGAAAGAGATGCAGGCTGTGTGCAAGCATGAAGATTATGGTTTCATGGCAACATCTGTCACTGCTCCCCAAAAGAAGCATTCCTTTCAAACAGCAGAGAAATATGGCATTTGTGATCATTCTCATAGCCTTATCCTCTTTGGGGACCTTTGAAACTCAAACCAAAACTGGGTTAATCCCATATGTTTTCTGGAGAGTATCTTGATTGCTAAGTTAACCACAGTTGTATCCCCATATTGGACATAAGACAAATCACCCACGGGTCACACATCTTAAAAATTTAAGTCTGTAGTCAAAAACATCCTAACCCCAACCCGCTTCTTTCAAACCCATTTTGAGCATTAAAAAAGAATCAGTCTTTTCTTTATAATGTAAGCTGCCCACCCAGGAGGGATTGTTCTCCTCTGCGGGGAGGAAACACAACCAACAATAAAAAAGGAACAAAATGAGCAGCAATTACTTCAAATGGTGAGCGCTGCTGGACACTGCAGAAATTTAATCTCATTTTATAACCTGAGTATGTTACCTGCTGAGAATGACACTGGTGTTTATTGGCACATCCAGTCTTTCTTCTTTTTAGAGAAGAAAACTGGGGTACACAAATAAATACACGCCTTAGACTGTAAATGAAGCTGCCTGAAAGTGATAAACCCACCACCTCTATGTTAACAAAAGAGATATTGGTCGAATTATAAAGTAAATTTGCATGTTAAATACATTTGCTGCAGCTGCTTGAAGAACCCCAACTCAGATTAAGTATAGGGGAAAGAAAAATGAAATAAATTGTAATAGAAAACAATAAATATGTTGGACTTTCAACAAACAAAAATTACTAACTTACTGGCCCCAGTAGCAGGTAGAAACACAAGAATTAAGTGTTTTGTTTTGTTTTTATACTACCTCCACTTTTTTAATGTCGAATCTAGCTTTAAACCTAAAATAAGTTTTTTCCTGTTCTTCGTTCTAAAGCATGGCTGTAACATGTAGCATGGCAGGAACAGCTGTCTCAACATTTATATTTTTGGGGGAAATGGGCCTATCTTTAAAAAATATGATAAAATATGGGACAGGAAAAGGAAAAATTCACCAGCCACTGAGGAAGGTAGGCAACTAGTTCAGCTCCAACCATTCTCTAGTGTGGTGCTTTTCAACCTTTTTTCCCAAGGTTCACCTACTCAAACCAAATCTCAAGATACATGATACTCAAATAAAGCAAAATAGTCCCTTCATCACGGATTGAAATATAGTGCTATGAAAGTTTATTCAGATAAAGTCGAATCAAATCCAATAGATAAGAGCATCACTTTTGCAATACTTACCCAAAAACAAAAGTGAAAATAAACTAGAAAACTTTGTAAAATTTCCAAATTTCAGCAACACATTAGTGCATCTAAAAGGAGTCATTCTTTGTAACTTATGGTTGGATGAATTCCCTTGCCACAAGGTACACCATCTGAGAACCACTGGTCTAGTGTGTGTAGTGTGGCCAGCAAAGGGGGCATGTTATCAAGTCTGCTGTTCCCCCGGCTCGCTCCCTTGCACAGCCTTTGACCATCTTAGCCACAAATCATGATACCAGCCTAGAATGTTGTGCTCATCTCTGGAGTGTTTTAACACTTGTGTACAACAAAATAAGGTGAACATACAAAGCACATTTGGTAATTGCATTGATTGCATAATACTGCACGGATATATCCATCTTTAGAGCTCTTACAGAGGGAATAAAGTTTTAAACCGTCATCCTGACAAACAGTTTCAGTCACATTTACAAAGGTTCACTATGTGCAGTTTCTGTCCCGGTTGTTTGGTATCATCTGTTTTCATCATTGAAAGATTACTTAAGATCAAACAAAAAAACTCAGTTCTCATAACTAGGGATGGGAATTAAAAAGCAATTCCAGTTGAGAATCAATAACAGCTCCCTCAAGAAACCAGTATATTTAGTCTTTTTGCTTAACAATTCCCATATCAATTTCTTCCACTTTGTTTTGCATGCCTTATAAATTAAGGCATCCCGCTCTCATCAGAGGCAGTCAGTAAAAACAATAATAAAGAGGTCAAAAATATAATCTTGGCAGGTACAGGACAGAATATAGAATCAGACTGATTATTAGTTAGTGCATCAATAAAATCTTATCAATGTCCATCCCTACTCATGACCTATACTTTTAAGTTCAAACAATGAGGATGAAAAAATCCTGAAATTCAGCTGAGCTGGCTTTACAAACTAATGTGCATTTTTCTGGCACTTACTATTATGATATTAGTTGTAAATATCTGGGTGACTATCTGATTTCATATCTGACACAGAGATCCTGACTTAAATACTGTGCATCTGGATCAGACTATATAGTAGTTTGCTCAAAACGTATATCTGCAGCATTATCTGTACCCCTTCTGTCTATAGTACATCCAGACAGCCCATCTTTTAATGCATAGTTAATGCTGTGTCTGCTCTGTTAGCACTATTAACACAGGGTCTGTCTCTTGAGATAAAGAGGAAAATAAACAGAGTAACGACGGTCAAACAGGTGGACGGAGGACGTGTGGTAATCATTGGGTAATGTTAAAGTACAAGACAGAAAAAAACATCACAGTGGGACTTCACCTCATGTAATCTGATTATCTGAAACTAACATCTGCATACAAATTATGTGAAGCATACTGTGATTTCATAAAAACTAGAATAGGAACCAAAAACTTAACAGAGCTGAAAGTTCACTTCTGGACATAAACTCCTGTGTTAGTTGCTCTTAAGCAGGCAGGTTTGAAGCTATAATCAAATACAAAGCTTCAGGAGTGACTTTTATAATAACAGAGGATCAGTAGATAAGAGCACTGATTATAGATTTAATAATGGTGAAGGTTTAATGTTCAATACCTGCATGGCATGCATGTTAAAGTAGCAATCAAAGTCTGTAATCAAGTTCTCATGATGCATCTGCGAATGCCCTCTAAAGCAGAACCTCAGCCAATACTGAAGGACTCGCTGAAGGGGCCTCTTTAGGCAGGGAAAAGGAAGAGGAAGGTTCCATCATTATACACAAGGACAACTGTCTTTAAATAAAACGATTCTGAGCCAAAAACGCTGACAACTAAGCAAAACACAGTGGGGGAGAGTTCAACTGTTGGAATTGGATTCGACTGAAATCTGGCTCTAACCCAGAGCCATTTCTGAGAGTGCCTACTGTATTGATCATACATATTGATCATGGGGTGGCAGTATATTGAGCCCAGCTCAAGCGACTGCACGAACAAGAGATAGGTGTTATTATCGGTTTGGAATGTTTTTTTCTTTATGTTTCTTCCCAGGGTAATCTTCACAAACACAGTCATGAAAAAAGGGAACATTTTGAAGGACACAGGAAGCAATTCTGTGTTTCAAATTAAAGCTTATTCCCTGTATATAATATTGCATTGTAGGGATATTATCTGTCAAACATCACACAAAGTGCCAATAACTTAAGCCTTCTGTACATTTACAGTAGAAATAATTTATATTTCCCAACATCTAAGACTGTTTTGGATACTTTGGCATCCATGTATTCAGACATTGATCAATTTTCAATTTGGTAGAGTTTACAAGCAAACCATTGTTGGGTCCCTTTCTCTCCATCAAAATGGAAAAACTCTTATTGTAATGTTAGAAAATTCAAGGAAATATTAGTCTCAGCATGGTTCTGTAAAAATCCATGCTGAAAAGTTATGCATACAATGTGAGTTATGCAAATCAATAGAATTCTACACCTTTATTTACATATTCCAAACATGGTAAATCCAAAGACTGTATTAAACAAGGATGAAGTCTCAGAATTCACCAGTTCAAGTTGGAGATGCCATGGAAATACTATCTTCACGAGGGATGGGAATCAACAACCAATTCCAGTTGAGAATCGACAGCAACTGGCTCAGGGGATATTAGTCTTTATGCTTAACTATTCCCTCATCAATTCTTTGCACTCTATTCTGCATGGCCTTGCAAATCAAAGGTGCGTAACACTCCCATCAGAGAGAGTCAGCAAAAACAACAAGGACAAAGACAAAGATGTACTCATGGCAGACAGGAAACAGAGGTGGTCAAATTTTTGACTTAATTTTACACAGTACAATACTAACTGCATAACATACTGTATTTGTGTGATCTGAAGCAAGACAGGAACACCAGCACTTTGCTGGATCATTTGTATTTGCAGCACAACATTAAATATTAGGAATGCCATGTCTTTGACACTGAACACTTGTGTGTTCATCTTTTCCTTACAGAAAATCTACAAAAAGGGAATGATAAAGAATTTAATCAATAAGCAGAACTGAAAAATGGCATTGGTATCAATAAAACCTTACTATTTCACATCCCTCATCTTAAAGGGACAGTTAGGGGTTTTTGAAATGAGGTTGAATAAGGTACATAGCATAAGCTTGAAAATTAGCCTCGATAACAGAGACCTACAAAAGCCATAATGGGTCCATCAATCAATCATGTGTCTGTCCACAGGAAAAACACTGAAAACTCTGTAGTACATATGAAAGGCCTGTAAGTGGTGCTATAGCGCAGCTGCTGAAAGACACCAAAACCAAGAGGAAGACATGGAGCATGAGCATACAGCATGAGAAATGTAAACATATACTGGTGTACGCTGGTCTCCATGTCCTTTTTTTTGCTTACAGTGGTTGTAGAGGAGCAGTAGATTTTGCTGTTGAAGCCATAACAAGCTAAGTAACTTCTGCAGCAAGAACGCAACACTGTACCCCACCATTCTTTCTGTTGTCGTCGGGGTTCGCTTTTGCAGTGTAAGGGAGAGTTGGGCCCATGACGGCATCATTTCTAAAACTATCCGCATTCGTTGTCCACATGGAAACGCTCAGTCAGTGTTTTCAGATCTATCCACTCTGGGACCCTTTTCCAAATATGTGCGTTTTCAGGCACCTGAAACATCATTTCCATTTGGACGAAATGCCTATAGGATAAAAAACTTTTAAGGATACACCTGAATCCATCTCCGTGTGGACGGCCTCTTAATGATGCAGACTTGTCTTGTTTCCACAGGTGTGCTTTCACATGAAGGAAACATGTTAAACACCCTTAGGGGCACATAAATTCAAAAAAGCATGATATGACCTCTTTATTTAAGAGTCATTGAAAGTAATGACAGGATGAAAAAAACACGTCTTCAGTATGAGGTTTAAGTCAAAGGGGTACACCATAAGCACACTCAATGTCTTCAAATTCAAATGGAAAATCAAAAATAGTGATTGAACATACCTGTGACGCAAATACAAGCTTTATATCACTCACAGGTTTTATGGAAGGGATAAAAATCAGATCAATTGATGCCAGGACATGGAAAAAAAAAGTGGTGCTTGATGCTCAGGTTCTGTAAATATCTCGAGGACTCTCTCACTCGGGAAATTTGTGAGTAAAGATGCTAAAACAGTTCCTTTCTTTGGGTCAAAGTGAAACAAAGGAGCTCTACAAACCAGAGTCTTTCTGTACACATCCAATTACTGATTCTGTATGAAAACACCACTGACCTAAATACAGCAACGGATGCTTCACCTACACTGGAAAAAAGAGCCCTTAACAAAGGGAATGGCCAATGAGGTTGCTTTGAAAGAGTACAGCTCATGGCAGTCTTAATAGAGTGGTTCTTGGAAGCGAAATGGGATCAGACCACGACTGCATCATCAACTAGACAGTGATGCCTGTGAAGACGTTCTGAGGTTTATTACATTAGCGTGGAGTCAGTATCACTGGGAGAAACAGGGAAACATCACCACTATCTTTTGGGCCACATTACAGGTTGTCATGATGAGACTTGTCACAGGACTGCACTCCGAAATAAAGGCAAGTTTTCCTTTCAAAACAAACGTCCTCGCAGCACTTCAAAGAGAACATTTTACAGCTCCCCTTGTCTAAAAGCACTGCATAAACCCTTTTTTTGATGCTTTAAACAAGCTTGACTGCTGACAAAACTCATCTTCAATGCGATTTTCCTGGACCAATAGACGACATGCATTGTCTAAAAAAGTAGTGCAGCTGTGCCTCCCTGAAGTGGTGTTTTCTCCACTGCATTTATCAGTTTGTGTTTGAAGCTTCAAGCAACATTAAATGAAAGCACCCTTTCAACTGACAAAATAAGTCATCTGATGAAACACAGACTTCTTCTCTCTGTAGAGTAAATGTATGTTGTGTTTTCATCTTGGTGTTTCATCTTTGGCTGCATAATGAACGGGCTGGTAATGTATATAAACAATGTCAAGTTCATTTCCAAAAGCATCAAAAGTAAATCAAAGCATATTCATCAAGGCTGAAATATAACTTGTCTCTTACAATAATCAAAGACAATCTCTCAAAGCCCCCAATCAGATTAGTTTTTCATTTCCTAAGATTTATTGTATGATTTCAATCATAACTGAGTATTGTTTTCAACCCCTAGATTTTTGGTTCACTTGTTGTTCCGTTTTTGGCCTTTTTTGTTTTATTTTATTACTTTTATCACTATGTGTTTTTACCTTTATTTACTCTAGCTGATTAACTTTTTTAATTTTACTTTTTATGTTATTGCTTTTGTTTTCTATGATCTTCTATCATTTGAACGCCCTGAATATCAAATTGACTTTTTATTAATGGTTTTATCTTTTATTTTGCATTTCTTTACTTTAAATGTTTACATGGCCACTGGTTGTTTGATTTTACTGTTTATTGCTTTAATCTCACTGCTCTTACAAAACTCCTCTTATCTAAGTTTTTCTTTATTGCTTCATGACCTTAGTTAATTAAAGTAATAATGCCCTTTCTCTGTTTAAACTCTATAGTAATGCTCATGCCCCTTTTATTTTTAATATCCTTTGACATCTTTATACATTTTGTTTAATTCAATTTTTAATTTAACTTGCTGTATTTAACACCTTTATTGCAATGATCGATGTTAACATTTACTTTACTGCTTGTTTTACTTTTATCAAATCTGATCTGTTTTCCTTTGATCTTGATTTTATCTTATTTTCTTCTTTTTAAAGCCTGTTATCTGCTTTTTTGTAGTTATTTCCTTTTTTTTTTTCCTGAAAGAGACTAAATTTTGCTGTTGTGACTTTTATGTGCCCCTAAGTGTGTTTTCCTTGTCTCCTTCACTTGAGAGCACAGGACAAAAAGTCAGCTGATTTGGGGCTTCTCCATCTCCCCCTTCAACAGCTCAAGTATCTATTAAAAACAGCTTGTTCCCCAGCCTCCCTGGATAGACCTACCAGTGTGACATCAAACCATTGTTTCATCAGCAGTTTAAGCCCATTACCTGGGCATGGTAAGCCCAGTGCAGAGCATAGACTGTAGAATGAATGCTGAGCCATTGACAACATGGTACTAAGCAAGTGCTGAGCAGACCAACTTCTACCAAATAGACTGGCCAACCGATCAGAGCTGAGTGAGCCCATTTGGAGAAGGGAGCCTTCAAGTGACAGGAGCTGGAACAGATCATCTCTGACAGAGAGAGAATATAGGTGGATCAGGGCTCTCTGTGTATGAAAACTAGGAATTTTTTTTATTACATAAGTGATTGTGAACATACTCTAGCAGTCATTGAAATCAAATGTATGACCCTAATTTCAGGGAAAATTTGAGCTTTATAATGGCTCTGATTGTTTTGTTTTGTTTTGTTTAGTATTAGTTTTTTTCTGATTTTGTCTTACTGCCTTAATCCCTTGATTAAAGTTGGCAATTTCTTTGACTGATTGTATGGCTTTTTATTTTGGTCGTCTTTATGTTTTTCGTTGTCTATATTTTAATAATCTTATATTTTTATTTCATTTATTTCCTTTTATTGACATTATTGCTTTTACATATTTAATTGTTTATCTACTTATAAAGGCTTGCAACATCTTGATTTTACTTTTTGTTTTAATTTCCTACCACAAATTTTATTTATTTCTGTTATTTTGTCAACTGAAGGCCTTTTACTTTTTTCATTTATATATATAATTTTAGTTTGTACTTCTCCTCACTTTCAAGGGCATTTCTGAAATTTTCTTTGTTTGATTTTACCTTAATGGCTCATATTTTGATTTTTTTATGTGTTTTGTCGTTTTAATTACTATTTATCAGTATAATGGTTTGACTCATTTTTTCTGGTTTGACATATTTTCTACTACATCTTTCTTCCTGATTTTATGGCTTTATAAAAGCTTTAATTTCTTTTGTATATCTATTTCCTTTAATCAATTCAACTATATTTATTTAGTTATACAGTTGCCTAATTTGCACTGCTTTTATCACCTACAGAGTAAATTCCTATATCTATATCTAAGTTTGGGGGATCATTCAAAACTTCATTGGCTTCCTTTTTAATGTCTCCATCTCTTCTTGATATGTTTTATGGCTTTATTGCTGTTTTCTGCGTGATCATTTTAGATGGTGTTATCCTTCTTCATTTTTTCCATCAGTTTTCACTGCCTACACAGTCTTATGTCTTGACTCCTCTTCGTCTTGTTCAAGTTGTTTACTTTTTGAGTTGGCTGGGTTATTTAAGTCGGTCGGGTTATTATTGGCCACGGCTTTCTTTTGCTGTTTGGTTTTGCTGTTGTTGTAGATATTTTGGTGTTGTTTGCATTCTTATTCTTTGCTCTTTTATATTATTCAAGGTTAAAACAATTTGCAAACTCTTGTTTTGGAGGGGGGTATTTAAAAAGGTTTTATTATCTTAATTTTCAACTGTCAGTTTTCTATTTTTTTTTTTTTAGCTTGGATGGCAGAAAAGCATTGGATATTTACAGAAGAGACAGAGTTCACTACTCGACATCTGATGGATGAACATTTATTGAGAGCTTCTTATTTAGACAGTAAGAGAGTCCTATCAGACAGACAGAGAGAAAAGCTAAGCTGAGAGGCACACAGAGAAACAAAGAGTCCCCAAGCCTTTGGCAGGAGCTGAGAAATTGAGAAGCCCCTCGTCGCCTCATTTCAACAATCCCTCTCAGTATCCACTCCCTTATTGCTGACTTTCCCCTGCAATGACACACTGGAGCAATTAGCCTCATAGTTGAGAAGGTGTTAATCCTGGATGTGGGACCCCCCTGATGCTTTCCAAACAGCCTTGCCTATTATTGGCCCAATAGAGTAAACAGAGAGGCCAGCGGCTCACAGTGAAATAATGGTAATAAGAGACTTCTCAGGGTGGTTTAGGGAGATTTGCCTGTGTGTCCCACTCCCATCCTGTGGGAGCAGCGGTGGAAAAAGCCAATTCCCATCTTGTCCTGCACAGATTTGAGCATTATGTCTTAGGGCTATGGGGATTTCAGCTAGGAGGATTTGGGGATTAACAGAAACTTATCACACATGCCGGGTCACCTAGCAGGCATCTGAGGAGGAGACAGGACTCCGATGAATATGGATTTTCAACCATGCGAGTAAGACAGTTCTCTGGAGGGCAATGTCAGCTGGCTGATCTGATTGGATGGATCTGTCAACCTTTTTTATCCAATACCAATAACTTTTGTATGGACTTAGATGACCATGTGACAATAGGTGTTCAAAGGATGACTCCGTCTGACTTTGGTCTTTCTTTTTATATGAGGTCAAATTAGAAATAACTCAGCAGACAGTGGGTGGAATGCAGTTCAGGGCTGATGCTATTTATATTATATATATTATACCTGACAACCCTACTCCACAATAATAAACAATGATAAAATGTTCTGTATTTTGTTCAAGAATAGAAAATGGCATATTCTCGTCATGTGTTGCAAGTCATGCAAGAAAGAAAAATAAAGCAACTCATGAAACACACAGTTCATCCCCATGCTGTATGAGGAACAATAGGTCTCACACTGCAGTGGGCCAGCCACAAAGACTCTGTGCCTTTAAGGCCATTCTGTTCCAAAGTGTTCATTTCATGAAAGACTTTCTCAAATAATCCTCTGCTCCATCCATTCTTTCATTCATCTATCCATCCATCCATCAAAAGCCTCCACAATGTAATGGCCCTGGTTTTAAGAGCAAGGCCAGACTCAAATCAGTGACATCTCACAGTCAGTGCACTAACATGGAGGTGTGATGACCCGACTGTTGAGAGATTGCTGAGGTGGGGCGACCCGGTGACTCAGCCCGATGTGGAGCAGCAGGAGATCTCAGTCCACTTTCTTTTTCAGTGCATACTTTCAGCAGGCATAGTTGGAGATTTTATGGGGAGGATGTGGAAGAAAAATTCTTGCTACTGATTTTTGACACTGCCAGCCAAATGTACAAACCCAGTTTCCAGTGAAGTTGGGATGATGTATAAAACATAAAAAAGCAGAATACAATTACTTGTAAATCCTTTTCAGCCTATATTCAACTGAGAAAACTATAACAAGATATTTAATGTTTAAACTGATAACCAGATAACCTTCCCTTTTCTTGTAAATATTCATTCCTACAAATTTGATGCCTGCAATATGTTCCAAAAAGCTGGGAATGGGACATGTTTACCACTGTGCTACATAACATCTGTTTTTAAAATCACTCAATAAGCGTTTGGGAACTGATGACACCAATTGCCAGGGCTTTGAAGGTGGAATTCATTTCCATTCTTGCTTAATGTTCAACTTAATTATTAAACTGCCAAGGGTCTCCTTTGTCCTACATTGCACTCCATAATGTCCCACACATTTTTAGTGGGAGACAGGTCTGGACTGCATGCAGGCCAGTCAAGCACCCTCACTTTTTAACTATGAAGCCACACTGTTGTTACACATGCAGAATGTGTTGACGTTTTATTGCTGAAATAAGCAGGGATGTCCATGAAAAAGATGTTGCTTGGATGGCAGCATATGTTGCTCCAAAACCTGTGTTTCATTCAGCAATTAATGTTGCCTATAAAGATGTGCAAGTTACCCATGCCATGGGCACAAACACCATCAAAACAGCCTTGCACTTGTAGATGCAGGACTGTGTTAAGTGACAATGGTTTTCTGACGTGTTCCTGAGCCCACATGGTAATATCCTTTACAGAATGATGTTGGTTTTTAATCAGAGGGATTATAGGTCACAGGTGGTCAGTGATGGTTTTTGGCCTTGCTGCTTACATGCAAAGATTTTTCCAGATTCTCTGGCTCTTCTGATGACATTCAGGACTGTAGATGATAAAAATTCAAAATTCTTTGCAATTGCAAGTTGAGAAATGTTCGTCTCAAACTGTTGGACTATTTGCTCATGCAGTTGTTCACAAAGTGGTGAACTTCACCCCATTCTTGTTTGAGAATGACTGAGCCTTTTGGGGATGCTCCTTGTGTACCCAATCATGACGTTCACTTGTTTCCGATTAACCTGTTCACCTGTAGAATAATTCACACAGGTGTTTTTTGAGCATTCATCAACATTCCTTGTCTTTTGTTGTCCCTGTTCCACCTTTTTGGGAACATGTTGCAGGGATTAAATTTAAAGTTAGTGAATATTTGCAAAATAAAACAATAAAGCTTATCAGTTTTAAGATTGAATGCCTTGTCTGTAGTTGACTATAGGCCCACAAGGATTCAATTGCATTCTGTTTTTATTTAAATTTAACACAATGTCCCAACTTCATTGGAATTCGGGTTTTGTAACATAGTCCTCCTCCTACATCCAGACTTTAATGTGTGTATACCTGCTTTCTCCAAACATAAACAAACAACTTGATGCCCTCAAATGCAATTTCTGTCCTACTTTGCTTGTATTTATGAACTTCCTCTTTGCTGCACAAAATATCAGAGAAAATTGCCTTCCACAGAAAAGAATTTGCACATTACAAGAGGCATGACACATTCATTCAGCACGGTGAATGGATAAAAGAGAGGTAAGTGGCACCCCTGCCACCTGTCTGTCTCAGAGCCGGATGAAGGCTGATAGAGGGGAAACGAGGACACCCTCAGCCGTCACACTTCAGACAGACAGGTAGGCAGGCAGGCAGGCGTCAGTCAGGTGGTGGTCTGGTGCTCTTCTCATGTCTGACACCAATAAGGCTCCCGGTTTAAAGCTCAATTACGCCCCAGAGTTTTGGCTAAGGTGCAAAAGTACGAAACTTCAAAAGTCGGCTGAAGAATAGCAAGGGCTCACTCACCACCTCATGCTCTCTCTATAAGCCACAGCATCATATAGTCTATACTGCTGTTGTGTACTTGATTATTGGTAAATGGTTAGCTTCTAGAGCACTTTTTAGTCTTTCAGACAACTCATACACTGCAGGTCACATCTATCTATTCACCCCTGCAGTGGCGCGACACTCCTGGTGGAAAATCAGGGTCACACCCATTCACTCTCACATACACTCACTGATAGGGATGGGAGTTGATAAGTTTTCACTGATAGCAATGTCATTAATGATTCTGCTAATTGATCCAATTCTTTAAGGATTTCCTTATCGACCCCAGAGCTATCCTTGTTTACACTTACTTAAAGTTGTGCAGTAAGCATCTTTTTTGCAAAAATGAAGCCACAGTTCTTAACTCTTCTGCCCCCTGTCGGTGGAAGGAACTGATAAGGGATATTAATAAGCAAAACAATGATGATATCAATTCCTTGAGGAAGTTGCTACTGATTCTCAACTGGGATTGGTTTTCAATGGTTCTAGGTTTCTATGTAGGTTGTCCATCGATATTAGCGAACACACTGACACCTTTTCATACGCATCAACACCCCACTGACGCAGCAGTGGCAGCAGCTTGGAGTTAAGTGTCTTGCACAGATACACATTAAAATGTGATGGCCGGAGCTGCTCTCGAATCCTTTACCTTTTTATTGGTAGAGCATACTACCAGACAAAGCCACTGACACCCCATTATTGGACAACCCCTATAATTATTTCCAACACATAATGTATTTTTTACAACTTAAGACTGAAATATCAAGATTTGGACCATAATAGACGAAAAAAATTAGGGTTTAGTTACTCTCTAACAGGACACGCCTTTGTTTTCCTTTTCTTTCTCTCATCTTCCCTTTCTCAGTCATGACACTGGCACATGCTCAGAGCGTTTTTCCATGTGTGCATGCTACAATGTGAGATCATCACACATCTGTAAGCACTTGTTTACGCACTGTGCCGTACGCTGCCGTCTCACAACATCAGCTTATCTATTATCACCCTGATCCCAGCGCAGCGGCATGAGGGGGACCGAGAGGATGCTAAATCACACTGATGGCTATAATGACCAATGATGCTTAACAGAGGGAAACGTTCCTGATTTTGTTGGTCCTTTCGTCATGGCTAACAAATCAATGCCTGCCTGCCCTCAAAATGTCAAGCGACAGCTACCCCAAGGGTTTGAAAGACAGACCAGGGTGAGGTTATTTCCTAAATGGCAGCCATACATCAGCGTCCCGCCTCAGACGGAATGATGGGTGTGAGTTACATCCCGAGAAACACTGCTGAAATGTAGGCAGCGCACCTCAGAGACCAAAAGCGAGAGTGCTTGAAATGCTGTGTTTCAGGGATCTCAGAGCAGGTTTTTATTCTCCTCTAATCAAGTTTGTTTAGACAACACAGATATTCTAATCTTTCTAATTAATTCTGTCTGATGCAGCGCCCTGACCAGATAATATCCCCAAATCTAATCCAGGTCATTTGGTTCAGGCTCTAATTATTTATTGAGCTTTCCCAGGAAAAAGAAAAAAAATCAAAACTCAGAAAATGAGTAACTATGCAGAGTGAGAGACACAGAGAGATACAGAGACAGAAAGCCTTCAATAGAGATTTATTGAAGATTTTTAAATGCTGAGTGCTTGATTCTTGCCTCAAAGGGACATCTTCCACTTAAGCTTTAAGTCTTTTATGACGTAAGGAGCAACAACGTATTTAGCTACCTTATTATTTGACTGGACGGCCCCTTTTTTTTAAATGTAACAACACAAATATGTTTTTTTAGAGGTTGGAGAAAGAAAAAAAAACCTTTAGATCCAACAGTCAACAATCAAATCCTTCAACCTCTGCAACCCCAAGCCATTTTTTGTTCTACTTTCAATACACCTGGATTTTTTTTTCATCATGCATGAAAAATCTCAACCCTTTCAAGCACAATCAAGTTAAAGATATCACTTTGCATATCTGGATTCTTATGCTGTAATGATGTCATATTAATAAATTAAAGTTGTATGGCTTATAGAGACAAAACAAAAATTTCAAACAAAATTAAATCTCACAGAACATTTCCTTATAGATTACAGAACAATGATGAACAAGCCTTTTTTACATCTGAATATGGTTGCCTCAAGCCTTTGATATAAGGAGAAAAAAATATGCAAACAAACTAACAACAAAACCTACTTATTTCTACAGTTTTTCTTTGCTCCACTTAGTAATTTGTGGCACTCTTTCTGTCTCAAATGTTACAAAGGGCCACATCACATCGCTAACATTTCCTTTCATTTTTTGGGGGGAACTGATTGGTACCTATCATGTCTCAATTACCTTTAGCTGCTCCTCATTGGACCCTACTGTCAATATAACAAAGAAGATATAGACTGGCCAATAGTCTGCAGGAAGCTGTCACTTTCTCTACGAGTCAAAATGGAGGTCTCATGACAACACTGCTACACTTTTTTTTTCACATTTTCAAGAAAATGTGAAAAAAAAAAACAGTAATCATGGATTATTCTATGTGGATCTGCAAATAAACAATCTGATGGCTGAATTAAGAACTTTCTGAAAGGGGTATATTTGACCTGGAGCCTTTCATACATGGTTAGAGAGCGGACTTGCAAACAAAAGTGTCCCCATGAAGATTCAGTCCAAACTTAACAGTTTGAGTGTTACCATCTGGGGGCTCCGGCAATTCCATGGAGTTGTAAGGTGTTAAAGTACCTTTCTGATCTTGCAATGATGGGAGAGAGTACCAAATCAGAAAAAGTGATAGCTAAAGCATAACTTAAAGCCACTACAGCATTTTTTTCCTCTTTCCTCTGTGAATTTAACAACAGCGTCTTTGCTGCTTGAGGAAAAATGTATTTAAGAGGCTCTGGTAAGAGTTTTGTTTGGGTTGACTTCTTTAAAATCACTTGTCAACCTTTACAATGACTGCACTTGTTGATTTTTTACTGCAATAACCCTCTGCAGTGCAATATTACAAGCATGGGGAAGGATATGTTCAACTGGACAGTGTCAAAATCCCTGTATAAAAAGTCCTGACACAGTTTTTGAACCTCCTCCAGGTTGTTTATTGCAGCTGAGAGTTGGCACACATGTTTTGTGGGGGTGTGGACTTTGGCTGATCTGGGCTTCAAATCTGTTGCAGTTGGAAGAGCTTGTGGCAGCAGCCCAGGTTTGGCTGATTCTGGCAGGGCATTCTTCACAAAGCTGGCTAAGCTCAGGCTCCAAGTTGTGCCAGATTTGAGCCACCAAGGAGTTCAGCCATTTAGGCTCATTTTTATATGCAACTACTGTATGTGCCACATATATGTGAGCTTCATCTTGTTTCTCCCTCTGAAAATTGCTTGTTTTACTAGGAAAGAGAATGGGTTTACCTGTTACTGTGGCTGGTGGGCTCAACAGACAAAAAGGTTATGTTTTCTCTCACTTCCTCCATTATCCTAACTAGCAGCATTAATTAACGCCGTATGTGTGAGACAGTGACTTTCATAAATCATTGTTTTTTCACTCCTCAGTACATTTTTTTATACTTATTTTTATCAACGCTGTCCCCTTTGCTGCTGTAACAATGCAAAGTTCCCGTGTGGGACGAATAAAGGTTTATTCTATTCTATTCTGTTTTATCCTCTAACTCAATCGGTGAAGATTGAAGATTTGTTCCTCCTCTGGTTTTTATTTCAATCATCTAAGTAATAAGTTGTTGCTGCAGAAAAACTGCCCTTTTCCTGAAATGTCTGTTTCAAAATAAAAGCACTTCAACATTTTATGAACAAGGTACTATTACTGCAAAGACCACACCAGGAAAAAAAAATGAAACACTCTTATGGCTACAGCCAGAGCTGCTGTTTGTCCTCTTGCCTATATGTTTGATGCATGTTACAGAGGGATACCACAAAACAACACACGACAGAACTCAGGCTGTATGCAACAATCTGTTGTGCAAACTGCAAATATGGGAAGACATGGATTGTGGGACTAAAATTAACAAAATAAACTATAATAACCTGTATCCTAGTAAGACAAACAGGTGGCATAAGGGCCAAGAGAAGCCAACAGCATTTCTGGGTGTTGTTGATCCAGTACAGCATTGTTTTCACTTCATTTCTACAACATTTCCCTCTGGGTACCAACATAGCTGTCCCTGTGTTATGGTTTCATAAGTCACCATGTTCAGCAAACTGCATTTCTAGTTGAGAATTGAGAACACCTCCCTCAATTAGTTGATTTCATTAGCCTTGCTTCTAATCAGTTCTCTTATAAATTCCTCCCACTTTGTTCTGTGTACCTGGTAAACAAAGACACCATGCTTTCATCGAGGCAGTCGTGAAAAATTAAAACAAAGAAGTCAAAATCATGACAGGAATGGGACAGAAACTGCTGCTTAATTTTTGACATGAAGACATTATTACAACTTTCAGTCAGTGGAAACACCAGCAGCTTGCAGGAGCATTTATCTTTACATTGTGACACTGAATATCAGGAGTGACATGTGTTTGACATGGCTGCCACTAAAAAGTCTTGGTCAACTCCTGACCACACAAAAAATGAATCAGAAGGGGAATCATTGAAGAATCATATCAACAAATAGAATCATTTATAGCATTTGTATCAATAAAATCTTATCATTCCCACCCCTATTAATAATAGTGTTTAATGAAAAGCAGTTTGGAAGTATTCTGTGCCATAAAATAAAGATAAAGCTGTAGTTAGGTGGCATCCTTGCCCATTGACTGGAAGGATGTAGAAACATATTCTGTGCGCTATGTTAGCCTGCTCGTTGTTGTGATATATACAGCCAAATCCAAGCCATAGTTCACTTCCTTTCAGTTCACTTGTCTTGTTTTGTCCTTGTTTGGTTGGGATTGCATTCACACCCACAGCAAACATAATTCTGGTCCGCTTAACAGCCCCTGTTTTTTGGCGTACCAAAGTGGATTTCCTTGGTCCGCACTAGTGTTCATGAGAGCTTTCACCCCACCCAAAAGTGAACCAAACTTTTTTTGTCTAGTCAAATGTGTTTAGTGTGAAGGCACCCTAAAGTCAAAGACAAGAGTTTACACAATAAGCTACACCAAAATCATTTCCATTCTTTTTACAGGTCTTAACATCGACCTCTATAACAGAATTGACTAAACATGCTTATGCCTATGGTATATAAAAAAAAAACAGAATTTAGATGTTGACAATTGTAGACTTTGTTTATCAGTTTGCCCGTTAAACTTTCTATCATTGTCATGCAAGCTGCTGTGTGAACTAAACTACTCTGCCTGTGCACTGGTTCTGCTGGTCATAAGCATACTGCATCTTGGTCCAACATTGAGTTATTTCTTAAGGGCATGAACATAATGCATTGTAGTCATCATGCCTCCACATCTGTATCTGTGTTGTTAACAGCAAATCTCCAGCCTAATAGTCACAACCAAAGCACACTCCTTTTAATTAACTTCGACTGAATGCAAGCAAGACATCAGTTTAAGCACACCTTTATCAGGTAGACTTTCTTTTAACAAGGATGCAAATTGATGCAGTAAAACTCCCGGTGACACCGAGTAAAGCCATTCCAGAGAACAGCCCACACTGCGAGAATCTGACAGTCTGGGCATGAGGAGGCCGAGACCTGTTATCGGTGGACATGTAAGGCTGCCTGGCACAGCTCAGTTAAAGTGGAACAAGAGGAAAACAGGGATTTGATTCATCTCGACACTGTCACAAATCCCTCTGTTATCTCACTTTAGTTAAACTGCCACAAAGCTGGCGAGTTGAGCAAATTCACACAGGTGAGGACTGAGGAGTGATGATAAGTGATTTTGTTCCATGTCACAATGGTAAAGACATTTGACCAAGATCCAAGTGTCACAACAAAGATCCATCTGTTAATGTCCTGCTGTTACAGACGATCTAAACCAGGAGTCTATGAAGAGCTACTTTTTTGATTAAATGTTTGAGTAACATAAATTTACATAATTTACCTTGAAATTATTCATATTAAGCATTCAATAGGCTACACAGGATGCTGTGAGTTTAAATTTAGCTACTAATTACTAACTACTTATGATAACATGAGACCATGATACTTACAAGCATATTTACTAATTTATGTAGCTGTCAAACTGAACTCATATGAAGAACAGTTAGACGTTTGTGATTTTTTTGTACATGTGGCACTGTAAGGGCTCTAACTGGCACCAGCTTTGATAGAGGTGTGGCATCAGCACATCAGTGTAAACTTTAAGGTCAAAGTTTAAGAAAATAGACAGTTTTTTAATGTAACATGTTACATTTGTTGTTTTTTGTATCATTCATATGAAAACATAAAAATTAAAATTAAAATGTCTCTTTATTTTAAGCTCTGTGGTGGTGGCTTGTGCTTTTTTTAGGATTTCCCTGTGGCAACCTCAGAGGCTCCCTGTGGAGGACCAGGTGCTCGCAGGCATCGTGTTGGCTACACCTGAACTAACCTGAATGATGAATGTCTTCACATAAGTTCCAGCAGATGGACAGTCCACTTCATCTGATTTTTTAAATTGCTCTTTTATATCCTCTCTGAAGGGGGGAAGATATACTGGATTGAAAAGGAGATATATTCAACATAGGAGACTTGTCAACGTGTACAAAAACCCCAAATTCCAATGAAGTTGGAATGTTGTGTAAAACGTAAATAAAAACAGAATACAGTGGTTTGCAAATCCTGTCCAACTTTTATTCAATTGAATACACAACAAAGACAAGATATTTTATGTTCAAACTGATAAATCATTTTTTTCTTTTTGCAAATATTCACTCAAGACATGACGTCCTTTCCAAAAAACAACGTGGTTCTGTCAGACCAAAGCACAATTTTCTTTGCATCAGTCCATCCCAGATGAGCTTGGGCCAAGAGAAGCCGGCAGCAGTTCTGGTTATTGTTGATAAATGGCTTTCGCTTTGCATAGTAGAGTTTCAACTTGTACTTGAACTGTGTTAACTAACAATGATTTTACAAAGTGTCCCCGAGCCTGCTTGGTAATATCCATTAAATGCAGGGCCACCTGAGAGACAGAAGGTCAAAGGCATTAAATTTTGTTTTTCAAATTTGCTGCCATGCACAGAGATTTTTTTTTTGATTCTCTGAATCTTTTGATAACATTATGGACTGCAGGGGATGAAGCCCCTAAATTATTTCAATTTTACATTGAGAAACATTGTTATAAACTGTGGGACTATTTGCTCACTCAGTGGTTCAAAGAGTGGTGACCCTCAACCCATCCTTACTTGTGAAAAACCAAGCCTTTCAGCGATGCTCCTTTTATCAATCATGTCACTCACCTCTTTCAAAGTAAGATGTTCACGTGTGGAATGATCCAAAACAAGTGTTTTTGAGCATTCCTTAACTCTCCTTGTCTTTTGTTGCCCCTGTTCACGCATTTTTGCCTGAACAAGTTGCAGGTATCATATTCAGAATGAGTGAATATTATATTGTCTTTGTAGTGTATTCAATTGAATGTACTGCAGTCAAAATAGCATTTGCTAATCACTGAATTCTGTTTTTTTCTGACATTTTAGACAACATCCCAACTTTACTGGAATTGGGTTTTGTATAATATTCTCTGTTAAATAAAAGTCAAAATTGCCATTATCCTTTGTCAGCTTCACCTGCTGTTGCAGTCCTCCTCTGCCTCACTAATAACTTATCTGGCAACTACAGCCATATGTGCTCAACAGAGGTTGGCAAAGGTGGTTAATCTTGGTAGATGTCGACAGTAATAGTTTACAACAAGGTAAAAGCGAGTTCATCTATCTATCTGAAATTCCCTTGCAGTGGCATCTTCAGCTACAAACAACAGAATACCAACCTAAAATTGGAATCATCTCAAAGATTCAGATTCAGATTTATTTGTGTCCTGGAGGGCAAATTGGGTTGTAGCAAGGAGCAAAAAAACACATAGGACATGGTATTACGGTACAAACATATAACAGGCACACAGAAAGATGTTACTGAGTAATATGCTAGTACACACAAGTCATCGTTAAAATAGTACTAAAACGCAGGGTCTGTGCACACGGTGACCAATAAAGTACACAAATTGATATTGAGACACATAGTGTCCGGTAAGTGAAGTCTCTCAAAGAGTGATAAATAAAGTGCCTCTCATTGTAAGCACAGCAGTGAGAACAACAGTATAACAACAGGAAGGCAGCAGCGACAGCTAAATGAACATTACCTTCTTCTCTCAGCAGCATTTAATGCTCGAATGGAGACAGGAACAAATGAGTGTTTGTACCTGTTTGTCTCTTGTAAAAAATGACTCTAAATTTTATTTTCAAACCAAATGATTCACCAGAAAAGCTATTATGGCGTATACTTTGTATATTAAGTCTGAAAATTGGTCTCAAACGTTATGCAACTGTCTACACTTTCAACTACTTATTACACCTAAAACAAGTTCTGCTAAAGAAACTCAGGACACTGAGGAAAATATAGAAAAACAAAGCTTTTATCCTTTCAAGGCCATTAATTTGAGCAAAAGTCAATAAATACATGCTCTACCTCATCAATGGGCTCTTAAGTCTCATTTGGCAAAGATTCAAATATTCCATTCATTCAGCTTGTAGTGTGCAGTTTGGAAACATTTCAGCTTATTCTTCCAAATTTTCAGGCTCAAATTATGCAGTTGTCTGGAAAAAACATCTACTAGCCTGGAGTAACACGTTATCTTCACTTCACCTGGTTCGCTGTGTGTGTGTATAAATGTGTTAGTGTGGAGAAGCTGTCTGATCCCTGCCTACGGTGAAATCCAGCCACAGAGATCAGATGGGGATAGAAGCAGTGAGACCAGAAATGACAGCAAAACATGTGTCAGCATATACAGTATGTTACTGTTTTGTAGGCTGGGGTGCTGAATGAAAGTCTCAGACAGTAGGTAAAACAATGTTTGTTTTCATGTTGGCTAAATAGTTGTTGTCTGACTACAAACGGGCATGTAAACACAGCTGGCAATATCCAGGTGAAAACACTAGCATCCAAGTCATGTCTTTTCATCATATGGTAAGTTGGGAAGAATACCTAAGATACAGGGATGCAGAAAAGAGGGGGTCTGCCTTAAGGAAAACCAATCTGTCTTATTCTGGCTCAAAAATTACGGCATAGTCTTCACCTCGGTGAAAGAGGCCACGAAGACATTTCTCAAAGAAACTGGAGTATACATCAAAGGGGAGGTATGTACTATCCTATTTTAATAAACCCTCCCCCCTCTTTGATTTCTCAGCTAACCCTCAGAGTTAGAGCACAAATAACCCCATGCTGAGATGATGTTTGTGTGCGTCTCCTGAAATGCAGCTCTTTTTCTGCCCATGGGTTTATTTTCAGGGATGCTCTGCTGTAATTTGTGAGGTGCTTTTAATGATGCCACTTTAGGCTTGATGCTTGATGCATTCTTTTTTTTTTTTGTCAGGAAGTGGTAAGTGCAGATTTTTAAGAGAAACAAAATAAGAGCAATCACATTATCAAGAAGGCTTCTAATTCTTATCATTGGTGGTCCAAGAGTTCTGCAACAAAAAGAACTAGAAGTGCTCCAAGAGCGGAAACTTTAACAGACATTTCCAGCATTGCTGAGCAAGTAATGGTCAAAAATGTGGAAAACTGCCCTATGTCACAATATTAACAACTCCCTTAAAAAAAACTCCTGGGTCCAATTTCAGATCACAAAAATCAAATCACTTGCCACTTGTGCCATGACCAACACTCTCTGAAAAATTCATCAAAATATGATCATATCTTTTTGAGTTATCCTTTTCACAAACAAAATAACCAAGTATGGCAAAAACATAACTTTCTTGGTAGGGGTAATCAATAAGGCCCTGTTTACACGACTTTGTTTTCAGACGAATCCGAAGAGCTTTGATTGCGTTTTAGCCTCCATTTACATGAGACCAGAGCCCGGAGTGCTTGTATCCGCAAACTTTTGAAACCAGGGTCCAAGGTGGAGAGTTTTCAAAACGCATTGCCACCCGGCCCCATGTAAACAGGATTCATCGTTTCAGGGGGAAACGCTGACGTCCACGCATGCGCAGTACTCTTTCACATGAAGGCTGCGCGCGCATACCAGGAACAACAACAGCTTCGGCCGTCTACTGAGTATCATGTGTGATGCTTACAGTGCTCGGTTTGTTATCCAGACAAAACTATCCAGATATGTTGTCCCGATAGATTTGTTGTCCAGACAAGAAAATCCTGTGTCTTCAAGCGTCCTCTCGCCATTGTTGTTTGTAAAAAGTTTTTCTTCTTCGTACGTGTGTTGTGACAGCGCTGTTTCTCTGCAAACCTACATCACCATCTACTGGACTGGCATGCACGCTACAGCATTTTCAGTCAGTCTCGAGTCTCCGTCTGAACGCAGATCGTTTTTGAAGACGCAAAGGAAAAACCGTTGTGTTTCAGGTGAGAGCGTCTCCGTGTAAACAGGGCTTAAATCAATCAATTAGTCCTTATTTGTATAAATCCAAATCATAGCAAATGTTATCTCAAGATGCCTTGCAATAAAGAAGGTTGATTCCATACTCTTCTTTTATATTATATTATTTTTTTAAAAATGTATTTATTTAATGATATATAAGGATAAGTTCTTAGGGAGCTAAGTCCTTTTTATACTAAATCTTACGGACATCAAACACTTTCCAAAATGATTTAGTCAAATGCAGTTTAGGAGAGGTAATATAAAATCAAATATGAATGTACACTTGCATGACACAGATACATACATTAAGGCTGTATCGTTTCTAACAACATAAATGATGTTGGGCTAAAATGTGGCTAGATGGTAAAATTAAAAATACTGGCTCTTTGTATTTAAAACCTAAGATGAGCAGTAGAATTTTTTTTTTTTCAGAGAATGCAAAATGTGGCAAAGAAAAGTTTGATCATAACAAATCGTTGCAAAAAATGATGAGCAGAAGTCCTAAATCTCGAGCCTTTGCAACCCTCTGCATCAAAGTAATCCTCACTTTGAGCTTCATTACTGTGTTTTTTTTATTTATCTGGAGAAATATATAGTTGTAAAACAAATATCACCTTTCAGCTTAAAAACATAAAGATAAGATTTTTTTGTCCATGTCGCCCAGCCCTAGGTTGCATATTATGCTAATATACCTTTAATGGTTCTAAACTATGTGCCCATGGCCTGTCTGCAACCCCAAACCCCGACTCTAACCCCAACATGAAAAGACCCTCTCTCCATCAGCGTCCTCCTCTTCTCTGTGATAAATGTCGGCTCAAACTGACCTTCTGAAAAATGTCCCTTGATGATGTCATCAGGGGAAATGCCAGAAAATGAGAATGAAAATTTTAGGCAAGACACTCCAGACATATTTTCAAGGAACAACTGAGACAAATGAAATATTTTAAAAAGGTGTAAAACATGTGATAATTTATGAGTGAGCGTTTGTTTCAGCAGATGTAAAAATTGTAGCCAATATTTACAGCTCATATCTCTTTAATAAAGATCAGCAGAATGCAAAAATAAACAGCAGCACTGAAGCAGAACCAACATCTCAGTAGTTTTTTTCCTCTTAGAGTCAAAGTTTGAACTGCATCTTTTGTTATTTATACCAACTTGATATACTTATATCAAGAAACTTGTCTTTATTTTCTTGGTAAAACGTCAACACAACACAAACCTGTTCAATAATGAAAATTAATTTCATTTTTAAGTGCAAGCTCTAGGGCAGCTTGAGTAGAGTATGGCTAAAAATCATTTTTATAAAAAGCATTTTTGGTTGACACTGATATCATGATTATTAAACATGTTTACTCACTGATTTTGCAATATCTGATTTAATCAATATTGATCTTAAATGCTACTAACACTTTAAAATACTAAAGGCTTAAGAAAAACAATGTATTAAAATAAATTATGAGTGGGAATAATTGAAAAATTGTCTATGTTATTAAGGGTAATGCTGATGTACTCTTGTGGCCAAAATACAAACAATAATGAAACATTTACCACAACAGACCCTGATCACAAAATGTATACGGCATCTCTCTAATTCTAATTATCTTGTTTTCATAATCATGGGCACCCAAAAATTTCATAGAACCAATTTACTTCCCATCCCTAACCAGCTTCAGAGAAATATGTACCATTTAATTTTGTGCTCTACAAGCCCACTGTCTGCCAGCAGGTTATCGTGCTGTTTGTAGGTCTCAAAAGGCTGATGAATGTATTTTATTTCTAAAACTCTGAATATAATTATAACACATTAATCAGTTATTGCAGAATTTCACTTAGTCTTATTTCACATGTTTTAAAAAAGAGAGAGAGTCACAATAGGAGAAACAGGTCGAGTCTTGCACGGGAGGGAATTGTACTCTAAAATGGAATAAATGGATGTTTTCCACTTCAGGTGTTGAATCTGTGAAGATTTGCTGAGATTTCCTGTTTCATTTTGTGGCTGCATGGCAGTCAAAGCTGCAAACACACTTTTGTATACTGCCCCATCAACACAAAAACAGGTAATCACTGTCTTATCACTAAGAAGATTAAGTTTGAATGACATAAACATCCTGTTAGGTTTATATTTACAGCCTCAAGATAAGGATGTATATCCTCCTGGATGTTAAATGCATCTGTCCATCTTGACACTTCCCATCATTGTTCTGTCTTGGCAGAAAGAAAAATCTAAATACAACCATGTTTCCCTTTTTCTACTATGGATATTTGTTTTCTTGCAGTGTTTCTCAACTGGTCAAGCCTCAGGACAAAAATAAATACCTTTTTGATAATACAATTAAATTTTTCTCAGTCAAATTCATCAAATAAAAAACTGCACTTTGGTCCTATGATGGAGCAAAACACAAAACAACAAAAAACATGCAGGGCAAAAGCATGTCTAAAAAGCACACTGTCAGGAAAGCAGAGAAAGGATGTGATGGGATACATTTTATTCTACTCTCTTCCCTATGATAACATGCACACTTTTGCTGTTTTCTAAAAAAAAAAAATACATTGCCTTCAACCATTTGCTATGGTTCCCTGAGAAAAGTGACCAAAATTTGCTTCAACCCTTTAAGGCCTCTTGTATCATATTAGATACATATTTTTATGATACCACTACCTAATCAATATGATCAACAAAATCAGTTTAAATGATAAAAATGTCCTCAAATTGATTATCTGTTGCCAAAAACACCTAATGTATCAAATGAGATACAAATGTTAAATTTTATGGAGATTTTGAATTTTTTAAGACTTCAGTATAAAGGGAAATAAACATTTCAGCTCCAAAAAAATTGAATTTTCTGGCTATAATTTGTGTTTTTAGGCATTAAAGGGTGAAAAAAAAAAGATTTGAGGAAAATAAAACATGGACGTATGTTTGCAATGGGCTTTAATACATCATAGAACCTTGACCATATTTTTTCCTGGCGCACCAAAAACTGCTCTGTGGCCCCCTTCTTGACTCCTGACCCACCAGTTGAGAACCACTGTTTGAGTATGTTTCCATGTGCACCTTGTTTGACTGTTAATGATATGCAATTATCCAGACTGGATAAAATTCAAGAGAAGAAGAAGACAATATTCTACTTGATTCACTATCACATGTTCCAAATGTAACCATAAGGGACTAGAGAGGGTGTGAGCTCTATGAAGAGCTGTCATCTAAGTCTTAAACATACTGAGAAAGACATCCTAGTGCAGGAGGTTCACTGTGCTCTGTGTCTCCTGTTAAAGCATGAATGAAACCTGGTCCAAACACTTCTGTCCAGCCTCCAAGCATCAGCAGCAATGTAACAAAATCAGCCAGGTCACAAACATGACCAGTTGAGCTGTCAACTCACCTCCTTGCATGTTATAACCCGTGTTGTCAGCATTTCCAGTGGCCGTGGAAAGGCACCAGACGCGGAGGAAGAAGACCAGAAAAGCAAAGTTCCTCCGCCGCCTCCAGGATCTCATGATGTCCGGGCTCGGTGGGCTGAAGCCGGGGGAAGGCGCTCCGGTCAGCCTGCGTTATGTCTGCTGCACGACCACACACTCCAGGGTGTTCACCTCGGGAACAGGGTATACGTGTCAAAGCAGAGAGAGTTGGTGTGGGACAATATGAAGAAGAATCACCACCAAGAGTCAGAGAAGATGCAGCAGACTGTCATTTCCACGGAGAAGCTGTCAAAAACTTTTCCTTCCTTCATCAGGCGTCAGGCGGACAGCGCTCAGGGAGGCAGTGTACCACCACATGTGTGAGCTGATGTCCGTGAGTGAATGAGCTGCTCATGTGGTGGAGACAGAAGAAGAAGCTGTGTGGAAACCAGTGTGAGGGGATATCAGAGGAAAGAGACGCGGACCTGCCTTCCCCTCTCGTGCCGGAGCGTCCACACTCTGCCATGTGCGCTCAGGGCTCCGCTGGGTCCAAAAGCGAGACCGCTACAGCCCGAATTAGGCTGTTGTTCAATCCAATTAACCACTCAGTATATACAAGCCAATTTGTAAATTGAATGAAACTGCAACAAAATATTTGGGTTTTTGAAGTCTCTATGATATGAATGAAGTGCCTTGTATTTTATTTTGTTTGTTTTTTTATTTTTGTGTATTTTATTTATTCATTTATTTTCCCCATATATGTAGTTTTGTAGTTTTTATTTTTAATGGAGATGATTTTTTACTGTAAAAAGAAAGCACATGTTCCTATCGAGAGTTTTTTGTATATCAAGAAAATGTAGGCTAAAAACACAAAAAAAAACCTCAGTATATTTCACTGGTCCATCAGGGCAACAGGCCATGGAAAGTGTTTTGGAACGGGAAGAACCCAGTGTTACCAGATTTTCCTACTGAAATAAGCAACCAGGTTGATAAAAACAAGCCCAAAACAAGCCACCTCCACCTTTTTTTTCTAATGTGATCTAGCCTATTACTTTTTTTTTTCCTACATAAACCGTGTTTTGATTTTCATCTACATTACATTTCAATTTCACAGTGACATTTTTGTCATATTTTTCTCTTAATTTACTTATTTAACGTCCTTTTCTTCATACAGAAGTGAAGGGAGGGGCTACTGGTATTTATAACTCTGTTTTCACTAAACAGTCTGTCTGACCTTGGTTTTTGTAACCATACAGGCATAGTCAGGCTTTTATCTAAGTTTTATGTTGATCCTCTACAGCTTTATTATGGTGAAAACATTAATAGCTGCATTAAAAATATGTTTAATTCTGGCTATAAGGATTTCTTTTTGATGGAAACATCATTTTTGCCCCTCTTTTTACAATAAGATTTACATTCGTGTTGAGAGTGGGACAAAATAGTTTGTGTAATTTCTTAATTGATTTTACATTGATAGTCTAGTCTGCATCAGATCCCTCCTGGGTTTGGGGGCACAACAAGCCAAAATGAGAACCTGCACTTTTGGAACAAGCCCAAAAAAATGCAATCAGTAACTGTCAGTATTTACAAGCACCTTTTAGAAAAAAAAAGAAGCCCAAAATCGCTTATAATAAGCAGACCTGGCAACTATCTCAGAACCTGTCAAAATCGTATCCGGCAACCCTTCTGCCAGTCACATTTATTACAGGCCACTTAGATAATTTAGTACTCGCTACTGATGTCAAATACAGAACCTAAGCCACTTTATAAAACAATCGCCAAAACAAGCTGGAAATGAAGCAAAATACCCTTTCAATTAAGAAGTGCCTTCAGTGTTGTTTGCTTTTCAGTTTGTGAGGAAATGTGGTCCAAATCTCGTAAAACTACTACTGAAGCTGTTAGCATCTGTGCCAATCTCTGCACAAGCACATCCCCTCTGCTGTCCTCTGGCTTGTAGCTCCCACCTCTTCCTGCTCTAATCTACGCTGATTGGTCTGTGATCCTTTGGGCTGCTCACAATCATTGTTGATTGGCGCTTGGCAAGATGGATCTGCCTAATTACAGATTTTGAATCAGGCAGATCCATCTGCTGTGCAAGGTTAGAATCAAATATGATTCTGTGCATCTTTAGTTCTTTAGGATTTTAATTGATTTTTTTGTTAATTTATGACAACTCATCCAGAAATGTGATCCATCTTTACATCCACAAAAAACATTTCTAACTTAGTCCTTGACGATCTGTGAATCTGTGTCAAAAATGCAGATCAATCAATCAATTAATCAATCTTTATTTGTATACCGCCAATTCATAACAAGTGTTGTCTCAAGACACTTTACAATAGAGCAGGCTGAAGACAAACTCTTCAGTAGCAAGAAAAAACCTACTGTTTAGCAGTAGGACATCTTGAATGTGGATCCCAGTCTCATGATGAACAGCCATCCACACAACGCTGGGTTGGGTGTGTGGGCGAAGACAGGGAGGTGGGCAGAGACAAGTGGACTAAAGTAAGAACTAAAGCTAGTGACAGATCCATGGGCCAATCATAGACCTGTCTTCGTCATGTAGCCTCTTGAGATGCAGCATCTCGCTTTCAGGAGGGTCCTCATGTCTGTATGATTGTAGTGGTAGATTTTATAGAAGTATAATCAATAATAATCATGAAAAGAGTAATTAATCTGATATTTAAATTAACACCTTTAATGATTATAAGGTAGAGATGACTGACATGGAATAATACAACAGCATCAAAATGAGAATTTATAAGTGATGTATTTTCAGATGGGACAGTTCAATGGGGATGGGATCTGCGGGTCCTCCTCAAGACATATTTTTAACTGTTCAGATATAAGTTCCTGCAATTCTGTTTTGTTTTTGTTTTTTTTTTTTCACATATTTTGATTCTCTTTTCTGACCATAGATTGAAACTAATTTTTGAGATTATTATGGAGAAAAGATTTTTACTGATATCCAGGATGCTTCAGACACTTATACCAATAGTTTTGGTCGAAACTTATGCACTCTCCAAAAGTGACCTGCTGCTTACACAGAGACAGTTTATGTGTGTTACAGACATTTGTGAAACCAGAAAAACACATAAATCAATACTTTGTCTATGTCTAATCCTAAACCTAACCCCTTAACTTCTTCAAATCCTATCATTAATATCCTCAGCCAAGAAAGTTATGTTTTTAATGGCGTTTGTCTGTTTGTTTGTCTGTTTATGTGCAGGTAACTCAAAAAGTTTGGAATGGATTTTGATGAAATTTTCAGGCATGTTGGTCATGGCACAAAGAAGAAGTGATTTGATTTTGGTGGTGTTTCAAATCCAGATGCTTATCCAGAATTTTTTTCAAGGACTTGTTAACATTGCGAGATATGCCAGTTTTGAACGTTTTAGGTGATAACTTGGCTAAAAATGACAAAAATGTCTCGTGCTCTCTGAACGCTTCTAGATTTGATGTAGAATAGCATATTAACATCTGACCAAATCCTACAATATTACCACAGAATTTTGCTCCAATAAAAATAAAATTAAAAAAAAAGGTATTTCATGTACTTTTTCACTGTAAGTCATAACTTTTAGCCAAATAATAAACATAGAAAATCAGTTATATGACATCATAGAAAATCTGTTTGCCCTGAGAAATGTTCAATTACTTAAATTTTTTTGTTACCCCGACCAAGGATGTTACATTGTTGCCAGCATTTGTTTGTTTGACAAATAGCTTCTCTGTCTGCTTGTCTGTCAGTCTGAGAGCAGGATAACTAAAACATTTCTCAATTAATTATCAACTCTTCAAACTGAGCCACTGACACCCCAAACCCACATTCATTCTTAACCTCCCATTTGATCAAATCAGCTACAGCCTGATTACCTTTTTTTTTTTTTTTACAATACTCAAGACAATCTTTTTATTATTCTTTTAAAAAGAGAACTGCTTCATGCACAAAAAATTTGAAAGGAAATCAGGATGTTGGGTAACACCTTCATTTTGAAATATTCCCTTTAAGAGGATTTTCTTCTCTTATTCTCTGAAAGTCCAAACTCTAGCACATACTAGACAAAAATGTCTCTACCAAAGCCCCATCTGTGTTGTGCATGCTACCTGGTCTGGTTTAATATTTTTAGATGGTGTGCGCTGCAGGCTTGAAAAATCACAGATGTTCCTGCACAGACATTACCTGAGAAATGTCACAGCTTTTCTTCAGCTGACTTTGATTTAGTTTCTTCCAAGAAAAACCTGAATTGTTGTTTATTCCTGTTTGTTCATTTTTTACCTGAAGAGCCTAATTCAAGTGCACTGGGACTGTTGACTATGAAATGTTTTTACGCATGCCTTCTGATGAGAGCGTAAAGAATCAAATTCAGAGAAGGAGTCACTACTTGGATTCATTCTGTCTGCACCAGAACCACAGCCTCTATATGGTTAATATATTATACAGCTAATAGGATAACAATTTGTGGCAACAACATAAAGACTGTCCCATATTATATTGCTTACCTTCTCCCTCTCTCTGGTCCTTTTTGCTCTGAATTATCTCTTCTCCCTGTTGCTGTTTCCAGTTTGGCTTCAGCATGGATCAGTGCAATCCTACTCCACCCACCTCTTGTCCATCTCAACACTGTCTTGGTCAAGATCATCGTGTCCTGGTTAGGCTTTTCAGGGTCCAGGTGCTGCTCAGCATTGTTTCTTGTTCCAGATTATTAACATAAGAATTATGATCATTACTGTCAATAGCCATCATCAGCATCAATGTTAGGCTGCTAAAGGTTAAGGGTGCTTTTCTCCAAGGTCTAAGTTTAACCCTTATATACTTGGTTCTGATTCTTACTATCTGGGTCCAGATCACTAGTGTGTATGTCCAGATCATCATTTTCTAGGTTGTCTTTTTATGGTCCAGGCTCTGCCCTTCAAGATCTGAGTTTTGCTTTTTAGCATTGATGTACTCTCCAAGGCCTAGGTGCAGATCAGCAGCATACAGGTCCAAACCATCAGTGTCAGGGTTTTGCCGTTAAGGGTCCAAGTTAAACTCCTCAGGATCTATGTTCTGCTGTTCTACTGGGGCTGCTCTTCAGCCCTTGGGTCAAGATTTTGAGTGTCCAGGAGCAGATAACCAATGTCCAGGATGAGATCATCAGTGTCCAGGTGTTGTCTCTTGAGGGTTAGAGAGCTGTTCTCAAAGGTCTGAGTTTAGCCCTGTTGTGTTTGGGTCTAGACCATTACTATCTTGGTCTGGATCATTAGTGTGCATGTCCACATCATTAGTGTCCAGCTTCATCTCCTTATAGCCCAAGTTCTGCCCTTCAAGATCCAAGTTTTGCTCTTAGCATTGGTGTTTCTCTCACTCTTTATGACCTATGTGCAGATCAACAGTGCCTAGGTTTGGCTCACGAGGGTCCAAGTTCTACCCCTCAGAATCCAAGCTCTACTGTTAAGGGACAAAGTTCTACTCTGCAGGGTCAGGACATTGCTCTTCATGGTCCTAGTTTAGCTCTGTCTCTTGTTACAGATCATTCATGAAAGGGTTCTGATCATTAGTGTCCAGATCCAGATGGATCTTTTGATCTTTAGGGTCAGAGTGCTGCCTTTTTGGGTCAAAGTGGATCCAAGTTCAGTTCTCTAGTTTCTGGGTTTGGATCAGTACTATCGAGGTGCAGATCATTAGTGTGCATGTCCAGATCATAAGAGTCCAGGATTATTAACCAATGGTCAAAGTTCTGCTGTTCATGATCTGAGTTCAGTCATAGGATGTTTAGTTCCAGCCAATGTTCAGATCGACAGTGTACAGGTTCAGTGTCCAGGCTCTGCACTTAAAGGTGCAGTGTGTAGAATTTGGCATTTAAGCGACATCTATCGTTCAGATTCTAGAATGAGCCCAACCGTAACCAAAACGTCACATCGCTGAGCAACGGAAGCCTGTGAAGACCAAAAGGGATCATGAACACGGCATCATTTACTAAGGTGACAAGGTTTGTAACCATTATTTTTTTAGATTATAGGTCAGTTTTCAGCTGCCGATTGTAGGTTTTGTAAACTTGTAGTAACACAAACAAACATTAGCGCATTAATGCTAATCAGATCAGAGCCGGCGGACAGATTCGTGTTTCGTTCTTTTTGTCCCTAAAATCCACCCGTAGACAACATGGCGGATCGTTATGTCGGCCTACATGAACGCGGCCCACAGTTATGTACATTTTTTAAAGATTTTTCTAACTAAATAAAAATAAAACAAACATTTTATGGGGATGATTGCGCTGCTATTCTGGCGGACTTTACATACAAATCGAAACATTATATCCTTTATTCACCGTTTCTGTTCGGCGAAATGCTGCCAACTTCTACACACTACACCTTTAAGGGTCCAAGTTATACTCCTTAGCCTCAAAGTTTAATGTTTAGATCCAGCTCTTCAGATGGCCTCTACATGTCACATCCTGCATTTGTCATTCACCACCGCCAATGTCTAAACTCCATAAAGGGGGGCCTGCCCTGTTATTGGCCCCTCTACTCCTTTGACTGATTTAAATCACATCACTGTGGAGTCTGATTGCCAAAAACATTGTAAATTTCTTACTTATCAATAATTGTACAAAAAAATTATTCACTAAAAATGAAATCTCTCCCAATTGAACTAGAACACAGAATCAATCCATGAGGAGGAATATCCATGATGCTTAGAAAAACATTTGCAAGTCAGGATGACATCATTTAACACTTCTAATCAGTTACTCTACCTTAAAGTATACACTTAGCCCTTCAGGCTCAGCTTGTGTTCTGGGGAGAGGCTGATGTATCTCTCACCAGACATATCAGCCTCGCCCTCAGAGCATCTGAGTCAGTCAGGGCCATTTGAAAGCCAGTCGCGAGGCCTCAGAAGACATAGTCCACATTATGTGGAGATAGCAATGTGACATACAGACACATGATGCCTCACAGAGAGCGAGGCTGACTGACAGGAGCCTTTCACCTCGTATATAACCGCCTGTCAGTCTGCTGTTCATTGTCTGGAACCAGCAGACATGGCAGGAGAGCACTTCTCCCATGAGGAGCTCTCTTTTCAATGGCCTTGGTAAACAACACTGTTTAATAGACAAAATGCTCACTATTAGCCAAAGCATTGGTGGCTTTTGCAGGCGAATGAGCCTTTTGGTCAAAGGGGCCACATATGTTAATAAAATCATTTAGATGATCAAGATGTGTTTTCAAAAAGTACTGAGGACTCTAAATCAGGGCTAACAAACCTGTAGATCTGAAAGACTAATTGTGTTAGGTCATTGTCTGACAAATTAATGGACAGCTTCACTAATCTATGGCATATACAGATGTCATGAAACACACTCTAGGCACAAAAGAACTCAAAGGCAGACGAATCAGGTCTGTGAGGCAAAAAGCAGGATTTATATGTCAGTCCAAGGATTGGTACACAAGCAGGCAAAAACAATCCAGAAAGGTATCAGGCAGACAAAAGGCAAAAGGCAAGGTAAAGCCAAAAACGGGTCTATGACATGATCAAGGCTATGAGATAAAGTGCTGGAAAGTGACTTGAAGTTCAACAATCTGGCAACAGGACAGGGGAAGACATGAAGGTTAAATACATGAGGTGACTGGGGGTGATGAAACACAGCTGGGGAAGAACAATCAGGGATCGGGTGTGACGACGCCAGACAGGAAGCAAAACCTTCGAAGACAAGGAGAGACAGGTGAATTGTCAAAATAAAACAGGAAGCACAAGACAAAACATAAAACACGAGAACAAAATGGGTAACTTAACTAAGGCAGAGACATGATCATGACAACAGATCTGGTGAATTCAGCTGCTTTGCGATATTAATTTGGTCCAACCCCTTAATTCTTACTATGAGTAAATTATATCCAAATAGTTTAGAATGTGTTGCGTCTGCGTACATTGATCCAGTCATCAACTCTTAAAGTCATCAATTTTGTTTCGTATTAAGCTTTCGAAAATGTAAATGTGACTTCAAATCCACCAAGTCTGTATTTAAAATCCTTCTCTTTTTACATTGGATAAAATATTTATAATTTAAAAATAACTATTTGTTGAGGTTTCTCTGAATTTAGGCAAGTAGATTTAGCTTTTCTGTAAGAATCATATGAGATCTTCAGTTAAAATTTGGTATTAAAGGTAACTTATTTGCAAATCTAAATTGTGCAAATATGTTAAGAATGACTGGACAAGTGGATAAAACTGAAAAGAGGCTCACCAATTGGTTGACAAAACTTGGAAAAGCAGGTGGCACTGACAAACGTCAACAGCTCCACTGGCTACTCTAACGTATTTCTGAAATTTTTATTACCAATCAAAGCAGACTGAAACTAAATTCTAAGGCTCACCAGTTACACCTGTTGTCCAAACATTACCAAATGCTACAATATTTCACACTTGTATATAAGCATTTATTGCAGCAGATGAACCTAGCTTGGAGTCTAGCTCCTTCTTTTCAGATTCATTGAACATAAAAAAAACGATGGAGAGATGAGAAAGTATCTTTACCATCTGCTGGAGCCTGCTGAGGTGGTAAAGGGGATGAAAGCAAGAGCACAGCACTGATGCAGGGCAGAGCTGTGAGAGGCAAAGTAGGAAATCTTGTAGCTTTAATGCTGACTGGCAGGATTTTTGTCAGATGACTGAACAATGATGTATGTAAAGGTGTGAAATCAGCCCAGCCCGAGTCTGAGCCAGCTCCAGGCTCCAGTATTTGCAGACATAGACAGTGCTTTCTTTCCTTTTCTTAAAAAAATCATTAAAAAAGTCACTTTTCTGTATGTTGAAGCCCCTTAAAAACCACCAATATGTTTTGTTCACATGCTATTGGGAAGATTCTTTTATTGGTAATTGCCTTCAGATTATTAAAACTGCCTCTGGCCACAATTCCCTCAGATAAACCTGTACTTAACTTCAACTTTGAATTTTGGGTTTAAAGCACCATCAGTGTTTACAGCAGAATAAGCCAATGACCAGAAGTCAGGCTAAACACTTTTTATTGTGCTTGCCTTAAGACCCACTGCACATGTCCTTCTCCTGTTCGCTCTTCATCCCAGCAGGCTCAGTTTAAATGCCACAGAGATGTCAGTCACCTTTACAGGCTAAATGTGGACTGCGGTCTCCTCTCTTATTACAATGTCATCTCTGGTTCGTAGCGCATGTGACAAAGGCTCTCTTTCACAAGGCACTGCGTGTCTCCTGAGTTCGATTAGCTTGGAATTCCACTGTTCCGGATGGGAGGCTCCAGAGGCCTCGAGGCAGACGTGAAGTCAATGACGAAACGCAATTCTCTTGCCTCGCTTGGTTGAAAAATACCTTTAGTACTGTACCAATGTCAGTGTCAAGGTGCTGCGCTTAAAGCTCTGAGACTCAATTTACTGGAAAGTGATAACATAGCTAAAGGGAATGCCCTTGAAATGCTTTTATTTCATTTAGGCTAGAGATAGAACGTGGAAATGATAAGATAGATAAGAAATCAAATCATTAGGGCAAAATTTAGATTAATAAAACCATTAGTCTGTAATGCATTCAATCACTGGGAGAGCATTAAAGCATGGAAAATGGATGACAAGCTTATTACTCTATTTTCAAACTGTAGGAACCCTCTGTCTATTTTTAAACAATGAATATTTACTGGAAATCTCACATTAAACTTGACCAAACTGAACAAACAAGAAGCATTTTAGTCCTAATGCTGGATCAAAAATCACTTAACATTCTACACAGCTCCCTCACTGGTTTTACCTTATCTAAATTACTTTGCAGGAGCATGGAGAAACATATTAAGCTCACTACAGCCATATAAAAAGAGGAAGAAGCGATGAGAAAAGTTTAGAACGTTGGTTTTTGAGAACATATTAATCCAGTATTATTTAGATATAAAACTTCAGAGGTCTTCTACCTAGTAGAATTTAAAACGGTTTCAATAATACTCAAAGTGAGGAATAATCAGCTGCTACCTAAAATATACTGGAAACAAGATGGAAGGCAAAAGTTAGAACTAAAGATCCTTAGTTCCAACACAATATGATGAAAAGATTTTCTATAACCATATGTGCAGTTACATGGTGGAACAGATTGAGTGTGGAGATAAAACTATTAAGTTTACAAGTAGGTTTAAAGAAATAAGAAATAATTATCTACAGTAAAGTGATTAATATAGATAATTTCTCACTTTCATGAGGTCGAAAAATGATCATAATATAAGTATCACCAAATCATATTAACCCCTCCACCCCTGCACCCCATTTTGGGTCTCCACCAGGAAAATTACAAGTGCACAACTGATAAAGAAAAACTCTTTGGGATGCTGGTTTGGCGGAGTGGTAAGCAAACAGGTATGTCCCATGTATGCTTCTACTGGTCCGGGTTCAAATGTGTCAGTATATAGGTATATAAAGTTTGTGGCTGACCAAGAGTAAATAATACTGGCTCACATTATTTATCAAAATGTCATTCATGCCTTAAAAAAATATTGATATATTGAATAAGATTCATAATAATTGTAGAAATGATGATCATTCCTACAGTTATTAGGGCTTGAAACTATAGCAAAAAAAATTAAGCATAAGAATTTTCAAGTAAGAACAAATTAAGAGAGGTTTAAGCAGGGTCCTTCATCAGGCTGAATTTGGCAAATCTGTCTTCATTTAACATTTTGGTATCAAAGTAAATGCTGCCACTCACTCAAGAGAAGAAATTTAGAATGATAAAACCCACTGGAATTTCATAATAGATGCTCATTACTATTACTTTTAATAACAATAATATTAACTATTACTCATTGCTATTATTAAAAATACCCTTTCATCTAATTCTTTCACTATTTATTTATTTAATGTGTTAGGCAGCATGTTGCTAGCGATCTAGTGTCATTATCTTTTTAACTTTTTGTGGTCAAAGTGACTAGAAAAGTACTATATAAGCTCAAGTCCATTACCATTTATATGACTTGAGTGGAACTGATCCTTTGTCAAGCCACGCCCTCCTTAGTGACTAGTTAGACCAATGTCTCGTTCTTTGGCAGCTTCACATTTGAAACCCCTAAAAATGATTTACATCTTTCTGATAAATATTTGATTGATTAAATGCTTTCATAAACTTGTCATCAGTAACAGAAATTACAAAAACTTGTTTTACAAAAAAAGAAAATTGACATGTTACACATTCTAATCTCAGTTGTAATTCAAAATTAATTCATACAAGCTAGTATTACATTATGCTAAAATTGTAAGTGATGACGTCCACAGAATTAACCCAAAGAAAACATTTTTCATAATTAACCTTTAGTGTAGGAAAAAGGATGAAAAACACCCCTGGATTACAATGTACATCTCCAGTCACTTTTTTAGACAATCTAAGGACATTTAATCATGCTTAAGTGCAAATAAACAATTTGATCTAACAATAACACTCTAAAAAGGACTGGCTTGGGTAAAGGTTTGTCTTATCAGGAGAATATTAGACACATAAGAGGAGTGGTCTGACCAGTGGGTCTGTGAAACAATCAAAGAGCAAAGAAATTTTTAATTTATGTATTTGGATATGAATACCTTTCTGTATGTTTATATTAGTTTAAGAAAAGAAATCTTAAAACTGGACAGGTTTGTGATTCCAGAGAAGTTATTTACAAAAATCTCCAGAAAATAAAGCTGTAGGATAAAACAAAATAACATTTCTGCCCACATGTAAACAGAGATGCACATGCATTTGCAGATATAACCCATGATCTTTTGCCTCTCTATTATTATTCAAAAAATGCTATTTTTTACAAGTTCGAAATAAGACTTATATTTATCGATACTCTGACCCTAAATGTTTGTTATTGCATAATATTTTATATCAGTCTAGGCTGACACACACTTACATAAGCCACCCTAAAGTTTTTGCTTCTATGATTTGTGCTTTATTTGATAAAGGAGATGATGAAGTACTGATGAAAAGAATGGGGGAAACAACATGTGCAAAAGGAGCCACAGGTCAGGCTTGAAAACTTGGCCAACGTCTTTGGGGAATTCAGCCTCTGTAGGGGGTGTAACCTGGGTGCTGGGCAATAAATGCACCAATGTACAACTACCCCGTGTTTTATATGTATTTACTTTCATCAATTATATTATTGAGGTGGTAAAGAATAAAAAAGGAACTGCTTCTATGTCATTAGATAGTTGCTTAGGAGACGATTTAATCCATATCAAAACCACACAAAAATGAATATTGGTGCTATATGGGAGGTGTGCAGCAGGGATGACTCCAATACTGGGTGCCCTCAGGCTTATGTTTGTGCTGCTGTAACATCAAAACACACATTTTGATTTTCACTGGCATCACATAAAAGTTGCCCTGTGTCTGCCACATGGTCTGGCATGTACCCTGCCTATTGCCAAATGTCAGATGGAATGAGTTCAGACTCCTGTAAAGGGATGAGCTGTCGAGATAATGGATGGATGGATGGATGGATGGATGGATCGTATAAACATTGAGTTCTGAAGTACTTCAAGCAAATAAAACAAAATACATAATCAGTATGTGAGCTTTAATTGACTGAAAAATGCCTATGCATAAAAATGACTGACATGGATGACCTATAAATTCAATACAACAATATATTCCATTACATAGAAAATGGTCACTGCCTCTGGTTTATCTCTGCAGGATCTGGTCCAAGAGTCTCTGCAAAAGAAGACAAACAACAATGTTATTGTTATCTCCCTCCCAAAACAAACAAATCAAAATCCCATCCATCTCCACTCATGCTTCCCTTTCCTTCAATCGCTAAAGAGCACCTTTGCATCACACAGGAGCAAATCCTGCTGCTAAATTGGCTTCCACTTCCATCAGCCTCACTCCTGAGGAGCCTCAACCCAGGTGGTGGCAGTGGGAAGGGTAAAGATTTTACTTTGTCTTTTATCAAACTAGACGCCCTGCCATGCAATCACCCTCTTCTTACAGTAGCACCCAGGCAGCTGGAATCTAATTTTCAGGCAGTGTTCAAAAACCAACCGGCCCTTTAACCTCATGCTATCAGACCCCACTGTGACTTATCTCTGCATGTGTCTGTGTGTGTCGGAGAATTTCTGTGTATAAAGCAGACGCATTAATCAGTGTTTATTGTAGAGGAATATGCTCTTTTTCTTTGAATCTCACCATGGTTGAGTCAGGCTAATAGCTTCCTTTGATGGGGCCTGGAAGGTCAGCAGTCCTGCCTCCTCTATTTCCTCAGAAAATAAAGCTCTTTTTAAAGTAAATGGACATTATGCCAAGTCTCATAGATGGAGGCTGCGTCAGTGAAGTACACATAGTGATTAAATCGAGGACTCAAACTGTAGGAGTAAATGCATGGTTAAGTACGCTATGGTAATGCCTTGATTGGACAATTAAACTGAAGTACTGTCCTTGTCCCGATACATTTACAATTATAGAAATTGACTTTACACTGAAGCACTTCCTCCTCTACTACAGTAGCTGATGATATGTGCCCTTTCCAGCTAGTTACTACAGACCTTCTTAATGCTGATCGTGCTTACAGCTTAGAACTCACTGTATGTCGAAAATACAAACAAATTCACTTTATATTTAATTTTTACAGTTTAAATAAACTGGTTTAACACAGTTACAACCGAGTGGATAAAGACGTTTCATTCTTTTCAGCTTGTTTTTCTGTAAAGAGGCTATTTTTATCTTATCTGGTTTTGATAGTATTAAAGGGATAGTTTGGGTTTTTTTGAAGCGGGTTGTGTGAGGTACATGGCATGAGCCTGAACGTGTGCCACAGTGTCTCACATCAGTTCTATCTCTTCTCAGAGAAACTTGGGAGACACTAAGGCTATACATCGCTGTACAGGGTGCCAGATTTTTTCGCTTATTTAAAAGACTTGTGGGAGAAAACAAGCCACAAAAACAGCATGGGGTCATCACGTGCTACAAACAGTTTGTCTATATCCATTTAATTGTCCACCAGACTGTTTCTTTGGTTAGGCACTATATTAAGACAAAAAATGAATATTGCTATTAGTTAAAAAAATAATTTTAGGCTTGTATGGGATTGCAATGTGGCCAGCTGCCTTTATCATCACCACGACTAACATCTTTCAAATTTTATTCCACACTCGTACCTCGATTTATAAGACAATAATTGTAGCATAAGGTGATCAGGTTGGAGGTAATCAATTGTGTGTCTAACATTGTTTATAAAGATGTTAAATGTCCCCAAAAGTCTGTCCTCTTCACAAGCAAGGAAGACACGCTAAAGCTTCAAAATTTATAACTGGGCATATCCAGATGTACTCTAAGTTTTAGGAAAAGTCTACTATCCACTAAGCTTGTGTTGACCCAAAAATAATTTAAAAAGACTTTGAGACAAATCTATTTAAAGTGCTAAAGGGCCACGTCATTTATGTGCTTTAGAAGTCACTACTGCAATACTCACTTGGACCTAATAACCCATTTCTTAGTTTTTCCTCATAATACATCTCTTTAAAAGCTTTTTAATTTTTCAACTTTGTTGAGTAATTTAAAATTTCCAATGGTTAATGTCACCAATATTACATCTATATCTTACACGGTCCATGGCATAAACTCATACTTTACGTAAGTCAACCTGCATAGGTAAGTTCACCGTCTAGGTCAACACAGTCAAATAAATCTGATTTTACTCAGACCTGAAGCATAACACATTCTAATCCACCTTAAACATTGTGGGGCTGATCATCTTTGTTCAGCCTGAACAACATGTCAGAGAAAACTATTTTATATTTTCTCTCTGACAGTCTGTCTGAAGCTGCCATGATTGTGCCATTATCTCTGAGAATTGAAGACATCTCTTTTTAATTCTGGTGTCTCACCAGGGTGACAGTGAAGTCAGCCTAAGTTTATAACAGGAGAGTGACTGAGGTTATGCTGTAAGGGAGGCTGTCTTAGCATGCCCTAAATATATCACTCATCACATCCTTTGACTGTTAACGGATGCAGATGCTGCCTGTTAAAGCACGTAACCAAGATCATACCAGGGCGTTAAACCAGTAATTTAAGAAGCCATTGTTATGAGTTTTGTTTTTTAAATAACAGTGGTATAAAGATGAATTAAGTTTATTTGACATCACGAAGCCTCCAAGTTTCCTGTTTCCCATCTCTGCTCTGTTGTTAAAGAAGATTTATGTCAAAGAAAAGTAACAGATTGCACAAGTGACAGGAAATAAACGGAAAAAATAATGAGAGCCGACCTGTTTCAGCTGCACTCCAGAGTGATGAATGATACAGAATCTTTCTTTAGCTGTGGAACACTGACCTCTGCTGGATACACCATTAAATCATGCTTTATTATTGTTAATGATGATGGTTGTATGCAGAGCCTTCATATAGCATCCCAATAGTTACACCTAACCTTTTTATTCACTCATAATCAACATATTTCTAATTCATAAGTGAAAATTTTAATATCTTTAAACAATAGAGTAAAATATAATATTTATTGTATTTTGTCAAAAGGGTAATGTGATTTGGATACATGTCAAAATTGTATGCAGTTTCTTCTATTGTTCATATTAAGTGGTATAATTGAAAATTATTGAAGTATTTTACCATACATGATGTGCCTGTTAATTAGAAATAAGTGCCCCCCCAACAGGGAGTGGCTCCTGTCCGAGAGACGGTTTCCTTTTTTCTCTTTTAGTTTATAATTAATTGACATAAAATAACATGGTACTATGTGATCAGCTGTTTGAAGCTGTAAGACCAGCTCTTAATGCTGAGTTGGGGGGGTTATATGCCAGTATAACTTGATGGGCTACCTACAACTTAATCTCAATTTGTTGGATCAAAATTCTGCCACGTGTGCTTTTCCTATGATACACTATTGATGCAGTCTTTTCATTCCATAGCTCAATTGTCCTTTGTTTAAATTTGGGTGAGAGGGCATTTTGGCTACAAGGCAGCAGCCATTAAGTGGAGGTACAATGGTTACTAGTGGTGAACAGCAGTGTTACAGTCTAGACAGAGCAGTTAACCAGACTTTTGTGCCTGTATTGTAAAAACACATAAAAAATTAACTTTAACTTGTACATATTACGCCAGCTGATCCAGTTTTAACCTTGTAGTCAGCTTATTATTATCTCTACATTAAGGTTACAATGATTAAGAATAATCAAAAAAGGGGAGGTGTAATGAGAATTTTTAACTTTGACTAGACATTTGCAAACTATACGTTTTATGTTTTTGCGTCTTCAGCTACACGCTGTTCCAGTAGATACACTCACTATTCTTACTTCAACTTGACCATTTCCTGAGTTTGAAGGGAACAACAGATAAGACTAAAAATTGTATGTAGCTTTGTGACTGTGAAGAGATTCCTTATATGGTCATGGGTTTTTTGTTCAGACCTTGTTTTCTGTGTGTTAATTAAGTGCAGCACTGCCCTGCTTTGAGCTCTTTCATGGACTGACATTTTGTGAAACTGTTCCTTTTATTTGCAAGAGAATAAAACAGACAGACATTTGATGGATTCATGTCTCTTATTGATTATCTTTGACAGAAATTTCCATTACAGCGTGCATCCCTTGTAAAAACAATGCCTTAAGTGGCTAAGTGGCTTTCTAGCCATATGCTAGTGTTATGTATTTCTTACATGAGTATGATGAAAAGTCACATGGTGCCGAAAACAGGTAACCAAGGCTCTCTGTGGAAATGGTGTATGCACTACTCTCCCTGTTAAAAGTAACTGTTTAACTTTAGACACACTTTCATAAAATGGATTGTGTTTTGACAAAAACAATTCATTAAAAAGAAAATAAAAAGCCATAAAAACTAATTTCTTACCCGCTGGGCGACAAATGAGTGTGACCTCACCAGAATTACTAACAACCTGCTAACTATTATGCATCTATAGTTCTGATGTTCAAATGAGATCCCTGCGGTGTTTAGCAGCAGGAGATGCACTGCAGCCCAACAAAGATTAAATACAATAAACTACATTTAATGCTTGGTCCTTCCTTTGCTTCATTTCTTGCAAGGGTTTGTGTCCCCCTCTGACTAAATAAGCATTCAAAGTTCCAAAATCTACCTTTTTAAAGACTTCTGCTCGCAGCCTGTTGGTTTTTGATACAGCCCTCTTTTTCTCCTCTTCTTTTTTCTTTGTCACCTCTGGCAGCTTGTTGTAAATCCTGCAGACACAAGAAAGGCAAATTCATACAGCGGGGCAGCGGCATCTGAGATCAGAAGAGTGAGGGTGGCTGAGCCGTGCCAGCAGGTTGGCATACAAGAGACAAGGTACTATCTAGTGAGGCCACAGCCACCGCAAAAACCTGGATGTACTGATAAAGAGGTCGCACACAGACTCCTTTTTCACTCCCACAACTACAGCCAATTTGTTAAGAGATCCTCCAAGTCAGATAGTGTCTCGATTGAAAAAAAAATCACAATGGCAGCCATCTTCTGATCAGGTGTGCCTTTCCAGATAAGGGAAGAGAAAAAAAAGTAAGAGAGAAAGAGATAAGGCTTACAAAGGCGACCTCATATCTCTTGTCAAGACGTTTGGCTGTCAAAAATCTTTTGCATACATACGGCATGTAGGCGTGTGACTGTGCATTGTGTTTGCGCACACCAGCATGCATGGCAGGTATGACAAACAAGTGTGATGGATTGTGCTGAATCAAAACAAATCAAAACAAAATAACAAAGAGGGAGAGCAGAGAACATCCTCAGGAGAACTCACCGTCTGGACCTCAGCTGCATCTCTCTGCCGGATATAGACCTCTCTCTGGGCTTGAAAAGGTTATCTAGGACACGCACGCACAAACACACACACAGAAGAACACACACCAACACATAAGAATAACAAATCAGTATTAATATGTAAATGAATCCTGAATATGTTAATGAACACTGAGGGCCCTGTGATCTCTCTTTTCAAGACACATTAACACAAACATGAGCACATACTCTTGCAAACACACATAAACATAAACCTCACAAAGTCGAATCCAGTCCTCTTAAGTCAGCCCGCTCTCTCAGACTCAACTGAGGTGAATTAGCAGTGCTAAAAGAAAAAACACTCTTTGTTCATAATTAGACTTCACACTTTAGTCAGGCACTGGTGTGAGCTGTTCAAGGATTCTACAGTTATTCCATGACTCCTCCATGACCTTTCAAAACTAAGTGAAGCACTTGAAGCTTACCTGAAGTATAAGGTAGTGCTTTTTTATCAGTTCCACTAAAGGGTTGAGCAGTAAAATCTTGGGGTAAGACTTGCTGCAAAATGTGTTGCTGTAAAAGTGTGCCATGATACATGTTTGCCAAAATGTTCATCCTGACAGAGGCAGACCCACATTTCTGACTACATTGGATTAGGGTCCAACCGAGCACAAGTGTTGAGTTATGTTTCCTTTAGAAGTACCTTCTGATGATTGGATTGGATTAGATAATCTTCATTTTAAACATAGGAATAATAAAGTATTAAAGTTAAAAAAACAAACAAACAAACAAAAAAAAAACAGAAAGTGAAAACAGTATTTACAGAAATTCTTTAAATATTAATGCTGTTCGAAATGGAGTAGGAAGAAGATAAGCTTATCTTGTCCTGCCCCATTTTTCATCTGTGTATTACGGAATCAGTAATCAATCAGCAGCACGATAGAAATGACAGCCATCAAGAAGGAACCTAATAATGCACTAAAACCTGAGAAAAGTAATGGACAAGCATATTTTGCATTACCAAACAATTAAAACCCTTTGGTGACTCCTTACAAATCTTAGTAATACTGTCCAAATGTCACATGGCTGACTGCATATCTGCCTTTGAATGCTGACTCCTAGTTAAGGCCAACAATCTGAAACTTTGCAACTCTACAGCAGAAATCAGGACCTGATATTATTACTATTCTAACAATATAACACATGCACACACGCAGGTAGCACAGTATTAGACATATCCGTTTTAGTGAAAACAATTCGACATAGGCTCCCACAAATCCACTATGATGCTGTTTTTGTTGCTTTCTACAAAATTTCAACAGAAGACGTTTCTAGTGAGCAAGGGCCTTGGTTGAAAGCCGCCATTTTTTCCACAGGAAGTGCTCATATTGCCGTTTCAGAGCTCCTTTACGTTAGAGAGTGGATTTATAAATTTTAAACCAAACAAAACAACAAAGAACATATTCTGATAAGGACAGTACAATATTAATTCATTTAGTCGACAACCATATTTGTATCATATATGTATCAAATGTAATACGAAAAATATATACGTTAAATTTTATGGAAATTTTGATTTTTGGGGATTTCAGTAGAAAGTGAAATAAACATTTCAGCTTCAAAAAAAGAAAAAAATAGAATCTGGCTCTAATTTGTGTTTTCAGGCTTTAAAAGGCTTAAAAATTACTTGTGCTCACAACACCTTCAAATTTTCACATACTGAGCACCCCTGATCCAGCTGTATTCTCTGTCTGTCTAAAATGCTCTGTTACAGCTCCGGCCACTCAAGGGCCTCTTCCTTCATGTGGACCCAGTCTGCTCTGATTAATGACAGGTCATCTCTGTTGTTGATCAGTTCAGTGCTGCCTTGGGCCATATTTTCAACAACTCTGCACTCATGTTACAGCCTCTGCTCTGCACTGGGCTTGCTATTGTAAGCAAAGGGGTGTAACCTGGCCACAGAACAATGGCTGGATGTTACACTGGTAGGTCTATTCAGGGGGAATGAGCCATTTTAGGCAGCTACTACGTCATAAACATTCAGGTAGGGGAAAGTCCTGATGATGCAAACTTCTTCTTCCTCTATCTTGTTTACAGAAGTGCTCTATCATTCAGAGGTGATGTGAAACAAACTAAAGCCAGTATAAAACTTGAAAAAGCATTATATGGACCCTTTTACCTCTATGAGTAAAAACATTAAAGGTTATACAACTGACACTTGAGGATAAAGAAGAACAAATACAGGCTTGTCCATGCATCTCAATGCATACTTTTATTTAAAAAAACATAACACTTTTAAAATGTTTTTTTTTTTTTTTTTATCTAACTTTGTTTAGTCATTATCAGTATGCTGCCCTCAACACAATGTCTGATCCCCAGTTTCCAATTTTCAGTGACTGTGAGCTGCTTTTGTGAATTTATGAGTGGAAAAGTAGGATAAGATACTTTCTTTTCCATATAAGACAAATACTTGTTTGATGTTTTCTGACCTTGTTCGGCTCCTGGCTTTGGCACAGTTTTACTTTATATTGGAAAACTTACTCGTAGGCAAACATAAAACATCTTGGGGCTCATTTCATTCCAGTCTCAACTCAAGAGTTTACTCCCTGCATGCAGAGCTTCAGGGAAAAAATGCTTCCTCTGATCTGCAGTACTAGATAACGGCCACCAGAGAGCAAAGTTGGATAATTGCCACTACTCTACAAAGGAGAGGGATGTGCAGACTGCTCTCTTCTTTTTCCACAGGCAGACTGAGGTTATTAAGGTTAACAGGCATAACTTGAGAACAGAGCGCAGACAAAAAGCAACATGATCCTGCATTACAGTGCTTTATTTTCTTATTTCTCAGCTTATATTCACGGCTGAAATGTTGGTCTCTCACCAGCAAATCTAAATCCCTTGAAGAAGTATTAATAACAAAATTCCAGGGCTTTTTTGAAGTGATAAAACAGAACAAAGAAGGCGAAATATTGATTTTGAAGACCAGGACCTACTTTTTTATCCAAAAGGAAATCTTGATCCTCTGATTTCAATATGTACATTTTCTTCCATAAAGGTAATCTTTCACTTTTAATAAGCTGTCTTGTTGGTTGTATAACTATAAGAAAAATCTCTTTTTCCCCAAGTTTTTTTCCTTGATAATTTATCAAAATCCAGCTCCAGTACTTGCAATGGATCAAAACTTCACTGCATTAAGATTTATAACCCTTAGAGCCAGACAAAAACTTTCATTCCCAACAACTGCCATATAAATTTAATAGAATTATACACGTATCTGTATGTCTCCACACCAGAGGCATCAAATTTTTTTAGATTGTCTCTCTGTCCACTTGTGTTTAGGGCCAGTGTCCTGAACTTGATATCTCCATTACACTTGTAATGAGTATTAGATCACTTTGAGGATTTCAAACCTTCAAACTTCTTCTGGGAGAGTAAATTTTAAAATCTACAAAAATAAATAATGCATTAAAATAATGTTTCTAATCTTTAGCATAATCAAGAGTGAGATCAACAAAGCATACCCTCTATCACTTAGTATGTTAAAGGTCCCATGTCCTGTTGTGTTTTGTGTTTGACCGTTCACATCACGTCTTGGCTGTCTATTAAACAAAGATTTGAGTTAAGTTGAATTAAAAACCTGAAAATTCTGTCTATGTAGAGGATCAGATGCAGGTCATTTTTCCCTCCTCTTTGGAAACACTCTGATCTGAGGGGGCGGGGAGGCTAAGGGAGGCTATGATAATAAGCTTTGTGCTGATTAGCTACCCAAACAATGTGTGATGGGAGGGGTGAGGAATGGTTACCGGCCTCTGGTTGAACTTTCAAAGCAGTCATGATTTCTGCCTGTGATAAACAGAAACCCACATGAAGGTGGAGGCTGTAGAGCTATTACATAATAAACCACAGGGGGTACAAAATGGAGTGCTTTATGGGGCAGTTTTTAAAGAGACAGAGCATTTCTTCATGAGCTGAGAATTTAGTAAAAGGTGTCATGTACTCTGCTCTTCAAGCCCCCTCTAGCAAAATTAAAAGCAAAGAAAATTAATTTTGCAGGGCATGGAACCTTTAAATAACTGGCTTACATTTTGAGTTTTTTTCCTTTAAACAACAGCAGTGACATCATGTGATCAAAAGGTTAAAATCCACAAAATAAACTATTTTTTAAAAGTTGACAAACATATACTACCCAAAAAGAGTGAAACACTGTCTTCTATCAATGTTTTCATGGTTGTGTTTGGAGAAGGACTTTTTGTCCTTGTGGCGAATGATGCATTTTTTCCTCTAACATATGTTTATAGAGCTGAATCAAACAGAGATCCATCCATGTAAAACTTTCCCCCTCTGTAATAGTTTCATCTGGAATGTGCCTTGAGTACCTGGAAATATAAAAATCACTTTCACAGTGGATTTCAGCTGGGTTGGATTTATACACAAGCTGGTCTGGGTTGCAACCAATAAGACTTAAGAGACAAAAGAGTCTTAAGAGACCTCAGCTGGTCCATGTAAAACTTTTTTTTTTTTTACCTCAATCATGACCCAACGCAAGATAATGCATCACCTTAGCCTGCCAAATCAGCACCTGACCTTCTGTTTCCATATCTGGAAAGTGAAATTGTTTTAAAAATGTCATTGCTCTCACATTGGCAAAACAAACAAATATAAAAACTAAGAGCTGTAATCCACCTAAAGATGCACTTTGGATGGGCCTTTTCCCCTGTAGCAATATGATATTTATGTTTGTGTGATAATATTTATACCAAAGGCTGAGGTAAACATGCACTTTAAGTGTGAGTAGCCATATAATGCAGCAAGCATTATGCACAATGTATCCTGTATCTGGTAAAGCATGATGAATATTGTGTGCCCTACAAAAAAAAAGTATAGCCAAACCACCGTAACCCTTTGGATCTCAGTGAGATCATGACAGGAAGCTAGTTTAGCCAACAGGCTACTAACCAACCAACCAGCTGATCAGTTCAACGTAGTAGCTGATGTTGTTTAAGTTCATATGAACAAAACAAATTTTTTGATCTAGTTCTAGTATGATGTGAGTCTGAGTCATATTTGGCTAAAATATGGCAATGACACCTTTAGTATCAGATTGGTTGTATCAGCTTAGTATGAAATACTGTTGCATGTATCAGTAAGTTTAAAGTACAGATGGCCTTGACAGTATGGTATGTTTTTATATTCAAGTTAAAGGTTAGATAGCATTTAAACTGCAAGGCATGCGGCATGTCAGGTCTTATATATGTTTTTTCAATGAAAAATTCAACAGCATGCTTTGCTCCTACTGGATAGATGCTAACGTTAGCTCTACTTCTGTTCTGGAGACTCTCTAAATGCATACTCAAATACAGAGTAGCAAAATAGGCAACACCAGCCTCTCCCTATGGCTACAGGGAGCGCCATTAATCTTTTATCCATCTATGAAAAACTGTTTCTTTACAATGGGTGAGAGACATCTGTATTTACTGATCTATGGAGACCAGCCTCATATGGGAGTTAAAACGAGGTCTCAGGGTAATAAAATCAAATCATATTAAATGATTTAAGGCGACTATGCTTTCATCACTTATTATTTATCTAATTATTGTCTTTATTAATTATTGTTGTTAAATGTCTAATGTCTCATGTGTACAATGTTTATTATTGTCTTTTTGTAGCTTCAACATGAGAGAGGAGCCCAGGTCAAACTTTTCATCTGTGTAACAATAACATTGTTCTTGAATCACAAGCTTGCGTAACACACTTTCTCTTCCACATGTCCCAGAATACTCTGTTTCATGACCCACAACTGTATGTGTGATGCTGTCATCACTCCTGAGAGCTGAACAAACCCCTTCTTATTGGCTGTCTGGTGACCAGGAGACATGAAATCGTATTTTATTTAAGGGGTCGCCTCTGCTGAGCCAGGTTACTCCGCTGCTCCTACCGCTAAGTGGATCCGGTGTGGTGCACTTTCTCCTTTGTCTGCCTCCATCCTCCCCCAGGTCCTGCATCAGGTCGGGATTTGACCCCTGCAGCGCTCTCCTCCTCATGGCCCTCTGCTCCAACCTCCTCACCCGACCTTGAGATCTGCTGATGAAGTCTGGCCTGAAGAGCTCCAAAGCCTCCTGAGGTGGAGAGAAGGGTGGACATGGGGAGCTTCATGTTGGCGGGATGAGAACAGAACAACTCATAGACATTAATCCTGTAAAAAGAGATGAAAAAACTCTGCTCTGGGTTGAAATCTATTCTGAAATATCCTTAATCTATTCCTTAACCTTGGAGAATCCTCTTCACAGCCTTGTAATAGCTAGGAGGTGCTGGCAACATGGTAATATTATGCTCAGCTTTAGTGGGGATAAAGGTAAGAGAGCTTTTCTCACAGGGGGAATCTGAATCCTTTAGAAAAGCCTTGCAAACCTCTGCGGATCTTTACCCGCCCTCACTATGCACAGATAAAACTTGTTACATTAACTCTGCTGAAAGAAAAAGTGGATCAAATAAAAAAAGAGGGAGGCAGAGCAAAGGAATGAAAAGATAAATTCTGTAATTATTAAAGATTTCCCCTCTGCTTGGCAGAGGCTGCGACAAACACCGACTGAAGCAAAACATCTCTCCAAGTGTAAAAATCTCTCCTCCAGAGATGCCGCTTCCATTGTGAAAATGTTTATTCCAAGAGTAAACACATCATGACTCTCTCTATATCTGTGTGGGGGGAATGTTAATTGAAATAGTCGATCATTCCCTCTGGTTTTAAAGGTCCCGTATGGTTCATATACTGAGCTTTACAACATATAAGATCGTAAAGTTTTATCGGTCTCACCGTGTAAAGTCTTCAAACACTTGTCATTTCATTTGACCTTTGCATTGCCAGTATTGCTGCATTTTTACACCAGGGAATCATTATCTGTTGTGTTTAATTCCTTATTCACACTTCTTTTGATTATTATTACAAGCCTTTTTGTTATCCCATAGTTCTTCATTTTAAGTGGACAAGAAAAACATGATAAGTTATTCCAGTTTATTCAAAAGCCAGTCATCTCCACATCATGAGACTTTGGTCTTTTTCAAAACTGCACACAACACTAGCAGTACGTACAGATTTTAGCTGAAATGTAGTATGCAATATGCAAATATAAGTAGAATCCATAGTGTGCCAAAAATACCCAGATGTCATACTACTTTGGGGGAAATCAGCAGTGAGCATTAGAACCAGTCTACCCTGCGTACTGTTACCCACAATGCTAAGTGCTAATGGGTCAGGGGTGGAAATGGCAGATGGCCATGGTGTATATCCATGGCAACAGCCTTAGCATTAATAACATTAGCATAATTGCATTTAAAGAACTGTAAAGTGAATAAAGTCTCAGCAAATTTACATTTTCTGAGTTGTTGCATTGATGTTACACATATAAAATGAAAATGTTCATTTGTGAAAATCATGAAAATCAAAAGTCATCACTCGTAATTTTTGTTTCGAGCCAGTAAATGGACACTAATTCAGCAATGCTAGCCATTAATTGGCTAGTGTTTACTTTTGTTTCCAAGACCAGAATCAGAAATCATCTAATTTGTTGGATATGGTGCGTGCCAACCACAGAGGCATTAATCGCAAACCTATATTTTTTGTACTTTTGTGCTTTAACTTAAATATGTCTTTTGGGTTTGGTTTCTATTTAAGACACAAGAAAGTTAAAATAGAAACCATAGAAAAACTTTTAAACAAGACTTTGATTGCACTGAATTTAGATTCTCTTATGGAGGAAGTGCCTCTTATCAATTCGTTGATTTTGTACGCACAGGTAGTGTTTTTTTCACTAAAAATTTCTGATCTTGCACTGCTTTAAAAGTCAAACTCATACTCATCAATTATGTTTGCTGTGAGAAAGGGTGTTTTGCAGCACACTGTTAATAACTTCACGGGATACTGACTGTACCCCACTGCATCATGTTAAGGCATTAAAATTACCTTTACAAAAATGGCCGATCCTGTCACTGATTGTCTTGCTTGGTTTTGCAGGACATAGAGGCGTTGGTGTAATTTTAGGTTTTTCCTTAAAATCGTTACACTATATCATTGACGCAAGCAACAGTTTCACTAAAACTTCCCAGGTTTCAACAAGAAAGGGCAGTTGGTGGCATGGAAATGTGGTGTGTCTTGTTCAGCTGCATATATTTTAATCTTGTGTTGTTACATTCATTGCAGGTCAGATAAGGCTGCAGTTTATGTATTTTTAATGGAAATTTTATGGAGCTTTGTGTCGTATCTTGTGGCCTTCATCATGGAGATGCTTCAGTTGTTATTGATGCCATCACTACAAAGTGACAGGTTATGACCTCCCCTACATACACCATCAGTTGTTATTGCATGTCCCAACTCATGACACGATAGCAGCTAATCCATCTCCATGAAAACTTCAATCTGCTGATGAAGGACACGACATGGGTCTTAAAACTGCATGAGCACAGCAATTCGTGTAGAGTGTGCCTTATGCTGCATTTTCAACTCTGCTTTTCAAAGGAGTCAAGGTAAGGTTTGCTTTGAAGTTTCGTTTTTGCTTGTTTGTTTTCTAAAGTTCTTATTTATTGGAAAGATAAAGGTAAAAGAAACATGGCTCTTACTTTGAGGCTGAGAGTTTTTGGTGTTTCTTTCAGAGAGATGGCCTTCAAAACAGATAGGGTGTTTTCTAAAATGAAGACTTTCTGAGGCTCTGTTGACTTGTCTTGTTCTTGTCGTTCCACTGTCTTGTCACTTCTTCTTTGCTTATTGCAGGTTCTGGAGTCACCTAAAAAGACAGAAAGAGGTAGGGTTTGCTTGAAGTTCTTTGCAACAGCAGGAACTTGGAACCTTTTGGGACCATGTGTTTGATCGCAGAAATTAAGGTCTAAAAGTAGTAATGGATTAACTGATCCCCTCAATGGAAAGCCCCTGCTCTAAACTACCTCTCCAAGGTCTAGGACCTTTGGGGACAGGGCCTGCAGTGCTGAGGGTTTCTGATCGGTCGAGTACCTGCATATTTACCTTGCATTAACAACATTTCTCTGCTGACAATTTGCAGTCTGAACTCCTTTCCACTCACCTCGACAAGACAGGTTTTACCAACTAAAGGCCCTTTCTGACCAAAGTTTCTAGAGGATTTTGGTTCTAGGAAATTCCCAAATACTTCTTGTGTCTCATTGTTCATTGTTTTTTCACAGGCGGCTGAAGTCCCAGGAGTATTATGCAAATCATGCCCATGATGAACTGATGTACATGCCAGATCCCTTATGTCCTTGAATGCATCCCATTCAAGTGCACCTCATGTGATCTTCATAAGGATCCTGCAGAGGGCTTCCTACATTCTCTAAAATCAACCTCAATCAGTTTTTGAGCATGCATGCAAATAACCTAAGATAACTAAACCCCATATTTGATTCATATAAATATTCTTGCATATAGGCTGAGCCCTTAGTCAGGCACCGCTGAACTACAGTGGATGGAAGGCTGACAAATGTGACAGCGGATTTGTCGTACTCGCACAGCCCAGTGTTTTTTTTCTTGTTTTGCCATCAGCTGTGTGGAGCCCAAAGTGCTTCAACAGAATGACGTTAAATATTCAAATATTGAGAATAGGTTCACAGCCCTTGTACCAAACTTTAAAAGTCACAGCCGTGGGCATTTAAATGATTCTCTTCGTGTTTTTAACACGAAGAGACCACAACAAGTCCGAGGAACAAGATTAAATTTGAGTCAAATTGAGTTTTGCGGATGGTTGATATTTTTCAAATGTATCCATCCCTGGTTTATTCCACCTTGACACTGGCCCCTTACAAACTAGACAAGCATGAAGCACAAACAAACCTCAATCTAACCCTACCCTATGAGCGAAAAAAACTCGGAGGCAACATGAGTGTGGCCTATGAATAATGTAAAAGATGACACTGCATTCACTCTGCTCTTGTAACCTCATTCCTCTACCCTCTGAAGAATGTATATCTCCTCTGAATACTCTGCCTTGACATGGAGATAAAGCATCACAGTACGCCCCGTAAAGTGCACACCAAAAGATGTAATGTCACTGGTCAAGTTATTGCCTTAGGATATTTCTCGCCCTTTAGGCGTCAGGATAAATGGTGTATCTAGTGAAGCACAACAAAAGTACAGGAGAGAAACACAGGGAAAAAAGCTGTTGGATGGTACAGGGGAATAAAGGTTGTACTGTAACAAGAGGCGAGAGTGAGTAAAAAATTAAAAAGTGTTGTGTTGAAGTTGTTCTCTCAGACAGGCTGCATAACAGAAAAGACAGGCAGGTATGACTCTGGTGGTAGCATCACATTTTCTGAGTCCTTTTGCCTGTCAAATTTACTGCCAGTTCTGGATAGGTCTACTCACTGCACCAATGATTCAGGAGATGCAATATTTTCTCTGCATGGCAACTGATAGCTCTCTGCAGAATCAAAATCAATTCATTAATAGTGTTGCACTACTCTGACATAATACTAACAAAAGGTGCACTATTTTTGGCAGGTACCACTGCTCTCTTTCATGGTAAGTTTAATATAAAAAAAGACAGCACTCATTTTTTTCCCCAAACAGCCTACATAGAGAGCTTCAGCCTGTTTGCTCTGCAAGGAGGATGCCAAGGGAGCCATGAAGCTGAACTACTTACTGGTCAGGTGTGGTGACAATTTTCAATCAATCTTTATCAATCCATCTTTATTGTATAGCTCCAAATCATAACAAATGTTATCTCAAGACACATTAAAAAAAAGAGTAGGTTAATGCCTTACACTCCTTTTTCTGAGATATAGGACCCTGTTGTACAACAGAACAAAACATGTTGGCATGAAGCTGATGTGTCTTTCCAGCTGAAACAGTTGTCATTTTATAACCAGTCTTCTCATTATTTAAACAGCAAATAAACATATCCTGATGTTTGGGGGTATATGTATCTAATAAGGAGGGCTGATAAGCCACAAAGCTGGTCAATTCCTATCTTGAGGATGCACAAAATGACTGCGCCTTAAGGTGCGTTCACACCGAACGCGACTCTAGCGACCTCGGCGGCCACTCTTCATGCAGAGTCAATGTACAGCCACGATCAGCCACGACCACGCGCGACCAGATCTCACGCGATGTGACGGACGCGTTCTTGGCGACTTGGTCGCATCTTTGGAGACATGGGGGCGGCGCCCCTGTTGCTGCAGATGGGAACTCTGGGGTTGCTTTGGACGCGGAGCAGGTCGCCGTGCCCGGCATCCAAAGTTGAAATATTTGAACTTTTCAGGCGATGTTGCGCCGTGAGAGCCAATCAGCGTTGTGTGGGTGCGTGACCACACCTGTGACAGACTTTTTATTCCGGTCCACAGAGTGACAATCTATGTCCGTGTGGGGAACTTTAGTTAGTGAGAACATTAGTTCCGCCTAGACGGACCGCATTGAACTCACAGAAGATGCTGCTGCAGGGCCATCAGCTGCAGTGTTTTGTGGTTGGTAGGTGAGTGAAAAGGATACAGTTAGAATAATGTCAGCTAATACATCCTATTATATGATATATGATATGATCGCGGGGTGAAACTCGAGCAGGCGTGACGTCACTGAGCAACAGCGACAGTGACAAAATGAGCAATGCACAGGCGACAGAACTTGGGTTTGCGACGCGATCTTGGACGCCAAAGTCGCGTTCGGTGTGAACGCACCTTTAGACCACCCAAAACCTTGTCTACCAACCTGATCTAAGGTTGTTTTAGGTTGAGCTAAATTTGACCAGGTTATTTAAAAAAAAAACTGGTAAATTTTAACTCCATCTAAAAACAACCTTAAACCAATCAAAAGGGAATTTGGTGAAATCTGAAGGTAAATACAGTCCCAGGAGTATTATGCAAATCAATACAGATGATAAGGCAGTACCTCAGGATGCAAAGGACAGATAGTTGTTGGTGTTTATGTTTGCACTGGGAGAAGAAATTCAGGTCTTCAAGTAATTCAGTGCTAACTACTGGCAGTGTATGGTCATCAACTAATAGGTGATGGCTTCAGATGGGTTTTGAAATGTACAAAGTGGCACAAAAAAGTATATCTCAAACATGTTGGATAATTCCTTTAACATTGTGTAAATACTGTCCTCACTTAGAGGAAAAATAGTTTTAGTGTAACATCCAGTTCTGGTGAATTGGTATTAGTATGCTGTAGTGTCATTAGCAGGGGTATGTGACAGCTAAATGGGATAAAATTATGCAGGGCCCTCATTTTGTGGACAGGTTAAGCAGCTGACAAAAATGCCTCAACACAGGCCTTGAAATAGCATGCTACACCCCTGTAAACCTTTCAAACCACCTTGAAAGATTCTGATACTAACAATTAACATGAGGCTCCTCAGTGGTATAAACAAAAGTATATTTCTTAATATAGCCCCGACATAGCCTTAATGTTATCTGAAGTTTTGTACCAGGGGACCTAGAAACAGATTATTTAAAATCATGCAGATTCAATCTATTTTTGGATTTGTGCAACCCCGCTGATAATTTATACAGTGGCAGATGCTAACTGAAGAATTAATACAGAAGTGCTGTTGTTCAGAAAGGAATAAATTAAAAAACATATTTACGCTTGCACTGAGAGTGTTTGTGTCAGATGAGATTTATTTTAAGTAATGTGAATGTACAGGAGGAAAAGTGTGGTCACTAGGTGTGGCTTTATTTACAGTGCAGAGGGAGAGGGAAACTAGTTAACTTCAGATCCTGTTGTACCACCCTGAATGCAGTGGTAAATGTGTCAACTCACGGGGCTCAATGTCGATATAAGTACCCATCTTAAAAATATATTTAACATAAGATTAGCTTTCTTTAATAGTTTGAACACTTTATCGTAAAATACAAAATATTTCATCTTTGAGGAAGGTGATTCTTACCTGGCAGTGTATTGAAAGTATACTCCTTATGCTTAAATTTACTCTGGACAGTAAGATCTGCCTCATCAGCATTCCCCTTCAGCCTTTCAGCCTTTGTGTTTGAGTGACTCGGCCCTCTGAATGAGAATGATCCTGAAGTGGAGCAGTGGAGTTGTTTGTCTAAACTATTTGCATCACAAGCAGGTGCTTTTGTCTTGACCTTGTTGCCTTGATCCCTTCGTAAAAGGACTCTATAGTGGTCCACATCACCCTCTTGGTTATTGCATTTGTAACTATCTGATTTGGCTGATCTGGGTCTTCCATAAACCAAATTTGTTTTGGCTGCTTTCTTATTCGTAGAAGATCTGCAGCAGGACGAGCCATGGAGGCGAATTGAAAAGGTTGACCTGAACAGAGTGGGCTGACTTGCTCTTCTTTCCTCCAGTCCTTGGAGGGAAATGCAAAGTGACTTGTCCAAAAACAGAACAGAGCTCGCTGACCTCAGCGGCACCTCCAGATGGACACATGACCTGAAGGAAGGCTGTGAGGACAGATCCATTAAGGAGCTGCCCCTCACATCCTGCTTTCTGCCGCAGTCTACATGGCCCAGTCTGCGCCAAACACGTTGTGCTTTACCCTTCCCTCGATCCCTTACTGACAATCCATCAGCTGGTGAGAGGGCCTGTCTGAAGCCATTTGAGGTTACAATAGTCTGGTTTCGTCTGCACAAGTCCGGCTGGGATTCTGAGACTCTCATTCCACCCAACGGCAGGGGTAAAACTCCTGGCACAAAAGTTTCCTTTGGTGCAGAGAATACCCTCAAAGGCTGTCTTAGAGAGGATGGGTAAACTGTTTCCCAAGAGGTGGAGGCTGATGGCAGGACTTTCCGGGTTGCGATAGTAATTGAAGAAAATGCTGTCGTCTTTGGACTCCTTCCCACCACATCTGGGACACTTGCAGACCTGGGCAGGTTGGAAGCACCGCTGTAGGGTCCTTTTACTGCAGTGTGAGAGTGTGTCATTGCTCGAGGAGACATGCTCTCCTTCTGCACCAGCCCCCGCCACACGCCCCATGACAGCACATTCCTGTGCAGTGGAGCAGCGATTTCCTTACTCGAGGCCTATGAGAAGAGAGAGGGAATACAAAGTTTAGTTTCAGAATTAAACTCAAAGTGTGCTATAGACCCCTACGCAAACTGAAACATTCTTAACAAAGAGTTGAACAGAACAAATAATAAATGCTAATATTGTAACTTGTGAAGTCTCTGAGGGGACTTGTCTCCTCTCTTCTTCGTGACTTGTTTCTTGAACTGGTACTGTTGCCTTGACAATGTATTATTTGATGGGGACCACTTAGTGAGAATGATCAAAATCAAAAAATGCAGTTTTAGGCAAAAAAGCAAACAAAAACCTCTTCCTGCTTTCTCAAATCTTTCTTTTTCAGTTAAAAAAATCAAACAGTGGTGACCACACTCTCCATTCTTTCTCTTTTGCTGCCCCTTTTGTTCACTGAATAGCCTGCTAGTTAACATTTTTCCTTTATTAAACAATCTGAAGGGCAGACTTTTCTTTCTCAAGCTGCTCTTGTGTTGGTCCTTAAATATCAGGAGACATTTTTCCACTAAAATTAGGCTTCTGTAAGGGATTTTTATCTCCGCTTGAATGTCAAGGTGAGCAAGTGTAATTGAAAATGAAGACACTTGAAACCTTACATATATAACATATAATTACCTCTGTCAAGGAGGTTATGTTTTTGCTGGCATTTGTCAGTCTGTCAGCAAGATAGCTGAAAAAGTTAGGATCAGATTTTGAAAACATTTTATGGAAATGCTGGTCATGGCACAAAGAAGAAGTGATTAGATTTTGGTGTTAATCTGAATCTGGATGTGGATCCAGGATTTTTTAAAGGATTTGCTAACACTGAAAGACAATTCTGACAAACAGTGTCAGAATTGTCTGGGTGGATGTTTGCACTCTTGGAGTACTTTTACTTCCTGAAAGCATTCATGTTTAAATGTTTAAAAAATGACAATGTTTAAAAGTTGTAAATTTTTGTGATTATTTGGGATGTAGTGATTTCAGTTTCAGTTTCAAAATTGTTGTAAATGTATTTGTACAGTGTGCAATCACCCTGCGCTGTTTTTGTGGCTTGCTTTCACTAAAAACTCTTTATATTACATGATGAGTAGGTTGCAACTTGTAACTCTAGCTCCTGTGCCTGCTCTTTCTGTACAGATGCAGAGCTGACCTCCATCACTGTGGCTAATGCTCAGGCTAATGCCATGACCCCCCTACAACCCCACTTAAAAAATCCTGAACTATCCTTGTAATGCCAGCATTCAGTAATTATATGACACAACAAATCAACATCTGTGACTGACATCTCACATGATTTGCTGATGTTTATGAAAAGGGGCTGATACAGATGTTAGACCCTGCATCTGTGCATCCCTCGCATTAACATCTTCAGGTAAAAATTAACTAAATTCATGATCATACAGGTCATAAGTGTATCCCTGAAGTAGTTGCAGACAAAGTGTGTTGTGACTCTACTTGACTGTACAGAGTTGTTTACCTCATTGATGTTTGGTGTCGATCGACTTGGGGACGTCCAATTGCGAAAACCCCCAGCCATCAACCAGCTGTCCTCTATGGTTTCATCTGCCGGTGCAAAACAGAGAAAAAGAATTAACACATTTAACTGCTCTGCTTATATGGCACATTTTTGAATAGTTCTTCAGAAGCAAACATTTGTTCACTATTGTTTAAGAGACACGGGAAGGCACAAAAAGACTGTTTGCATAATTCTCTTTTCACTTGTAATGTCTCCAGTGCACTACTCTGAATCCAGCTGGTAAAAAGCCAAGTAAGAACAGGACAAAAATGAAATTATAACACATGGTGGCCCAATTCACTCTGAACTAGAACTACCCTCTAGCAGTTGTATGCCTCAGTGAAATATGCAAGTGCTGGATTGTGGAATTATTGCAGCAGCTCAAGAAGAAGACCTGGAGGTGGTTTTGTGGTTTAGTGTTAAATGAAAAAAACAAAGATGAACTTAAACTCAAGGAACTTTGAACTCCCAAGTCAAATCAGCCCATTTTTATAGTCAAAAACAGATTTTTCAAAATCTAAAAGAAATCATCAGTTTTTTTGAGATCGCGTCCACTAGCAAGGGACATCATGGAAAAAAAATATCCTGACAGTTCTATGAATCATAATGCCCACAAGCAAATGATAAACATAAGGCTTCTTGACTTTGGTGTTTGACCTATGACTTCCAGAACTGTCTTATCCTTAGGTCAGAGCAGAAATTTGTAGAATTTTGATGAAAATCTGTCTAAGATATTACATCAACAACTAATTAACAAACTAAAATATGACTTAACTTTTGACCTCTGACCTAGGTTCTCAACCTTAGTGACGGACGGGGGCTGAGATCTCAGAGGGGCTGTGCGATTCTGTCAGCTTAAGGGATGTCAATATTAGAATTACCCATGTGTAGTAAAACAAAATTAAGAAACCTATTGCATACTTGTTTCCAATTTCTTTTGACAAGACTGTGTGCTTGTAGGGTCATTCTATCTGGCTCTTATCAATAAGGAAAAAACGATGGTGATGGTGGGAGAGGAGAGAGTGTTGATGGGTGAGCTGCATTGACTTTTTCCAATGGTGCATGTCACTGTGTCTTTATCCAGAGCTCTAAAGTCAGTTTGAATGCAATTAGATAAGGCAGAGGCATTCACTGATATACACTGTCTTTCCTAGACAATTCTATTATTGTTTATTATTGTGTCAATAACAATTAATATTCAGTTATGAAACTAGATATTACTCTCTCAGCAAGAGCCATGTCAATCATTGTGAATAAGGAAATGGTGGTTAAAAAGACTTTGAACAACTATTCATTTTTACCTGGGAAAAGTTTAATCCCTGTCCTTCATTCCTTGTGGATCAATCTGCTGCTCAGCAGAATCGCATGACTCACGTCCTTTTATTTGTTGGCAACATAAAACTGCATGATTTCAATGATCATCACAATTAATGACAGAGGCTTAATCATAATGTCCTTACATCTTTTTAATGGTAAAACTGTATCTGTCTATTTGTGTTGTGAATTGCCCTAAACTGCCATACTGTTGCTGTTAGGCACAAACCTATCTCCAAAACTGCTACTTTTCAGTAAATGAAAAAAACTCTATTACTACATTAATTAATATCATATTTTCCAAATTAAAAAATATTTCTTTACACTTTATCCTGGCTAAAAGTGTTCTGCCATTTTTTTGCTACCCATTGAAAATTGCTATTTTGTGATTCTGCCAATGCGCCCTACATCTTCAAACCTTCAGATAGAAGGTTTGGGCCCAACAGTGGCAAGAGAGGCTGTTATAGTTTATTCATTCAGGTTAATCCAACTGTAAAGTGGGGGTCCCAGGTCCTTATGGCTTACATGTAACACTACATCCAGCTCAGGCTTTCTCTGGCATGGAGGCATAATTAACTGAACACAGAGGGTTCACTCTGGATTTTCACAATGGAAACCTTGCAAATTGAAGTCATGTTACTGGCCTGTTAAGACGTTCACCTCAATGGTGCAGTGCATACAATGCAGGAAAAGTAATTATGTTTACCCCATGTGCTCTCCTTTGAGGTGAGCCACATGGGAATGGGAGTGCAGGCTTTAACAACATCCAAATAGATATTTATACATTTTCAGTTTCGCCCCATCTTTCCTTTGTTTCTTTTCCTCTTTCAAGACAGAGAGAGTTATTGGAGGAACAACAGCATTCTTTTAATATTACACTCAAAAAAGAGGGGTGAATATGAAGTTGTTTGTGAAAAAGAAAAAGACCCTGAAGGAATATTCGGCCTGAAATGGAGAATTAAACAAAATATCTGGAACAAACCTCTAAACAATAGAAACAAAAGGACTTACATAAGTCTTAAACTTTATGAGGGTATTTTCTAACACCCATCTGTCCATTGTAGGAAAGAAAATGCAAATCAGACGGCAAACAAGTTTGTCTGTATTGCTACAAATGGGTGATAATTTCAAGGACAAACCAGAGTAAGTGTGTTTAGGAACATAAGGAATGCAGATGCCAAAGAGAATGAGGACTCACTGAATTGTTTAAGTATGGAAATGATGTAAATCATATGCAACTGTGTGGCCTTCACAGTCATCAACTGAAGACATTTGGGAGGATGTGTTAGTCAGCTCCTGAAGACACCACAGGGAATATCTTAAAAAAGGATGCGGTTTGTGCCTTTAGTTAGATTCAGACATGCAGAATCAAAAACAGGAAGAAAAAAAACTATAGCTGCTCTGGATACTCTCTATGCCTTATAGAAAGTACAAAAATAGACATTGCAATTCACAGCACAACCTAGAGGGTTTTTTATTATTATTTATTCTTTTACAAATACTGCACTTGGGGCACTTGTTCAGCTCTAATCTGTGACGCACTGCACAGGTCAGACAAAACCTAAACCTCTTCTACAAACAAACACTGAATACATGTGTAATGACATACTTCATGAACAAAACAGCACTAGGATGAAGTGGATTAATTTCGTGTTTGTCTGATATTTCTCTGTTATCAAATTAAATTGTTATTAAGGGACCAAGAAAAAAACATCACAGTCAAACCTCCAGTTATGTTTCTTGTTATATTACAGACTATATAACAACATTCTATTAGTTTTATAGTCCTTGTGAATTTGTCTTGTTAATTCTGCCTTGGCTTTTTCTTTTTAATTTAAATTTAATTTTACATTTTATTATGCTGATTTATTTGTACAATCTTTTTTCGGGAAAATGCTATTCTAGTTTTATCTTGATTAGTTTTTGTTTTAGTTCTTGAGTTTTTTAATCTTTGTACCCTAAATAAAACTCAGAAAATTACCTAAATCAACTTATTCAAAGAAATTACAGGAAGAAAAAAAAATAAAAGGATCATTTTTAATGTCTAAATCAAAAACTAATATGCTTGAGGCGTACTGTGAGAACAGACAAAGTGTCACTCATTGAAACCTCAAAATAGTTTTACAACATGTGTTTTTATAAAACAGTTTCAAATAATCATCATCTATCCATCCATTACCTGTTCACTACTTATTCCTCTAGGGTTGCGGGTTGGGGCCATACTTATTTGCTGCTGAATTCATACTTGATCATTTTCGTAAGAAGACCTGTGTCCTAAAATAAGGACGGCTTTTTTGCCTTTGAACTCCACAATCATAAAAATGTTAGTATCCACAAGTATTATCAATAGCACGAAGTAAGATTTTAGGGCTCACTGTTCTCATAGCTTGGTACAAACAAGTTACATGATGAAAAAGTGGATAAAATGTTCTGGACTTTTCACTGTGGCAGTAGCGTCCGCCTACTACATTACCTGATTGGCCTGTAATGACTGTGATTGACTGAAGGATCATCCAATCACCTGGTGGATATGCTTTTGAAAAGTTCTGCCCATTCACAAACACTTTCTATGGGCTGCTGCCCTTATGAACTAGTGAAATATATTCTGTACTGTACATATACATACACATACCTGTGAAACACATGTCAGTATAAAGGGAGTTGTCCCATAGTCTAGTGCAGGGTGCAGTACTTTGGTCCTGTAGGGTATAAATTTGTGTTTTAGTGCTGACCACCTTTGGCACCTGAAGCCAATTAATAATCATCTAGACCCCTTCCACCTGGTATAGCAGTATTATAGATGTAAGCCCTGTCAAAAAGCTGTTTGAACACATGGAAAAGCAGCATTAGAGTGCACCGAGTGACATGTTTGTTCATTACGATGAATGTGGTGGGTGTAATGGAAATGTAATTTACTGACAGTCCCTCAGGCCTGGTCCTGCTGCATAAATACTCTCAAGTCTAACCTAAACTGCAGACCATCATTATTACCGTGCATGCTATTAATGGTCCGGACAGATGCAAGATGCTTCTTTTGAATACGTAAAAATTCACTGAGCAGTTTTCTCTCAGCAAATTAACAATCCTCATGTCATACAGGGGAAGACAGGAGGTTAGTTTCAGAGCCCGCCAGGCTGGGAAACTTCAAAAGTGCAAACAGACAAACGTATCTTTGCCTTTGGTCTTGTTGTGAGATTTGTTGTCAAATGTAGAGTGTATATCGCCTTGCACTTGAAAACAACCCACCTTCACTAACATGTGCCTATGTGACAGACAGAGGAAAACATGTGAGACGTATGAGGGGAAAAAAGAAATCGAGTGTGTTTATGCGGCAGACAGTGAGAGTGACAGCACACAGAGAGCGAAAAGGGTTTGTACTTGGCTGATGTGACCGTATGCCTATTGTCGCATGCATGGAAACCAGTGATTGAGTAAACCTTTGTGCCGGTGACAGTGCCAGGAGCAGAGAGGGGGGCCAGGGGACCTACAGCTGGTTAGGAAGCAGACAGACTGTGCAGAGCAGTGGGCGTATGAGAGATAAACCCATCAACACAGCCGCCGTTCAAATGAGCCTCAGTGAGGAAGCTCTGGGTCAAAACACTTCAGATGTATCATGTTAGCTCTGGATGTTTTTGTCATACAGTGGCTTCATTATCGAACATGTTTACTTTATGTTCAAAATACACATCATCCCACTATTAATAAAATCATATCTTATTGTTTTTTTAAAGTGAAATGCAATACACAGTACTGTGTATGCTATAATCCACACAGTGTATAGACCAGGGGTCTAAAACTCCCCCTCCCCCCCATTTTATGGCCCCCTGTTAAAATGTAAAACAATCTTGTCTGTGGTTTTTTTTGTTTCACAATCTTTTACGAAATTTTTAATGTCCCTTAGCGTAATTTTGAAATAAAAAATGACTATTTAGATAACAACGGTATTATTATTTGCCCAAATTAATCATGTCAGAGCATTTCCATAGTCATATTAGTTTAATGACTGAGAGGAGCTGGCGCATTTAGTTAATAAAATAAATACAGCCATTGAAAAAGAAATGTTTATTTTGAGTGTTTTTCAGAGAGTTATAGGAGGAAAAAGAGCTAAATTAGAAGTTAAAAATACAACTTTGTATAAATATCACCTTTTTTGCATTTTTTGCTTCAGTAAAAAAATTAGGTACTTGGATCAAATAAAAAATGACAGGTGTGTCAATGAATAGTTTCAAATATATGTGCAGTAAATATAATTAATGTTAAGAAATAAGAAATGCTGGTTATATATTTCGATCAGTTGTGTTAGAAATTTAAAAACTGAAAACCAAAAAGTACAACTTTCAGAAATAAGGTGCTTTTAGATGGGTCTGAAAGTGGCCGAGACCCCTGGTATAGATGCACCCAAAAAAGAGACAGGGCTTTGAAACATTACACTTTGCACAAGTTTCTCCTTGGTGTGTTGTCACCTCTCTAGAATCCCATTCACACTTGCAAAAAACCCTGAAATTATCCATACATTATCCGGGCGAGCTGTATGTGTAAACACAAACAGCAATGTTTTTCTCAAACTTTACCTGGGTGATTTCCTCACACCCAGGCTCATGTCTGAACACTGCAGCAAATTATCAGGTTAATTCACTGAGGCGAGTGGGGAGGGCTGATGATATTATCCCATGTGACCGGCACGAACCAGGAAAAGAGAGACTTGATGGATGGATCAAAACAACGCTGTTATGGGAGAAGTTTATCTGATTAAAAGAGGATAACACAAACTCAAATGTGCTTCTGGACATCAGAAATGTTGTTTCCACTAAACATCATCAAAGTTCTGTAGAACATCTGCTCCAAAACGATCACCTCTGGGTCTCTCGTGCATCCAAAAAGCCGCTGTTGGATATGGAGATGAAACTCTGAAGCTTTCTTTCTCTGGTGTGACCGTCGTGCACGTAGTGACGCTTTTTCACTTATGTGTGCTACAGTGCTCCTCTTAACTCTTCAATCGATGCTACTGACACACTTTTAACATGTAAAACTGAAGTTAGGATATAAATTGTGATATAAATTGTTCCTCTGCTCTCATATTATGAACACACTGACTTCCGCTGCATATATTTACTTCCACCAAGGAGGTTAAGTATTTGCTGGAGTATGCGTTTGTTTGTTAGCAAGATTATGCAAAAACCACTGGATGGATTTTGCTGATGTTTTCAGGAGATGTTGGAAATGGCCCAACTTACAAATGAATATAACAATACAACACTCTGAGGATACAAACCCCATCAACATTTTAGAGGAGGCCCATCATTTCAGTTTAAAGAGTGTGGTGCTTTTAGCCAACTGTGTCTGCAGTTGATGTAGTATACACACAATAAAACAAACTGAAGTTTTTAGTATGTCTCTTTTTATTATTCATTTTAGTGTAATAACTAGCTTATCAAATACTTTCCGTTATGAATTGTAAACTAAACAACAAAAGATTCACAAAGAAAGTCAGCTGACATCAGTTAATATTGTCACAAGTAAAACTATAACACCAATCAGACTCTGAGATGGTGAAATGAATTTGAGATGAAATGGTCACAAAACACCACAATAAAATGAAAGAAAACCAGAAAAATCTATTATCTTCTCCTAAATTGTGAAACAGAGCTGTTTGCATGTCTTTTATGTTCTCTTCGGTCCTGGTTTTTTGTCTTACGCTCCGCTGTTTTGTTTTGTGTTGCAATCAATAAAAAAAAAAAAGGAAAAAAAGAAAAAAAAAAGAAAACCAGAAAAAAAAAAACATTTTTTGTGTTTTACTTGTTGATTTTTCAATTTGTCATTTTGTTTTTTATATGTTGGGACTTTCCTTGTTCATTGTTTCATTTGCATCTGTTGTGTTTTTAAATTTGTTTAAGTTTTTTTTTAATTTGCTTTTTTATTTAGAAATGTGCCATCTTTTTTTGATCTATTGTGTATTTTAGTTGTAGATTATTCCTTCCTGATTTTGTTAATATATATTGTTTATCTGTTGTTGCATAATTTATGTGTTGTTGTTTTCTAAAGAAAAAGACCCTGGTCAATGAGGGGAGTCAAACCAGCTGTGGGGCATGCCCACTGACCTACTTTGCCAACTTGCCAACTTTGCCCTATTAAATTCATTGTGTTTTTTAATTGTATTAGTGATTTTTTCAAGTTTGTCAGTGTGCTTTTATTTGTTGTTTTCTCTTTTGTGTATTTATATTTGTCATTACTTTTCCCACTTGTTGCATTTTGTTATTCGTTGCACCATTTTTAACTATGGTATTTTTTATTTGTTATTCTTTTGCCGTATTTTTATTTGTTATTGTGTTAAGTCTTGTCTTTTGTGGCTTCCTGTTATGTTCCACTATGTACAATCTTTTGCTGAGCATTAGGCCTGTTATCTTCTATTTTTCTAACATTGACTGTGACAATAAAGAATTTTGTCTTTTTCTTAATTTCTTAAAAACTCAAAATATCATGGAGCTCTGTGTTGTGTCCTCTGCTCTTACTGGTTTTAATGGGAAAAAAATTTAACCTCTAAGTATAAAACCATGTCATCAAGTTACTTCTAGTATGGGGAAACGTGAGCTCTTCCTTCTCAATTTTGCACTTGATGCCAAGTCAATTTTCCTCTGAACACCTTTGTTATTGAACATTATATTCTGAATTACAAAGATATCTCACATGCTATGGGATTCATTGTCTTAGTTTATTGTTACAACTGTTACATGCTGCCTTCTGTATTAAAGCAATTTGTCAAACTGAGTCAGGCGCTCTGCGATGGTCCTGACTGTGGATCACTGGAATTCAGTCACATGGGACTTAATCTGTTTGAATTCACAGCAGGAAAACATACCAGTGTGGACTCTGGAGATTCAATTCTGCTAAATGTTCTGCTTTTTTTTCTCACTTTAGACTGCTGGAGCAAACATTTGACCATTACACCCTTTGATTTTAAAACTACAACACTATAGCAGAAAAACAGGGTACTGTAGCTTTAGATATTGTTGTTTCATTGAAAAACTGCCTTGGGATTAAGTTACTCTGTAATTCTCTGCATTTGTATCTGTAAACATTAAAAATCAACTTAAATTTAATTTAATTAAAAATTATATATTTGTTTAAAATGTTTATGACAACCTGCTGCTGTGTCCAGTATCTTATTTATCCTATCAAGCACATTAAATATATAGAGTTTTAGATATTCCCGGTTTATAAGTACAAAATAAGTGTGCAGCAGCGATAACAGTGTTTCATTTATCCACCCCTTTTTAATAACTCAAACAGATTAAGATATTAAGGAGTTTTTAGCCGTTTACTCCCAGATTTTATTTTCAAAGAGGACTAAGCTTTGGAAGAGGTCAGCATTCTCCAGGATTCTTTTGAGGAATAAAACTATATTTATATTTTCTGAAGAGAAATGCTAGTTTACTGCTGGCAGAGACAAAAATATTACAAGGAGAAAAAGGAAGCGTTCATAGAAGTCTACAGTTCAACTCTTACACCCTTATGACACTCACTGTGGAGTTTTCTTACCGGATAAAGCAGCATGTCAGAGGCCTTGACATCCACTCTTGCTCCTCTCTTTTATATCCTCTTCTTTCAACAGCAGCCACAGTCCACACTCTCCTGCACTCCGTGGGAGTACTACAGATCCCTTAGAAAACGAGAATGCTCTGTGGTATTTCCTTAAGCCCCTCTGGAAACTCCTCTCAGCTGACCGAGGGGATCAACGAGCAAAAAGTACAACTCATCAATCGCCTCAGTATGCTGATACGAACGACCCCGCAGGCTTCTGGAAACCACGAGAAGGCTGAGAACTGAAAATGCTCGGTTAATAAAACAGAAAACTATGTCCTTGGTAGAATTTTAACAGCACTGCCTTCGGTGGAAACACTTCATTTGGTCTTGAAAATTCTTGGTTAATCCACTTTCTCTCACATGCTTCAGGATTGGTTTAACCTTGCTGGTTTGAAAAAAAAAAAAAAAACACCAAGCAGGGGCCCACAGGGCTTCCAGGAGCACCCAAATCCTTCTCCATTTGAGATGAGACCCCCAGGAAAGTAGCGTTTTTAGCGTCTCTCCTCCTCCTCCTCCTTCTCTTCCATCTCTGGAGTCCGGCTCAGGTAGCACAACAGGTGACTGGCTCTCAGATTTCACCACTTGTGTAATAGTCCCGGCTGCTGTAGATGGTTTAACCATTTGGCAAAGGTGGGCCATTGATTGGCTCCTCATTCCTCGAGGGGCCTAAGGGTCAATATAAGCCAGACGCTAATATGAGGCATATGACTAAAATTACTTTAAGTTATCAACACGAGTATCTCTAACACTGTTTAAATTAAACAAATACTGTAAGTTTAATATTTTTGGCAATGTTTGGAGTGGGTGAAATGGGCCGGGATGGTTTTAAAATATTGACGGCCCCAGGTGAAGATTATTATGAGATCCCTCCCATGTCTACAAGAGTCTATCCATCCTCAGTTGGTTTGGAGACATTTCAGGCTTTTGGGGGCTTTTAAAGTAGGAACGCAAAACTTTTCAGCCAGACGAGGGACAGCACAGTCAAAAGTACACGTGTCTGTTGGCATTTTTTGGACAAATATCACAAATATCAAATTCTTGATTTATTTTTAGACTATGTTAAAGAATCAACTGCAATTTCTAGCAATTATAGTGATTTTTTTAAAATATATTTGCTTTTCTTTCAGATTGCTTTTCATTTAATCTAATTTTGCAACCTATTTGTACAATTGAGACAGTATTCCTCTCTCTCTCGCTGTTAGTTGTGTTTAGATGAAAGAGATTTACTTCTTGTACAAATGTTGCCAACTACTGTCAAAAACTGTCTATTTTTGGTATTTTTTTCAAGCAGTCAATCACTTGTTCACACCTTTTTTGCTTTTCTTTAGTTTATCTATTTCGCTTATATGATGCCAACCTATTTGTGCAATCAAGCCTCACTGGTTGAAATATTGTGAGTGCCTGTTGGCAACATATTTATGCAATCATAAATAAAACAAGTCTAAACAGTGAATAAGATTGCATTTCTAAAAAGAATTACAAACCAGTTGCAAACAATTCTCCTGACATCAGACAAATTAAACAAGTAAGTTGCCAACATATTTGTGCAATTCTGTTACATAAAAACATAATGTAGTAAGATGACAAAAAGCAAACAATTATTGCTCAAATACTTTGGCAATGCTTTGACAAGCGGATGAAACTTACTAAAAACTTCACACCAGTTTCACCTACTTGTTCAATTATTGCCAACATATCTACTCAAAACAAACAGTACCTATCTCTCTTTGGGTTGTAAATATGTCAGCGGATAAAACTTAAAAAACTTAAAAAAAAACCTTAAATGTTCCTATAAACAAGCACAGTTAAACTAGTCTTTGCAAGGGGACCCCGAATGACTGAAACAGCCCCAACTTTCTGCACAAGTTATAAATGGGTCTGACAACAGTTCCTGCTGTGTTTGTTTACAGACACAGCAATGTATAAATATGTATGTAAATATCATAGAAATAAAGCAGTTTGCACTTACTTGAACACTTTCCAGGTTCTCCTCATACCAGAGCCTCTTAGAAAACACACATGCATCTTTCTGGAAGAGGTCGACCTGGATATGGACAAAAGAAAAGAGAATAAAAGCAAAACTATAAATAAATGTCTAGATATGCTGAGTATTCACCCTGCTGTTTCTTTACTGCAGCCAAAGTAGTGCAGCATTAAAATTCACACTTGAAGGTACAGTGAGATACACTTTCTGTGTGATGAATTACCCAGTTAGTCAACTATAACAGTAAAAACATTAAGGTATATTTCACTCTTGTCATGACTCATGACTTGGTGTTTATGCTGATACTGAATGTGGCGAGGTGAGACACAGTGACTTATATCTCCAGCTATTAATCTCAGGAACATGCAGTTACACTTACAAATAGCCTGGAATATGGAGGGTGTACACAGTAATCATTCTATATAATTGCAGAGAACATGGGGCGTTATAAAGTTTAAGCTGATTTCTTGCGTGGTGACAAAAATAATCACAGGAGTATCTATTTGTCATCTCATTTGTTGATGACTTGGTCAAGGTATAAGCCTCATATGCTGCAACCAGGGTAGTGTTATTAATTTATTTCAGCACTTATCTATTCAAAGTGTAAAAACACTTGATAACTTGGTAATCCTAAACTGTATGAAAAGCTTTGGCTGCTTTATGGATGGGAAATATGGACCAAAAACAAATCCATCAATGTTTTTGAGCTGAAATGGTATCTGTGAGCTAGTTCAGGCAGACAACCCAAGCTACACTGACTTCATGATTTCACACCTGACACACATCATTATTCAGTGACCTATTTAAGATGAAAGTTTGCTGGTTTGCTTCCTCTGCTATGCCTCTGCCAGCTCTGCCTCACATCAGTGCTGCACTCTTGCTTCCAACCCTCCGCTGCTCGCCACTGTGTTGTGTCGGCCTTGTGAAGGAGTCTGAGTCTAGTGATTTGATACATATTGCAAAGCTGGGGTGATCAAACAATATATTGCGCTTTATCGTAATAGCAGGTTGAAATATTATGATTTGTTTAAATAGTCTATTTTTTTTTGGTTGGGGGATAAATGATATAAAGAACCCTCAAGATATGTATATAAAACACCGTGTCTAATAAGTTTCATTTATAAACTGTGAAGCATGACCCTGCAACACAATAAACAGAATTTTTTTGTTACATTGACAAAAAAATTAATAACAAATGTCAAAGAGTAAACAGGTTGATTGTCAGCTGCAACTAACAGCTGCAGGCTGAAATACAACACAAAAGAAAGTCCCAAATTTATGCAAATTATTAATATGAACAGTATTGTTTGACCCTTTATCTCGCCTGAATTAACACTGATATATCTTTAAAACTTGATGTATTGCCCAGTCCTGTCTTTATTTCAACAACTCTTTTAAATATTCTACTGCATGACCCATATGTTTCTCCAGCCTTAGTGCATCAAGCTAAGTCGGGTCTTTTTATAGCATCCAGCCCCCCAACCCCATCCCAACCTTCTGTACCTTTTCTCTGGCTTAAAATGTTCCCACGAGTGGATGAATCTCACAAGATGCCTTAGATTTTCTTTGTTTCACTCCAATATTCTGAGGACAGAAAAAAATCTGTACAGAAAAACAGAGATTTATGGTCCCCTAACATACCTCAAGGTAAGAGTAGGAATGTCTGGCCTGAGGGAATTTGATTAAAATTCTCATGTTGTGCAGTACGTGAGACTTTCAATAGAGTCCCTTTTCATTTGACTGCCACTGTTTCAAGTTTCATGGGGGATTTGTTCGATCAATAATGTGTTCCATAGCAAAATATGTTCATTACCCAAACTCAGAGCAATTTCTTCTCTATCCTGGATCCTTTTACCTACACCAAATACCCCACGAGGACAATGGTTGCAAAGCCCTCATAAGTTCTGTTAGATTGCATCTCAAGTGTAAAGGCACACCAGCTGTGAAAATTCATGAAACATTTATCATTTGTGGTCAAATGCTGCTTCTTTGCAAAAGCTTAGTATTATAAACCCTTATGTAAAGTACAGACAAAGAAAACGTCAGCTTTATTTAATCACAGAAGGTCAGCTACAAATCACTGGTGACATGTTCTTTTTGTCCCAATGATTTCTTCAGGATGGTACCTCTTTATGTATGAAAATGTTTGAATGTGATAATGCAAATGATTTATTATCTCCACCAAGAAGGTTAAGTTTTGGCCAACGTTAGTTTGTTTACAGGATATCTCAAAAAGTTATGAACAGATTTTGATGCAATTTTCAGGAAATGCTGATCATGGCACACTGAAGAAGTGATTATATTTTGGTGGTGACATGAACACAGATGCTGATCCAGGAATTTTTAAAGGATTTCTTAACATTGTGACACAGGCAGTTTTTCCACATTTTTTTTGCTAATAACTCAATTACTTCTCAACAGACTTTCATGACATTTTCAGGAAATGTTGGAATTTTGGTGGTGACACGACTCTGAATGCGTCAAAGATCTGTGAACAGTGTGAGATAGGGCAGTTTTCCACATTTTTTTGCTTGTAAGTCAATTAGTTCTCAACAGATTTTCCACGTTTTTGACAATAACCATCCGACAATGTTAGCATGTCCTGGCAGAGGTTTGTGCTTTAGAGCACTTCTAGGTAAGACCTTGGCTATTGACAATTACAACAATTTGTTTGTGAAATTATGCCCCTTTTTCTGACTGTTTAATCAAGAAAAAAGACAATAGGTTACTGACCACTCATAACTGATCCTTTCTTTACCCCTATATTTACTATTTAACCCTTGATATTTCAGTACACAAGTACTAGGGTGACCATACGTCCTCTTTTGCCTGGACACGTCCTCCTTTTTGGTCATAAAATTATGTCCGGGGGATTTTATAAAATTCAATAAACATCAGGGTGTTGCTCAGCTTGTTCTGATGAAGCTGTTGCAGCGACAGAAAAAGACATGCATGATTCAAACTACTGTAACTCTTCGAGTATCCACGCTATCCAAATAATTCACTATCCAACGGATTCTGAAAGCTAAGAAGCGGAGCTTTCCAGTGATACGGTACATTACAGTAAAGGCTGGATTGCCTGAAGGGGAGGTACGGGAAGCGAGTTGACTGAGCTAGAGAGCAGAGCGAGGATTAAAAGACAAAAATGTGAGTCACTTATAGGTTTATCAGTATTTTCTGTGTAAATAATGTAAACATATTATTAAGTAATGTCATTAGCATAATTCTGTAGTGTTTTATTGCCGTTCTTTTGCCATATTTTTGCTGTATTTTTGTCTAGATCATCTTTTTTGTCATCGACTTTTACAACATAGTTTGTGTTTTATGAATTTTACATATAGTTAAATGATATAATAATACAAATAAATCACATACTAACACAAATAATATAAATTATACAATAAAAAAATAATACAATACATAATATAAAATAGGTTGAATTTCTGTTTTGTCCTCTAAAAAGTGTTGTACATGTTAATTTTTATTTCTTTTAAGCATTTACAACTTAAAGGTTCGAAATAATTTACTCAAAGAGCATTTTCTGACACATTTACTTACAAAAAAGGCAAAAAAGAACAGGCGACCATTTATATTCATAGCAGTAAAGGGTTAATATTTATAAAAAGCGCTGCACTGGACCACTGACATTATTCCAATGTACCTACCTGTCAAGATATTGAGCATGCATGGCTTTTATCTTTGATAACTGTGGTGTTCTTGTGACCTGCCTCCAGTTTTTTTCCTCGGGAACATTTAAATAAAACACTATTACACCATGTCTACGTTTGGTGAAGGACAGAGTCCTTCGTCCTGTAGTCTTCCTCTTTAGCGTTGTGGCATTAAGGAGTCACCAGTCTGCATGGTCAATGGATAAACTGTCACATCAGCAGCTGTTAGCTTTGGAGCAGTGCATCCTTGTTCTCAGGTAGTAACTAATGAAATACCAATCTGTATGTTACTGTGACCAAATGGCTTTTTTTGAAAACGTGGTCAATGGGACTATTTACACGTAACATCGCACTCCTTTCTATTTCGGCTGGACACCATCCAGCATGTTACTTAACGGAGGTTCACAACAAATAAATAAAAAAATTCCCCGAGGTGAACTTCAACATACATACCCAAGTATAACTATCTACTGTTGTGTATATGACCATTTTAACAAGACTTTAAATATCAGTTTTACATATATCTGTGAATCATTTCATGAATCTTAAACTATCATTTGCAACGAGACACTTTGTGGGCTAACGCTAATGCTAGTTATAGTCAGGAAACTTATTTTAAAAAGGATGTGTCTTTACACAATAAACACTCAGTGTACGCCAAATACTTACTTTTAATATAAACTTTAATTTGGCCTTTCTACTTTGTCTTTCGATTTTTACAACATTGATTTGGGGTTGTTCAAGTATAAATGTTCATAACAGCAAGGAGGATCGGCACGACAAGTGCCATCGATTTCAGGTTTAAACACATCATCCCCTGGTATCCTCGGATCATGAAACATACTGAAGCATCCCGAAGTATTTTTACCAAGTCGCACCAGTATTTTACCGAATTTGACAACATAAGCCCAACATTTATACACCTGCAGCAACAGGTAACCTGAATGTTCTCGTGTCCACCAGTTCCCATTGAGGTTTCTGCCATTTATCATTCAAACCTGCTAAAGTCTCATCAGCGAAGGTCTTTGCTGTGTGTACTCTGTGTTCATACTAGTATCTTCATGTATCCAAAACAAACAGCGGTCATTAGATGAAATAAAAAACAGAAAAAATAATATATTCTTTATATAGCCTACTAAAAAAGCAGATTATTTTGTTTTGAATGGTTACACCCTGGTATATGTCATTGATTAGCAGCAACACTGATTTTATACATTATTCTGCAGTGTCAAAAAGTCATGCTCCTACCAGTAAGCACAAAAAAGCACTCTTCATAGGGTTTCTATAAAACAATATTATACATTGATATTATTTCAACTTCTAAGGTTTGGTTTTAAAACAAAATCAGTTATAATCATACACATCAAATATTTATGATTTTAAAAAAGAAAAAAAATATTGTAATCCCTTAAATGCCAAGTTTCTGACATGATGCCACCATCATGTTTTTAGATTTAAAAAAAAAAAAGAAAAAATGAATTATTTTCAGTGTATTACATGCAAAGTATATTTTTCATGTCAAATTATTACTGCCTGGGATATGTCATTGATTAGCAACAAACTCTACATTGCAATGTAAAATACTCACACTTATATTGTTAAAATGATGCCATCTGGTGAATAGTAGGGAAAATGATCATTTCTAAGGCAAAAGCCCACATTGGCACTCAGATGTAATAAAATGCATGTATAATTCTTTTATGGAAGTGAAATCAAAAACTGCAGTTTGACTGGGTTTCAGTGGCACATTTTTTGTGCTTAATAGTATGAGTGTAACACTAGTTTGTACACAGTATATTTTAGACTTACTGCAGAAGCTGAGTTGGAAATAAGATCAAATAAAAATACACAATCTTACCAAAATTCATGCCATATGCTTAAACTTAGGCAAAATTATCAAAAAGCAAAGAATGAAGGTCTTATGTTCATTGCTCAAAGCAGACCAATACTAAGAGAAAGCGTAAAACTGGGCTGACATGGTACCTATGCCTAAACTTTGATAACATTATGCCCCAAATGACCTCTCAATGTCTGTATTTAAACATGCTGCATAAATTCATGCTGAATGTTTTACAGCATACTTTTTCTTCTTGATCTGTTCAGGTAATCCTATCTGTGGAACATTTAACCACTTTGAGGGCATTAAAACATGTTTGAGTCACAAAAAACACAATTTAATATTTTGGCAAATGAAAATATGTGTAGCTGGTGATTTTTCTTATTTTCCCATCACTCTGGCTAGTGTGACAAATAGTCAATTTCAGACCCTATCTGAAATGTCTACTTTCATATACAGTGTATAATGAAATACTTTATACTGTATACATATTGAAACAGTAAGTGGTTGACTCATATTCATCACATTCAAGCTGTTAACCATTTAGGGCAACACAGAGTACTACACTATACACTTTTAGCACATTCAGTCAATGCCACTTTAATTTGAACTTGAGTAGAATGTTTGGCAAAATTATATCACTTTTCTTAAGTTCAATACCCTTGTACTTTTCTAACCTGCTGCTGTTTTAAGTGTTCATTAATAGTTTTTGCTGTCTGTTGATGGACCTTGTAAATCCTAAGATTTTCTGCAGGGAATTTTATTTGGAGCCTATTGTTTGTTTTGCTTGTTCACTAAATAACTCTTCCAGTTATTGAGGCTGTCTAGGGAAGAAGGGGGAATTTCAATCGGTTATTGTTAGGGTGATTATCTTGTGTTGCCATAATTATTTATGAAGTTTTGATTCCCAGTTTGTTTTTTAATGCTCATGTTTTACCTCAGCAACAAAATAATACAAAGTAGGAGGTCGTTTCCACCCATATACCCAATATATGCTGTGATTGGCTGGCAGTCCATCCATGGTGCATCTTGCCTCTTGCTCAGTGTCTCCTTGGATAGGCTCCTACCTCCTTGGCCCTGAAAGGAAAAATTAGTATAGATAATGGACAGATGTACCTATGTAGGACTGTTGGTACAATTTGGTACATTGGGAGTATGACTCCCCTATTAAGACAACAGTGTAACATTTCTGCACCCAGTTGTTTATAATCAAAAGAGAAAAGAAAATCAACTGTCTCTATTAAATCTTTTGTTCTGATTTTTCTGTTACATTCCAGGGAGAGACAGCTGATTGTTCATTAGTTTGATTTTTCAATTGTTTCCCTGATTTTACAATTATGTTGGAAGAAATGAGACAGAAAAATGGCACAAGGCAGCATGACTGCATTTGTTTTTAAATTGCTGCTGGAAATATGCCAGATTTCACAGCCCTGGTTTTTAATCAATACAAGCTTGACTATATTTATTTTAAACATTACATTAATGTTGTTATTTTCTCAGATAAAGCTGCCTCAAGACCAGGAATGTGAGCCAGGTGAAATTTTTAACACCTCCACTTGAATTTCTCTGTTACATGTTTGCGCTGCACCTGCAGGAGGATGCCAACACTAGATTGTTCATTCTAAATGAAGCAGTATAAATGCAGTTTTTAACACATTTCTGCAAAGCAAGAAGAATTTGAATGGTCATTAATTTGGTGCTGTCAAGAGCTTGGTAATTATGCTGTCATCTCTGAACAAGAATCTCCTCGACACCCCGGCTAGTATTTGACAGTGTGGACAAGAAATACAAACATTTCCCCACCGGTGCTGATCAGTGGACATAACGTAGAGTTTATATTGGATTTAGAGTAGGCTCATAGCTAAGAATGAGTTCTTATATTAACTTTATACTTGATATGTGATCGTCTGATGTGACAAAATAAGTGCAAAATATCAACAAAACTTGGATGTTAATAAGTGTGAAAATATAAGACAATATGGCCTCCTCACAAACATTAAGGCGCACTGTTTAAAAGAGGGACACTGACTGTTTTAGTCTCTTTAAACAGCTGTATGAGCGAGGTACAGCTAGACAACAAGACAAAGGAAAATGTAATTATGATTATGGGTTAGAAAACATACACTCACCTGTAAAAATCCTTTAGTCCAGTAAGGCTGTGCAGTATTCGTAATTTTAAAGCTGCTGCATTATAGACATTAGCAATAAACACATTACAAAAGTCTAATTTATAATTCTGAATACAAACTTTTTAATTAGGTCTTCCTCTGAGGAAGAACGGGAAAGCCCTCACACCATTTAATGAAGACAGATTAAACTAAGCTATAGCTGTCTGCCCGTGGAAAAACTGATGTTATTTTGTTGGATGGCATTTTGGGAGACATGGCAAACAAAACTAACAGAAGGTAGACCAATAGACTGTGTGTTACAGCATTTTTTCACTGCAATTGCTCATCCGCACATGCTTAATTTTCATGTAATGTTATGTCAGTCGTGACTTGAGGCAAGGCATTTATTTTTTGAGACCTTAACTGCCATTTTCATCTCTAATTATCAATAAATCTGATATCACTATCAGTCATTGGAGAACCCACCACTGTTCATGCTGTATCTCTGTGACGGAGCGGCCCCGTCGCTGAGTGAAGATAGAGTGCGCACACAAACGCTACACGCTACCCACACACACACACACTATACGCGACCGGCACACGCTACACGCTACATGCTACACGCCACACACCACAGGTCAAACTTTTCCATGTTCCTTTCCGGTCCACCGCAGCGGTCACTTTTTGTCGTATTCACCACCCTACAGGTTTTGTAGTTCGCACGAGGGTGCACACTCGCCATAATACACACATTCATACAAACATACATACTACATAAACACTCCACTCACCACAGACGCCAACTTGTCCCCCTCGCTGCCCCTGTCAGATGCACCGTCAGCCAAACAGAGGCGCACCTACTTCCGGGGTTTTAAAGGGCACTTGGCGGGAAAATGGCCCCCACATGTGTTTGACCTAATTATGTGTTTTTTCTGCAGTAAGGGAGGCTGACAAAAACATTTGAATTGGGGGAAAAGATAATGAGAATATTTCTTGTTGAATGAATGGGTTTAAAGGCATTTTTGAATGTTTATATGTGAAAGAAATGCTTATTTTGTGCTTCATTATTCTTTTTGTTAACGCCCACTAGGAGGGGCTTATGATTTAAAAGGGCAGCCATTTTGACCGTGTGTGGAGAGTTGGGAGTATAAGGTAGGTACATGAGCACAGAGAACCATTGAGTGTGAGTGTTTTTGATATGGTCTGTGTTGCTGTTTTTTGTTTTTGCTGACTTTGGAGGTTGTTGAAGAACCCAGTGCAGTCATTCCTGATTTTTTTTGTACATAGCTTTTGTAAATAGTTTTTTTTCTTGCTGGCACCTGTATATATTTTTTGATACTGTTGGGAGATTGCTGAATAAAAACTGTGAAAACATACCTTCCTGACTACGGCACATACCCTGCGACAATCTCCATATCCCCTGTATGCATGTTCTAATGCAATTTCTATCACATTGCACCACAACATGCCATGGCCGCTCAGGTCCAATTTCTTCAGTGTCAACTGTCTAATTTGAATTAAGGAGCAATCCCAAACAAAAGCTGCATGTGGTGCATTTAATCTGTGAACTACAGTTGTCATTTCTTTGATAATGTCATCATATTGAACAAGAAAAGTGCTTTTGAAATTGACAACACTCAACACACTGGCAAATAGTCAGGGGTTTGGAAGCATCATATTAATTAAAGAACGTTTCTCCTTAAATTAGTGAAATTAATTCATGAAACTAGAAAAATGTATTGTTGACAAGTTAATACACACCATGGAGTGGGACTGAATAACATATAGTAAGAATGTTAAATTGTCACATTGCAGGTCATGCAATGTCTGTCACATGACGAAGGGTATGTCGTGTGTTTTTTGATGGAATACCATCTATTTTCTCATTTAATTGTCTTTCAACAACAATAGCCTTTCTGGTTTCACTATCAGTAGGTTTAATCAGTAATACAAAGTTTATGCAGTACTTGCATGTAAAATGTAGAAACCACAGATAACGCTGTTACAGGTATAATGGTGTTCCAATTAAAAGACAGACTGTGTTATATGGAACTTTTTTAAGTTTTAAATTTTTTCCTTTAGCCTATTTGTTATTATAAAAATACTCATATGTATCTTTTAGGGATGGGAATTGATAAGATTTTATTGATACCTATGCCATTAACAATTCTGCTTATCAATCTGGTTCTTTAACAATTCTTTATTGATTGCTGCTGTTATTCCATGTTGGTGAAATTTGGCCTACACAGGTTTTCAGTGGCAACTATGTCAAACACATGACACTCTTAATTCTGTACTGTGCTGCATTGATATGCTTCTAAAAGTTGCTGGTGATTCCACTTACTGGAAGTTGTGCAGTAAGTAGCTTTTTGTTAAGAATTAAGCCACTATTCTGACCACCTCTGACCCCTGCGTGTTGAAGGAATTTTTAAGGGAATTGATAAGAAAAAAGACTAATGATATCAGTTCCTTGAAAGAGTTATTGATTCTCAACTGGAGCTGGTTTTCGATTCCCATCCCTGGTGTCTTTTGTGAACATGTAAACAAAGAGACGTTCATTGGGCGACTTTCTATTTTGAAGAACTGCAGCTACAGCTTAAGATGAACTGTAGTGCAAAACAGTGAGCTTATATAAATCAGTCAGTATCTCATCCTGCTGCTTGTCAATGCTCTGATTGAATATGGTCTGTTGATGGCAGTAATGTACTGCTGCAGTTTTTTTATTTTTCAGTTTTGATGCTGATGTGTGTGAAACTTGGAGCTGCAGTTTTGTTACAAGTTACTGCCAGGTCCACTATATAACATTTAACATGGTAGGTAGTTGATGAGGTGGAAGGAACACAACAACAAGCAACATGGCTGTAGAATTTGACCTGTAAAGAAACATGTCACTTTTTCTATCCCTCTTCTTTTCTTTCTCCTACTCTGTGTTTGTGTGTGCTATTTTTATTGTTACTAAAATTTTTGCCATTTGACAACAGTGTTATTTGATATTGCTCGTTGTGCTGGCAGCTGTGATGGCAGGAATCACCAAGTTATTAATCAGTAATATTAAAAGATATATGGAGAGTCTATCAATCCAACACCTGACTAGAAATGAAAAAAAAAAAAAAAAGTTAACATACTTGCTGTGTGTTACCTTATCTTAATAAATAAAATGACAAGTTTTGTCTGTTGATTTGTTGCATTACTGTACGGTTATTTATTTAAAAATCTTAAAAAAATAAGTCTTATGCCAAAGTGATTTCTCTTAAAAATAGAAACTCAGAGAAGCTGAAAATTAAAAAAAAAAAAGGAAAATAATTAGATCAGGACAGTTGGACATATTTTCATTAAATATTTGCTTGAAGGTCACACAGCTGAATAAAACAGACTGGAACACAGGCATCACTTCTTGGCAACAAAAACATTACACATAGTCTCTTGCACTGATTTTACTTAAACGTTAGCGGTTGGACCAAAGAAAGCTTGTTCAGATCTGCTGCACCTTGAAAAATAGCCAAGGCTGTAAGGCACTCCAACTAAAAATGTGAGGAGGATTGATCATCCCCAGAAAATATTCCACCCCCCGTTTGAAATGGTCATGGCCAATGGGGTTTGACTGATTTTCTTGTGCTATAATAAACAAACAAACAAACAGATTTTTCTGTTAACTCTAGCAATAATAGAAAGCAGCTCATCCCTAGAGTGGTCTTTCTGCATGACATACTGCAGGAATCCAGTAGCACTTGAGAAGCCATCTGTATATGGATGGATTATTTTAGCCCAGCAGATAATGAGCATCAACAGGGAACACTTTGGCGACACAGTCACTCTCCCAAAATCAACATTTTGTTTGGAGCTCTGTCTCCCTCTAGCAAAATATTGATTAGAGCAACTGTTTCTTTGCAGTTTAAAGCCTCCAACCCCCACAAATCATTTGTCATGATTCTCAGGGGATCTGTGTGTAACTGTGAACATGCACATATATGGTGGTCAACCCTCATTAACCGAAGAGATTGCTTTTACTTCACTGATTGTTTCACTGCTTACATGACCGAGTGTGTGTATTTGCTGCTTTATCAGATGCTTGACTGTGAATTACAGAGGATCACTATATGACTTTAGTGAGATTGGAAGAATCAACAGGTTGCAACAACAATTCAGAGTTTAAATGAAAGTCAAGTGATAATAATGTAATTTTCCCTCTTTCTGAGGTTGTTGTTATAGGTAGAGGTGTTACAGTATTAAAAGTTATCTCTCTGACCCTCATGCTCCCGCCAAAACAAGCCTGTGATGGCATTTTCAACTCATGGTTGTTTATAAGATCAGGACAAGATGCTTTATTACTATTTCCTTCTTGCATTTGGCTCTGCTCTTTCAAACCAAAAATGTGCAGTTTTGATTTTAATTATAGCCAAACATGTGTCACGTTCTAATCACAACCATTGTTAAATTTACAAGGATGAATTTATTTTAATGTGATGCCTGGTAACCACAGTAAATACATCAATATGATTATACTTTGCTTTACTGTTTAGTGGTAGGAGTAGAGGAAGATCAAGATAAGTGGAGGGGGACTACAATGTAGGAGAAAGAAAAGCCACTGTATGTCTCTAATTTTGGCTTCTTAAGAGACACATCGGCCAGAATTGATAAATGTTATTCTCAAAGGTCTTTCTGCTTTAATGTCGGTGCAGGATTGACGTACTCTAATACCAAAAGGCTGCTAAATACATTTAAAAAAGATCCCTTCACACACGTTTGTTAACCTGTAGCTGAGTAAGAACAGAGTGGAGATAACTGAGACTGAGTTTGAGTTACATTGCTACATACAGAGCACTTAATGTGATCTTTGACAGTAATAAATAGCAAGAAAAATGTTTCATTTTATTTGTGTGAGCAGCAGTCTGCCCAGTTTCTAGGCTGCTGTATGTGAGGGAAACACTTGTGTCTGCACACAGTATTTGTTGATGGAGATGGGGTTTGCTCTTTAATTAGCCACAAATTTAGCCTGTTATTTCTGCAACTTCTGCTTTGGTGCAGACAAATAAGTCTCCATTCTGCCTCCTGACACGATGGAGGCTGATGTGAGGATGTTTAACTCTTTTGTTGTCCATGTAGAGGATAAAATACGCCAAGAGATGCTAAACTTTAGGGCGTGGAAACATAACTACAGTCACTGCTGCTAAGCTACTTTGTTTTCCTGACACTCTGTGCACCTGTTTTATGAAGCTGCTCTGTCAGAAGCCCATGTCACCGTGCTTTTACGTAAAAGCGCTGCAATGAGGTTCTGTTGTATTTTTATCTAGAGACATTTAAATTTGTTCCGCAAGGCTGCAGTATCTGTGTCAAATCACACTGCAATATGACTTGGATGTGCTCGACACTGCACGTGCCCACACAAACATAAAAAGGCAGAGACACTCACTCGCAGTGCTCCTGTCTCCTGCTGAATCCGTGTGCCTTCCTCTCTCCAATAGTGCTTTCTAGTTTAGGATTTTTGTTTACTGAGGTTGTATAAGGTTCATTTTGATTATAAATACAATAAACCATGTAAAGCAGCTGGATTCACCTGATCCCTGGCAGATCCAACTAGAAAGCCTTCAGGCTGGAATGAATGAGGTCAGTCTGTAGAGGCACTGACAATCACTGTCTTTTGAGGAGTGAGAGGATGGAGCTTTGAGTGTGATGACAGCGACTTCAAACTTGTAAACAATAGCTAGCTGCCTGTGAAGAGATGAGTATGAATGCTGCTATAGGGGCAGTTAAATCACACCCTGACAACATTTCTTCATCAAATGAAGATCAAATACCCCCCCCCCCAAACCCCTTGGTAGCTTCATCCTTTTACATAATCTGACTTGCCCATAATGAACATGACAGACAGTCCAATCATCTTTTGGTTTTGTATTTGAAAGGTTATACCCTCCCTAAACACTTTATATGGGTTGTTGCCCAGATGAACTTGGGAAGTACTTAATATCCTGAAGACATATGGAACAGTCTATCTGATGTGTCACATCAAAATACATTAGCTACAGTGATTTTGACCTGCTCTGCCCCTGTAAGGAGGGAACTGACATGGAACTCGGGCTATCTATTGCCACTGAGGGGGCCAAGAGCTCTGTGTAATTTAGTGAATTTTAGGTGACCGCTAACTAGGGCTGGGAGATGTATTGAGTTTTTGAAAAATATTGATGTATTTTCAGACAAGAATTAAGTCTAGGCAATACTGTATCAGTGCAGTTGTGCTAAACTTAATCTGAAAATAAAAAATATAGGCACTTTCTTGGGATTAAGATCTCAGACAAACAGCAGAATGTTGTTTTTATTTTCAGAGAATGCCAAAACTGGTGTCATAAAATTTTGAGCTTGGCAAATCTTTTACAATAACAACAGAAAGTGGAATAGGATGACTGTAAAAAGATGAGAGCTGTAGCCATCTGCACCGCAACAGTCCTCGCTTTGAGCTTCATTATTGTGTTTTTTTTAAACACATTTATCTAGAAAAAAAACTTTATATTCAGCCATTTAGCTTAAAAAAAATAGCAAGATATGAATTTTTGTTCTTGTCATCCAGGCCTATGGCTAAAAACAACAAAAAATAAACCTAGGTTGACTTTTCACTGTACATAACATATTGCTAATGCTTTACTTGTATACCAGCAAGGCTGTTGGTTTTGGTTTTACTTAAGTCTTTGAGGAAGGGCGCCTATCCAGTATGCTAAAGCTGTACCAAAACAAAGGGGCTTTCGAGTATAATCATCCCAACAAAATGTTAAAATGTTTGTTGTCCCCTAAAATTGAGCCCTTGGCCCCATTTGCAACAATCTATAAGCCTATCTTCTATACTGGTCCTCTCCTCTTGGTGGCAATGCTGATCAGAATCACTGTGGATAATTTGTTTACCATTGACTTTAACCTCATGCAGTCTGACTTAAAAAATGCTTTACTACTCCTTTAAGTAATGGTGCTGCAGTATAACAACTCAGAAGGGAACAGATCTAATTGAAGATCAAAGAAGCAAAACTTAAAGTGATCAAGGTGTTGCTAAAGTCTTGGATTTGCACAGACAGCATCCACCATGCATGTTTTGATGAGATCTTGTTGTTCTTTGATGCATAAAGGAGTATGTGATAAGACGGTATGGAATCCCAGCATTTTAACTATAAACTTTAATTTAAATAGCAGCCAAACACTGAGATGGCTGCTGTCATTGGGACAGTCGAATTAAAGGTATGTAATTTTGTACAAGGCAGCATCACCACATGTTGTGACTGGGCTGTATTTTGTGCAGCTTTGGAGAGATTTGACACAAGTTTAAGGTGCCAAAATTTTAATTCAGATTTTCACAGCAAACATGGTCTCTTAGAGATGAGTTTGCTACTTAATTATTAGTCCTAGTTACAAGGTTCAGCAGGCAATAACTTGGAAATAAAGGTTTGGCACTGTTACAAGGAGCAGGGTAAAAGGGTATTGATCATGCACTAGGTCTACTCCATCTTAGAAGAGTTTGCATGTATAAGGAAGAAGCTTTCATATATCCCCATACTTTAAAAAACAAAACTTGAATATAGAGCCTTAAATTTGGAAGTAGATTTCAGTAAATGCCAATCATTTGCTGTCCATCGTGTGGCATTTTTGACAAAACAACATTCACACTTGGAAGCAGAGCAGCAGGAAGCTTCTTTGAGTGACAAGCAGGTTGGAGAAATGGCATGAGGCATCCGTGGCTTGACAACCCTTGCAGAGACAAGTTTCTGAGTTTTCCTGGAGAGACAAACATGTTGGATTAGAGGCTCTTGCAATTAAAATTAAACAGAATACTTTTACTGTAGTGGAAGGCCAGGACAGTGTGTTCTTCTGGCAAAAATATCAATGTGGCTATGTTTCTGACAGCTTTGAAGCGTTAGGTCTTTGCCAACTACATGCCTCAGTAGAAAATACTGTTTAGTCAAAGTTATTGACTGTTCGGGTTGAGGTCAATTGATTTATGTACCGTGTCCATCATTTGTCATGTATATTACTTGTATGTTGTTTGCCCTATTTTGCCTCTATATTTAAAGTGAGTTGTATTTCACAGCAGAATCAGAAGCTGCCAATGCTTTACAGTCAACCCTCTTAATCATAGTCAGTCTTTCTATTCCTTTGTACTCTGTTCTATTCTGTTATTAGCTCGGGCTGCAGTGATTGTTTTAACTCAGCAGATTAGACATGCTACACCTCATCTTTGCAGAGAGGGCAAGTGGCTGTTGTTAACAGAGATAAGGAGCATGACATTGTGAACAACTGACAGGATTGGCTGTCATGGCGGCTCAAATCACAGGCCATATACATGTGTTTGAACTGGAGAGATGTGGCTGCTTGTTACACTCCTTACCTGTGACAGTCAGGACCTACAGGCTCTCCATCCACACACACATACACACACAGATGCACACATTCAGAACACTTCAGTCTCTACCGTTCAGTTTGTAAGGCAATAATCTTTTGTTATATTTTGTAAAGGGTAAGTTTGCATTGTTATGCATCTTTTATGAGAAAAAACTTGGAGATGCACCATCTGTTCTTCTCATTTGCCTGTCATTAGCTCTGTAGCTTGTGCAACAAAAGATGCCATTCTGCAAAACAACAAACGGTGCTTCTACTGAAAAAGTCAAAAGGCAAATTTGAAACATTTTAGTGAAAGTTGAATATGAAATGCTGGGAGCACATCGCTAATGCAGTTTTAAGAATTTATTCATTTTGTGAAGGTTTGTGTTCTTGAATTTGTTTTGGTAGTTTAGAATATCAAATGATTTAAATCTCCTTAAAACAGTGTTGTGTTTATTTATTAGATAGAATTTTATTTAATGTGGTACACTTGCTTAACAAGATATTGATGGTCAATATTGATAAGTGATATTGTTTCGAACTCAGGAATGGCATTTGACATCAGATTTTGGTTGTATCAAAATTGAAATAGACTGTACATGTTTACAAAGACACACAGCACAAGTTTAGTCTATATTCTTACTTTATTTCATCCTGAGTTATCAAGTTTTCAGACAGTGTTTTGACAGCTTGTTGTTCTGGCTATATGGTTTGCAGTTTCTCATTTTTGATTAATTTTAAACAAAATATACTGTGCTTTGTAATCCTGACTCCAAGATATTGTGGATATCTTGGTAAAAATACAGCCCTCTTAAGCAGACTTCGATGCAAACTAAAGAGGATGGGTACCAGAACCCTCTAAATTTCCAAAATATTTGGATTCAGTAAGATCTGTGAGTTTTGGCTACAAGGGCACAAACCTTGCAGAGATAAACCTTAGTTAGGATGCTGTCATCCATCAAAGTATTACTTATATGGATCTGCTGTGCCACCATAGCATTATTTATTTGTGACAAAGCACTTACACAGACTTATTAGAAGAAGACTAGAAAAAGACATCTCATCAGACATAGGTTAAAATCTCAGCCACATTTTTACCATAATAATAATAATCATGTAGGCAAATTATTTTAATACAAACAGTATTTAATAGACAAACAACAGGGGAGAGCACCCCATCCACCCCTGCCTTTAAAGAGACCAAGTAGAGCAGAACTCTGTTTACTTCAATCATTATTTTTATAGTAAGAGAGGAGGATGGATGTCACCATGAACTCAGTGATTGATCATTGGTTTGATCATGTTTGCAGAACACACAGTTCATTTCTGAATATCCGTGATATCATTCATAGATTTGTAAGTAAAGTTTTCCTATCATTACACTGAATCAAGAAGAGGTGGCAGAATAACTAATTTGAAAACTATTGTTTGGGATTGCAACAAACAAGAAACAAACAAAAAAAATTGTCAAGCAGCTGCGACAGAGGGGGGCATTTGAAAGTGATGCTGCAACATGAAACATGTACATTTAGAAAGTACATCAGTCAATTCTTAGGTTTTATTTTTTAGGCAAGGATTTGATTTAAGTGGAATAAAAACATGAAAAATGTTGTCTCTGTAGAGGACTAGTAGCAACTCTTTTTCCCTCCCTTTTAGAAACGCTTAGATCTGATGGGTTGGTGAGGCTACTGGAGGCTACTGGAGGCAATGATAATGAGCTATGGGCTGATTGGCTGCACAAATGATGTCTGATTGGAGGGTGAAGGAGGGGTTACAGGACATGGAGCAGACTTTTAGAACAGCCGTGCCATCTGCCTGTGACAAACCAAAAACACACATAGATTGAGGCTGTATAGCTATGACATAAAAAACCTCAGGAAGTGAAAAACAGAACATTTAAAGGGGTATTCTCTTTAAAGATGTATAGTGCATTTCTGAGTTTAGTAAAAGGTGTTCTGTTCTTCTGCTCCCTAAGCCACTTCTAACAACATCAAAAGCAAGGATTTATTGATTTTGCAGGACATGGGACCTTTGAGACTGGATTTTTGAAAGGTAAAAATCTCAAGATGTCAAGATTTGTATTTTAGGTCCTGCAACAATTCCAGTGATTAGGCTTGTCTTGTTTTGTGATAGTTATTTTCATGTCAAGGATATAGCTGTTAGAGTTGTACTTTGCTCATTTCTAAGTCACGCTTTATGCTGTCTTTGTCAAAGGGGGACAAAGTCATACAGAAAGTATATTATGAAAGGTAGGAGTTTGGACTGCTTGAAGTAAGAGTGAGGGCTACTGTTGCCCCTCCTTGTGAGTATGATTGAAGGATCAGTCCGAGAAAGACCCCATACTACATTGTTTATATTTATCATATGTTTACCTTTTCAGAGGCACATTTAATTCCTCAGTTAATCAGACATTGTTATACATCATTGTTAACTTTGCAGCTGGATCTGCCTGATTTAATAGCATCAATCTTGCCAAGCTTCAATCTGCAACGTTTGTTAGCAGTCTGGAGCTGGACGGCCCAGTCAGTGTCCTTTCGAACAAGAAGGGGTGGGAGCTTAGCACGAGACAACAGGAAGTGATTGCTTATACTGAGATTATTATAGATGCTAACAGCTTCAGTAGCATATTTTTCAGTTCTGGACTGCATTACTTTATTGAATGAAAAAACTGATAACTCTACAAACTTCTCTCTGGAAAGGATATTTTTACCCCACTTTGGACATGGTTTGAGAAAAGTTTGTTTTACAAGGTGGCTTACGTTCTGTCCTTTACACCCCTGCAGTAGCGCCAACTTCTCCATTATGTGATGGGCCCATAATAAATGTGACTGACAGAATGATCGTCCAATCACCTACCATAAATGCTATTGAAAGGTTCTGCCCATTCCCAAACACTTTCTATAACCTCTTACCCAGATGAACTTGTGAAATCTATTGAATGGTTCATCCGGTGTGTCAGGTTACTTTCTTATATGATTCTCCTGCAATGTATCAGCTATCTCAGAATCACTATATCACAATAGTATTATGAGTTACACGCTGGGCGAGGTATTGTGTGTTTCGTGCAATTCCCAATGTCATTGTTCATGTTAAGTACTCAGAAGAGCAGCTTTTCCAAAACCATCTGAATACTATAACAGAGCATGAGTGTATACTTCTGCCAAAGCTGCAAGGACTTCTGGATTTGTTGTTGTAATATCAGGCAACGTAGGAAATATAATCTGAAATCAAATTGAACTGATATCTGTATTCACATAATTCATGACCAGGCTTGTGCAACATTTAACCAAAACCTGGTGCAACATTTTTTAATCCCCTCCATTTGAATGAAATGACAAACAAAAGGGAAGTAGGAACCTACTTTAGTGGCAGAAGTAATTATTTTGAAGGTGTAAGAGAGACAGGAGGCCTCCTAATCAGTTTGTCAGCCTTAATAAGACCTTGTGCCTGCTGAGAAGGAGTAATCTACTGGAAACTGATTTGACTGATGAACCTCCAAATAAACCACCAGGCCAGTGAATCCATCAAATTATACAGTACATTATCACAGTGTTATTAAAGCGATCACTGAGGTTAAAGCACAGAACGTGTCTGTCATAACTCTGGCAGTTAGTCTGTCATGATACACACATTAAGATTATTTATGGTCCCATTACAGCCTCCTCACCATGCAGGTTGCACTTGCTCTACTCACTCCTTTTTAAAACCTCAATCTAAAATAATTTGATTCAATAGCTGAATTTGGGAGGCACAGTTTTAAATGAAATGCAAAAGATTTTATTTAAAATGTATTTTGATAGGCTATTGCCAGGTACTTTAAAATCCCTACTGTGAAGGTCATTCAGCAGGGATAATGTTTAAATAATATTCTTCCATATTCAATGTCAAAATGAATTTCCCTTCTCTGATTTAGTATCATCTTTATTCATGGAACACATTGAACCTGGCCTGAATGAGATCAAAGTGAACTTGGTGTAGGGCTGGGAAATGTATTGAGTTTTGAAGTTATATTAATGAGCAGTATGGCTCAAGAGACTGTTAATCTAGTTTGTTCTGTGTTAATAAAACTATATATGTTTGATTAGGAATGGGAATCTTCCCACAGGGGCAGAGCTGGCCATTTGCTTTATTAGCAAATATATTCACTAGTGCAATGGGCCTTTAGCAACGCATATTAAAAAGACCAAAACTATCCCTTTAACCTTAGCTTGTTTGAAGTCATTATATAGCTAAACTGGACTGTTCCTGAATGGGAGTGTCATGCTACCATCCTGTATCATGCTTACTGCTCCACACACTCATTCCATTTCTTTTGTTAATATCTGAGGGCATTTCAGAGGCAAGGCAGCATTCATTCAAATGTGCAACAGTGACAGCTGTGTTGCGGTTGGAACAGAGGATTTGACCAGGATTTAAGGCCTTTATTGACACAAAAAACATGGGAAAATAAGTTTTATGGATCTATAAATCTGGTGCTGCCAATTTACTTATTCAACTTAAACCACTGAGCCTGCTTGTCCCCCAAATCTCTGTCAAAACCAATAAAATGGCAGATTGGGGCATTTAGGACTAGGGCTCGACCAATTTATCGGCCGGCCGATTAAGTCGGCCGATTATAGCCCTTTTCAAAGTATTCAACGTTGGCCAGAGTTTTGCCGATGTAACGCCGATATATTCTTAATTTCTCATAAAACAGTAAAACTCTTTTTGGTGTCCAAGCTGCGCAGAATGATGACATAGCGAAAGATGGCAGTGTGCGTTGTTGCAGCGGCTCTGAGCTCTCTACTGTTGCCGTATGTATGGATGATGGAGTGTATGGGGCAAAACTCGCCTACACTCACACGGAGTTGCTGAATGATGTTTTTGCCTGCAAGTCCGACATTGCAAGTGACTTTCAGTGGTCGCACAATATATCGCTGAACATAGCAAGACCACTGGGCTCTCTGCTAGCTCGGCTACGGAAGCAGCCTCACAGAGTGGCACTGCCGAACATTTTCCTGACCATCTGTCGTTCACAAAACTGACGAAATGGACCTTCTGATGGCAGGGGGGATCGGTTTATTCGTGACTGTTCTATGATGATTATTACCGAAACCTGGCTTTACCTGCTTGTCCCCGACGCTGCAGTTGAGCTAACTAGCTAGCTAGCTAGCGTTAGCTTAGCTCCCCTGGAGCTCTACGACGTGATCAGCTCATCCAGGGGGAGCCTTCATCATAGCTAGGAACTTTAATCAGTCCTGTTTAAAGAAGTTTGTGCAATATGTGCAGTGTCCCACAAAATAGTTTGATTTCCTCACAGATATTTCCTCATGTGTATCATAAAAAAGTGGTTCTACCTGCAATAAAACCTACTTCTGATGCACTCTGGGACTGAAAGGCAGATGTGACAAGCCAGAGTTCATAATTCATCTATATATTTACATTTTAAATAAGGTTATTTATTTTATTTTTCAGGAATTGACTGCAGTTCTGCCCACTATTTATTTTGTACTTGAAGGTTCTTTGCTCTTGAAATTTGTAGAGTAGAAAATAAAAGAGGCTTATGAAAAAAATGTTGTTGCTTTCCTCTCAATGACCCGTTTATAACTTTTTAAAAGTTGTTCTACCTGTACTATAACCTACCTCTTATTTTCATCAACAAGAAGTACAAGATCAAGAGTGACTCTATTTTAAGGTTATATAATTAATTTCCCAGCGGTTTGATGATTTTCTGCATGTTTTTGTACCTGAAAATTACTCTGTTGTAAAGTTAAACAAATACTTAGTGACAAAGTATTGTAAAACAGTAAAATGTTCTGCCTGTAATTCATATATTCATTGTTGTAAGTGTTTTGGGACCACATTTTTTTAAAAATTCACTTTATATCTATTTTTAAAATTAATCGGCCAATTAATCAGTAATCGGTACTTTTTTCTACCAAACATCGGCATCGGCATCAGCCTCAAAAAATCCATATCGGTCGGGCCCTATTTAGGACATCTTTCTTTTTTTCCTGTTGTATCTTACTAGTATCAATATTGTTGAATATTTACCACATGTATGCTTCAGTTTAAAATTCTGATGTTTTGGAAATTATTTTTTCTACTAAAAATACATATTTTTGAATATTGTGTATCGGGTCGGTCAGGGCCTTTCTGTGTGGAGATTGCGTGTTCTCCCCGTGCATGCGTGGGTCCTCTCTGGGCACTTCCTCCCACAGACCAAAAACATGCTCATTAGGTTAATTGGTGACTCTAAAATTGCCCTTAGGTGTGAGTATGAGTGTGAGTGTGAATGGTTGTACGTCTCTCTAGGTGGCCCTGGTGACATGTTCAGGTTGTACCCCACCTCTCACCCAAAGTCAGTTGGGATAGGCTCCAGTCTCCATGGATGGAAGGTTCAACTGAAAAAGATTGAAGTATAATTTTTGGTCTACATTGCATAGCCCTAAGGAAAGCTGCTACTGCAAACCTCAAAAAAACATCACTAAAAGGGCCCTGTCCTTCATTCTAGCATTTACTGTGTTGAAAATACACACACTCACTGTTATATTACAGCCATGATGGAATCTGCTAATCATGATTGCTTAAACCCTCGTAAAGTAGGTCACAGTGACAGAGGTTCAACAAATTAAAAGATCGCTGAGTGTGCAGAGTGACATGATAAACATGCAGTTAAGGGACCGTCTGCCCATATGGTGGGCAATTATATCTCAGTTTAGGCTCTGTAATGGTGATGGAGAGTGAGAGAGCATTCGAAAAACACACTGTGCATGACAGGTAAATGACCCATGTGGTCAATGTGTATTACAGGATGATCCACTGTAGGTAGAGCATTTCTCTGTCACGATGTCTTTCCTCATGCTTTTATTTTTGTGTTCTTCTGCCCCTCTTTCAGTATGATAAAATAAGCTATTATGACTTTGTGTACTTGGACTAAATATCCTCTCTGCAGACGTATTGTAGGGCCTATTATGTGTGCATTCAATTTTACTGAATGAACTCGTTACAATCAAAGAGTCATGTGGCAAGTCCTGACAATTATTTTGCTCAGGGAACAGTTACCTCAGCTCTGGCAGTGTCATACAGCACAGCCATCTGCAGCCCACATGTCAGAGAGCAGCGGCCAACATGGTGGCAGACAATCGGTGAGGGAGGCTTGGAGCAGCAGCCGAGCTCTAAACACGCTGGAATCAATTTGCATGAATTGGATGAACAAAATGGCCATCAACACGTTTCTGTGTGCATGTGCATGCTATAAACGTGGGGTATGTGTGCACAGTAGCAGTTTTATTTTCTCCATGTATTCAGCGGTGGGACCCTTTAGATAGATTCACTGACTGTGAAGGTCTCTAAGTTATTCATGGCCTGCAGGGGGCCATCATTCTTATACATTTCACTGCACCATTTGCTCCCATTTAACATCGCTCAAGTGAGGTAATGACAAAAGTCAATATGTAAAAAGGAACACAGAAGCACCGCAGGATTGCAAATGTTGATCCACACATTTGTCATGTGTTTCCAGTTAAATAATGTTATGTAAGCATTTGTATGAGGTATTTCTTACAGGCAGGGACAGATCACCTGTAAAGATCAGTGACTGATCACCCATGCCATGTTGAAACTGACTCGTAGTGTTGAAGGGTATTTTTCTAGGATGCAAGCGGCCAATCTATTGGGTGACATTTCTCAAACTCTGCACATTTGTTTCAGCGGGAATATTCCCTGACACCTTACTGTGAAGGGAAAAAATGCTCCATGTGTATCAACAAACACACACAGACACCAAGACAACACAGGGCCTCATGCACCAGAAGCCATCAAATAGCAAATGATGGACAATCTGTCAAAACTTGCGAACGTCTCATTTGTCTGGGAATTAAAACAAGGAGACAGCTGAGGAGTCTCCGACAGCAATCTATTCCTCTGACAATATTCCTCCACCACTTGTATGAGCCAAATGATTATTTACAGCCTGCTGTCGGCTCAGAATGTATGAATAAATTCATTCCAGGGCTTTGGACTGCAAAAGGTGCAAGAATAAACTTGCACGCCTCCCATGCACATGTTTGAGTTATTGATCCTCAGATGAGGATCATGTTCTGGTTTTTGATCTCCTCATGATCCAATCACAAATAAAAAAACTACATGACCAATTTATTTACTTATATTTTAATAATTTCTCGTTTTATAACTTTTTCTTTGATTTATCATCGTCATTAGCTTCTTTTGATTCTGTATTACATCTCCAGCATGTTGTGTCTTTTCTTTCCCTGAGTTAGCTGACGGCTAGCGTTGGTTTATATTACCTGTGTTGCATTTTGCAAGCCTGATAAAGTCAGACAACAGTCTCTGATCCACTGCAGCAACCCTTTTGCAAAAGCTTGCCCTCAATAATCTTTTATCATGTAACAGTTTAGAAGAAAATCAGGATTGCTGTTTTCTCCCACAGATAAAGCAAAGATCAGCCTCCCCATTAAATAATTACCAGCATGACTGATGATTGGCTTTAATGGGCTAGAGTGCTTTGGTCCATATATGTAGTTTATCTTTGTTTGATGCAGTTCACTTTCTTTAATCAGCTTTTCCTGATTCTGCCTGAAGACACAAACAGTACAATTTAGCAGAAATGCTAAACCTGTTAACAAAATCTGGGGATTATGGTTGCAGTGTCACTAAATTTGGAAAGCAGCTTCGCCGTTATCTGATGCAATCTTTTGCTGAGCTCAAAACTTAAGACCAGATGATGCTGGGTGCTTAGTAATGAGGTCTCTGCATTTGAAAATACTTTTCTTCAGCCAACACTAAATGCTGCTCAGTTAGAACAAAAGTCATAATCATGTTTTTTTTTTAATCAATATTGACATGGTCACAGAATGAAGGCAGTTAAGAATGCAAAAGTGGGTCCAGCCAGGCACAGGCAAGGTGTACTGAGTAAAGTGGCCTGTTAGAGTATATTCAGCTCTGCTAGAAACTGGAATGATTCAATTAATTACCTCCGCCAAGGAGGTTATGTTTTTGCAAGGGTCTGTTTGTTTGTTTGTTTGTCTGTTAGCAAGATTACGCAAAAACTACTGGATGGATTTACATGAAAATTTTAGCAGAGGTGTGGTTTGGTCCAAGGAAGAAGCCATTACATTTTGGTGCTGATCTGCATATTTGTCTGGATGCAAAAAATTCCAAAAATTTCCTAAAAAAAAAATCCCATAACTTAACATTGGGCGGTATTTACAAAAAAAAAAAAAAAAAATCATATCTCTGACATCACTTTATGGATTTGCTTAAAAATTTACAGGATAATATGTATAATAACTCTATCATCAAGCTAAATTTCATCTGGATCCCATGCAGATTAATGTCACAGAAAACCACTGAAGTTTATAATGGCAAATCCCATTAATTTCTCCTCAGCTGCTGGGAGGGTTTTGCCCCCTGTACGTCATAAAGGGAATTGTAGTTTATTTGCAAACTGAGGTCAACATTTTTCAAGCCTATGTCACTACATTTCCCAGCTTCCCTTGCAATGCCAACGGAGTAATTCTCCACATTGACAGACATGAGCAGAGACTCGGCCGTCCAATCGGAACGGAAAAGCCACTGAGCTGCTTGGCGGAGGTCTGCGCTCTTGGAGTGCTTCTCTAGTTTGTGGTGTGTCAAAATTGGGCAGCTGTGTAACAAACTTGTCAAGGTATTTGTCTCTGTTTCAGGTTTGATTGTCAAAACTAGTGGATCAGTAGACTTACTGGGATGGGATATATTTCACATGAGTCTGGGAAACATCCCATTGACAGTCTTTTGGTGAGCAGAACCTAAAAAAACTGTATTACAGCTTAGAGCTATGCCAGATAGATCTGCCTCAGGACAAGGCTATGGTTTCACATCACTGAGATCATTTTTGTCTTTTCCGGTTAATCAGTATTTGCCTTCTGTTGCCTTCTTTTAGCTCTATAGTTGCTAAGACTGAGTATGTGCCGTATCTCTCACTGCTCCTTACTTGAATTAAAGCAAGAGCCAATTGTTTTATCGTGATTATCTTGATTTCGTAACGGTGGAAGGCCAAAATGGAAATTGTAATTAAAGCTTTTAATTGTTCCCTTATACATCGTCCTTTGACCTTCAGTGCCCCCATCCCTCAATGGTGGAATGTTGGTGTTTAAGCTAAAGGTAGAAGTTGGTAATGAACTTGGTAAATGATGTGCTTTTGTCTTCTTCCTACTCAAAGCACTTTTACTTCTGAGACCACACAAACCGAGGTCACAGGATTCATCAGTGCTAACAATTTGCATTTTAACACATGTACATGCTGTTGAGTTAGGGCTGTTGCTTTATAGTCAATATTCAAAGATTCATTTGAACTTGGATGGAATTATACATATTTGGACTGTAGGGAGATGTTCGAATTGAAAATATACATTGCAGCAGCACATCAGGATGCCTGGAGGAGTGAACCTTTTCATCCAGCTCGGGGCGCTCTCTGGGTGAATAGACTGTGCATACACTGCATACACTTATGTTTTCTTGATGTCAGTAAATTAAGAGTGAAATAAATTCAGAAACCATGGAGCATAAGCAGCAAAAGCACCCTGACACTGAAACATGCGAGGAGGGCTGTGTGCAAATATCTTGGGTAATACCAGTGATGAAAAAATTTTAAACAGAAAATGGCAATTATGTGCAAAGCAGCTGGTTTACTCTTCATCAACAACAAATCTGTGGGCTCACCTGTTAGCTTTTCACCCAGTTGAGGTAAGGAGGCACCACAGTCCAGTGGCACTTTTGTGAGTAGTAAGGCCATTGCGTTATGTAAAATTTACACATATAAAGTACAGTTTAGTCTGAATGACACATAAACACGCTGCACTTGAGAAAAAGTCTTTAGTTTGAAGGATGTTAACACAGAGCTGAGAACAGCAAGCCCCCAACCCTAAGCTGTTTCATCCAGCTACTAGCGCTGTTCACTAAAGGGGAAAGACGTCCTGATGCCCCTGAGGCAGAAGTGCACTATCTGTAGAGATATTTAAAGCACTCCTGGGGTTGTATGAAACTCTAAAAAGCATAATATGACCTCTATGAATGTGTTTTTTCAATGAATGTCATACAAAGATGAGTATTTTTGTCGTTTTTTTTCCTGTCAGGAAACCTTTTCTTTGCTCTTGTGTTATATTTGTCTGTTTATGCTGCAGCAACTATGTACACTTTTGAAAGTCAGCCAAAAATCTAGTTGTGTGATGTTTGCTTTATCACAGCCGGCAGCCATTAGATAGAACACTTTTGAAGCACACAGAGGAGGAAACTTATTTTTCACACAGCGGATTACAATCAATGCTGCACCGTGACTTCTGGATGCATTAATCAAAAACTCTTAGTGTGTCAGGGGGTTTATTCAAGGGCGACTATTAAGCCCGTATTTATTCGCTTTTGCACTATCTCTGGCTGTCCACATGCATTTGTTATACATAGAAGTCCAGGACGTGAACTTCACAAAGAACGCTTTTAGAGATTAAAATCTGTATTCACTGTTTTCTTGTTAGTTTAATAATTGTTCAGAGATTCTGCCTCTTCTTTCAGGATTTCAAAATCTGTAGGTGCTTGAATATAATTTTGCATTGGCATCTGTCTCCTTGAAGCAACTCATAATAACAATGCTTGAACCCATTGGCTGTGATATTAAAATTTGATTAGCTTTAATTAATTTTTTTTTTTAACACACTAAAACACACAGTGCTAGCAAAGGAACCAATTGAAAAGGTCATTGCATGAATTTTTTTTTGCCAGGGTTGAGATTTTATTATGTTGGGTTTTATTGACACACTGGCTTTTTCTGTTATGTGCAGAAAATAATCTCTGCTCAGATGTCTAGTTTGCATTTGTGTTTGAAAATAGGACATTTCCTTGCCCTGAATACTAACGATACGTAGATTAATGATGTGTGAAAACCCCTGTGTAATACTCCACATCAATCATCACAGTGAATGACTATGACATACACTTAGACACATTAATTAACTTTAAACCTTACATGTAAGTGTGTCAGTGAAGATGCAGAAGTACTGCAGGGTCTGAGGCTGCATTCACACTGCAGATAAAAGTGACCCAAATCGCTTTCTTTACTCAGATCACATCTTTTTTGAGGCATTGTGAAAAGCACAGGTTAGGTGTGACCTGATCTTTTCAAGTCTTTGTTTGGCTTCTTGTGTGGATTCAGATCATATACGGATCGGGTCTTTTGCCACATGACCTCAGTCCAAACTGCCAAGTCTGCTACTGGTATGTTATAGTAAAACACATACCAGGAAAAAAAAACAAAGCTTCATTGATGAATGCATCATTAACTGAAAGATACAAATTACACTGCGAATGCACACATCTTTACAAATGCTGATAAATTATCTGATAAATGACTTTAATGAATTTAATAAATAGCATGCCTTACAGTTTAAACTTAATGTTTAATAAGCTCTGATGGTACTTGGAGCACAACAGGGCTTTTAAAAATTAAGCTTTATGTTCACAGTTAAATTTACTGCATAAAAAAGGAGCACTCAACTTTATACCTGATATCTACAAAAAGTCTTCAAGAATCGCTGCTTGGTTATTTTCTGGTGTAGCTGTGTCAGATTTGTCACAATTATGTTTTATTTAAATAGAAAAAAACCCTAAGCAGGGAACACACTACACAGTAATTGTCCCGAGTTTTGGCTTGGATCCCAGCCTCCTTCCAAAGTCAGCAAAGGCCTGGTTATCTGGGGGTGCTAAAGATTATCTAACCAGATTGTCCCGTGGTGTGAGGTGTGTTAAAATACATTTTATTGTTTCAGAAGAGGCAAGGGGGCTGCCCCAACTTGAAATCACAAATATACATGTTTAATATTTAGAATCAGAAATCCTTGTGTGTAGAGTGCACCGAGGGCAGTCAAGCACATCCTCTGTGTTTTGTCACATGGTGCAGATTTACAGCAAATTAGGGAGCGAGGTGGCTGAGGCAGGAAGCAAACCTAGTAATGGCAATGAGAATAAAGGCAAAGTATGAAGTTAGACGGACGTCAGACTAGGAGGTCCAAATTGTTGATTTGTTGCAAAATATGACTGTCTGTACAGGGTTAACTGCAGATTGTGTATAACAAACTGATATTGGAGGAGCTGGAGGGAAATGATAACTGACAAGGATGTCATAGGAAGCTAACCACCAGCCACATTTAGCCTCAGTTTCTCCTGATGTTGTCCACCATGTTTGTTTACTCTAAAGTCACATTTGATCATGCAGTATTACAAACTATAAGAGTAGAGGCCCTTGTTGGTGGTGAGTGAGGCTGTTGGTGTGTGGTGTGCTGTGATGTTTCTCTTTCTGTGGCACACCACACACTAAAGAGCAAATCTGCCAAATTTTGTCTTTATGTGTGGGTCTTTCACAGTTTCAACATTGGGTAAGATTCTATAAATCTTTGTGTGCTTGCCAGGCCTTAAATATTTGTTGCTCTCTGTCTTTCCTTCTCCCTGTTTCCCATCAGCTCTCGAACTTTACGATCAGGTGATCTGATTGGTCACTGGGGAGAGTTTCATGCAGGTTTATTTTTAATCTAAAACACCTTCACCAGAACAGTTTTTTTTCAGGGTTTAATTGTTCAGGATTATGACCAGCCCAGATTTATGTCTGATAAAGGCCACATTTTAAAGAACCCATATTTTGACTTATATCAGGTTCATGTGTTCAGTTTGATGAGTGTTAGAAACTGTTCACAAATAAATGTTCAGAAATCCCTCCAGTTTTCACAAACCCCCGATCCAGCTTTTTTCTCAGTTGAGCTCTTGCCCCTTTAAGGCACCTTCCCCACATGGGCAAAGTCCTCTCTGATTAGTTGATTTGCCTACTCTGTAATTGGTCATTTAAGCTCTGCTAGGTGCCATGATATCAATGACTTCAAATTCCTGCCTCCACAGTGTCCATCAAGAGAAAACAGGCCCTTTGTACAAGTGTAGTTGATGATGCCTGGCATCGCAGTACTTCGTCATGTGGAGGAGACACATAAAACACTGTAAAAGGGCATATACATAGTATTTAAAAAAGCATAATGAGGGCTCTTCAAAGTCTGATGTGAACAGCCAAACCAAAATCATCTGATCTTAATATATTAATGCTTTTATATAGTCTCAGTCTTAGCCACTGAACCTGAAATGGGATAGAATGAATTGAATGGATGAATGTATGGATGCATGGGTTGATGGCATAGAATAGGATTAAAAGATGGATGGATGGATGGACAGATGATTGAATGGATAAGGTAGAATCTTAGAATGGACTAAAAAGAATGGCATGGGTGGAATTGAATAGGATGGATGGATGATTGATATACGGATAATTGGATGGATGGAGTAGAATGAGTTTTGATGTATGGAAGGGATAAAAACGGTTACCCGATAAATGGATGGTTGAATAGATGGATGAAATGACATTGGATGGATTGCCAGATATAAGAATTAATGGATGAATGTAGGACTCAACATTTGTTATATAATTGGAGGGCTGGATGGACAGATCCATGGACAAAGGGGTGGATAGAACAGAATGGGCTGGATGGATGGGCAGACGGATGGATGGTTGAATTCCAAACTGGGAAATTGTGGTGTAAAGGCCCACTTATACTCCCTTTATGTATGAAAATGTATACGTCCTTTTCAAACAACATTGACGTCAATGCTCACATACTTCCATGTGTCCTTTTCGTTGTCATTGCTGTCAACCAATACATCCACCAGGGGGCTTCGAACAAATCTGTCTCGCACAGACCTCCAGTTCTCCTTTGCTACCAACCAACTGATATTTAATTGCTCTCCAATCTCCTCCCAGCTGTTCTTTGCATTTATGTATCCAGGTGTCCAGGCGAAATAACATCATATGGATGGTTGTAATTCTAACTAACTCGCAGAGTTTCTCTTCAAAAAGTTCCACCATTAATATTTCTTCTTCGTGTCTTCATAGAGCTACGTATCGGGTAGTAACAGCAACACTGACCAGTACAGGGCAAGCATGACAAGCATTAGAAAAAAAAAAAGCATTAGAAAAGTAAAATCTGTCATAAGGAACTTAAACAAATAAAGAGGGAAAATAAATCAATCATAAATCCAGCAATGAAACTTAACATTATCAATTAAGTCTCAGATAAGAACCGCAATTACACAAATAAACATTTAGTCTCTTGCAACAAAGTCTTTTTAATGTAATGGGTAAGCTGAAATGTAAACAATGATTTGCTGGGAAGTAGATGTGTAAATAAAAAGTTAACATAATTTTATCATCTTAATCCAACCAATGTCTTAACAACATTTTACCATCCTCCCTCTTGGTTTCCTTTTTTAGTGATACAATCAGTCCACTCTCATAATACAAATGTAAGTATCATAACACCTTAATGAAGTATAAGCATTCAAGAGCAAAAAAGTCACATGTACTGCTAATGGCACTGTCAGGAGGACCACAAGAACAAACATGCTTAACCTTTTCCACAGCACTCGCCTCAGTATCCCCCTGAGCAATGTTAAGCTGATTATCCCTTTAGAAATATGTAGTGCTGGACATGTTGGTTTAAGTGAAACTACATGACCCTTTCAATCATGAGAGTTAATAACCCTACATTTGTCCTCCATGTTTTTGTGACCCACTGCTGTTTACTGCGGATTTGGAGGTTTTATTGAGCACTTAAAGGTGTTTAGTTGCTGATTTTATTACTGATGCTACAACTGAGTGCAGGCTGACATTCTCCAGTGAAATGAAGAAATTGAAATCACTTTTGGAGGACCATCTTTAAGATTTTTTTCTATTGAACTGATAAAATACAGATTAGAAGTCATATTCCATTATGTTTTTTTTAATTTAGTCAGTGTTTATGCTTGAAATCCCCCAGTTCTTTTGTGATATATTGAGTTTGCTTGATGCACTTAAAAAAAATCAGTGTTTCATAAGATTAATAACAAATATGAAAGATAATGGTCTTATCTGTTTGGCTTTTTTGCTGTATTCTTTGACTTTTGTCTTTTTAAGTTTTAGTATCAGTACCTGTGGGCTAAACTTGAAGCAATGTTTACATAAAGAATCAGAGTGTTAGTAACCAAGAAAGAGAATGAGAGGATTGGAATTGGTGATAAAAGTTTTGGGTTTTATTAAACCATAAGAACACAAAAACTTTATGGATACGTGCATGAAATACCAAGCAGAGTACCAATGAACTGCTACCGAAAGGATGAAAGCCTGGACAAATGCAGTGTGGCGTTAATTCTGGCAGGACACGGAGTCAGAATGGCTAACGTGCCAGCATTCCATTGTTAAACAACTAATTCATAGCTTGCCCGCCATTGCTGACAGCCAGCTTTTTACCTCTGAACTGCCATTGGCTCAATGCACTCAGATCACTTTACTTAAGCTGCTCTAGAATGCCTGCTCTTCACTGCAAGCTGCTTTGCAACCCTCCTCCACCCCAGCTCCTCCTTTATGAAAAGTATCTGACGTAATCAATGTATGTTGATATTAATGCTTGCTCTTTGGGGATTTTGCTGCCTCTCTCCTTGCCTTATGCATTCCTTGTGGGCTGCAAAGATTGTACATTTAAAATGAGCAGTTATAGCTTGGCAAGGGTATTTAACTGGAATTCTGTCCTTGTCCCAGTATCCAAGCACCAGAGAAGAGTTGATTTATCTATGGAGGCTCAATTAACTTTTTCTTTCCCTGACAGAAGCTTCCAGGCTGTCAGTGAGCATGTCTTGGAACACCTTTTACTCTGTTATTGGCTTCATTAATGAACAGAAAGGTGTTTTGTACTCCGAGTGTTAAAAGATCTAAAGACCCAGTTAATAATTTTTTTAATGGAATGTAACCACAACAACTTTTTTCGATGTTTTTTACATTTCCGAACCATTTTACTGAGACTACTTTCTCCATGCAGGGGCCTCGGCATCTGGATTAGATTCTTGATTATATTCTAGCTAAAGGGATTATTATTTTTTTTTTTTTAACCATGTTTGTGCAGCCATCGTAAATATTGGAGCACAGTGCTGGGACGCTTAAACATGACATCCACTTCTTGAGAATGGCATGTTCAGACAAAACTCATTATGATGTAAAACTACTAACAACAAAACATCTGGATTAAAAGGGTTATCATGTCAATATCTGGTATAGATCTTTTACAAGAAGCTTCAAAATATGTCTTGACAAAGGACTAGTGTAAACTTTTTGAAAGGGACAATGAATTGGGGAATGCTTTACCCCTTCTCCCCAAAATACACTGCTGCAATTTGTCTCAAAAAATACACTGGTGATAGCATTAATACTGGGGAAAAAGGTGAAGAACCGCTGCACCAGCTCATGGGGAAATGTGATGGCAGATAGCAAAGCAACTTCTTCTATACTAAGCCTTTGTGCTGTTCTACTTCTAGGTCAACGCTCTGGTTGGAGACTTAAGAGCATGAGCAGAACACCTTGTGTGGTCCAACTGACAAGTATGCAAGAGGAAAAATGATCTCCAATTATATTTTCAAGGTATGTCATCGAGAGTTTTGGAACTAACATTTAGAGTTCAGTCAGACTTATATGTTTACATGAGTTTTAGATGTCCAGTTTTAGTTAGACTGACACAATAATTCAAGTTTTTTGACTGCATTATAATGTATTTAGTAATTTGACCTTCCCTAATGATACGTGTTTATCTATTACCAAGTGAGCCTTAAGGACATTAAGTATTACCGACAAACTTTAACTTGCAACATATCTTTAAATGAGGCCCAGTGAGAGTTTCAGAACTAGAAACCTGGACTTTACTGTAGTTCTTTTGCTTGTTCCCTGTCCAGAGTGGTCAGTCATGGACATGTCACTGTTCATTGTCTTGTGGTATTATCTGTGCACTCTACCCCTCCAAAAATATAATTACACCACTTTTATTTAACTCTGTGGTCACTCCAAAAACACATCCATTATTACAGCAGCAGTGTCATTGGCAAATTTCTCATAGTGACTGACTGGTTGGCTCCAAGTCCTGCCCTCAGCTCTGGACTCTCTGACAGTCCATTTGAAATATGGATTTAGCTCAGAGGGACAGAAAGGAGAACTCCTCTCTGTTTATCAGTTCTGTACTAATACAGAGGGGCATCCTGCTACTGCGCATAAGAAAACCACACACCCCTATCAGCTCTCCTTATAGCTTTGACTAATGACCCACCTTGTGCTCTGTCTGTGGGGGTTTAGTGGGAGTTGTGTGTCCACTCGAGTGCGGTCATATGTGGAAACCATAAATATGAAGACAAATGACAAGAATTACAAATGGTCTTGTTTGTTTAGTCTTGGTTTTCCCTCTTTGCTGACAAGTCCCATGTGTTAGAGGAATGACCACGAGCCAAATGAGAACTCGCGTGTCTTTTGTGACATCTTCAGGTGCAATGGATTACATGGGAGACTGATAAATTGGCTGTCACAAAGTGTCATACCTCTCATTCTTTAGCACAGTCACAGGACCCTCTGAGCTAGAGAGATGTATTCATAGTAACTAATTTTTAAAAGGCATTACACTAAAGTAATCAAAGTGAAACTAAGTGTTGCATAATGCAGTGTAATTCTCAATTTTTAATGGATGCTTGGCCTAGAGCCTTGAATTATTTTAAAGAGTAGATTTAAAAGTGTTCATTATTAATGAAGAACACATAAACAAGATACAGTTTTGTTGCGGCATGGAACGTAGGTGTTTTAATTCCCATGTTGCTAAAAACAACAGCAAACAGTGTGCTTAATGTCCAGTTTCCCATTATATGCAACCACAGCATATTTTGTATTGTGCCGTAAAATTCAACACAAAAGCAGAGGTGTGAGGATCAGATAAAACAGGCTTTTTGTCTGTCTTGTATTTGCAATTTTACTGATACTGATGCTTGGCAGCTGTGATTTTATATGCTGTCCCCACGCCAAATATTGCAATACTGTGGTGTATCAATTATATATAAATGTGTGCCTTGATTAGAAAATAGTATAAATAAGTGTATAACTGTTAGGATATATTCATCTTTGTCCTTAAAGCACTAACACCTCATTCAAAGTTGTATGATAGTCTTAGCTCATTATTGCTCTTAAGGTGTACTGCATCTACATGTGTAGATATTTTGACACCTCAGCTCTTCATACTCTGCTTGAACAAATCTCACATTTCACCCAGTTTAGCCCCAATTAACTGATCCTCTACATGCACTAAAGGTCAGCCTCTGAGTCTCAGATTGTACAAGTCCTGTAAGGCATCTTCAAAATACAAAGATCCTTAAACTCACCCAATTATTTCAGGAGCTGCCAAGTAAGATGGATTAATAGAAACTATATATTTTCAAAAGCATCAGCCAGTTTTTAACAAACCCCAGAGTATGTGGATAGTGATAGTTTCTCAGGAATGGTTCACTTTAACAAAAAGTGTCTTATTCAGAAAGGAAGGGTTAATTTTTTTAATTGATCATATTAGCCCAGGTGTGGATTGATAAAAACCTGAATGTTTCGTAGAAGTTCAAGGGAGGGGATACCTGTCAGAACAAGCTAATGTTTGGCATTTAAATGGGACATCAATTGATATGCTGGTGATTGGGTGTGAAGATCAGCTGATTTTCAATCTTTTTGGCTTGCTTGGACATTGCTTACTACTCTTGAAATGATATTGCACCTTGAAAATTATATGAAGGGTTGATATCCATTCAAAAACAGTCATGATTTCATGAAGGGATGAGTAGGATTGGTCGACAAAGTAACAGAAACTCACCCTTAGTAGTTGGCACTAGAATTACTTGTCTGTTAAACTATTAATTAATGTATACATGAATAATTAGGTCTGCAGTGCCAGTCAAATGCTCTGTCTAAACTCAAAGAGGATATTCACACAGAGATACAGAAAAGTTTCCTTTAGCAGAAAAGTTGATAATTTTGTCAGTTGACCATGCAGCACATCAGCATAGACAGCACTTGGCGGTCTCACTGAACTGTAGGATAACAGTAGATTTACTTTAAAGTTGTATGTAGACTGTAGGTGAGACTGGCATGTAACTGCTTAACCAGGGCAACACTCAGCAATTCAGTTTGTCATTGTTTACCTGTGGTCTGAGTGCTTCCATGATTAGTCGTTTTAAACAGATTGTACTTTTTAAGTGTCCTCTTACATCAGATTAGTCCACTTGCCTGGATTTTTTATTTGGGTTTGATCTCCTTAGAAATGAGACGCTTGGGTCATCCCTACTGGAAGAGTACCACAAACCTAACCAGATACCCATGGTGGGACATAGCTTACATACTGTAGAACCCCACATATGCAAAGATTAAAATAAAATCCTGTGAATCCAGTAAATCCTGTCTTTACTTTTCTTCTTCATGCATTTATTTCTTAACCTTTGTGTGCCATGGGTATAGGAAGGTTGTTGTCCTCCCGTTGGCATCCAGGGTTCAAATTTGGACTTTGGCCTCTTTTCAGCATGTCATTTCCCACTCTTTGCCTCCACATTACATCTTGTTTAATTGAGCTGTCCCCTGCCCACTAAAAAGAGAGAAAGAAGTGATTCAGCATTTTCAGTCTTTTAGAAATAAGAAGAAACTGTTTTGAAGCTTTTGCCTGGTATATCACAAGGACTTGCTCTGTGGTATGGCTGAAGGCAGCAAAACAAAGCTTGGAGCAAATCTAGATCACAGATACCTCCATTTATGACTGGTTTCCAGGCCTAGAGGACTTAAATTTTTTGCCTTGTTCAAGCTGATGAGCTAAAGACGACATCTGTCAAACTAAATAAAAGGTTATTACAGACACTTGTCTGGCTGTAGGTAGTATCAGTGCATTTACTGTCTCTCTCTCTCTCTCTCTCTCTCTCTCTCTCTCTCTGTCCCTCTCTCTCTCTCTCACTTACTCACTTTCGCTTGATCATCCAAGTGGTAAAGGTGCACGTGGGAAACCAGACAAAGAAGGTGTCCAGAATGCACTGTAATAGTTCTTGTGCATACTGTCAAATTTTATTCTGGTGTCACCTCTGATCAGACATTACTCTTTCCTTCCTACAGTGTTCAAATGGCTATGGTTAATAAAAGGAGGGGGTGAATAGCAGACTGTGAGGGGAAAAACAAGAAATGAAAGACGAGGGACTCAGACAGTGAACAAATCTTCAGGATGAACCGCAGCCCTCGGTATTCTCTCTTCCCCTCCTTGAAGTCTAACGCTGCACCAGTGCTGTCCTGATTTCAAGTCTCCTTTTAACAATTTATCCACTTCTCTCCTTGTGGAGTAAATTGACTGTCCCTGTGCACCCCCTGTGTCTGATGACTGGGTAGGTGGTCTTGAAATTAATTTGAGCACCGCAGCTTTCATCCCCCCTGCTCCTCTCTCCTCACTGTCTGCTCCTCCCGCCGCTTCACAGGGTTAAATGGTTTTAAGAGATTGCTGGCAGTGGCTGTAAAGCATGCTGACAATGGGAGGCAGGAATGGCGGGCTACATGATAGGGGAGGGGTATACAATTTTTATGCTAATGTTGATGTAATTCAGCTGTTCTGAAGGAGTTTAGATTCTGATCTTACCTCAGCTCTGATCAAACCCACACAGAAAATCCCATCAGCTCCTGCTGACAGAGGACATGTTGGCCACCATATGAACCTGTGTATATGTAAATATATATGTATGTATTTATATATAAAAGGAAAAGCCTGGGCAGCATCCTCTAAGGCCTTATAAAGGTTCATTTCATAAGGTATCTGAATCCTTTTGAAGAAAGATCTATGATATTCATGAATTTTATTTTGAAACGTAATATGTTGTTTCTGCGCCTCACACTGGCAATAGCAAGCTGGAGACATGATGTTTCAGAGTTGACTGTCTGTCCGTCCATCAGGGCCATTCTTGTCAATGTGATATAAAAAAACGTTGAGGATTTTCAAACTGACTAAAGGATGATCTGTTTTCTGTTTTGAAGCTGTAGTTTTAAAGATCAAGATCAAGGTCAATGTGTCATGTTTTCATTCCTTGATTGTGGATCTATTAACTCAATAATGAATTTGCAATCTGTCCTTAACATTCCTCAGCTATTTCTCTGACTCAAAAGTAAACTAGTCCAGCTTTTGAAGTCAAAGCTCAAGTGCACAAATACATTCTGTGATTTAAGAATTAACCGTTGAATTTTTGAAGTAGAAGGTCACTTCGTCCTATGTCCACTAACTCTTTCTCGTATCATGAAGAACACTATAAGTAAAAGAGTGGTGCAGGAATGAATCCAAAAACCCAGTAGTGAGCTAGCATTCATCCCAAAGTCTATAAAATTTTAGAATAGCCTTTCAGATATTTGCCTGAAGTGAAGTCTGTGATGAACACACGCATAAGAGATTTGAACATTGTATTCTACAACATAAAATGCATCTGGTGTTTTGCTGCTTTTGAATTATTGTGTAATTCTGTGTGCTGTATGAGTTTGCGTGCTTGATGTTGTAACTGTGTGCTGCTGCTGGTCTTGGTCAGGTCTTCTTTGAAAAAGAGATCTCTGATCTGATGGGACTAACCTGGATAAATAGAGGATAAATAAAAAAAAAAAAAAACATGAATATGTTTTTAAAGGATGATTAATAACTGACTGCCAGCAAGGACTGCAATGGCCCTTAGTTCAATCTTTTCAGATACACCATAAAGGTATCATAGCCACAGTGGGCACTGACTTGATCAGGCCATTCTCTCTCTCTCTCTCTCTCTCTCTCTCTCTATATATATATATATATATATATATCTATATATATATCTATATCTATATCTATATCTATCTATCTATCTATCTATCTATCTATATATATATATATATATATATATATATATATATATATATATATATATATATATATATATATATATATATATATATATATATATATATATATATGATAGCTATATATGATAGCTATATATATATATATATATATATATATATATATATATGATAGCTATATATGATAGCTATATATATATATATGATAGCTATATATGATAGCTATATATATATATATATATATATATATATATATATATATATATAGATATAGATATAGATATAGATATAGATATATAGATAGATAGATAGATAGATAGATAGATAGCTGTCTTCCATTTACCAGTAAGAAACTCAAGTTAATTTTATAATGAGTCACTGACTCTGATCACCTTTGGTATCTGATTTTTAATTACTGTTATTCAATTAGTTGTCATGTGTGCCAGGAAGAGACTTCTGTGAAGACTGCTCTCATGTATCCTTGTTCTTTGGCCCTCATGAATCCTTTGTCTTGTTCTGGTATTGAATAATAAAATTGAGGTCACCTTGGAAAAGGGTCAGTCTGGAACAACTAAAAGTGAGGGTTGAGTTATTTTTAAAGATAAACTTCAGACACACACACAATGTGATTGTCTGTACCTATCTATCTTTGTACTTTCTGTCAAGCCCTTTTTTCCTCTCCTCATGTTCTTTTACAATGTTTTCCGTCTCTTGCTTGTTCTCTTGCTTGCATCTCGCCGTGTTTGTCTACTCCTGGGATTTGTTTGCCTCCTTTGGACTGCTGCACTTTTGCTTACCTGACCACAGATCAAGAACTTTATTTTGATTTTTTTTTTTTGGGTTTAACCACAGTCCAACAGTGTTTCACTTTTGAAACACACATACATACATAATCTATTTTAGGTGCTTTTCACATGTGCAAATCTTGATACCCTCTCTGTTCCCTCATGTTTCATCACAATGCATCTGAAGGGAGCTGGCGGGATAAAGTCTGTTAGTGACACGTTACATTTCTTCCGTAAAGGCACATGATGCCTGAAATAGTTTAAAGCTTTAAAGCTTAGTACGTCTGACTCATGTTTGTATTTAGGTCCTGTCCTCTGCTTCACAACACATTGATCTTTCTCACCTCTCTTGAACTATACTGGAAAACATAACAATCAATGGAAAACTTGCTTTGAAAAATTAGTGATTTTGCTGGCACATTTGTGATTTTCAGTGGATGAGGTGTGATATTTTCCCTCAGTAAGATGTGGCATGTCTGTCCAAAAAATATTCAGTCAAGTAGGTTGTCACTCACTATATTAATGCAAGACTCTGCCCATTTTAATACGGGCTTGTCAGAGAACAATAGATGCAGAAGAGAGGTGAACAAAATAATTAAATTGGTGTCTAGTAGGCCAAGACATAAAAAAGGCCTTTTTATGCCCAAAGGTCTTGAATACCTAACAACCATAATACACTTGGCTTGTTGCCTTTCAAGGCTGTGCTTAAATTAAATACACAGGACTTCTTGGCATTTACTTTAGCCCTTATACTGACTGCTGATGAAACATCATTAATTCCATGAGTGTGTTATCACAGGTATAGTCCTACAGCTATAGGGTTAAACCTTTGAAGAGACAGCTGTTGATAAATTATGAGTGTAGTCTACAAACTTCTAAATATATGGGCCTATGGGATATTCCTGCTAACAAGAAATAAGTGTATTTTCCCATGAAAAAAAGGAATCAGTGCAATCTTATGAGATGCACATAAAGTGTCATTCTGTGAAGAGTTTTGGACGAGATGGTGCTGCACACAGCTGTACATCAGAATCACACTGAGTTCTACAGAGCTCAGAAATTACCATCAGGGAAAAAAATGATCTCCATTTATTGATCAAAAAATCCAATTAAATAACAGACAAGACTTTTCTAACCTCCTTTGTAATGAATTAGCCTGGCACATCAGATGGACTGTTCACTATATTTCATCAGTCCATAGAAAGTGTTGGGGAGAGCAGAACCTTTCCAGAAGAATATCCAGCAGGTGATTGGACAATTGTTCCTTCAGTCACATTCATTACAGGCCAATCAGAATGCAGTAGGTGGGTCCTACTGCGCCAAATGTGAGTCACTTTGTTGAAACAAACTCTTGTCAAAACACGTCGTAAGTAGAGTGAAAACATCCTTACCATAGAGAAGTTTGCAGTGCTGATAATTGTTTTTCATTTAAGTAAGAAATGTGGTCAAGATCTGATAAAACTGCTACTGTAGCTGATAACATCAATGCTAATCTTTGGATGTGCAGTCACTTCCTGCTGTCCTCTGGCTCATCCAGTTGCTCTCACCTCTTCCTATCCTGAAGGAGATGGGTCTGTCTGATTAAGGACATTAAATCAGACAGGTCCAGCTGCTCACAAGGTTAGTAATGAATATAATCAGGTTAAACAGCAGCTAAGAGAGCACTGGACTGTTACATGAACTTTATACTGATACAGGATAAAATATTCAATAGAAATAATATTATTACAAATCTTGACAAAAAAATTTAAACTTAGTTTTAATGTTAACGGTCACATGTCCTGGTGTGTTCCACTGTTTACATCATGTCTTGGGTATCCATTAAGCAAGGATTTGATTGAAGTTGAATTAAAAAAAAAAAAGGAAAGTTTTCTCTCTATAGAGGCGGCTATGATACTTGGCTCTGTGCTGATAGTTGGCCAAGGCAATGTCTAATGAGAGGGGGGAGGGAAGGTTGTAGGCCACGGAGCATGATTCAAAACAGTTGTGGCGTCTGCCTGCTGAAAACGCACATGTCGATGGAGGCTGTTAGACAGCTATTATTTAATTAACCCAAGGAAGTAAAACTGTAACTGAACACAGATACTAGACACTAAGAAGGCTACCAAAACACTCTATGCTCTCATTTCATATTTAACACATTTTATGATCAGCAAGACGATCCTTCAGCCTGATGAAGCTCTTGCAGACAGCATTAAAATATGTGAATATATAAAATGACATACAAAAGAAGAAACAGTTAAGGTTAAAGCTTTCTAATTTTTTTAGCACAAGCTCTACTCATTTCATATCAGCGCTATTAAAATGCTAAGCAGATCCATCTTCCCAAAACAAGATAGAATATTATTAATAATGGTTTTGATAAGGACTCATCAAGGAGTATCAATGAGGGTATCAGTATCAAAAAAGTTATTGATGCCATTCACTTTCCACAGCTGGCAAAAAGGTGGAAAGAAATGATCATCCTTTCATTTTGATGTCACATAAGGCATGTAAATGTAGGTGCTGAGGGATTATCAAATCAGCTCAATCCAAAGTTCATGGCTGTATTTGAGTCATGTGTGTAGTATTTGAAATTTCTCTCAATAACCCTCTCAACTATAATCATCACTATGAGTCATGCAAACATGATATTTCACTTGTTTGTGAAGCAGAATGTGAACAAGTACCAATATTTCTGTCATTTTGATGCAGCTTTTGTTTTCAGTTTCTTTGACCTGTCACCACAAAATAAGAAGATATCATTTAAACTGCATACAAAACAAGGGAATTTTAGTTTGGCTCTGTGAACCCAGTAGCATTTCAGCACAAGAAATCTGATTGGCTCTTTGCCTTTGAAAGTGTATTTAGAGGGTAGTGACAACAGCAGGGAAAAGAGGGCACAGATCCAGAAAAATAATTAATACCCGAGCACCGGATGTAAAGTGCAAATTTCCATTCAAAGCAGCAGCTCGAGAGCACTGAGCATGGATACTACCATTAGAGAAACACTGCAGGCTGACTTTGATGCTTTTGATATTTCGGAGGAGCTTGGATTTCTGGTTGAAGAACCACTGGTAAGTCCTCTTGTCATCTTTTCAGAAATTCCTTCTCTTTAAAGTGTTTTTTTGACAGATAAAACAAGTAGGGCTACAAGTTGTCAGCACAATAACGCTGTACCTGCTATGAAGAGACAGATTATAATAACACAGAAGGATCTGCTACCTGCGATTGAGGTTGTGCATCTTGGCTGACAGTTGGCTGATAGTTATTGATGTGTATGAGTGAGATGATGAATAGTTATTGAGCCTGTGAAAGCCCTTCTGTCTGTTTTTGTTGGGCTCTGCACATGAATTTGTCTAACTGTTTAGATCTATGTCTGATAGGCCTGGGTGATATTGATTAAAATCACATGGTGAAGTTATTCAGCTGAATGGTGTTACATGAGACACATATTTTTTTTTAAAGAAGTAACAAGTCATCGTCATTTTACCGGAATTATAAACTTTGATTAGTCAAATCAAAGGACACTGTCAGCTGTTTGATAGCACTGCAAATAAAATGTAAGTCGGAGACAAACGACTTGTTTTTCATTGTAAAAGTAGCACCTAAAAAAGTACACACCATCTAGATTGTACAAAATGTTGGTAACAGACTGAATATTGAATTTCTGTACTGGCAAATACCACATTTTTCAAAACAATTAAAACTGTTGATTTACTGATGAACAGTGTTTCCCCTCGGTTTATCTGGTAGGGTAACTACCCAGCTAATAACGGTAAGCCTCACATGACACATAACTCTACTTTTAAACCAACACTATGTAGTTTTTCCACCCTAATATATAACATTTCGAGAGTCATTGTGATGGTACATCATCTTACAACAGGTTGAATGACACCTCTATCGTGGTCTGAGGGGGTCTGTATTGCCTTCACTGGCACAATGTAACTTTGATGTGGATGGTAGGAACACTTCCACACTAAAAAACTACAAACGCCGCTAAACGTTGGGAAAAGGAGAATATAAAGCAGTTTTTGAATTTTTTAAACAGATTTAATGAACAGAATTTAGTTCAAAGTAAATATGCACTTATTTTCCTAATGGAAATAGGGACCTCTGGCTCAGACTCCTGCATAGTAGATGGCGGTATTGCTCCTCTGACGCTGGATGCCACCCGCCGTTAAACAAGAAGAAGAAGAAAGCTAAAGGTATAGTTGTTATCATGGCGAAAACCCCAAAGAAAAGAAAAGTTTTATCGGAGGAGATGAAAATAAGAAAGCGGGAGAGTAACAAGCTAAATGCCCGGACAGAGATAAACATTGGCCCGGCGTTCACTCGCTGGCGTGAGCTGAAAGACGAGGAGGGATGTCCGACTGATGCTGATTTGGCCCTTGTAAGTACATGATAATATATTTGAAAAGAAACGTGATCAGACTGTACCTAATCAGTCCACATGGTTTATTTGTCTCTCAGGACGTCCTGTTGACTCGCTTTGCCCCTCTCTGTATGTCAACAAATGCACGTTGGTGTGAGGCGCTCTGTTTTACGACCGTGCAGTTACACTCAACGACCATAGAGGCCCCTAGAGAGCTGAAAGCCGAATCTTGCATAGTGGGGCTTTAACCGTCCCTTCACACAGAGGTGCTGCGACGGAGCTCATCATTACATCTTGAGTCCAGGAAAGTGCCCTGAGGAACAAATGAATAGCATTGATAGCATCTTGTTAGAACAGCCTAACTCATCAGTATTTTGTCAGCTATGTCAGGTTGTACTTGTATACCACATCCAGCACAGTAATATGGATGTAACACTGGGAGGTTGACAAAACACTAGCTGTGCTGCCAACATTAGGATTAGCCACGCGCCACTAAGCGAAACTACCTTCATACGGTTTACCCACTAGCCCTGTGATCCTGTCATAGATGCAGAATGCTCAATTTTGACAGTTTTCTGAGTGCTTGTGAAATTACTGTTCTTTTTAGTGCTATTTTATTTTGCGAGCATTCAAAGCATTGAAATTAAGTGCTGGGAAACATCCCAAGCTACCATTTATAGCCTTCTAGAGCATTGATTTTTTTCATATCAACACCGTACAAACTTTTATTTAATAAAAGATAATGACTAATGTTTCCTTTAAAACAATATAGCTTAAAACGTTACAGATGAAAATATTTTTATGAGAAATCAGCAAAAAGCTGCAAAATTTTATTGATATAAATACAACACATTTTGCAAATCAACCTCTGTAATGCAGTCTTCCACAACCTAAAGACAGGTGTTAAGCACAGCCCACTTGTCTGTTTATACAGCACTTTCACTTTAGGGCATTCCCTGTTTTCTGCTTGGGTAATTTTCTCTCTTTTCCTCTGCCGCCTCTTTTAAATTGCTTTCCTTGCGTGATTGATAGCCATAGTCATTCCATGACATGCAGGTCAGGCTCTACGGTAAACATGAGCTGATGATGTTACTGATTGCACTCGACAAGAATATCCCCCCCATGTAAAATATGTAAATAAATGAAGAAGACAGTCATTATATTCCTGTAATCATCTAGACTCACCCTCTGGACTTTTATGGGGTATTGATGGACCTGGGGAAAAGTCTTGATCATCAGAGACACATAAACTAAAGGACCTGGTTCACAAGGTGAGAGTGTGCACAAACTAAACCCAGTTAGTGACCCATTAATGGAATATGGGGATTATATTCACAAAGTGTACATTGACTTTCTAGATGCCTGTCTTGAGTATTCACCTGCTGATCAACCATCCGGAGTTGAGGCTGGCTCTGGGATTCATCTCCTTTGATATGTGTGACAGGAAGGACAGCATGCACCTGCTGAGGTAAAACACACACTGCATTAGAGGGAGGAATGACAACAAAAAAAACCCAATTTTGGATTAGAAAATAATACCACCACATTACAAGACTCAGAACACAACCACTGAAGTAGCCCTGTGAGGCTGTTCAGCTGCAGGCCTCATGTCGGCAGTGCCAATTTTCCATTTGAAACCAGTTAGGAGTGCCTGATTATGTTTTTGTGTTTTGTTTGAAGAACTGGTTGAATGCTAACTCAGAAGTGGAGAATCATTTTAAGGAGCAATGGAAAAGATATCTTACAGAAAGGACAACTGAGTATGACAGTGTGATGATTCATTGATTATATGTATTATTTATGCAAAAATATTAAGCCTTTGTTGTAGGTTAAACAGTGCAAATAGTTTAACAAATAAAAGCAACTAGTCTTAAAAGTGTAGATGTAGATGTGCTGCAGTATGTAACTGATACATAGTTTTAATCTGCTAAGGAGAAACTCACCTACAAACAACTACATTTATTCACATCCCCACCCAGAATCTTAACCCACTTTTCTTCAGATTTCATTGAAACACATCATATACTAACCACTGTCGAAACGTCATTTTGCAGAGCCAACATTATAGCACAATTATAACTCAGACTGGACCTTAAATGCTTTAAAATTTGTCACCTTGTTAGGTTAGCTATCCAGCTTATACTCTGCCAGTCTCTGCAGGACTTCAAAACAAATTTCAACTTGAAATTAATATTTTAATTAACGGAACTGAATTTTTTTTAGGAATATTACCTCAGTTTCTTGAAGTGCCTGGCAGGGCCTTAAAAGCTGCAGAAATGGCAGAAAACCTGATATATATATATATATATATATATATATATATATATATATATATATATATATATATATATATATATATACATATATATATATATATATATATATATATATATATATATATATATATATATATATATACATATATTTTAAAACAAACCTGAAGATGCTGCATGGAGTATTAACCATAGTTAACTGTAGCAGTGGCTTCAAGCTCTGCATCCTTTTAATGGGTTGTGTATATTAAGTAAACGTCTGCCAATTTTGATCAACTCCTGATTAATCAGGATACCTTTACAAGCTCTGCAGTACTTTTCCAGTACTAGGAGTCCAAGTATAGAACACCTCTAAGGTTCAACTATTCTTGGTTAATGAGCTCACGCAACTCTGAATCAATAATAGTTTAACTCTTTGAACGCTGTATTTGCTGTTGTTACTTCTGTCTAAACAACAATGAAAATCAATAAGAGGTGGATCTCTGGATATAAACTTTGTCAACAACAATGAAAATAAAGAAGCAAATATATTTTTTATTTCAGAAATATGAATTAACACAATACTTTATTTAAAGGAGTGTGCATTGACGGGGATCTGGCGTTAAAATATGTACTGTCTTACATGGGTGACAATACAATATATTACAATATATCACAATGCTATAAACAGGGTAGTATTTCACAATTTAAAAAGTATTTTTAAAAATATTTTATTGCATTACGCACCCACAATATTGTATGCATTAAAAATAAAGTATAATCAGTGATATTGATATAAAGCATGGTCCATGTAACATTCATCAGCTGTATTGTTGACCCCAGTGACAGAAGTAAATGTAACAGAGAGAGGGAGAATCAAACTGTTGGATGTCTGCTATCAACTAATGGCCAGAAGCTGCATTAATATACAAATCAAATCTCCCAAATTTCTGTAAGTAATCAAATGATAGAATGTCAAAATACTGCACTAAAAATATCTATACAGCACTATACCAAAAAATATTGTTATATATATTGGTTTATGGATATTTTTTTTTACCTTTTGTTATTAATAAACCTTCTCTATGTTCACTGCCAAGAGAAGCCAAAACACTGGGATTTATTTTTCTTTACCTGGCAACAGTAGGCCTGATGATGAGAGGTGCACTCAATTTCAGGTTGAGTGTAAAATTAAAGAGCTGTTAGCCCTTTAACATACAAATTATAACACACTACCATGCCAATATCAAGACAGTCAGTTTCTGTCAGACCGAAAAAGTACAGCTAATTACATTATTACTTGTTTTGCATGATTTAGTCTTTAAATAAAGTAACAATGACAAATTCTTAATGCCTTTTATTGAATGAAACCAGGTTCTGCTTGTGGGATGTCAAAGTATTTCGTGTACCAGCATATGAGATGAATATGATATTTAGATTTTACAGTCATCAAATTTGTTTTGTCACTTAAAACTACAAAAGTTTATTTAACTTCTATTCTCAAATCTCAGTGATTTGCATAGCATTGCACTCTGTAAATATGGAATTATGTGCTAGATAACTGGAATATAAATAAGAGGTGGTGCTAGAAAGAAAGTTAAGAAAACTCTCAACCATTAGGAGACAAACTTACAGCCATTCCCATAACTAGAGTAGTTCTATTAACATGTCTAATAACCACTGTTGTGGTTTTTTGACAGATTCTTCCTAAAGCCTAGCTCTGGCCTCCCTGGTCGATAACGCGCAGGCATGGGCTTCCAACCATCCTGAATTATGTAGATTCATGTTGAGCCAACTGGGAATTAGGGGTTCCTACCAGCTGAGGTAAGATGGTTTGTTACTTCGACTTGCATTGTACATAAAGTAGCACAGTTAGAATACAGACTGGACCTTAAATGCTTTACGATGTGCCGTTGTCACTCTGTTTAGTTAGCTATCGAGCTTTTATCCTGCCAGCCTCAGCAGAGATGCATGATATAATTGGCATGATAACTATACTGGCAGATAAAAGCTTAACAGGGTGAATGTCTGTCTCAGCAATTTATTGGCCATACTGTACATATCAGCCAAATAAATCTCATTAATCGTCCATCATATTTGCAGAGTGTACAAATGTACTATAATGCTTTACATGATCTCACTGAATGTCTACACTTAAAAAGCTATCTTTACATGAAAAAAAAATCTTTGTCGTCTTGTATCACATCAGCTTGTAACACAAAAAGACCACCACAAAGCAAGGAACAAGTTAATGCTGATGCGTAATAGACGCTATTCTCACTACAAAGCAGTGTGCACATATCTGTATTGTCTTAAATGAGTTTGGAAATATCAGCATGTATCACATTAAATATAAAAATCAAGAAATAATGCATACCTTTTATTTAGTCCAGAGAACTTTTATCCTCCAACATGTACACTAGTATGTAGCTGTATGTTAAAAAAGGCACAAAAACACGTCTTCTTGTCTAAACCAACACAGCTCACCCTTTCTTTTATTTTCATTTTAGGGAAATGGAAACTGTGTGAGTAGAAGAGAAAGAGAAATCATCTTTTGTTTTGCTCAGCTGCACTTTTACATGATTTTTGTCGCTCTTCTCTTCACATGATGTTTGGCACATTTATTTCCAAAACATCATTTTCGAAAAGACAGGAACATGGACTTGATCTTTTCCTTTCCTGGTGGAGAGGGTTGCAGGGGATTTTTCACAGTGTCACAGTTGGCCGAGATGGCTGCCAGTTCAGGCGTAACGGTTAGTACTGGCTGCAGTTACTCTTTTTCATATTAAATCTCTCAGAACCTCAGCCTGTTGCCTTTTTCCACAACTGCCAAATCTCTCTTTTATTTTCAGGCCACATACTGTTTGTGTCTTGTTCCCTATCATTTAGTCGCAAACATTAAACTTTAAACTCTATTCAGGGGGTTCTGGGGTGATACAAGCAATGAAAATCTCAAAGTTTATGGGTGTGCAGTCAGATCTCAACCAAGTGACTCATTCTTTGATGAGGATGGAGGAAACTTTCAGCTCATGCACGATGAGTTTATGTTGAAATGTGTTCAATTTGAATAAAATCAATTCTCATGCTGTGCTGTCTAAGCCAGAAAAATTCAAAGTAGTTAGAGTGACTGAATTTTGCAGATCACATGGATTCAACGGGGTTTCATGAAAAATTAAGACAAATTATGGACAATTTCATAAATGCAAGTTAATAAGTGCTTCAATGTAATTCTTGCTTGATGCACTCTAAGTTCTAGTGATTTTTGGAGCATCATTTATTTGATTTTTGGTGATCTATTTTTAAATGTGTTCGGCAAAATTAACAGGAAAAACAAGGAGATAACACACCATTTTTGAGTCCTTTACCATTTCTGTGCTTAACTATAGAATTAAGGGAAAAACTTAAAGCAACATTGGTGGATTTCATTTTACACAACTTCAGTAAACACATATGTAAAAGAAAACTCTACCATAAGACAAGTGCTGTGAAATCCTTTCAACTCATCACTGTTTTTTCAAACAAAGGTTTCCTTCAAAAAACTGTAATTACTCAAGTTCCCTGCCAAACACTGAATATTCTCCTTCCTAAACGTACATTTGAACACATTACTGTAACATTCTGTAGCAGCAAAGTGGTGCAACGTGCCTTACAGCAAGAAGGTTGCTGCTTCAGACCCCTTGTCAGTCAGGGCCTTTCTGGATGGAGTTTGCATGTTCTTCCTGTGCATGCATGCGTGAATTCTCTCTGGGCACCTCAGCTTCCTCCCACAGACCAAAATCATGCTCATTAGGTTGACTGGTGACTCCGGATTTCCCTTAGGTAAGAGTGTGAGAGTGAAAGGTTGTATGTCTCTGTGGCCCTGCGATCATCTAGCTACAGGTTCAGGGTGTACCCGCCTCCCGCCCAGTGTCACAGGTTGAAGAATTGCAATGCCTCTTTATATTATTGCTTCTCCTCAGCATTTGCTATGTATGTTGTTTTGTCTGTAATCTCACTCCAGGTTGGGCACATTGTGTCCGGATATTTGCTTGCAGGCAGGAGTTTCTAGATACCAGCACATTGATTTTCAGGAACAGCAAACAGTAAGATAGTATGCAAGCTAGTTAGTATAAAAAAAGAGAACAATGTATGAATCAGCATGCAGCATGGTGCCATACAAATTGGTTATTATATTGTCACATCCCTAATGAATAGCATTCAACATGGTTTCGGATCCTTCTGATTGAGTGTAAGTCTATGAAAAAAGAAGGGTACAGATCATGTCTCTTTGACCTGCGTAAGGTGGACAACCCTTTGTTTCCAAGTAAGCTGTTCTATGAAGGAGTAAGCGATGAGACAATTTTTTTTTTTTTTTAACAGGAAGCAGTGCACCCCAGTCCTGCCAGTCAGTGCTTGGGTGCTCTTCTGTGCATCCAGCATAAGACTGAGACAGGTAAACATGCATTTCCTTTAACCTTTGACCCTCTGATGTTTCTCATGAATGAATCACTCTGTATATGTGTAGTCACTTGATTGCTCAGACAGAAAATGTTCCCAGGAAAGGTTGTTATTTGCCTCCTTTCATTGATTCCCTCAATCTAGGTGCCTTTCTGACATGCATGAGGGATTTCATGCCTCCCGCCACCCGTCATCTGATAAAAACTCTCTCTGTCGGTCCATATCTGTGAGACTTCATCTTGTCACACCTCTGCTCTGACCTCTGCCAGGCCTTTGAATCCTGTGTCTCAGTGCTGGTGGATTTACGTAACTCTCACTGTGATACTGTCACCAAGTGCATCATTATGTCAGAAAATCAAGACCCAAAGTTGTTTATACTGTGCTGAACAAGACTGGAGCTGGAGGATCTGTCCTGATGGTTCTCCATAAGAGTGCTCGTAACAGCATAAAAAAGCACTGATTCTAAAGAGGACATCTGTGCCAAGAGTAACTCAAATATAACAATATATTGCACATAAAATATTGCCTTTGTAAATCTATTCATGAAAAATGTACTTTAAGTTTGAAATAACCCACTAGGGGCATTTTCACATTAGGCATGGCAATTTTTGTACCATGTCAGCACATGATTGTTCCTCCCTTCCCTCTCTGCAGCTTGTCTGCTGTTGCATTAGGGATGTTGTTGCATGCAAGGACAGATCTGCGTTTGTACAGTTTCTGATTCAGTAGATGGGTATACGCTCATCGTTGTTTTGCAGACATACTTCTCTGCTACTACAAATGGTTTCATTATTTTTGAGATACTGACAATGGCCCACTTCTGCTCATATATGTACTGTGCAGCTCTACAGATGAAATAGCCCATGCTGCAGGGTGTTGTCAGCACACTGTGACAGCTCTGTTAGATACTTTTTTTATTTTGCTTATGTTTGTGGGGGGGAAAATGAAACACCGTAGTATTGTGATATTTGGTATGGCAACTGTTCAATGATTTAAGGCGGCCAAGTATTGATATATTTTAATGTATTACTTTTCAACATTTAATAAAGCATTTGGTTCCGTTAAGATAAAATTTATTAATCTTGAAGCCCACATGATGATACATTTTAGCCATGTGCCGTAAGGTCAGCATAGGGGCAATCAGTAAATCAAACATGGCAGCATAGGAAAGAAACAAAAGGTACACATCGCCTGCATTTAAATTTGTTGTGTGGACTTTTAAGGGGGACACAACAGATGCACATGACAGATGGGGTTTGTAAGGAGTGACTTATGAGAATTAGATACTGTGAAAATATGACTCAGCGTACTTGGCAACAACTAAGGGAAAGCAAAAGGCAATGACAGCTAAGCTAACAAGCTGAAAAAACAAGGCAACAGTTGACATGCTGTCTCTGAATTCTTGATGGTCTAAGAAAATATCTCCATCCATGGCTGACTTAATGTGCAATGACTCAAGGCCTAACCATGTTGTGGAAAACAAGGGCTTTTGTTACACGATGGCTGGAGATCTGGTATGTGCCTCCATCTTTACATTATTTCACCAACACAGATGTACTGAAGCGCTACAGAGCAGTGAAGCTAAAAGTTGAAGATAGGCTAAGCACAGCAGAGTGGGTTGCATTAACTCTCGACACATGGACATCAGTCTGCGAGTTTTTGTACTGTTTTTATTAAAACTGAAGTGACATGAGTATAATGAGATATGTTTTTTTATTACATTTTACAGAATTCTTTTTTTCTTTTTAGGTGTAAATGCAGTCAAGAAATGGTTATAAATCGCAATACATCATGTTAAGTATTACAATACTTGTATCGTAAAATATTAGGATGTTGTAGAGGACAAATTGCAATAAAATTGAATTGTGACTCAGGTATGATAATAATATTGTACTGTGGGGCCATTGGTGATCCCTAACCCTAGTTACTCCTGTCATATAAAGCAAAGTTCTGACCTCAAGTCAAAGCTGGGACTGAAGTGAAAATTTCACAAGGAATTTTAGATATATGGGAGAGGTGGGCCTGTTTACAACTAAGGAGCAAAGGACCCTAATCTGTCGGGTTCTGTCTGTCATCAGGCAGATCCATCTTGCAAAGCTGGAAAGCTTGAGCTTTGAGAATAAAAATTGGTTGTAGTTTGTGATGACAGTGAGAAGCAACTGCAATCCGGTAAATAAGTTCAAGTCATGAAAAGAATAGCGAGTATACTGCTATAGCAATAGTATCATCAGTGGTGTATTTAAAGAAACGCTGAAAGAGTCTTTTGTGGAAAGGATGTTTGTCCCTCTACCGACAGGTTTTGGCAAGAGTTTGATTCACTATTTGGCTTGTATTCTATACTTTACTCCTTGTCAGCAATGCCTGCCTACTACATTATAATGGGCTACTAATGAATCTGACTGATGGAAAGATTGTTCAAATCTCGGTCCAACTATTTCTTTAAAAGGTTCTTACCTCCCCAAACATGGTCTATAAATTGTTGCTAGACTAGAGAAATATTGTAACCCAGGGAAATGGGAAACCGTCAATCTAGTATGTCATGTTTGCAAAGTTTTCCTTGGGAAAGGGCTGGGCAATGTACCTTTAAAAAAAAAAATATTGTATTTTTTTCCTCACAAAATTCAATTCTTGGGGGCGAAATAAGTGACAGCATATGTAAAAAAAAAAAAAAAATCTTTATGTTTTTTATGAAGATTTAAAATAAAAATCTTCATCAAAAAAAATTTCACCTAAAACTTAGCACAGTCTGTGACTCAATTTATTAATATTTTACTGCTGGCAGAAATACGCATCTATACAAAACTTAAGATTCTGCATTGCTGCTTAGATTTAAATACACTGCACATAACACAGTCCATAATATTTTACATGGCATGACTATATGAAGACCATGCTACTGTCATGGAGTGTAATTTATTGTATATGTCAAAAAATTGCATCAGAAATGAAGAAAACCTGGGTAATGTTAAATATAATTTTGTAGCCTAATAGCGTCAGGTGCCTTCCATATATAACTAGAAAAGCACTCTGAGAGCGCAGACCTCCGCCAAGCAGCTCAGTTCTACCCATAAATTGTTATTTCCACCCAACATTAGTGTCCTATGTTTATTTCATACGTACATTGCGGAATGAAAAATATCAATCTGCAAGAAGTGTGATTATTGTTGATAAAAATATTATCCAGTAGAGTGACCTAGGTAGTAGTGGGTCTTGTAACTTGTTGACTGAACCAATTTGCTGCTGCTTGTACAGATGTTGGTGTTGTGCGCGCCTCAGCGCTTCCAGTGGGCGATGTCACCAACCTGTCGGTTGGAGCAAAATCGCGGCGCTTCGGTGCGCAGCGCCTTTGCTCTATGTGGAGTTTGGGGGTTAGGTTTTACACTCAAACACACACACAGACTTCTGCTATGATGGACTATTTCCGTATTGACATTATAAGCAACCATGTTTCGAGTGATTAAACGGCACGTTTGGAGGGACTGCGAGCGAGCAAGCAGAGCTGCTGCATATGTTTCTGTAATGTTAATGGGCTCACAGTAATGTTACTAGTGGTTGTGATTTGTAGAGGACTGGGATGTTTATTACAATTTCAGGAGAGTCTGCTGAGAAACCAAGGCTCCAAGAACAGCGCTGGGCTTTCTCCATCGGCAAAACGTTTCCAACTCTCCTCTGTGTCTGTGAGCAGAACTCTGCATGCCCCAGCTTTCACTGCTGATTGGCTGATCGCTGCGCCCTGACTCTGCGTGTAACCAGAGCATGTAACCAATCGGATGGTGCCGTGGGTGGGGAAAAAATACGGCCCAGTGTTAAGTAATGGGACTTCATCATAATCTTTAATGTTTTTTTGTGACGTCAATCTGGATTGGATCGGCACCAAAATGAATTGGCGTCTTCCTTGGACCAAACACCTCTGGTAAAATTTTCATGTAAATCCATCCAGTAGTTTTGGCATAATCATTATAACATGCAAACAGACGACAAACAGACAAACAAACAAACAAACAGACTCTGGCGAAAACATAACCTCCTTGGTGGATAATGTTTGATAATGTTGCTTTTGACTTTATTCACCGATAAATACATAAAAAAAACTTTAAGCATGTAAAGCTGCTAAAGGAAGAAAAGAGATTTTGATGAATCACCTAATATTGCTATAATAGGTGAAATTGAAAAATAGGATCCCCTCACTGCTCTACAGTAAGGTGCAGATGGCAGAATAGAAAGATAAATGTAGAAAGGACCAAAAGCTGTGGAAATAAAAAAGTTAGGAGATACCAAGGGAATCAGATGATACAGGACATTAGTAAAGTAAAGCACAGGAGAATCAGCTGGGGAGAATGGAAGAGACTCACACAGTAGGGGTAATCTTGGGAGAGGGATGGATGGATGTGGGATCAGGTCACTCAGATTGATGGACAGGAACCCCCCCTTGTGCTCCCTTGCCGGTCTTGACTTGAAGGTTGTGTCTCTTCTCGCTATTGAAGACTAATCACATTAGAAAGGAAAAGAGAGAGCTGAACCGCACTGCTGCTGAGCCCTGGTCATGGTCCAAGTCTGCTTCACTAAAGCACAAAAGATGTAAAATGTGGGCTGTGTGACAGCTGCTGAATACAGCTCCGGCTGTGACGACAGACATTCCTGCTGCGGCTCTCTGCTGTCACGTAGAGTTGGAAAGTGGTAGAATGCTGTGTGAACTTTTGCTGTTTTCCAATAATAGCTTGGATCCTTAGCTCTAATTTTGCCACATTTTTTAAGAAACCAATGTTTACATTAATTTTTCCAATATGGCTGTACAGATTCATCAGTTAAACATGATTATCAGCTAAAGATGGTCATTACAACAGACATTAGCTGATAATATGGCAAGAACCAATGACAGCTGCAAATGTTTCTGTGTATGTGACCAGTTAACTTGATGCTAGCATTATCTTTTATTCAAAGAAGATCTTTCTTGACATCACTGAAGGAGTTACCCGCTTGACAAACCCTGATCTGTTTTTGTGGCCAAATATGAGAGAAATGGCAAACATTAAGTATGAGAATGAAAATAGGCTTAATGTATGAATAAGCACCAATTATTTTCAGGGAAAATCCTTTGTAAATAGAAATGTCAGAATTCCTATCAAACTTTTCACAGTTCCACTCTGACTCAACATTAAATTTGTTTTTTGGAGGCACAAAGTCAGGGACCAAGGTCTTTAGATTAACCTGGCACACCAGATGGACCATTCAGGATACTTTACTTGACCATCTGGGAAAGAGCCTTTAGAAAGTGTTTGGCAATGGGCAGGACCTTTCAGTAGCGTATTCGGCAGGTGATTGGATGATCGTTCTGTCAATCACGTTCTTTCAGGCTAATCAGACAATGTAGTAGGCGGGAGCTACAGCTGCGATGAAGATGACAGAACGTGAGCCACTATGTAGAACAAACTCTAGTCAAAACATGTTGACAGTGCAGTGAAAATATCCTTTCTTTTAAGAAATGTGTGGTTTTATTTATTTTTCATTGTGGTCCAGATCTGATTAACCTGCTACTAAAGCTGTTAGCATCAATGCTAATCTCTGTACAAGCAGTCATTCCCTGCTGTCATCTCGCTCATACCGGTCCTGCTATGGGCCACTCAATATCATTGCAGATTGGAGCTTGGCAAGATGGATCAGCCTGATCTGTTGATGTTAAATCAGGTTGATTAATCTGCACTGCAAGGTTATCATTGGGTTGCAATGTTTACAAATGGCTATAATACTCTAGTATTAACAGCAAGAATCAAGGTCATGGAGTTTCCTGGTCATCCTCTGCTTTTGAACACAACATCTCAAGACAGTTTTTGAGCATTTAAAGACACATCTGTCTTTGGGTTGCATTGTCAGCCCCTTTTCCTTGACATCCATAAGACTTATGAATCACCACAAAACAAATCTGCTTGACCAACGACTGTACTCTCACTCTCTACAGCTGCGCGCCTTGCTGGAGCACTTTTTCTCAGCAAACCTGCTATGTTAGTCTACCTATAACTCCCCTTGAAGAGAGAATACAGTGGTGAATGAGAATGTTATTTATGACACAGTCCTTGTCTCTACCTATGTGCTAGTTTAATGTAGTAACCCCTACTCCTTGTATAGATACCCCTCGTGACTCTTCTGATATGTTTCACTTGCTTTATAGAAAAATTAAAGTTTCCTTTAGACATTTATTCCCCAGGTAACTCAACTCTGAATTTTACATTTCTTTTTTGTTGAAATGAATTCCTCCTATTTTCATATTTATGTCTTTGTGTTTTTTTCAAACATAATGACACAAGCTCCACCCATTTCTCAGCAATATTTCCCCTTGTATTCAGCAGACATAGCAGCACACTGTATCACCTTCAGTTGAAAATGATTTAATAGTGATGTATAAACAGTAGAAAAATGCATAATATTGCACATTTTCATTGAATTGCACTTTCTCAAGGTACAGATCTTTGCATGGACATAGGTGACCTGGTAAATGTGATCTATTCTGTAAAATGTGAGGCCAGTATGAGTCTTCCTGACATTTCTTGAACATTTAACAGTACAATACCCACGCTGCTTTAAGATTACTTCAAGTATTTGGTAAATACCTGCTTTGTAACAGCGTGCAAGTTTGATGTCTTTGCTACATTATCTTTTAAAGTCTTTTTCTGCACTTGTCCAAAGCTGGTGGCTACAAGTCATCTCTACTGTAAGATTGCTACCATACTCCTCAAACACTGTGTATAGCCCTTCTAAACTTGCAAGTTCAGTGCACAGTTGTATATGTAGGTTGGTAGACAGATGTTTGGTGTTATGGGAGAAAAAAGCTTCATTTTAGATAATGGATCTTTCAATTATTTGACAAAAGTGACATGATACATACTAATATTCAATTCTTAGCTAAATTAAATTGAAACAAGAGATTTTCTGCGTGACTTAGAAGCATGGTAGACTCTCAATGGACTCCACAAAAAATGTCAAAATAGCCTTTACTTTATTGTATAAGTTTTCATAGAAAATATTCTGCCTTAGAAGTCGTCAAAACATTATATATGTTGTTAAAAAATCTCACTTGTCCCGAGGACTCTGTTTTGAACATTTGCACCTGCTTCAAGAGGAGGAACCCAAACACAGGTGATTTTAAAGTTCATTTCACAGTACTTTGCTTAAAAAGAAGCTAATACTTTAAAATATAGACTCTGAACATTATGTGTAAGCGAATCCAACAGAAAAGAACAGGATGGCTGAGGCAAAGTTGGCTGGCTAGTTTGTTGCTTTGCACAGTGAGCTAAATGGAAAGAAAGAGAATGAGGGAGATAGATAAAGGGACGGAGTTACAAAGAGAGGGAGGAGATGGGGGGTTATTAACAAAGGCAGGCAGACGTTCAGTCACACAGACAAACTGAGCAGGATGTTAACAGATAAGGAGGAAGAGGGGAGAATAGAGGAGCTTTTGTACTGCGGTGCTGTCCTTTTTTAACGTGTGTTCCTCTCAAAAAAAGTCAAATGTTTGTGCTTTGCTGCAGGTGGGGCTGATGTCCATTCAAAGATTATCGCTTCGGTCATAAAAGGCCCTCCACATGGCGCCTCCTCTTGTTGCCAAGCAATATGCTCTAAGGAGGGAAGCAGACCAAAAAGTACATTGCAAAGGAGGAAGCCATGAGGACACATATATAAAGTATAGGTGAATGTATCCTGTTTATAAACCATGACACACTTCCTAAAAATACGAGTGTATCTCAAAGCTCACCTATGTCCTGCAGGTGTGTGTCCATCCTCTTCAGCAAACAAGCCAGAAAAAAGATTGGACAGATTTTTAAACATTTCTGTTTTTGTTTCTGCTTTCCCATTTTGCAGTCTCATACAAGAACCCAATGCGAACCGATTGCTGCCATCATCCGTTTTCTCCTGTTGATACTCTGATATCCATGTTTTTTGGATAGCAGGGTATTAAAGCATCCAATAAAAATGCTTTTTATCCCCAGAGCCATCATGTTTAATTCAAAGGAACCAGAGTTTCCAACGGGCATGCTTTTTGGACTCAGTCTTGGTCTTGCGTTTGGGGGTGGATGTGAACACTTCATTGGAGTAAGGCAGAGCTGGGCATTGTCGGCTGTCCAAAGGGCAGAGTCTTTTCATGAGGGGCTGTAGCTTGTCCTCCTGCAGCTTGAAGTCCAGCTCAACACTGTAAGACAAACATAAAGAGTGGAATTTTTAACTAATAGGTTGATTGTTTGGTTGGGTCAGGTGCTGAAACACACCATGAGGAGCTTTTAATTTCTCAAGATACACATGTGGAAAAAGCAATACCTCTTATGCTTTCCTGTTCTTGACACGTACATGCACAATCAGTGAGTCCTTGTTCAAAATAAATTACACCGCTGACATTTTCTGTATGATGCATTGTTTTGTTTCTGTGTTGCACATATTGTCTTTAGATAGAGATGGTCTAAAATCATTGTTATGTGCAACACAGAGGTTGGTTACAAAAAGGACCACGTCTTTTAATAAAAAGCAAGAGCTGTGTATTGACAGAGCCTGCCAAGTTTCAGTTATGTCATTTACTCTTTAGTGTCATTGCATGCCATATTGCCAAATGTTTTGTTGATCTGATTGGCAGTTAATAAATGCAAGAGAAAAATAGTTTGTTGGATCGTCCCCTGAGTCATTTATTCTGTTCAGGGTTCGGCCTAGAGCTGGAAGATATATTGATATTTAAAATATTGATATTTTTTCAAACAATATAAGTTTTGACAGTATCATTTATACTGATGTAGTTATTGTGTTGAAGTAGCATCAAGTGAGCTACCATTTTGTAAAACTCTTTTGACTGTGTGTTTGGCCATTCCCATTTTTCTTGAGTCCTACAAAAGCAAAATAAAAACAACAACAGCCCACCATCCCCTGATCATTTACAACAACATTGTTGACAGCTGCACCAACATAGTGGAAAAGAAAGACCGGAGCAAATCTACTGAAGAGGAGGCTTGATGGCACAATTGAAAAATAATGGCTCAATTATGTGCGTTTAGATTTCAAATGGGCAGCAGAATTATGTTTTTTTTTTGCTGAGAATGCTGAAATAGCTGGCAGAAAAGCTTGAGCACCATGTTTTTTTTCTCACATTTCACAAAAGCTCCATAAAAGGCATTTATGAAGGCTATGTAAAATGTTGTGCTGCAGTCCAAAATCTCAATCTATTGCATCCCTCTATCTTAGATTAAAGCTCAATAACCTGTGTTTTGTTTATTTTTTCACCTGGAAAAAAATATTGAGATGATAATAATGGAATGAAAAAATGTTGAGGTATACATTTTGGTACAAACCACCCTTAATTCTGCCCCTCCTTATTTATGTGGATCCCCATTAGCTACTACCAAAGTAGTTGGGTCCACAAATTAAAACACAATACACACAGTACACCGCTAAAATTCAAAATGTTATGAAAAAAATACAATAAAATAAGCAATGTATAAAGACAAACAGCAGCAATTTTAACACAACCTAAGTTAAAATAGCAATAAACAGAACAAGATAAACCTACTGACAATCATAGAGATAGCTTATCAGATATGCATGGACAAGGATATATATGTATATCAATTAATAAATAACAATCTGAAAAATTATGCAAATGACACTGTACACTGTGTGGTTGGTGTTATAGTGTGCAAAAACTAAACTCGACTTTAGACTGCCTCTGTTGTCCGTCTGCCATGATTACTTCCCCAAATCCTTTTTGTTGTTTGTGCTGACTACCCCTTGTGAGAGTGTGATGTTTGTTTCATTGTTTTGGGAGGCATATAAAACTAATTCGAAGACAGTGAGAAGTATTAAGGGTGAACAACAGCAAATGCCAGAAACCAGCCTGAAAATGCACTTGGCTAGAATCTCTTCTCAAGAGAGTTGCCCGCTTTGATGGGCAACTCTCTGCTCTCTCATCCCTACTGTCCTGGCAGGTTAAACACAAATAGCAGGTGAAACACAATCATTAAAAACAGTAATATTGAACATACAAAATAACAAATAACAGACAGAAAATTTGGTTCATTTATCTGAAGTTAAAAGTTCATCTATTCCATGTCTCCAACACTTATGACTCAGTTTTTGCCTTATTTCTCTCTGTGAACAGTCCACTGTTGTCCAGATGGAGGCGGGCAGGAAGGCACACGATTCAAATGCGCCAGCAGACACCATGGCAGCACATATCTGCTGCTGCACATATCCACATTTCAGAGACTCCTCCGAGTAATAGAGTTCCTTTGCATCATCTCAGTTTTTTTCCCTCTCCCATGCAGTCAAAGGTCTTTTCCTGCATAGATTATAATTATACCAAAAAAAAGCCAGAATGTGGGTTGCTCCTGACATCAGACTACCACATGTGCCAATATAATCCCAGGCCGGTCATCGTCTGATTTTGTCCCGGCACCGTAGTTGAACTCTCTGTACGATTAAATCTCTCTGGCCTGGGAGAAATGTGGGGCTTAATCCCATCCAAATGAAACCACTGGGACGCCAAACAGACCCTGATTAACTGCCTGTATTCAAGCAAAGGATAAGTGCATTATTACACACCATCTCCCTTCAATTTAGTACTATTGATTTGTATTTCCCTGTTAATGTATTTATTCCAGGAGTGCTCAATACATTTTGAAAGCATTACTGAGGTTATAAATGAGAGTGAATCATATGCTATTTGCCTGCCAAAGTGACATGGCCTCCTTTTTGGTTTTGGGCAGTTTTTAAATCACCCTCATGTTTAAAAGCACACTGAATACTACACCTTACCAACCACATCCCTGCCATTCAGAGTCGAGAGGATTAAAGGTGGAGAAGAGTGCCGGAGCTGACAATAGAGTTGACGTGTGACACGTCAAGGTCAAACACGGTGGGCCACTCCTTGTCTGCAGGCATACAAACAGACGTTAAGACACAAAGCTTGGCCTGATAGGGGAAGCCGCTTTGATGGGCAGCGTAATTAGTTTGCTGAAGGATATGCTATACTCAAAGTGACATAATGAATCCCAGGAACTGTCCTCACCCTTAAGATAAGTGTCAGTTAAGAACAGAGCTCTATTAAAGCCTTCAGGGGAGAAGCACGATGGAGAGATGGATAGTAATTTGGCAGGCTGGGACTTCCAATGAATCAATGTTAGATTTAATGAAAAGCAAGACAAAAAAGGCACAAGATAGTAGGTATTGAATCTTTGTAAAAAGAATTTAGGCATAGGTCTCTGATGAGGATCTCTTAAAGAAACAAATAACTGTCTTGCTGTAATATGTTTTACTAACTTATGGAGGTTTTGCTTTTTATGTTTTGCACATTCCCAAACTGTGTGCTCTATCTCTATGACACACTAGGAGTCCTTTAAGGTCCCAGATACAGCTGTGGCTCTTCTTTTTCTTCCCCTGTTTGATTATTTTAGACAAAATCACTGGCACATCCTGTTTTTTAGGGTTTTAATCTGCTGTCTTCATATATAAGTAATGGTATTGATGTGCAAAAGTCAGAGGCTACAGTATTGGCTCTGTGGGTTGGTTCCAAAACCTGCTTTTCCTTTTCCCCCAAAGTTAGTCTTGAAATGGTCCCAATAAGTTTCAGATGTGCTGCTCCTGCAGCTTTGAATCTGCTACAAGAAAGTTTGTACATGGTATCTGGTCTTTTAAATGTTTTAAAGAGCAGATTGAAGGTGTTGGAGGATAATGCATCAAATTGTAATTTTTTTTAGCTCAGAACTTTTTTACTCTGGACTCTGAGTTGAATAGTAATTTTTTTTATCTGTGTTTTTTTAAACTGTTTTCCTGTTTGTGACTTTGAAGATTTGCTTCAGTCTGTCTTGGCCAGGACACTAAATGAGATTCTTGTTTAATCATTAAAACTAGGGACTGAAATCGAAAACCAATTTCAGTTGAGAATCATTAAAAACACCTTAAAGGAATCGTTATCTTTAGTCCTTTTGCCTATCAGTACCTTAACAATTCCTTCCACTTTGTCTTGCATGCTGCAAATCAAAGACATCAAGCTCTTATCAGAGGGAGCAAGGAGAAATGATAACAAAGAAGTCAAAAATCATGACAAACATGGGGCAGAAGTGGTCAAAATTGTGCCTTAATTTTAGACAAACAGACGCTTACTGCACAACTTTCTGGAAGTAGAACCAGCAACTTGCAAAAGCATCTATAAATGCAGCATGGCATTAAATATCAGGAATGCCATGTGTTTGACATTGTTGCCACTGAGAAGCTGTCTAAGTCAACTTATTTCTGCCCAAAAAATCCACAAGCATTGACAATAGAATCATCAAAGGATGGGGTCAATAAGCAGAATTGTTAATGGCACTGTTACCAAAAAATAACATCAATTCCCATCCCTTATTAAACAAATGACGTTGTCACATCAAACAATAACACTAGTTGTGAATAAAATGGACGGTAGGCCTCTGTGCAATTTCATATTTGTACCACGGAGAGAGAAAGAAAACTCTGATTTAAATTGAAGGGAGTATAGCTCTAGTGGCAAATAACACTGTTCTCACTTCACTTAAAATGATGAAGTGAGAAATCTGGAAACTCAGTATCTCTTCTGATGTAAAAAACAAAATGATTTAATGCATGCTCTGTCATATGAATAGAAAAGACTTGTTGCACCCTGCCTTACACATATTTTTTACTTTTTTTAATGTACCCTGCTTTCTTTTCCTTTTTAAATGAAAAAGCAACACTTAAGGAAGACCGAAATGAGGGATTTAGTTTTATAGACAAGAGCCTTTATCTTGACAGAACTGCTGTTTCTTCCAGTATTTGATGCACTTGTTTTACTACATCTCTTATTCATATCAGCCATTGTTTCATTTCCCCTCCTGCTTTTATCTCTATTTGTATCTTTTGTCTGGTCTTGAAATACGTTTTGCCTTTCACAACTGCCTTTTGAAAAATGTTGACTTGACAGAAAGCATAGAGCAGACTGGGAGAATCACAGCATGCCACAGAATAGCCTCAGCAATTATTAAGCAATTAATCACTTGGCAGATCACTGCAATTACAGTGCGCCGTGGACAAACGCCTCGGTGGGAAGCCAGAGGCAGCGCTGCACGATGTGGGTGGCGGTGGGCAGCAGGTGTTTCAGCAAACAAAAACCTCTATATCTAAGATCATCTCCTCACACAAACAGATTGAAGCGGCTGGAGACAGAGGAGGCTTTTTCTAGTGCATTCGACAAAGCAGATTAATCACCTCTTTAGCTATGCAGCGTGAGTAGCTGGGCCCTGTGATCAGTGGCGAGCTGTTTGTTTGTCTGCACTCATGGTGTGCTGAGCACCGTTCAATGATTGTTGCTCCTGGGAGGGATTGTGCTGCTGCGAGACGTCGTTTTAGCACGGCATACTCAATTCCCCCCACAGAGTCTACCTGCCCACGACAACTCTCTGCTCTCTCTGCCATGAATTTACCTTTCGGACATTCACAGTTCGAGGTCCCAACTTGACTACATGAGCGACTCAGGCCCAGAATAGTGTAACATCCTCAGAACTACAGGAGGGGGCACAGCAGATGAAATCACCAGAGAGTGACACTTATTTCCTCCACTGACAGGCAACAGTCGAAGCAGAAACTCCCCACAGGTTATGTAAATCAGATGCAGAAAATTCTCTCCCTGTCATGTAGATCAGATTTAAAAGCCTTTGCTCTTGTCTATTACATGGCTCTATGCACCACAGACACTGAGAAAATCCCAATCTCATTAATGAGAGCAAAATAATAAAAAAAAGGTCATCTTGACAATTGTTCACCAAAACAACCACAGCCACGCCATCTCAGCGTGTCACAAGCACTAATTAGCTGCTTGCGTGCCATCGTGTTTCGTTACAGTTGTCTTTTCTTGATCTTAACTTTTTTTCAAAGTCATTGTTTGCTACAAATTGGAATCACTACCATGTACACTTTTGATTCAATTTCTGGCTCTTATTCAACACAGCATGATGGGAATAAAATCCCCTAATGCTTTGATCTGAGCATGTTGTTAGAGCGGACTCCCTGCTGTACTCTTTGTGGACTCAGTGGTAGACCACATATCAAGTCATTTGCACATGATGCTCTTATCAACATGAGCCCTGATACAGAGGCTTCTGATTATTTGGACTTCTCTGTGTTGAAATGACCAAGAATTGTACTAATATTTGAAAATGTTGTGAAATCTTAGGAGTTATTTTATATGCTTTTGGTTTGGGGAGTAAAGATCCCACAGTTCAAGACAGTTAAAGCTTTGCTGAGGCTTAATTCACAAGGAATCCTTCCTGATGTACTACCAGAACAAAATATTAATTTTGTGTCAGTATTATTATTTAAAGTTTAAGGTACAAACCAGAGTACATTAAGACATTGATTTAGCTTATTACACAGACTCCAAAGATACAGTTTTACAGGAAACTTCAAATCCCAATGTGTACAATGTTAAATTTCCATCCATCCATCCATTATCTATTCCTTTTAGCCCTTTTGGGGTTGCGGGGGGGCTGGAGCCTATCCCAGCTGACACTGGGTGAGAGGCAGGGTACACCCTGAACCAGTCGCCAGCTGATGACAGGGAGACATAGAGAGACACTCACTCTCACATTCATACCTAAGGGCAATTTAGAGTCAGTAATCAACCTAATGAGCATGTTTTTGGTCTGTGGGAGGGAGCCGGAGTACCTGGAGAGAACCCACGAATGCATGAAGAGAACATGCAAACTCCACACAGAAAGGCCCTGCCCGACTCAGGGATTGAACTGGCAACCTTCTTGCTTTTTGGCACGTGCACTACCTGTCAAATGTGAGGCAGAAAATTGTTTCTGTAAAGGATCTCAGTTCATCATCTGTACTTTAGTTGTATTTATCTTTAAGTTTGATATATTTATGGAAAAATACAACTAATAAATAGACCTATGAAATGTTTCTTTCAGGTTATGAATGACAGTTATCCCAATTTCTCATAAAATAAACCTGTCTAGGTATTTTATTTTTAAGAAGGGACAACAAGGGCTGGAGCAATTTTCTTTATTTTTAACCAGTGAGATTACAAATGTGTGACATAAAACGTATCAAGCTGTCACTTCTGTGTCAATTTTACTGACGTCAAAGCCATCTGTTTCCATCTCCCCACTTTTATAACTTTGAGCTTTCTTTCATTTCAGGCTAAAGTCACACAGGGATCATGTCAACCAAAGTAGCTCTGAACATTGTTAAAATGTTCAAGAGACATTTCAGTAAGTTTTCAGGATGCCTTAATATATTAATTCTGTGTATTATAATATTTCTTTATTAGTACAGCCTTTGCGTGTTGGGTAGATCTAGTGCCACTATAGTGTTTATGAGTTGTCCATCCATTCCCTCACACAAGGGGTTTTCATGTAAATGAAACTTTTTCACAAATATACACACAGACTCAAGGATGAATGGTGTTTGAGGTCATCGGCCAAAGATCAAACTCATTTTATTGTACCTTCACTCCTTGCTTGTAAACCAAGTTTGACGATTAAAGCATTTAAAAAATGGCAATAGTCCTTATTCAGCTTTAACAAGGTTTTCCAGAAACTATTGACTGATGTCTCTGAGACTAAGTCCAGTTATCATGCTGTCCATAATCCAGAATAGAAGAACATGATTCTAGAGCCATTGACGACCACCACATGTTCAGTTGACAGGTTCAGCTAAAGATGTCAGTAGGTTGTCTCTCAAAAAACCCTTGCCAATGCAAAAATCTCAACTTTCTGAATGCTAAATAGATATCATGAGGCTTATGCTATAAACTATGTCTTTCTCTTCTTGCCAAGGTTCAGGATCTCTTTGAATAATACCTCTTTCTCAAGGTTTGATGGACAGCATCAGTATAGTTACCTCCCTAATTTATTACCCATACGTTCAGTCTGCCTCTCCTTCTCTTTCACTTGCCATATGCATGCCCTATTTGTTACAGTGATTGAGATGCTGAAGTGTACAGGGGTGTGTGCGGAGGCTGTCAGGGGAAAGCAGAAGTCTGGATAAGACCAATAGATTGACTGCCTTACCTCAGCAGCTGCTACAGTCTTGAATTTATCGGAGACACCAGAGAGGGTGGACTGCTCTGAAATTAAGGGCTACCTCTCAGGGGCTGCTAATCTTGGTTACAGCTGCAACATGCAGTTGTTGTCTATCTCCTAAGGGTAATTGGTCTTTCAGTCCCTGTCCTGCTTTTATTTGCTCATTTTAATTTGCTTCACTGTACTTATGGCTTCTCATCAAGGTGTCAGACTGAGCAGTTTGTCTGGCACGGTGATTACTGCTGCCCTGTCAACAGTTAAATTCCCTGGATTAACAGACTATTCTAATAACGCGGATGCTGGATGAGGGATCATAGAGCAGCCTGAGCTGAGAGGAAGTTTTACATGACTCACTTTTGCACATTTAAAAAGAGAGCAGGCTGAAACAACGATGAAAAGTTTTAACATGTCTTTGCAGCTGCGTTTCCAGAAAATACTAAACACCATTTGCTGAATTTAAGATATTTATTACAATTGCTTTGGCAACGATAGATAGGACTGTGATAGATTACAGCATGCTTGCCAACTGCAGCTCTGCTCGATTCAATGACTGTAAAGAACCAGTTAGATGAACTGAAATAAACGACTATTTGATGATACAGAGCACAGATGAAATGATAATCTGCCACATTATTAGCACTCTGCAGAGTGCATCTTTTTATTAGCATACCACATGCCCTGGTTTAGTTACAAGAGACTGAAAGCACTTCTTTGCCATGAGAAATCCCTCTGAGTTTGCTAATTAAGCCAAGCTGCTCCGCTGAAATACAGAGTTGGCACATTTGGTCTTATTGAGACAGTCGACTTCTTGGTTCTGTCATACAAATTTAGTTGCAGTTACATCTATGATGTGGATGAAACAAAAATACACTCCAATGCCCCATTTATCTGCTGCAAGTCATGAATAAAAAATATGTTTGGCACAACAGGGACATAACCTTTTAGGCTCAGTCTCGAGTTATTCCCATTAATATGTTCTAAGTAATTCTATTTAAAATACAATATTTTAGCCTAACCTTTTTTGAAATGATGAAAGTCATGAAACTCAATAATTGAGAAATCCTATTTGATTAAAAGGGACACAATGAACATTTAAGGAAAATAGACTGTTATTTCTTAAAGCTGAAACATGTATTGCATCTTGTTATGTGTAATTATATAGTAAAACTCCTTTAAAGTGTACGTTCTTTATTATAGGAGTCTTATTTCCCTGCTTTTAAAACAATAATGTATTTTCTGGCAATGTAAAACTCCTTTACTGCCATGCTAAACAGGAACTGTTTATATTGTGGGTGTACAGTCGGCTAAACGTTTTCTAAAGTTAAGCTCCACAGAAAGTGTTTATCATTTATTGTTTCCTCTGACACTAGAGCACCTTTTAAGAAAATGGTTATGTAAGATGACCAGATGACCTAACTTACTCTGGAGGTTTCTTTATCAACATGATGACAATACAATGTTCACCCTCATTGAGAAATCAGAAAGCATGCAGATAGGATAGGGAAAAGGGGACTTTGTATGGCAAGTTTTACTTCGTAGCCCTGTTAGATGTTTCTCATGACAAAACCACATTTATTAACGTTTATAGTTGATATGAACTGAGCTACTACAGGACCATGTGAAGTGTATACCACGAACTGGACAGCACCCCCTTACTCTAACAGCAGACCACTCTGGATTCTTTACAGCCATAGCAAGTAACAGCTGGATACTTCCTTCTGTGCCTTCTTCCTGCTCCCAAACTAATGGACCATAAGGAAACGGCTCTCTTTTCAAATAAAAAAAAAAAACTTCACAGGAAGCTCAATGCAGTCAAAAGTAATCTGCATCTTATGACATTCAACATTTCACTTTTTAATCACTCTCTCTTCTCTTGAGGGTGACATGCTGTTATGGGCATGTGGTAGGGTAGGAGTGATGTAGTGGGAGTTTGGACTGGCATGGCTGACGGTGAGAGTTGGCACAAAGGGGGTTGCCCGGGGTGCCAGAGTTCACTGGCCAGCCTCTTAGAGGTGTCTTCAGGGCTAATTGGATGAAAAACCTATGACTGAAGGTCCCCACCTGATGACCCCAGTGATGTTCTGGCTTTTGCTGCCCATCAGTCCACTAGTATATGAAGGGCCAGTGAGAGACTGAGGTTAGAGTTTGTTTAACCTCGCATTAGGTTAGACAAAATCTGCATTTTCACTACCTGGAGCTTACATAAATGTAACTTAGGTCAGTTGAAAGCTGCAATGAAGGGCCATGTGGCAGATTTTGTGACTCTTCAGTGGTGTATTAGGATATAAGTGAGTTCTTTTCAGTGAGCGCTTATCCTGTCATTATGGCACAAGTACTTTGTGTTTCTTTCAAACAGCTGTTTTTATCCACCTTTTTTTGATCTGTAGATGGTTGTTTTAACCATGATTAATCTGATATCACAAACTAACAGGAGTTTTTTTTCAAATTAAAGCATGTTTTATTTGGACAGGAAGTTCACTAATATCAATGTAAGATCATGGAAATAAATTAAAAAATTAAACTATATCAAAGAACAGTTTGCAGAAAAAAACCCCACTTTTTTCTTTATACCTTGTTTTACTAACAGAGAAAACAGCTGAATAGTGACTCCAAGCAGATATTAGTAGACTTATCATCTCCATCCTGGTATCATGAACAAATTTATCAGCACAATTTAGCACGTGCTCCTTCTTTTACTTAGAGCAGTTTTTGGTTAAATGACTAAAAGTCAGAAGTTTCTGTGAAGCTTCAGTACTTTTTAGTTGGATCAAGCTCTGAAAAAAATCTGATTGTACCAATTCAAGTGGTTTGTGTCAAAACGTATCGAAGAATTAAAACAAAAACATGGTAACCTTAATGTTTAAAAACAGAGAATTTCTTTGTTGGATAGGCTGTGTAACTGCAGCATAAGGTATTGGGCAATAATTTGGACATGAACTGGAACTTGAAGTGCACCACAGGAGAATTGGAACTATTGAAGAGTTATATTCTGATCAACTGAGCCAAGGACAATCTCAATAAGATCAGGCTAAATTGAAGTGAATACAGTGATGAGCAGTCTCATTATAGATACTTTTTAAGGATTCCGATTTATTCTGGAGTTGTTTACTGGTTAGAGAAGTGCCATCTTTAAAAGTGTTTGCCTCAGTTCATTCCTCCTCTCTGATTTTCTGGCTCAGTAAAGTCCTTTGGAACAAGACAGAAAATAAGGCATTTGGAAAATAGATGCTAAGCTATTACCATGAAGAAAATCATAGTTATTGAGGCGGATGAGGTTTAGTCAAGTTGGAGCAAAGAAAGAAAAAGGGGATTTTAATTTGTCGGAGGGACTTGAGCAATTCTTTAATTACAAACGTTAGCCTTGTTTACCCGAACATCTGTGGGTGTGATAAGAACAGCTGGGTGAGGAATTATTGTAGGTTAAAGTCCATCTGTTTTAATAACATCATTTAGAACTAGAATAGTCCCTCTAGATTGGTTGACAGATAGGATTTGGTGGATCTTTTTTAGGTTAGGTGAGACATCAGGTCATCTGGAAAGTAATTGCCTGACATCTGCCAGTGTCCCTGAATCAGATTCAGGTCAAATGATTAATGATGCTGGTCTGGTATGTTTGATTGCCTTTACTAAAAGAGTATCAGGTCAACTTAAGTTTATGCTGATGGGTGGTGGTCTGTCATTTGCCTTGGACTCCTTAGTGTAGAAGTCTTATCCACTGATAGCATGGTTTTTCATTTTAATGAATGGTTTAATTCCTATTGAGAAGGTTCAGGCAGATGACTTGAGCTGTGCAAGTTTTACATCCGACATGCATCATTGTAACATTGTGGTGCAGCTGGATCCACCTAATTCAATATCTGTAATCAGGCAAAGCCATCTTGCTGAGCTCCAATTTACAACGACTGTGCTTGGCCCAAAATGACAAAGCCCAATCAACATCCTTTGAAGCAGGAAGAGGTGGGAGCTATGAGTGTAATTGCCACAGGAAGGGACTGCTTGTAGAGAGATTGGCATAGATGCTAACAGCCTCAGTAGTAGTTCTAGCAGATCACATTCCTTTATTCAATGAAAAACAAATGACACAAAAAGCATTTCTCAATAGAAAGGATCTTCTTCCAACATCTGGCTTGTTTTGGTGGGATTTTTTTCTATAAAGTAGCTTACAATAGCTTAAAATATGAAATACTCATCCAGTCACCTTCTGGATTCTCAATTACCTGACAAACAATCCAACATTTCGTGGCCCATTTGGGCTGCAAGTTTCCTGGTCTGTTTTCTATGCTTTGCCTCTGCCAGCTCTGCCGTGCATCTATTCTGTGCTCTTGCTTTCAACCCTCCATTACCTCAGCTTTCACCTGAAGACTCTTATAGGTACAAGATACAAGACTTCATTACTCCCTCAGATTCTGCATGTATAATAAACCTGTAAGGAGTAATGAGGTTTTTGTGTGGCTGAATGCCAAACTTAAAATTTGTTCTGCTGCAGCTATAACTGTTAAAACAAAGAGAAATATTTGGCTGAACCTAAGCTCTCAGTTGCTCTGCTTTCAAATGGTGTGGGGGGGGTTGAGTGTGTCTATCATTCATAGCATTATTTCAGTTAAAATGCTATGTTGGTGGTATTGATGGAGCAGGGCTGTAAAATTGGGTCAGTTATGTTGTTAAAATCCAGCCATTCTTATTAGCTTACCTGGTTGGTCAGGGCATGAGTCATCAAAATATCCAATGTAAAGTGAGTTCTGATTTTTCAAAACATCTTCAGAAATGGCTCCAAGATCAAGCAGTTCATTGACTTATTGCAAACATTTTCTTTCTCTAGTTTTTAATAATAATAATAATGATAATAATGCATTTTATTTACAAAGCAGTTTTGTAAAACTCAAAGACAATGTGCATCAGATAAAAGATACAAACAATGTAAGAGATAAAATAGCATAAAAGATCAATGAGAAACAGCACTAATGGAAACACAGCACTCAGCAAATTCACACACACAAAGATTCACACACACATGGACACACTCACACACACACACAATCAGCCCACTCATACATTACAAGCTTATTTAAAAGACGTAAGTCTTTAATGATGATTTAAAAGCAGTTTGTTCAGAACAGTTTTGCATATGAGGAGGGAGAGAGTTCCAGAGGGAAAGGGCAGCTTTGGAGGAAGCTCTGTCCCCCCAAGGATTGGTGCTTGGTTCTGAAGGGTGGAGTGAGGAGGTTTGCTTTAGATGACCTGATTACGGGTAGGAGTGTGACAGTGCAGTAGGTCAGAGAGTTAGAAGGGGGCCTGGTGGTTGAGGTCTTTGTGTGTGAGGAGGAGAATCTTGAATTGTATGCAGTATCAGACAGGGAGCCAGTGGAGATTTTTAAGGACAGGGGTGGTATCATGGGATCGGGTGTGGGTAAGGAGATGGCCGGCAGTTTGGATGTACTGAAGTTTATTTACGACTTTGGATGATGAACCATACAGGAAGCTATTGCAGTAGTCAAGTTTATTTGTGATTAAGGTGTGAATTCCACTAAACTAATCACTAAACCACTCCAACTCTTTCTCCATGCTTGTGCATTGGTTTAAAATGACAGTAGAGCAAGGCACTCATGAGCAAAAATCTATTTGAGTCAGGATGGACATTTTGTAAAAGCTGAAGAAAATCCCTTAAAGTGCTCATGAGATATTGCGCTGAGAATCAAGGTAAAAACATGAGGCCCACTAACCTGTTACTTTGACCTATGACCTCCTAAGTCTACCTAGTTCAACCTTAGCTGTGTTCGAAATCGTTCCCTATCACGGATATAGTGCACTATATAGTGTGTTCGCCATTTTGTAGTGTTGTTCGAATTCTCAGCGGTTAATTTCATTCACTATATAGTGCACTACAAAATACCCACAATGCACAGCAAATGCGAGTGTACATACGATGTACCCTACATTGTACTCCCGTATACCACAATGCAATGCGGTCGTGTTTTTCCAGAGAAGACAAAGAAGAAGACGCATAGAAAGAATGCTGCTAAGGCAGAAATTGGTGCTGCTTTCGTTTATAAATGGAAGAAAGGTTAAAGTATTTTTTAACACATTCGTAGCATAGCTTTTTTACATCTTTTAACGGCTGTAAACAGCTGCAAAATTTGCTACTTATCCTCTCGAGTGCCCAGTTTGTTTACGTGATGCTTGGCACATCCACTTCCGTCACAGGAATATCCAGCTCATCTACTAACGCTATGATGTTTAGAAAATGTCCGTGTAGTGTCCGAAATCTCATTCAGTCATTCCCTATGTAGTTCACTGTTTCATTTACACTACATAGGGAATAGTGAGTGAGTGAGTGAGTGAATGAGTGGACGATTTCGAACATAGCTCTTGTGTGAGATGGATGTGGGATGAACAAAAGGCCCAATGACTTACCTATGACCCCCAAAATGTTTTCAGATTGTCTTGAGTCAGAGTGGACAACTGGGCAAAGTAATTTTTGAAAGCATTCTTCTGACAGATGGCCCAAAGATATAATGCATCCAGTCTCAGCTAAAGCTGTTACAGAAGCATACAAAGGTTTCATATCAAGATTAAGGAATTCTGATTTTCACGTCAAACCAATTTTATTTCCCCGGGGGGAAAAGGGTAGAAAATGTGTTCATGTCTAGTTTGATATGCCTGGCCTAGTTTGGGAATATGTTTGAGAAAATCCCTGAAAAACCAACCAAGACAATTGCTTAGTGAGACGCTTTTTATTGCCACTCAAGAACAACTTCTATTTGTTTAAGGGATTCTTGCAGATATTTTTCATCTGCCTTTGTCTGATATGAAATGTAGATCCTGCTCTTTCATTTTCCACAGTGGTCTTACCCCACAATCTAGGTCAGCTTGACACAATGCACTTGTCAAGGGAGGAGAGGGGGAGGCCTCTTAAAAATGTTATGTAAAGCAAAAAATCCTGGAAAAAACTTTGTCCTTGTCCTGGAAAAGCCTTTGTTGCTTTTCTTTTTTCTCTACACATATGTAAACATGAAAAAAGTATAACAAAATGTGCCAGAGTGGCCTTTAAAAGGCAATATTTCAAAGAAAATACAGCTGCAATTGGCAGTAATTTTTGTTGTGAAAGCCATGTTTTATAGAGAAATGAAATTTGAAGGATAGAAATGTAAGTAAAATCTTCTTTAACAACCATAAAATTCTCAGGTATTTATCTTTAAAATGTTACTGAAACTGGCTAAAATTTTGTATTTGCCATATTAAATTTAACATTACTTCTCGCAATTGTGTTTAAATGTATAAATGTTGATAAAATAGCTTATTATTCCAGTGGTGGATTTGTTCATTTTATGAAAATATAAATTAAATTGTTAAACGAAGAAAAATTTTTCTATTTGACCTTGCTGTTATGAGGAAAAAATGATGTGGCCCTCTTAAGCCACCTACACACCGAACTCGACTTTGCGACCTCGGCGACCACTCTCCATGTAAAGTCAATGTACAGCCTCGATGGGGCGGGGTTAACCCTCCCGCAACATGACGGCCGCGATCAAAGCAACCTGGTAACTCGTCGCTCCATCGCCAAAGTTGAAATAGTTGATCTTTTTAGGCAATGTCGCGTGTGGCTGTGCAGCAACAGCCAATCAGCGTTGTGTGGGTGTGTGATGGTACCCGTGACAGAAAATTTTATTCCGGTCCACAGAGTGACAATCCATGTCTGTCTGGGAAACATTAGTTAGTGAGTACATTAGTTCAGCCTAGACAGACCGCAGAGAAGACACAGACGATGCTGCTGCAGGGCCATCAGCTGCAGTGTTTTGTGGTTGGTAGGTGAGTGAAAGGATATAGTTGGAATAATGTCAGCTAATACATCCTATTATATGATATATGATATGATGGCAGTGAAACTCGAGCGGACGTGACGTCACTGAGCGATGGCGACGGTGACCAAAATGAGGTATTTAAGGACACGCGACGCGACTGCAGTGGGCAATGGGATTATGGTCGCAAAGTGGCGTTCGCTGTGAATACAGCTTTAGTAACCCCCCTCCCTGTTCTAACATCTTTAAACACTGCCAATGAATTGTGTCAGAATTGCAGAAACCTACAGATTGAAGTCAGGTGGGAAGACCTAACCAGTCATCTCCATCCCCCAAGCACAATATCGTTCTGTTGGAAACATTGTCAACGTTTTTCCAGACAGTGAGACCCAATCAATTTTACTACTTCTCTGTAAAATAAATAAATAAAGAAATAATGTTAGCTGTCACAGAGCTGGAGTTCTAAGCTTGATATGATAAGTGTAAATACAACAATATACGCATCTGACATGAAGGGAAAAAAATTAAGCCTTAAAAATCTAATTCTCAGTAATTTAGCATTTCTATTTATCAAAAATTGGACATAAGTTCCTACACACGGTCAAAAATGTATGAAAATGAAGGCAGTATTTCCAAATTTTTAGGATGCAATCATTTTCATGCTTTTAATGGCCTAATATGCAAAATAACCTTTTATGTGTTTCATACAAATGTCTGATCTGTCTACAACACCCCCACCAACATGAGACAGTCATGTAGAGAGAGGCCACCATAGCCAGGTGTTTCTTAGGCTCTCTGACTCTGCCTCCGAAAAGTTGTGTTTTTCCTCTCACTAGATCCAAAGAAAATGTCTAAGAATGTCTGTGTGGTCACAGTAAACATCAGAGCACAGTGCTGAAAAGCCAAATCTATATCTAAGGGGTGTAAGTCGAGCACTTAAAACTACAGACACTAAAACAGTCTGTTCTCAGTGTGGCTGAAAGAAAGAGGTTCATAGACATGTCATGATCAAATAATTGGGAGGGCTTTCAGGTAAAAAAAAAAAGTGTTCTGGGCACATCCAGGACCAGTGCAATATTGTTGAGAGAGTATTACAGGACTCCATTGTACCGTGTGTTTTCCTTGGTGTTTTTCATTCTCTTATCAATGTTATAAAAACTACAGAAACTTAACAAGTTTGGTCACGTGTTTAACCATAAGGGAGAGGGACAGCACTCTGAATTGCACAAATATATTGGCAACACTGAAAAAGAGAGTGTGGAACTAGCACGGTCCTTGGCAGTTCTGCGGTTTGGACAGTGAGCAGGAGTTTGCCTGCTTTTTCTGAATTAAAAACAAGAATTTCTGAAACAGTGAAATACTGAGTGTGTTGGATCTTTATATTTGTTTCAGTGGAAAAACACAGAACTGTTTGTGGTTCTTTTTTGTAAATGCATTTGTTGCTACTCTGGGATGGGATGAATGATGAATGACATGCTGAAAAGAGGCCCCAGGCTGGATTTCAACCCAGATAAACCATGTTAAGGACAATATCCTCTGTAAACTGGGCACAGTGATACAACCAACAGGCCATTTGTACTCCTGTTAGTGGTTCTTATTGTGATAATCTTTCTTCTACTTGGGTATTTGGCCAAGCTTGTATTTTAACCCTAATTCAACATAAACATTTGCAGTTTGAAAAAAAGCCTTTCTTGTTAAATGAGACCTCTTGTCTTTATCTCTAAGGATAAAATTTATAAATTAGTAAAAAAAAAAAAAAAAAAGTAAATATTTTCCTTTCGCTAAATTTCATTTTAAGACACAGTGATATGTCTTTATAGGTGGTATATTTTGCAGACTTTGTAGAAAGCTGTAGTAACTTCATTAAATTGATGCTCAATGACTGTTGGAATCTGCTCCAGCCCCTGGTTACTGCACGGTATAAATGGTATTGACAATAGATGGATGGATGAATGCTTGAATGTAAATTCAACAAATATTGACAAAGGACTGCAGATTAGTTTGCCCTTGTACGTTTTCTGTCAAATCATATTCTTTGTTATAGTCTGGCAGCTGTTGGAGAAGCATGAAGAAGGAGTTCTGATAAATAGTCCTAAATTGCATTTTGCAATTGCAAGAATTTGTGGACCAATGTTCCATCAGTTCATGTATTATCTGTATTACTTATCCTTTTCCGTGGCAGGGGGGGGTTGGAGCCTATTAGCTGACATTGGGAGAGATACGGGGTACACCCTAGACCAGTCTCTAGCCGTTTACTTTAGGGCAATTTAGTGTCACCTATCAACCTAACAAGCATGTTTTTGGACAGTGGGGGAAACTGGAGTATCCAGAGAAAACCCAGGTATGCACATGCAAACTCCACACCTAAAGGCCCTGACCGACTCCCAACTTAGGGAGTCAAACCAGCAACCTTCTTGATGTGAGGCAGGAGCACTGTCCTGCAGCACCACCATGCAGCCCTTAGGCCCATGTTCAAACTATTCCCTCTACACAAGGTCCATGTCATGGGCTTTAGAGTAACAGCTGCCTGATTCAGAACAGAACAAGGTAACAAGGTGGCTCAGCAGCAGAGGTTTAAAGTGGTAAATGACACAAGGTTACAGCTTGAGTGGATTTACCACCTGCATCGAAATCATTTCACAGCTCTGAACATATGAGTACACTTACACAGCATCAAGCATACCTGTCTCTTAAAGAAAAAACTTCACTCTCAGCTGTTTTTTCAGCACAGCTCCAGCCGATTGAAAATTAGCAAGTGAACTCACACCTGCCAATATGAGGAAATAGAGATTAATGCAGGCTGTCTTCATGAATAAAAAAAAACACATGAAAGTGAACCTGATAAAACGCAAGGTCCTCGTATATGATGTGACGTGGTCTGCTGTATTTCCCTATCATATCTAATTCTCTTCCCCTGCTGCATGTGATTACTTATTCATGAGGAGGAGTCCATACATCCCCCAGAAGCTCTCGAATAAGATAGTGGAGGTATTATTTATTCCTTTATCCATTGTGGAAAAAAACATGCTATAGGGCAAAATCCCATATACTGCACACAGGACTGCTAGAAGCTCTGCATACGCACTTTCAAGATATTCTGTCCACGTCCCTAATGCATACTTTATTGTTATTCTCCTTTGGAATCCATTAATGCACCACACAAGGCTTTTACTTTTATTGTGTGACATTTTTTCTTGTTATTGAACAAGCTATCTTGCTTTTGTGTAATGCTTTCACTTGATTTCCGACACTTTCTGTATGTACAACTAGAGCTGGACAATATGGATCTAAAATTATATCCCAATATTTTCTACTTAAATGGCAAAGCACAATAAACATCTCAATGTATTTATTCTGTAAACAGAAAATAAATGGTCGCCATAATACCAGAACAACAAGTTTTGATATCATACGAGCAATGATCAAGTAATAACATATATTTCTTAACACTCCAACAAATATAGACCTGTATTCGAAACTGTTCTCTACTAACATACTGATTTTGTCAAACTGTAGTATGCAGTTTACAGTTTACCAACAGTTACAAAATCTGCATAGTATGCCAAAAATGTACTAATTTGGGAAAAACAGCCGTATACATCGGACCAGTCTATACTGTGATCTGTAATGCACGACCCTTAAAGGCCAAATTAGTGGACAGCAGCAGAGTTTATCTGTGACAACATCATAAGCACTGTAAGTATCAGCATTGATTCTCTGACATTCACAGAGCAGTGATATGCATCAAAAACCAGCAAATTTAGGTTTTTCAAGTTTACATGGGTGTTACGCATCTCATGGGTAAATGTTCAGCTGTGTAACTAAAAATGAAGATCCCCAGAAATCAAATTCAAATTTTCTTCAGACTTTGATTAGATGCTACAATTTAGTAGCATTCTCCATTAGCTTGGCTATTGTTTTTGTTTATTTTAAGACCAGAATCAGCAATCAGCTATATCATGTTAGGCATACTGCCTAAGTCCTTACTAGTTTTATGGAAATCAGCATAGATTACATACTGCAAACTGCTCTTAACAGTAGTATGTAGAAGAGGGTATTGAAAACAGCAACACGTGATCAACATTTTTTGCTTTTAATTACTGAAAAAGGAACCCAGTGCCTAAATTATGCAAAAAAAAACAACATTGGCAATAATTTGTGATTAAGGTTGTCAAAGATTTTCCTTTATAAAATGTATTCAAATACCATGCAACCATTTCAAAGTGACAATATCTGATATTTTACCAACTGAAGGTATCAAAAATCATGGAAATTGAGCTAACTGTGGCTCATCACAGTTTAGATTGTGTGCCTGCAATTTTAACAGTGTGAAACTGTCAGGGCTTCAGAAAGGACCTATGTATTTGGAAAAAATTATTTGAAAAGTAACTGGTTGAAATTTTATTTTATAACTTGTAATGCTATAGTCGACATCAAAATGAAGTATTTTGGACAACAAATAAACACCACTTAAACAGCATGTTTGGTTTGTGTTGTAAAGGGTTAAGTAAGAGAGGACAGTGTGTCTCTGTATCAGAACATTCGTCCTCCACTGTTGCCGGACAAAAAATGCTTTCTTTCCTGCTCTTTGATTGGTTGCCCCTCCAGGAATTCACAGAGGGTATCTTCAAAATAAGTCAAATCATTTCAAATGACAGAAAAATTGACCAATGGCATCCACCCTTTTGATGGGTGGGCTTTTACATTGACATACTTCTGCCCTTTGTTGAGCTTATTGGGACGCACGAATTACTAACTTGCATCAAGTAATAAACAAGTTGGCTAGCTTTTCCGAGTTTATGTATAGGAGAAAGCAGCAGGTGAATAACAACAATTTTTTAAAGTGTTTTCTGACATTGAAGACCTCCTCACTATGATCTAAGAAGTTTGACTTTAAGCAGAATGCAGGCTTTCAGGGAGCATTTAAGCTCCAGAAATCATCAAAAAGGAAGTTCTTTGAAATGTCTGAGGCTGCCATGCCAGTTTTGTTCATTCTTGCTGCTGTCTCTTTGAGTAAAGGTTTACTGTTAAAATTGTTGTTGTGGAGCATTGCTGCTAAACAAATTTATTGAATTGGTGATTGTAATACTACATAATGGCTTTTTTTTTTTTTAAATACACCATTAGTTTAAGAGCTTGCTGCCATGCTAATAATATAATTGTATCATCTTATTGTTGATTTTATTTTGAAATTACTATATTATAGTGCTGGTGAGTTTTCATTGGCACGATTGCTGGTCTCTCTCCATGGTGCTGAAGTGTGTTTAACACTGTGTGTGTTGTTGGTATGTGGAGGCACATGATATTTTGGTCTTGTGTGGTAGGATGGAAAGTCATGCTCTTGCTCTTTAGTGTCAACATTATTCAGGTAACCTTTAGGAACAGTTAGTATGATAATGTGAATGTGAAGGTTTAGGACCTAGAGCCATGGTTTGCTACTCAATTTAATGAACCTGAGAACCATTTTCGTATCAGAACCATTTTCCAACCAGTTTAGGTATTGATGACTTTTGCTTTTATGCTTAACAGTTCGTTTATTAATTCCTTTAAATTACTTCCATACATGGTTTGTAATCAATGTCAGGATTGCCTGAGAGGCAGCCAGCATGAATAGCAATAAAGGATACCAGGAAGTAGTCACAGTAGGCAAGAGAAAGTAGCACTCTAGACCATTATGGGAAAATATGATATTGCAATATATTTTCTCCTTGCAATATGCAATTAAATCCTATTTCATGGAACTCACCAAATAAATGCTTTCTTTTTTCTGAGCAGCAATTCTAATGGATCTTGGACACACAGGATAGGGTGACTGTACCTACACATTAACTTCATAGATAAACTAGTGGCTTACAACTGACTTACTTTCAGCCAACAGTATTTACTATTTCTTATAATGTTTAAAATTAATCTTTCTGAATAGTCCTGTATTTTAAACTTCTAAAGTTCACTGCATTGCTGTTGGCTGTCAGGTATTATTGAAGTTAAGATATTGAGTGTCTTAACAATTGTCAGGTTTTTCTTTCAATGTTCAGTTTTTCACAATAATGATTAAAGGGGGACAGGGGGTGGGGGATCAGCTTAAAGTCTCCATTGAACACTGTCCCTTTTTGAACTGAGACATCACTGTCTGTGATGTCATCTGTAGCCTTGACACAGCGAACACACAGAAACTACATGCACAGTGGTCATAAAATAAGACCACTGACTATAATATCTGACAGGCTTTTACTGTTGATAATCAATAAAAAAAAGAACTGGTAGTTTTGTTTTTTTATCAACACACAAATGGCAGCATGACATGCTATGAGTCACATGACTAATGGTGCACATGCTGTGATGCATGTATTTGTCAACTCAGCATGGCCTTAGATTCTGGGAACACTGTGTGTCTGACACTGTTGACCCAGGAACACCATGGAAGCTGAGTTTTTCTTAACAGAAAATCCGCAGGAAATGGTTAGAGAATTAGTAAAGATTTGGATCGATTAGCAGAATTGATAATGACATTGGCGTTAATAAAAGTTTATCCATTCTCTTCCTTAGTCTTAACTTTTATTTATATATTATTTATATCCATTCTCTTCCTTAGTCTTAACTTTTATTTATATTGCTGTGGTTAACAAACCTATATCAGTACAACCTTAGTTTTACCAATAGTATAGATGCTCCATAAACGATCATCCCATTTAAATCAAACATTTCAAATAGATCGTCTTACTAACAATAAGTTTACAACTGTTAATGGTTTTAGCTGTCAACCACATTGACATATAGGAAAAACTTGATACATTTCCCAGCCTTATGAGCATCATTATACCCAACACATCTGATCACTCTTTCCATCAGACCTGAATAACCACACATGAAAAATGCAGCATTAAATGCAACATTAATGGCACTCTGGTAGTGAGAAAGGGGCCCACCTGTAAATGATGCATGCGCTGTTTCGACAAGTGTCACAATTTGCTGTGTCTTGCCCCGTTCTGTAGGAGAGCCTGTGAACAGAGAGATGAAAAGATAGATGTGATCTCCAGTGGCACGCTTCAGCTCCATATTCCAACACCTGTGGGCATCAGCTATCAGCCACATTTGTTCAGCTCCTTTTTTCTTTACTGTGTTGTTTATCCCCCACAGTGGAGAAAGCTCTGATCTTGCAGCATTCTCACATTCAGTTAATAAAGTGTGCAGACTTGCTGACTGTACATAATGGGATTACTTCGCTACGCCATGACTGAGTTATAAAATATGTTCTGTGTCTCTATTCTATGGGCAATAGGGGGTAAGTAGCAGCTAAATGCAGTATGAGTCATGTGTAATGAAAAATCAATGCCTTTACATTCTGCCCTGCACTGTACAATCTTTTTAATTTCTCATCCAACTCAATTTGCTACAGACACAAAGACCATCACAGATCCAAAAAGAAAATGGACATGACTAATAGAGAAGGGAAGTAATGAGTCTTAAAACATGGAGGTGAATCAGCATTTCAGCACTTCTTTTTCTCCAGGCTGGAAGTCAAAGTCTGTTTTTTGGTTAGATGCCTTAAAAAAGCACAGTAGAAAATGGAAGAATATGAAATTTTACATTTCCTTCAACATTATACTGTACATTTGGAAGTTTTTCTTCTGTAAATTTAAATATTTCACATTTTGAATGGTTGTTGTCACTTGGACGGCAAAGTCTGTTCAGGGCATTAAGCAACATTATTTTTGATCGACTTTGAAAAACAATGTTAAATTCGTAATTGATGCAGTCATAACCAAAAACATGATTATGACACACTTAACCAAGATACACAATACTCAGGCTGATTTTTGGCTTGAATCCCCCCCTCCAATCAAGGTCAGCAAAGGCCCAAATATCTTATGGTCCTAAAGATTATCTTGCTAGATCCTCTGACCAAAAGCGATTTTATCCTATCTAATCTGCTTGAAAATTAGAAACATTTTTTGTATTGCCAATAAGAAAGGAGACACCTTAGGGATTCATGGTGTATTCCAGTTGATCTCAGAACTGGGATAGTCTGAGTTGTAAATGAGTTTGCGTCATTGGAAACGCCCTCTTTGGTTGGAATTTTCCACTTTGCAGTTGGACGTCTTTCAGCTACCCCTAATTTTTCAGCTTGTGACTAGAACATGTCAAGCTGGGATATGATGTAATTTCCCTCACCCCTCTTCCCAGTTCTGATGTGAAAGGAACACACCATTACTCCATGGATTGTATTGTCAAAAAGGACAATGTCAGTGTTAATGTCAATGTCAGCTTTATTTAAAAAGAACATTTAAGACAGTGGCCTACCAGAGTGCTTTCCAGTAAACTAGACAGAAAAAAACCCAATAAAAAGTAATGAAAGCCGATAAAACCAATAAAAACAAAGCAATATGGAGAAACAACTAAAAGACCCAATAAAGGGGACTATACTCTGCCAAAGGCCAAAGTGAACCAGTGCGTCTTAAGCCGTGTTTTAAAAGTTAAAAAGTGGAAAGGACAACAGCCAATCAGGAAGCTGGCTGAGGCAGGATGCAAACAAGCACAGCACTGAGAACAACAGCAAACACAAACCATAAAGTTAGACTGACGTCAGGTATGGTCAATACGTGGCAGCAACAAACTTTTTTCATGCCAGCCTTAAAAGGGCAATCTAGTAGAAATAGAAAAAAAAGGTTGAAAAGAAATTTAAAAGCCTAAAGGCTCGATTATGTTTTTCACACGGATGGACACAAACTGCTATGGACTCATGATGTGGAAACGCTCTGTGTATTTGTGCTCTGTGCAGCTCTCTCCTTGCCGTGGACTAATACTCTCCCAAACCCCATGGGGCAGTGTCTTCAAAAGGGTCTTGAAGATTGCATAGTTTAGCTGATGTAAGTGAAAAAGATTACTTGTTGTCAGTATGGGGAAACATGAAGAGAACTTGTCGTGTTTAACCTCAGCAAAGAAGCATGTCCGGCCGTGTGGGAACTTGCAACCTTGCAGATTTGTCAAGCATAAAACAGGCATGATGGTGGTTTCACTGAAGTCTGTTGACCCAAATGTAGTTCTTATGGGCCTAATCCGAACATTAGTTTCTGCACTTCCTGATCACATCCATTCATCAAAAATAAAAAGTAGTGTGTGTTTTTGCAGATTATTTTAATAAACAAAGTATATTTTACACATGACAATAAAAAAAAGGATACATTTTGAGTTCAATGTTATATAAAGCACAGTCAGTAGGAAAGATCAGCGCTAAGATCAATGATTGATTTTTTTCAGTATTTTTACTGTCTCCAGGAACAGTAGGGGGTCATGGATGGAGAGGTTTGGAAATCTCTGCTACAGACAAAGGGAGGAAAGTGGAAGCCAAATGCAGCATGAGTCACAGGAAAAAGGAATGCCTTTACATTGCTGCCTGCACTGCACATATATTTCTATTTCATGTCCAACTTAGTTTGCCACCAACACAATAAGCATCACAGATTTGGAAAAGAAAATCAACATTACAAATAGGGGCTGTTTATAGCACAGGTACAGTGCCCCAAGGTTGTTCTGCATTTAAACAAAGTTATAGTTATTTTGAATGATCTCAGCGAAAGACCAACTAAAACCCTCTCCTGGGGCCAAACAGAGGCTTATGTGCATATGTCAAAGAGGACACATTAATTTACAGTTGCTTTTGTGGGTTTTCATGCTTCTTATCTATCCTGTTTTAATGCATTTTTCCTGCTTACGTAAACACGCAGGTGTGCTTTTTGTTATTCAGGCTATATGTCCCCTGCATGCAGGAGCATACTGCAGGAGTAAGAGGACAAAGGGAGGGGCCATCGTAGCCCCACACATGTAATTGCTTGCTGTCACGGTAGCCCTGCGCCCCCGTAGAATGACACTTGGAGGGGTCGGACCTGGACTGTTCCCAGTGACGTGAGAGGTGACCTCCTTAGGGGAAAACGAACAGCCTCTGTGTGAATCAGAAACACTGATGGGAGCTCAAGGTCAGCGAGTTCATCCATCCTGCCCTGTTCTCAAATGAAGTCTCTTTGAACAGCTGTGTGCAAGGACAGTAACTCACTGCTCAGACAAGGTCCACGCTAGTGCTGAGCTGCTCTCCCTGCTGCCTGCCTTTCATGTACAACCTTTAAAAAAGCTTTGCTCTACTAATCAAAGGGTATTAACCTAAATTTATAATCACAGCATATTCTCTGCATAAAAACACTTTTTTTTTTACTTTTAAGGGTAATGATCATGACCCAATATAGAGTAATGCATTAAAGGAAAGAGCGTCAAAGATTTCAAAGACTCCTCAGAAGGGGTAAAAATTTCTGAAAGACGTTCTCCTGGCTAAATGTTTGTTGGCAGAGATTCATTGCTGGGTTGTTTGCAAACGTCAGCTGTCCTGGGATATGTCCTGCCCTCGTCAGTCCTGTTTTTTACTGCCCACACCCCCTCCTGCCTTCGTGACCATTACTCTGCCTGCCTGAACACTACTCTTATCATTGGTGCACAAAAGCTGATCCTCTTGTGTAATAGACGTGTGTATAGTATAGAGGCACAGAGAGAATCTGCACAGATTGATATGGCCCATGCTCTAGACAAATGGATACTTCCATATACTGAATGTTATAGATTTCTTTCAGTATGGTGTTATGAAATGCATCACAGTGTGGAAATTTGTCATATATGAGGGTTGTACAGAAGCATATAATGTTCTGTAAAAGCAAAACTGCCTAATCATTTATAGCTATAGTAAAAAAAAATGGTGTGTCAAACTAACTTTTGTATTTTCAAGTGAGTGCTGAGATGCTGGTTAATTGTTACTTCTTAGCTGTAAGACAGCCTTCCCTACTATCTGATCAGGTGGGCCGACTCTGTGTTCGGCATGAAGCTGGATTCTCTGGTGACGGTGACAGAGGAAAGAACACTAGAAAAACTGCTGGACATTTTGGACGATGCCAGTCACCCTCTGCTCACCGTCATCAGCAATTGTTTATATCTATCTTTTTTATATTTCTTTGTATCTGTTATACTAAACTGCAACTGGAATCTTAATTTCCCTGAGGGAGTCTTCCAAAGGGATTAGTAAAGTTCTGTCTAATCTCTGTCTAATCTACTCTATCTTGGTCAGTAGCTCTGACTAGTCGCTACTTAATTCAACTTCATGTGAAAAGCACTTTTCATTCATAAAAATGCAGCACAAAACATCATATATTTACATGCTGATGCTGCACAGCAATGATAAACAATAAAGTGCTAAAAAAAAAATTCTGAGTGCTTTCTAAACTTTCAACAGTTTGATTTATTGTGATTCTTGGGGGTGTCAAAGCAAAATGTAACGCAGCTTCACACGGCTTTGCATTGCACCACTCACGGGCAGTTAGTGCACTCACATATGATTCAGTGTAATTAGCCTGATTTTGTTGCTGACATCTGTGTTGTATTCAGTTGTGACATGGTGTAAACCATACCTTCACTAATACATCTCTGTTTATTAGCTCATTAGAATGCTGAAATATGCTCATCAGACGTGTATTAATGTTAAACCTCACAAGGAGACATTCACTAGTTCTCCTATTCTTTCAAACAATTAAAAATCACAAACACAGTTACACCAGTGTTCTCTAGTCTTAGCATTAGCCAGGGTAGTACTTTGTTGCTGCTTTAGAATTTCCAGTGTCCAGAAATTGATAAGTAATTTTTTTGTATCACCCACTTCATGCAACAACCATGGTTAGATATTCTTAATGTATAATGTGTTACTTTCAATGAGCAGCTGGAATGGATAGTAAGAGAATATTTTTGGGAGCATGTTGTTAATCACCTTATCTGACACCTAACAGATGAAGGGGTTGTCATGCCTGAAATTTTGATGTAGAAAATTTAGTCTCGTGGTACTTTTGTTTTTTTTCTTTTGGTGTCTCAAAAGTAAGCATCAGTATTTTTATTAAACTAATGAAGACCCTAAACATTTGATTAGAGCAGTTTATCAGTCAGTTTGATAAGAATTACGTAGGTTTGATGGGAATGTTTTGCAGAGAAAGAGACGAAATATTTTGAGTTTTTTGCTGGTGAAAAATTAGAAAAATTAGAGCTTAGTAAAAAGCCAAAAAAGGGTGTGTTAAAATCAAGAAATTACAGCATGTCTATTTTGTTAACCAAAAAATATGTTCTATATAAAGAAAAATGTAAATTGATAAGTTTTGAAGGCTGTGTTCTCAACCTGAGACAATCTGACCAGTCTGAATGTACTATTTCATCCTTCCATCCATTAACTATACCTCATGCCTTTTGCTGCATCGCAAAAGCCAAGCTGACACTGGGCAATAGGCAACACCATGGACTGGTCACCGGCCGATCACAGGTCTGACACATAAGGACAAACAGCCATTAACACACACTCACCCCCTGGCAGTTCATGCCACAGTCAGTCAGTTTTGTTGTCGTTTGCTATGTCAGATTAGGAGACCACAGAGCCATAAATTAGTGCTGTGGCTTACCTGACAGGCTTGACAGACTACACGACTGGAACTGACTGCAATTAAGAGACGTGACGACACTGGAGGAAGGATGTGACGAACAAACATACTGTATCTAGAGTACAGTGCTTTTGCTTGTATCTACAAACGTTACGTTAAATTATGTTAGTTTGTTGATTAAGCAAGCAGTCACTCAACACGTTGCAGCTGCTGTTTTTCAGAACTGTAGAAAACTTTTTCTCTGTCAAGTAGTTGTCAAAGCACAAACCTCCATAATGTAATATAAACAAACCTCCAGATGTTTACATCTGTGATCATCGTACATGCAGAGCTCCCTGTGCTCTCATTGGCTATTGCTTCTGACATGGAAGGACAAACTGTATGAAGCAGGACAAAGTCAAACTTGCTACTTTCTGTTGTGGAGTTGACAGACATTCCAGACTGGTTTGTTGTTGAGGATCATTATGACACACTACATGAGACGGAATGCCAGATTTGTCATTGGCGATGGATCCCGAATCCCTTGATCATGGGGTCGGGCCATAATCATGCATACATTTCATAGTCTGACCTTGGCATTAGAGTCACCATTTAACCTAACTGCTATGTTAGGTGCTGCTGCCTGTCTTAGTAAAGACACTCTTGCACATGAGATTTTTGATCTCAATGAGGTCGTCCTGGTTGAATAAAGTTTAAATAAATTTAAATTCATGTTCCTGGTCTTTGGGAGGAAACTGGAGAGAACATGCATGGGAGAGCATGCAAATTCCCACATAAAAAGCCCCACCTCACCAGAGAGTTGATCCAGCAACCTTGTTGTTGTGAGCACTACCATCTGCACCATCACGGAGCCCTTTTTATTTGCATTCAATAAATTATTTAAATTGATAATTAGACATATCTCAATAAGCTACCCCACTATGCTCAGCCAGTATCAAGCATCTTAAACAATGTGACAATCACGTTGCACTTTAGACAAGTGTGCCTCTTAAGTCAATGAAAATCAAGTGTCACTGACACTTGATACAAATTTAAAGATGAAAACCTTGTGCATTATTGCTGATTTGGCTGGTAATCACTAAAAAGTACCTTACATTTAGTCTGACTAAACCAAGCATAAGTAGATGTGACACAAATTACATGCATTGGAATTTTTGAGACTTCAGGACTGTTAGACGCATATATTTTATGTTTAGATGGGCTTGTGGGACACGTAAAGTGAAAGCTAGAAAAACAGAAGTATGTACCGAAGTGGAGAACACAAATAAAAGGCTTCCTTAAATCATTCTATCTATACCCAAGCTGGGACAAAACTTTACTTCTCCCCTGCAAATGCATTCATGCAAATAAATAGCTTTAAAAACCCTGAACAGCATGTATTTATTCATGATAAGAAGAATGAGCCTTTCAGTTCATATCAAAATGCAGTTTAAAAAGGCTATTGGAGTCCCCAAGCATGCAATAAAGTAAAGAGTATTTGTGTGCATTCTGCGGAAGGTGGGTTTTGCATCCTTTTCCTCTAAAATAATGCAGATGGGACACAACAGTGAAGAGGCACTATTGCAGCCTAAGTTTTGTGGAGATGGAAAAGGCAAAGTGTTATGATGCTGCACTAATTGGGCCTTTAAAACCAAGTTTCACTGAGCCACACAAGGGTGCCTTGTTCTCCACTGGATATAGATAAGACTTAAGCACAGTTTGCTTTATGTTGCAGTGGATTTTGGAGATGGAGTGCACTGGGTCTTACAATGCACTGCTCCCCGAGGCTGACTGTGGGCATGGCTTTAAGACTCAATAAAGCCACCTAATGCATACTTTGCCCTACAGAATTACAGAACATAATCACTTACTGGAAGCACATTTCCCTGCCTCTCAATCACACATTGAATTACTATTTGAATTACTGTGTACAAAGGTCTCATCAGACCGCAATCTGCAACAATCATGCTGTGCTGCTAATGTTATTTTTAACAATGCCAGCAGGACTTTACTGTCCTCAGACTCTTTCTCTTGTATTATTCTAAGGAAATATGCAACAGTCATGGGGTTGATTTGCAGTAAAAAAATATAAACATTCTAACATTATGTACATACCAACATACCCACTATTATGTGGGTTATGTCAGTATTCATAGTTCAATGAGACAAATTTAACCAGCATAGCCCCCCTACTTTAGATGGCCACTTCATACAGTCTTGATTGATATTTTGTTACTTTTGCTTTACGTCCAAATCTCTGCAAAAACTGAAGTCTTTACTGTGAGCCTCAAGCTTTGACACCGTTGGCAATGGGAACCTATTCACTTGTTAACATACTAAATAAGATGGTCAACATTAACCCTGGTAAGCAAACATTTTCATTGCTATAAGCAAGCATGTTTAAAGTTTTCCTATGCCTAAGCTCAGCCTCAGTGAGGGTTTAAAAGGTTTGTCATTCATAAACGTTAGTGCTTGTACCAAGTCAGTCGAAAAAGACTGGTATTCTATTGATATTACTAGAAAGCAACTGGAATAAGTTAAAAACAAAATTAAGTACTTTAAAGGTATAATCTGCTTTTGGGGTAGATTTAACGTTGATTACACCCTTACGCACGATTCTCTGAGACCCAACAGCGCTCTTCTCCACTGACCCATTGCACATAGTCCCCTCGATTCCAGTGTTTAAAACTAGTGCTGCCATTTGCATCTCTGATCTTCATCAAATATGCAGTAAGTATTTAGCCCCCAAAGTGGTATCCCAGGGCACATTCACAGTGCTGTTTCAGGCTGTTATGCCCCTGTGATGTTTTGCCTTCACTGTTAAGCGCACAGAGATGTAATGGCAGACAAAATGATGTCTCCCTCCTCTGTTCTAACTCTGAAGGGAGCTATCAGAGGCGCAGAAGAGTTGAGAAGGAAGCATGAGCAGCCAGCGGGGGAGTGCAGTGCTGTTTATGTGTCTGACTCTGTGTATTTTGGCCACTCTCTCTGCACTCTCTGACACTTCTGAGAAGTCCCGTCATACTGACACAAGTATCTCTGTGCAGCGAGAACTGTTTAAAGTGTTTCAGCATGATGACTGCTGAGTCTCCTTACAGCGTTTTATAGGAAATGTTCAAGGGCTCAAGTTATAATGTAATGGATATCTGCTATATAAATGTTTAATGTGTTACATGTTATACCCTTGAAAATAATGGCATGGCACCCCAACACTGTAAAAAATGAAAAAGGTGCGGGAACTCAGTTTCAAGGTAACTGTCTGCTCTGGATTTCTGAGTTTTGGGTCCAACTCATGATTCCAAGTAATGAGAAAAACACTTAAAATTAAGAAAACAATGGACTCTCTGCAAATGGACCTCTGATGGGGATCAAACCCCTGCCAGCCACAGCATGGATGTGATATGACTGAATGCTTACCACTACACCAAGCCAGCACCCTAAAGACATGAGTCTTTACACAAAGTGTCTGAGCAGACTTTGGCCTGACCACAGCTGATTTCAAACCAACTGTTTTAAGTTCTGCCAACTTAAGTTAAGAAATGAGACCAATTTTACATTAAAAAAAATTAGAGTTAATAAACATTTTGTTTTAGTTACTGAAAAATATATTTCATGCCAGAAATTGAACATTTTCATTATTGCAGTAAGTGAAGCTGTGCTCTGGCTGATACTTAAAAATCGTTCGTCTCAAAATTGATTTCCATAGTTTAAGGCATAAAAAAATCTTCAAAAGGCTTGTTTTTGCCTCTGAGAGGTTTAACATTTCAGATGACACTTAGACTATGACCATTTTTATGAAATTTCCTTTGGCCTACATAAAGGCTGCTTCAGAATACTACAACAAATACCATTGTGGTAATAGCGTGACACATTTGGTGAGCATCAGTACATTTTATGTTCATGTACATGAACATGATGTGTCATGTCTGGATGTATTTCCTGCTCTTGAGAGAACAGCCCATTTTGATAGATTATCAAATCAATATTTCAGCCCTGGCTTGTTAAATCTAAGGTAAATACCAATGTCACATTTTCAAATCAGTGTCAGGATTGATTTTTCAATCAAATTCATGATGGGAAAATTATATGTGTCCCACCTGTATTGATTGCAGATATTTCTGCAGGGCAAAGTTTGGTTGGGATTTTTCTCTTTTTGGGACTTGAAAAGGTCCTTGAAGGCTTAAATATACTTTAAAAAGAGTGTTTAGGAACTTGGCATGGGAACTGAAAACCAATTCCAGTTGAGATCTGTAACTGCTCAAGGAATAAATTTCATTTTTTAATGCTTAATATTCCCCTTATCTATTCCTCATAAATCATAGCTGTCATACTTTCATCAGAGGCCATCAGTAGAATCGATCACAAAAAATTCAATATGAGGAACATAAGAGGTCAAAATTGCGGCTTAACTGTACAAAAAATGTATCTAACAGCACATCCAAACCAAGGGAGGAAACACCAACAACTTGCAGAAGCATAAGGCAACACCATTGGATATCAGGAATGGCATTTGTTGGACAATAACCTGTGAAAGGCTCCTTTTTTTTTTTTTTACACAAAAATTGCACAGAACTTGGTAATAATATTATATAGTAATAATGAAATTGAAAAACATTTTTCAGCTACAGCCTTCGTTCTGTGACTCTGTCACAGAATCTACTTTGGCTCTCTGTCCCTAAAGTTCGTCTTGAAATGGGTAAAAGGAGTTTCAGATATGCTGCTCCACGAGAAAAACTGTCTTGGAGAACTGGTCTCTTTAAATTTTTTTAAGGGAAGGTTAAAGGCATTGGAGGAAGAAGTAGGCTGTAGATGCTTTGACTGATAAACTTGCTGCTCTGTGACTCTGACTTGACTGGTTTATATGTATGTATTTGTGTCTGTAATTTTTTTTTTTTTGTCTGTAACTTTGTAAATGCGCTGCTGCCTGTCTTGGCCAGGACACTGTTGAAAATGAGATTCTTAATCTCAATGAGGCTTTTCTGGTTAAATAAAGTTAATTCAATTCAATTCAATTGGTATCAATAGAATCGTATCATTTCCCATCCCTATTAGAACCCTGCTTAACCCAAACTTGTCTGTCAAACAACTGAAAGAGAAAACATTATGAAAAACTACGCTTTGAACATCTTGCTTCCTGCTATAGTGTGGACATTTTTTTTTTCTGTAAGATGTGGATGTATTACTCAGAGTTTCTATTTTTTTTCTTTTAGATTTAATTTCAGAGAGCAGTCATATTAATATGGCTGAAGTGTTGGCTTGTTTACAATCAGTCGGACTGGTACTTCTTGGCATTGAGTTCTGGCTTCTGATCCTGCTGTGTTCCCATATCTCTGTAATAATGTTGGAGGGTGCAGTGCTATCATAGCCAAGATAAAATATGGCAAAGACACAAAAATGAACCAAACTGACAGAAAAACTTGGACTACCCTCAACACACTGGGAAATGCATGCAAGGTTTGACATGGTAGCATTAACGCAGGTATGCACTGTGGGGCTCCCTGTACTCACCCTTCTCTGTGTGCTTCACCTTTCTCCAGCTCCTGAATAACTCCAAGTAGGACCTTGATGGTCTCCTGGCTTGAGTTTATGAGGCTCTCCATGGCCTGCAGCTGTGCTTTGATATCCTTGTCACCAGATAAGGACATTATCTGCTGGCTGCTCCCCATGCCCGGGGCCACCGTATCTCTTGGAGGAAAGCCCTCATCCCCCCCAACTGTTTGCTGGAGTTTAGAGGAGGCTGACACATGCCTCGTCCGACATTGCCCTTGTGACTGTACAGAACATTTGGCACTATGGGGAAGTGTCTGAGACTGCTGTTCATTTAGCTGCGAACCCTTTTTCCGTTTACAGCTCACGGTCGGGCTTCCCAACGAATCCACCTGCGTCAGAGAGTTCCACGCCATGGGGCCTGAACCTTTAGACTTGTCCTGTGAAAACTCTGAGTTAGCCAGTTGACGTTTTGAAGAGGTGCCAGCATCTGTGTCTTCTTTGGGTAATCCTTTGTGTTTGGTCCGTGTCCCACAAACCTGGTACTCCGGTTCTCTTTTGGAAGGAGGGCTGTATGGATGGCACTCCTCCGAGAAATGCAAAGAATCTGGACAAGAGGGTCCATCCACGCAATTGGCACTAGAAAGCAAATCCTCTGTGTCACTACTGTCAGTGTGGTGAAGCAGGGCTTTCGTCTGCCCCACAATCTTTCCCTTGTACTTAGAGGACTCCTCAGCAGGCTGTCCATCCTCTCCCCCTGCCTTTATATCACTCAGAAAACCATTATTTTGTCCTTTGTAATCTTCCACCAAAGCAGTATGCTTAAAAGTATGTCCCTTTTTCCTTTCAAAAGGAAAAGTCTTGTATCTCTTGGTGAGGTCTGGCGACGTCTGGACACCAGTGCTCTTGGTGACATTTGGTATGGAGCGTCTCGCAGGCATGGTCATGTATTTTCTGTGTGTCACTTTACAGGATATGGATCTGGAGCGTCTCCCTCGAAACTCATTCTGAGCTTCACAGATATCCTTAAAACGCACCTGTAAGGCCTTGTTCCTTTTCTTTACCTGCTTCTTGCCCGTCCTCGCGTCGAGGCTGTGTGAGCGTCCTGTGTCTGAGTCTGAATCATCGGAATTTGAGAGAACAATGCATGTGGTGTCCTCTTTGCTCACCATATTTCCTGAAAAACATGAAAGAGAGAGAATCAGTCTTTTATCTAGTGAGAGGGAAGTAGATCAATAATCACTTCAGTAATCTACTACAACAGATGACTTGGCTCTTCCTCTCCATCTGGGAATGTAATTTAAGAGTTCAATAACAAACATAAAGCTGAAGGATCTTGTTTATGTCCAAATCTTAATCTTTTATCCAAAATTGAAGCTCAGTATCTATCTGCACAATTTAACATTTCCTACAAGAAAGGCTGGAACAGTTTTATCATTAAATCAATTTCCAGAGGGATATATGTGATAACACTTTAATCTGGTGACACTAATATCTGATGGGACACCACAAAATTGTTTTTTTGTGTGTGTGTGTGTGTGTGTGTGTGTGTGCAAAATGTGCCAAAAAATGTGTCTGCTTCATATTGGTGCTGCCAGTGTATAAGTATAAAAAAATGCTGATACGTGTAATTACAATAAATGCACCACACCCCATTACCCTCTTTGCACTTTGCCTGATGCCATTTAAAATTGGCCCTCAGGCATTACAAATAAAAAGAACTCCCATGTTTTAGGTCTGAGAGAGAACAAAGCAAGCATCTCTCCTCCCCGTGAGATGCGAAGCCACGTGATACACAACAGCCAATCAGCAGCAGAGAAATAAATACAGACACTCTGATTGGCTGAATCAATACATGCGGGCATTATATTGTGATGCGCGAGATTTAAACTCATAAACAATGCCTCAGAATGCTGAGAAATGGCGCTTTTTCAGTTACATTTTGCAAGGAATTGCTTACAAAGGTACATTTATGACATCCCCCACCCCATATACTATATAAATGAGCCTGGTGCCACTGTACAATGTTACTGTTTAACCTGTGACCATGTTAACAGGCACTTTTCTGGGGGTGCTCACCACACGTTTGGCTGTTTTGCTCATTCCTCAAATGCACCATGCTTAGAAGTTATACCTCCTTGTAAAGATGACTAATGAGGCTTTCCGATGCTGTAAAATAAAATACCAATTGGCATTATTAAAGGGGAAAAGTACCAACCAAAAGTTAGACATAGAGAGTTAAAAGTTCTACATGTTCATACTTCAGTCTCCAACTTATTCTTCCAGAGTTGTTTCCTTACTTCAAAATCAGCTGTGACTGAAATAGCTCCTCCAACGGATGGTCACCACTCTTTGCCTCGCCCACTTTTTCATCTCCTCTGCTTGTGCCTCTGCGGCTCAGATCACTGTCTTCCTTGCCAACAACAAACAACCACCTATGTACAGCAGTTATTCTCATCAAGCTTTTCTACCTCAAGTTTGATCTTTTTTTCTTTCCAGGACATCTTTTTGTAAGAACTATTGTGTTTGAAATGAGATCTTTGATTCATATTGAAGAAACTGTTGCTTTTATCAGCTGTCAGCACCAAATAGAAGCTTGAAACATATTTTTTGTACTATTGCAAATGAATTATGACACATTTTTGATAAATGATTTATGTAGTGTTGAAACAGCCAGTCTCACACTTCATTATAACTGGTGTTTTCGGCCGTCTTAATTTGACATTTTATTGTCTTTCCATAGTTGACGTCATTTTTGGGGTTTCCTGTCAGATCACTGCAGAATCAGGGTAATTCATGGACCCTTGCTTAATTAATTTTACCTCGACTGCTGCCTTCCTACAGCCCATTAACTAAGCTGCACAGGAAAGTCCCTTGTCGCACATATTTGAGAGACCCATTTGCATTTTGTCCACACTGATCATACTCGGCTTTACATTAGGGAAACACTCCAACTCGAGCAAATGACTTTATGCGACAGCTCGCTTTGCTGTTCTTCATATCATAATTACATCTGAACTGCTGAGCTCCTGTTCACTGCTCAGTCACACGCTGCAAACCCCGAGCTCACTGTGCAAACTCCCTCTTATGGACCTTATCGGTGCCACAGAACATTTCAGGAGATATGTTTTGTGAGATTCTTCATTCAGGTTGTTCAACAGTGTTTACCCCACAATGGTTTGGGGCAGTTTGTTGGGGCTGTTAGTGTAGTTGGTGGTTTTCCCGCAAGTCGAACATGTTTAATTTATTCCCCTTGGTCAAACAGAGAGAAAGCCTGTGCATACCTGACTCTGTAAATAAGCTGGATTGGGGACCTCTACCTGTTTACACCCCTGGGCTCTGGGTCCCTGGAGAATAAATTTATTATCATCACTCTAGAATCTCTGCCAGGCTGAGTAGACTATCGAGGTGTCAGAGGTAAGACACTAAATAGACCCTAAATCTAAACACTGTTTTCACTTGGAGATCATGTTTGAATTTGTTTCATGTAAGACTACTAAATGTACTGACCTTTAATCTCTAAAGTTACCACTCAGTCAATCAGTTTTTATTTCTATAAATCATGGTAAGAACTTTTTTGAACCACTTTATGTATAGAGAAGGCAAATAATATTTTTTAAGAGATTTAAATGCTCATTAGTGAGCAATTGTAAACTAAGGCAAGGAATGAAATCCCTTTAAAACAGATAAAAAAAAGTATGCATATACTTGTGTTTTTGAGTGCTACATCTGCCTTCTACCTCTAAAAGAAGTCTGTAATGTGATACTAAAGTCACTTTATACAAAAAGAAAAAACCCACATAGTATTATTCTTATAAGTCCTTGTGTGTCCATTTATTTGTGGTAACTGTAGCTGAATGTGTAGTGCGTAACACTCATGAGTTGTGCTAAGTAGCTTCTTAGAGAACACATTGCCTGGTTTGGTTGTACAAAACAAAAACACTCAAAGATCATGAGAAGTGATGGGAATCAAAAACCAAATCCAATTGATAATTGATAACAAATAGCTCCAGGAATGGATATCATGGGCTTAACAGTTCCCACTTTCTTCCACTTAAGTCTGGATGCCTTGCAAATTAAAGAGGACATGATCACATGGGAGTATATCTGGACAAATGTCAACAAAAAGTCCAATTAGTAAAAAAGCAGTCAAAATTGTGGCTTAATTAATTACTGTATGATAGTTACTGCACAACCTTTAGTGTCAGTCTCTGTGCGATTTCTAGGAAGGGTGTAAACAGCAGAAACCTGGATCAATAATGGAATTGGTATCAAATTATGAATCCTCCTCCCTGGTCAATACTTTAATTTGTAAAAAGAATTCCAAGAGGTCAAATGCTGGTCATTGATGGAGCCTATACGTGCTAAAACTACCCGTCAGCTTACAGGTTCAGACTTTTCAGCTGCTTCTTCGACCACAATTGGAGCCTCAACCTGCTTTTTTGAACCATTTTGACTCAAAACGAGCCAGGCATGGGTTTAACTATTTAAAAAGCTGTTAAGCTTCTGTAAGGGAGACTAGAGTTACAGCAGTACTGGATCAAAGCAAACAATGTCAGTCCATTTCAGCACATAATATGTGATGGAGTCAGAGACAGATGCTCTGCAAAGTGATTGCACTCTATCATTATGTGACTGTCCTTTGTAGACATTTAACTTGGAGTGAGGAGACATTTACCACATTGATGTGCAGTAACTTACAAAAATGTTACACTGTCATACAGATTTCTGTAAAACCACTTAAAGTTGCACTAACAATCGACAATACATAATGTGATCTAGAATCTCTGAATAAGAAAGTCTAGTTGTTGACTGGTGTGTGTACTACCATACTTTTATACTCTACCTTGGCCGAGGCAATGTTGGAAGAGGTGGCACAAGACGATTCTTATGAAATCACCTTGTGTAAAGGAGAAATTAAAGAGAGTTAGAGGTCTGTATCTGTCCCAAACAACTCGTGTTTATGTTCTCTTTGTTGTTCTGCTTTGATAGAATACTTATGATGACATACTGTAACTAGAGAAGGTATTTGTGCTTTGGCCACTGGACCATGTGAGTGCAGGCCGGCAGGGGAACAACTGTGCTTTCACATGGTACAGGGCTATTGGACCTAGTTGAAGTGCATGTTCAGCCTGTAGTTAATTAAACATGAGTAGGCCACTCAGTTGTAGTACTTCTCACTTAGTATAATTTCTAACCATTTTGCAGTTTTAAAATCCAGATATCATTTTCATTTGTGTTAAATAGGGACATCTATTAATGATACTCAACCCAAAATGCACTAACTGCTGTTCTATGCGCTATAAAAAATAAAGATCTGCATCCCATTATTGAACTTAATTCGTCATTTGCTAGCTGTCAATACTATTCTGCACTCCAGCACTCTGAGATATCTTTCCTCATTGACAGTAACAATTGCAGACACCCTGCTGTAATTATGTCAATACCAAGTACAGCATTTCCAAATGTAAGTCAAATTATTTGAATGTTTTCACAGAATGTGTTGGTGATATATACTGTAAAAAATGCAAAGATGCATGAAAAAAAACCTTAACAAACCAAACCTATAAGCAGGGCAGAGCAATTGAGGTACAAACTGTAAGGATTGTGCATTTGTGGAATGAGCTACATACTGTAGCTAAATAAATGGTGCCCCCCAAAAAGTGCCAAAATTCCCTGCAACTGGAAGCTGGTGCTCTGGTAGACAGTGTCAGTATCATTAGTATTATTTGGTGTAAGTCCTGGTAACATTTTCAAACTTAGGACCAAACTCTGTGAGACTGGTGAAATCAAAGACTGACTGCAAGCTGGGCTTCCTTGAGAACAACAGTTTCTCACCCTGGCTTCACTGAGGAATTGTATGACTTCTTCAAGGGTAAGAGGGGATTTTGGCACATTTTTTGGGGTGCTAAACACACCAATTTTATCTGTGCTGCTTATTCCAGAAATGCATTATTCTTACAAGCTATACCTCAATGTTAAGGTGTCTAATCAGGCTTTCTAACGACATAAAATACAATACCAGTTAGTATAATGAGAGTGGAGAAATGAGTGTGTTTCCAAACAATTTCTGAGAAGCATAGTTAGACTTAGAGAGTTAAAGGTCTTCTGTCTTCAACTTATTCTTCCAGAGTTGTTTCCTTACTTTCAAAATCCGCTGTGACACCTGCAGCTTTTACGTTTTCATGTAATTTCAGAACAAGTGACCATTGATGAGTTGAAAACAGGAGGGCACTTTGTCAACATCATCAGTTCACTTTCATAATTTGATTATGCTTGACGTAGCTACATTTCTGATTGTAATTTCAACACAATCGTGAGTGGAAATTGATTAGTCATGATTGACTTCTTTCAGAGTAATGATTCAGAAATACACATTCCTCATATAGTAATTAACCTTTTTTATGGTTCATTCATCATAAATAATGTCATTATTATTGATGCTATCGTTACAAAGTGCTTCCTTTTGCTTTTTCTATTGATTTTACATTAAAAGCTGCTCTGGTCACATAGCAAAGCTTAAAGTGTCTTTCTATATATGAAGAAGTCCTGCCTGTTTAAAGTCAGTCCTCATGCAGTGTTTAGAATTAAGGTCCATATTTGATGAAATGAAAAATATTAAATTTTCTTTCCTATCCTGGGGAAGCAAATTTCATAGTTGCTGTATTAAATATATATCAAGCAGCACGAGGAAATGAAATGATGTCTGATATGGTTGAAAGGAAACATCAGAAAGAGCTGGTTAATCATTTTCATATGACAAGACACCAGGCGATAAATAAACTCCAATGAATCATTTATTAGAACGGAAAAAAGCGAGCTGTTCATGGTGTTGCAGCTCCTCTGAAAGTAATCACGTTTTATCAGCCGGAGACATTGTAAATCCATCAATGTAATTGTTCTAGTGGGGAAATTTATACTGAAGAGACATTTCCTTACTGTCAGTCTCACTGCTGCTGTGAAATTCGTTACAGGGAGAGCAACGGGAGATTAGATTGATGTAAATTTCTCATCTGTAGTTAAACTACAGCTGCAGTGCTTGGAGGGTTCTTGTGACGTAATCACTGGAGAGGAATGCAGCCTTTAAAAGGACCTCAAAATACATCTTTAGTCAAATGTTATGTGGGTCTGCAATGTCACAAAAACGACCAAAGCAGGTCACGCTGCAACTTATTTGGTTCCTGCTGCAAACAACGATTCTTCTATATCTTGTTGTTTCAAGACAGATACAGAGGAAAACTGTCCCTTACAACATTAAGGCACGTCTACACCAGAGCACACGGAGATTTAGCTGTTGTGAGTAAAGTCTGTGTCCCTTGATTATGGCACAGGTAATGTCAACAGGATTATCTTGCAGATGCTTGGTTATGTAGGGTGGCTTCTAATCTGGTGTGGCCCTGTCTTAGTGGCAACTTTTTACTGCTGGTGATATATTGGCTAAAATTTGGTGCCAGTCATTGAATGAAACTTTGCAGAATATCCTCTCCATTGGCTTCATCTGCAGCATATCATTAATCCTCAAATAAAGGCCTGGACCTTTATCTACAAGGCTCTGTATTGGAGGCAGGTCTTTAAATCATTCTATCTGTCTTAATAGTTTAATTGTTTCTGTATTATCCATTCATCATCTATTTTGCAGTCATGTGACTAACATAACTACTCTCACTACAGTAGATGGCAGAAGTATTGCTGTTGTCAGAAATGCTCCATTGCAGTAAAGTTGGCATTTATGTCCGAGGTACACTTTGAAACCATAAAAGCGACCAAAAGTGAGGCCTTTTTTTTATGGCACACAGGCAGTTATAACAAAGCATACAGAAGTCTTGCAGCTGTTGTCACTAAAAGCTCTTGGATACATTATCATTTTGGCCCTATTGTATGCCCAGTGCAACAAGTGTTTTGATGTGAAGTGTCTGTATCTTCCTTAATTTCCACCTGATGCAGGTGTAATTTTTACGTCTACTTGCGCCCAGGAGTGTTTTGTCTGAAAACGAGGTGTGTCGCAAAGCTGGTGTGTTCCTAACTGGAGAATTCATAAAATGACTGGGCTTTAAACCTCCTGCTTTGAAGTCTAAAGTCTGTAGCACAGACTGTTACTGCTATTTTGAGCGATTGACTCACATCTGTGGGATCAAAACACAGAGTTTACTTAGCTTGTTAAACTCACAGAGATAAACAGCAGCACACCTGTGCTATCACAGCATTTGTCGAAAACTTAAGTTTAAAGTTGTAGAACTGTATTGGGAGTAAAGGACAGACTGGCTTTTTCTGCAGCGCTCTTTGGTACACTATAAGGCTGTCAGTTTTTCTCAAAATCAAACTCGAATGGTTTTCAAACATACATGCAAATAACCGAAGATATTCATGGATAATAAAACGGGCTGTCCAGTAAGTTTTATGCACAAAATGAAAGCAGTGCCAAGGGTGTCTTTCTTTAGGGAAAGTAAAATATATATTGTTAAAGCCAGCAAGTATTTGATGTACAATAAATAGGTCACTCATAAACAAGAACCTGCCTGATCATGACAGTCTTAGCAAGAGATTTGAACGATTACTCAGGTTTCACTTTTGCTCTCCTGTGGAAGTGTCCATCCTGTTTTTTGATAATTTTTTGTGCTTTTGGATGCTTCAGTTAAAAATAACCAGACATTTAATCTGAGCATTGGCGTATTTGATTTAGTGCTTTGTGTGTTCTCTGGGTAAAGTGGCAAAATAAAAGCAGAAGAATGAAGTAGTCCAGCTGAAATTCAGACCAAACAAATAGACCTGCTGTGTAAATGACCAAATGCTAGCCACCTGTTGTGAACTGATTTAAAGGGATTGAGAGCTGACACTCAAAGGCCCAAAATAGCAAAATATAGACCAGCATGCCCCAAATTGCAATGTACCATGTGCTAATGCTGTCAAAATAGGGTCCATTATGTTTCAATAAGCTTATTAGGTAAAATGAAGAAAACTACTCACTGGTTATTGAAAAGTTAATTGACATCAGCCCATGAAATGCTTCTGTTTAAAGCCACACTTTGTGATTGAACACACTTTGTAAAATAATACAAATATTCATACCTGTTTTGATAAAAAAAAAATATATAAGCAGTAGACATCTAACTTTTATTATTTCATTGATCAAAATCATTACAATTGTGTTCGTTTGATCAGGCCAGTGTGCTGAAGTTTAATAAAGGCCTCTATTCATAAGTCTTTTAATAATATGAGATAGTACTTTTCAGCTAGAGCTGCACGGATTCATTTTTTTAACATTGGTATCAAATGTTATTGCCCCTTAATACAAACAGCGGCAGGGGTGAGTAATGCTTCACGAACAGATGTCAGTTGCAGATGTTTTTCTGTTGTGTCACACCAGATGGAGGCTAACATCAAGAACACACAACTGCTGATTCAGAGAAGAGATATTTTATTGGATAGAGGAAGTAAAATTGTCAGACAAACTCTGATCAAACAGAGAAAATATTGGTATTGAGGAGGAGAAGAAATCAAAGAAACATCAACATGGGCACTGGCAGTTGGCTAAATTTAGTTTCAGAGTAACAGTCCTGATTTTCAGATTTGTGCATCACTACTTTTTGGTTACATTGCATATTAATGTGAAAGATATAGTTTCGTTATCAAGCTATTTCTATCCAAAACTTGCAGGCATATGTGCCTTGATGATACCTCAAAGTGTTGTATCAGCATCTGAAGTCCTTTGCTTCCCCTTGCAGGCTGTCCTTTCTAAGTTACCTTGCCCCTGACTCAAGGTGTGGATGAAACAAAACATATTTAGGCACAGCTGTGTTTCATCTTGCTTGCTATTAATGTGAGAAACATATAAATACATACATGAACAAATAAAGAGTTAGAGTGCATGCCAGCAGCCTCTGGTGTCATTTCAGTCACTGCACTGCATTTGGGGCCAGATTAGGAAAGAAAAACAGCATCTAGTGTAATCTCATCATACAGAAACAATGTGGTGTGCTGTGTCATGAATTTACACACAGTTGTTTTGGATTCTGGAGCAGCAGAGTTTTATTGGGGGTGGTATTTGTTCTGAAACATAACTTAGTGTGCACTTTGATTTAGCGTAAGTTGTTTGTCGGAAGCGGTTGCGAGGATAAAAAGAATTTGTTCGAGGCGGATTCGCATGGGATCGTACTATTTCACACTCAGAAATAGCAATCTCACACTACTGAAAAGGCAATCGCATCTGCAGGAAGTCTCCTCAAAGCACGTACAATTTCTTATGCAGCCATGTAAGGCATGTAGAGCAGCTAAATGGTGATTCTCACAAAAGAGAATGAAGAAAAGCTTCTCAGTGACTCGTTGGAAGTCGGAGAGTGAGAGTGAGCCTGATGCGACACATGGATATATTCAGATAGTTGAGCAAGAATCTCCTTCGCCTTGTCGCCTCCTTTTCTCCTCCTCCTCCCCCACTTCTCAAAGCAAGCTATATCTCTGCTAATGACCTGAGGTCCTTCCCTGATTTGGCCTCAGCTATCCAAAGGATTATGAATAATGCATTGACTCTAAAATTGCAAAAGTAATCCTCTCAAATCTCCTTATGTACCCTGGCAGACCACGTTGTCTGTTCCAATTGCCCTTCAGTTCTTCACGCTAAAATGCTGCGTGCATGAGCAAAAAAAGAGAAAACACAGTTAGCTACAGTATCATGATTGATTTATCACGACCACAATGTTGCAGAAATATGGCTGTTTGTAAAGGATGTTAATAGAAGGGGTTGGATTCATTTTTTTCTCCATGCAATAGCGGCTCCACAGCACTGCTGACTCATGATTTATGCCCCTCGCATAGCAGGGGAGGAAAGAGACGGCTTTGCTTGGATCGCCTTACATCCTTGTCAGCTCGTGTCAACGCCATAATTACTGAAGTGCATCTGCAGGATATTTACATAGGATAACACTGTCTAGCCACTCTCATTAATGGTTAAGTAATGTTATTATGGTGTCCTCCCACTCCTCAAACACAGTTATCTGTGCTGCACCATCAATACAAAGTGACTGCATCATAAACAGGGGATGCTGTGGTTCAATACAACAGCACATTATATTTCTAGCAAGTGCTTTAACATGTATGTAATACAAAGCTTAACATGCATGATAATGTTGAGCCCAGTTCACATTCTGCAGTGTGCATTTAATCTACAAAGTTGTCATAGTTGTTTGCCAATAAACTCCTCAAAAGATGCAGAGATATGTGCATTTTCTGAAATGAAGTCTTGAGTGTGCACTGTTACATTAATAAGAGAAATTGCTGAACCTATGTTAAATGTGGATTTTTAGATTGCAAGTTAGTTCGGCACTTTTAAAGAGGGGTTATATGAGATTAATTTAAATAGTAAATACTAAGCCAGAGGGATTTAATCAGTTCTGCCCCTGTAAGGAGGGAACAGCATGATAGTTGGGCTCCACATTGCCACAGATGGGGCTGAAAGCTCTGTGTAATTCACTGAATTTTAGGTGAGAGCAAACTAAAAAAACAGCCTCAAGGTGATTGTACACTGACTGAATACATTTACTATGGTTTACTCTCTGCTAGCAGGCCTCTTTATTCTGGTATTAATTCACTTCAGACAAAGGGACAAATAAGCTATGCAGTGTGCCAAAGAACTACCAAAACAAAGGGACTTCCATCAGTAAAGCTAAGCATGGTAGATGTGTTAATTATGGTGTGCATTTACCTCAACACTGTCCTAAGTTTGTAACAAGGAGCTCGTGGCCCTATCTGCATCAATGTTAAGCTTAGCTTTTGGACCAGGACTTTCCTTACAGGAGCAAAGTTGATCAAAATCACTGTGGCTATTGTATTTACCATTTCAGAAGATGCTCATAGAACTGCATTATTTAGATAATCGATTTTCGCTGTGAGCACCATGGATGTAATAATACATTTAGCAAAGGGCTCAATACATAATTTTTGGGGCGTTATGGTCTTTCTCTCAGTTAATTTTTTTGGTTGTGACATCCCAGGACACAGGGTTGTTTCCATGTCATTCAATTAATATGTGTTTTAGGTGAATTTTACAGGATTAATAAGAGGTTATTGAGGAGTAAAGGTGATTATTTCTAATTCAAAACCTTTTTCTCTCTTAGAATTTTAAACAAAAGCCCTTTACTGATTTTGTTTTTGGTATACTCCACTAAAAAAAACATCTTTTAAAAAAATAAACTTGCAAAAGGCAAAGTAGTCTATTAACACAATGAATCCAACAGCTCACAGCTGTTATATCCTTTTTATATTGACAGAAAAAAAGCAAACAATTGCTATGATGCTGGATGTAAACAGCTGCCTCTCCAATAGCTCTCCAGTTTCTTAGCTCTTTTTTTTTGTTTTTTCTCCAATTTTTAAACAGTTTGTACAGTTTCTAGCTTTTTTTTTTACCTTTCCGCTCTTCTTATGAAGACATTTCTTGTTTTTTATATATTTACCATGGATATTTTTTCTTTTTTTAACTATCAATGCTACCAGGAGGCAGTTCTAAAGCTAGACTGTTTTTCCTCAAAAAATGCTATCAAGAGCCAGTTTCATCAGCTTTTCAAGGGAGGAACTACTGTCTCTAAAATCAAAAAGAGGGAGCTGGGATTTGACACCACATCCCGGCAGGAAGTGAGGAGGAGACCCGGTTCTGTGGTCGGCGTGAGGCTGGACTCTCTGGTGACGGTGGCAGAGGAAGGAACTCTGGACAGGCTGCTGGACATTTTAGACGATGCCTGTCACCCTCTACACGCGGTCATCAGCGACCAGAGGAGCCTGTTTGGCAAAGGACTGCTGCTTTCCCACTGTTGGGCCAGCAGGCTGTGCGGCTCCTCGCTCGGGGGGAGGAGTAGTGGCGCGGGGACAGAGGACGGGAGGAGCAGTGGCCGGTAGCCAGCAGCCAGCCAGTAGCCATTTTTTATTTATTTATTTTATTTTATTTTATTATGTTATTTTATTTTATTTTATTTTGTTAATATTATTAATATTTTTTATTAATTTGTTTCATTTTGTTTATATTTGTTTTATTTGCATTTTTGTTTATATCCAACTTTTTATGTACATTTTTATCTACTTTTTGAAACTGCTATTGGAATTCCAATTTCCCTGAGAAGTTTTCCAAAGGGATTAATAAGGTACTATCTAATCTAATCTAATCTAATCTAAATAAATCATCTCCAAACAGCTGTATATTTCAAGTTTCTGTCGATAGTCACCTATAGTCAGTTTTATTGTGCTGATCTTTAACTTTTTACAATAAAACAGTGTACCATCTCATAAAAGTGATAAATAAACATACTGCTAAATCCAATATCGATGTCAATATTGATAAATATCTTTAATTAATGGGAATTAAGACATGTTTCGAAACCTATGGCTGAATTTAACAGATGAAGATTATTTTTCTGCAGCTGAGGTCAATGTTTTGACTCAGGTTGACTTTAGCAGCGACTGTCAATGTTTTTTTGTCCAAGCCAACAGCTGAAAGGCCTGGCATTTTAGTTTGATTTGATTAACAATGCTGATGTGCCGAAAACTTACATTCTATGTCAGAAAAGTTTTGAGCAAGCTCAAACTCACACTGTGATCAGATATTTATCCACGGGCAGAGGTTTCTCACCCCAGCATGCTGACCCACAGGCACACACAAAGCAGAGCCAGGTATAGATCCTTGGATGTTATAACAAATGTTCCAATATTCTATTTAAAGTTTTGCATCCATTTCATTTTCTTACATTCCCTCCAATGTTTCCAACGGTTCCAGAACCACAGAAATTCTTTATTTCTATTAGTTATTATGACCTGTATCCTTGTGTGAAAGCCACCATGACGGAGCAGTGGAAAAACCCAATGTTGGGTCAAAGACTGCTACAGGAGACAGGATCAGCCACTGGAAGCTCCCGTTCTGTCTCTGTACCTCAGACATGTTTTTAATGCTTTCTTGTGGTGAACCGTAGAACTATTTTTTTGCCTATCTCCACTAGTTACTTTTACTTATTTAAAGAGTTCTTTGAAAAAAAAATGAATTTAACATATGTATTTGGTAAAGAGTACATCTGTGAAATTCAATATGCTGATATTTCCAAGCTCATCATCGACATTTATACTGATATTTTTTGTCAAGAGCACAAAGTTTCAACTTTACTGAAAATAGGCCTGTTCCTTTCATGGTTACAATCCATTCTGTAAAACATGTGAAGCAAGAAAAACATTTTATTTTTGATAAATGACACTTTGATTCAGAAAGTTGACATTCAGTGATGAGGAGGTAAACTTTTAGGTACTTTTACATTCTGCCAATATTACAGTCAGTATATGAGATATATATGGTGAATTTGTAAAGCCAAATTGTTGACTGTAAGTGCCAAAACTGACAATACACTTTAGGCAGTTATCTGCAGACATGATATTGTTCCGATAACATTGTGCATCTCTAGTTTCACTCAGCTTTAGACTCACCTTTCTTGTACTTACGGTAAGCAGTCCTAGAATGCTTTGCAAGAATTAGTCAATGCTGACCAGAAATGCCGCTTTCAGCTGATTATCTTTTAAAATGAATCCATGAAAAAAAAGTACATTTACTTTTCAGTCAGCACACCAAACAGTGTGCAGTTTTTTTGAAGGGTGGGTGCTGAAATCTGTTACTGATGTGGTATGGATACCAACATACCCAGTATCTCCCAAACTGATCACAACAGAGATTTCAGTCTTTACTTTGTTGCCATTTACTAAATGTTGGAACCAAAGATGCTGCACCCATCTTTTACTCAGTGAGCTTTACGTTATGGCTGGCTAAAAAAAATAATAGTAAACACAGGTAACAGAGATGGCACCAAGCCAGCTGTGACAAAAGTAAACATTTTTAGGCACTGGCATTGACTTAGCGCTAGTGTTTGAAAAACAACATAATGGTATTCAACCTTTAGTTTGTTTGATAGAATCCTCAATTCAGGAGAAGCATAGGGCAGAGGTTGAAGCTGACATCTTTACATTATCGTCTCTTATTGCTCTAATGAAGAGACCCTGGGTTGAGGCTTTTACATGCCAAAAAATTTAAATCTATTTATGAGAGGTTTTGTTGCAGGTTCATGTGTGAGTTGCATAGCAAGAAGACTGCTGGTTCAACTCCCTGTGTGATATAGGGTTTTTCTGTGTTAAGTTTGCATGGTCTCCCATGCCTACAAGGGTTTCCTCCGGGCACTCCAGTTTCCTCCCACAGACCCATGCTTGTTAGGCTAATTGGTGACTGTAACTGTCCCTAGGTATGAGTGTGAGCATGATGGTTGTCGGTCTATGTGGCCCTGTGATTGGCTGGAAACTGTGTTCCCATTCTCTCCCCCAATGTCCGCTGAGATAGGCTCCAGCCCCCTGTGACCCCAGAATAGAGAAGCAGTATGGATGATGTTTGGGTGAACTTTTGTTGTAGGTGTTACATGAGTGTCCTGATAAGGATGTAGATACTTCTCCTTTTTTCCAATAAGGCTCCGTGCTTGCTTAAATTCATTTGCCTTCCTCTCCCTCCATGTTGTAGTAATCTTTTCCTCCAAACAGCATCAAAATCTTTCTCCAGACTGTAACCCCCTTTGGTCAGAGATTCTCATATTGTCTTTTCTTCAATTCCTGAAAACAATCTGAGGCAGTTCTGAGAGCTTCACAGTCACGCACGCTCACACGCGTTCACCATCTTTCTCCAGCTGTCGTCTGCAGCTATCTGTATCCATCCGGGGCTGCCGGCTACACCTGTGAAAGTTTGCTTTATGACATTGGCTTAAAAGATTTATCACAGGGCTGCAATGCCTGTTATGTGGAATAGTTGGAGGTTTTTAAAAACAGCTCCTGTCCTCCTGTATCTCCTCTGTGAGAGCACTGGCTGTGAAATGGATCTTTGGAATGTGGAAGTTCAGAGGGGCAGATATGCAGAATGGATTTTTTTTGTGTGTCTGATTGCATTCTGTCCTGCTGGTGTGTTTCTTTTTCTCTAAAAGAACAAAGCAGACAGGGAAGCTTTAACACTTTAGAGATTACATCCATAGTGCATCACCCTGATGAGTTCATTGATTAATAAGAGAAAGGGCTTCTGGCATGAATGTGTACTCAGGTTTTACTGATGATTAACCTGTGTGTAATGTAGAAGATGATATATTTATAAGTGAGAAAAGTGCTGAGTGTGTGCAGCACCATTGGACCAGTGCCATGCCGCCTTTGTAACTACTATATTCTGCATTAATAAAGCATTAGTAAGTACAACCTAGTAACCTTTTAAGTATTATTAATTGTTTGTATTTCTTTCATAAACAGTCAAGTCTCCTTTGTTGGTGCATTTGTGAGGTAAAAGCCTCACTGACTAATGTATACAGGGACTATGCTTCTTGCTTCGCTCCAAAAAAATCTAAGTACGGTCCGTTTCACACTGGATGTGTTCTACTCATGTGACGGCAGCAGAGCGTGCATGTTTTCATTTTGCCTAGCATCTAATCAAGTCAGAGCTTTCAGACTGCAAGCACAAGCCACACATCTACGCGTCTCCTGCACTGAAAATCTTGACAGAAATGATCAATATAGAGCCGTATTGACCTTAATCCTGCTGGTATGCATGTCCACAGTGGTAGTATATGTAAAGATCAAAATCACCCAGTTACCTAAGTTTCCCAGTTCAGTTTTGCAATGAATTGGGTTCATTTTGGGGAGATTTCCTGTGATTCCTCCTAAACTTTCACTAGAAGCTCATCATTAGGATGATATATACAGAGAGTTAAAGCTGAAGTGCAGTCGCCGGAGCTGACGCTGCAAGTGCACATGAAGAAAACGCTACCAGTGTGACACGGGTATTCAGAGGCCTTCAAAAGAGAAGAGTTGTTTTTAAGAACCTTAGCAAAGTCCAGTGGCCATTTTAATTTGTAGTTTAGGTCATTTATAAGATAAGTCATTAATATTGTATTGATCCATTGGTTAAATATTTGGATTAGGATTAACTAGATTTTTTACTGGGTCTATATCCAAAGTGTTCTATCCATGCCATGATTTTGTTCCAGCCTTAGCCCATTGTGTTTGTATTTGAAACAGAGGGTAGCCAAGCAAAGCGTATCCAACAGCAACTGAATCACAAGGTCATGAGAAATAAAGGGCACAAAATGCAAACTTGTCAGTTTGCTTGTTTAAGCTTGATTTGCTGTTCGTTTTGCTGACTGTTTTGATATAAAATCGACTAAGTGATGGTATGAACAAATGTGACTCGTGTCTGCTCACCAGGCCCCCTCTAAATCTGCAGTGTTTCCTGCAGGATATCCGCTGGTTGCATTCTGCACATGCACCACAGTCTCTGTGTGGATTTAAACCCCATTGTAGATCAGCAGTAATGCAAAAAGTTGCATCGTCTTCTGCCGTCAGCTGCCATCATAAGCTAGACAGTGTGTATTAATGTGAGTCTAGTACAACAAGTAAAGCAGATAGATTATGTACAAAATGAACAGAGCTGTGAAATGATCCATGTTTTGATTGTTTGACACATGATGGGTTTGTTGCTTGCTAACTTGTTGGCATGGTTGGGCAGTTTTAATAGTTACTTCACTGAAAGGAGGTATAGTCACCTTGATGTAGCCACAACCATAGCTGGACAAATGAATGAAGCTGTTGGAACTTCCTACAGACAAAAACAGGTTTATCTTTTTTTTCCTTCAATGTTAGTTAAGGGTGAGGACATGTTATAAAGATGGCAACCTTAATTACAAAGTGATAGGAAAAATATTGATCTTTGTGGCTGAAGTCTAATCATTCATCTTAAATTAGTACGCACTGACAGTGGGCTATGCTGGAAAGAGCATCAGCCATTATCTTGAGTCGACATTTTGCTAGCACCAAAGATGGATCATGGCATGTGAACATAAAGATTGACCAAAAAGGGTGCTATTTGTTTGAAAGTACACAGCGCTGATGGGTAATATTAAAACTGTAAATAAAGGTCAGTTTTAGGGTTAGTGTAAATCATCTGTGTAATGCTGACGGCTGCCACTGAGGACAGCAAACAAACACACTGTATTTAGAGTACTGTTATTTTGTTTCACCTAAACTTTACAATGAATATATAACATTGCCGAGGTACTTAGGTGTCTCTGCTGTTTCTCTTCAACATTTCTCTTTGGGGTAGTTCCTCTACAGCATACCTGAAAGGTCGGGATGTTGTTTTCATAACTTAACTTTATGGTTATGGCCATCATGTCGTTGAAGGGGTTCGCGTCCCGAACCTCAGAATCCTCAGGGTGTAGGGTTTGCACCCTTAAACTTCACACATACACCCTGAAGTAGGGTTAACGTTGCTGGTGGGGCAGAGGAGTCATTGCGAATGATGAATGGCGAAGTGCCGACCCATCACACACTCCCAAACTTGGCCTGTCCTGAACTTAACTTTATCTCAGTCTCGTAGCGCTCAAGGCAACAACTTCAGTCTGTTCGCATCTGTGATTGTCTCACATGCCTGTCTGTCCTCTCATTGGTCAAAGTCTCTGATGTGGACAAAGAAATTGTGGGAGGTTGGACAAAAATGAAAAATGCTGGACTTTCTGTTTTTGGGTCATAAGGCATCCAAGACTGGTCTGTTGTTGTTGGTCCTAAGACACACTACACAAGATGGAATGACCGACTTTTGTGGCCAAAGAGCCACCGCAAAAAACACCTTGATGGCTAGTTTATAGTAAATTGAAGTTCTGATTAGAGTTATGGTTAGGGTTGGAGAGCAGGGATAGGGTTGGTAAGTTTAAAGGTTTGTTTGTAAATTTATCCAACATTTATGAAATGCTAAAAATGATTAAATGCTTTGTGGTGCAGTTCTTACAAAAAAAGCGGCTTGTGGGCCAGGTCCAGCTTGCTACTACCATCATCTTGCCAGCATGGACCCTTGTCATAATTTTTCCCACAAAATTTAATTTGCCACTATTTATTCATGTACAAATTGTAAAATGCTGCTGTGTTTGCACACTTTGACTTTTCCCCATTCCCACACTTTTTTTAACGGTATTTCTTCAACTATTTCTTGTATGACTTTATCAGAGGGTGTAAATGGTCTTGAATGCCATTCTACTACTTATGACAAACATCAACAGAAATTTTTTTTTGTGCAATGTGGTGAACTTTTGCTGTTTTGGGACTTGGGTTCATAGTTTTACACAACTGAGCCTTTATAGGAATCAATATAGCAAAGGATCAATAAAGCATTTATAACTCTGTTCATAAATGACATATTAGACAATACATTTTGTTTTGTAGATAATAAGATAGGTACTTAGTTATACTTTGCATATGCATCATTAATAGCTGGGTTTACAAATGACGCACAAGTTAATTAACTCTCTTTAGAGATGTGTTAAGTACTGCTTTTCTTATGCCTTTGGAGTTTGTAGTTTTTCCAATGTGTTTCTGTGCTCTGTTTTTTTTTTTTTTTTCCCTGTAAATCCAGGTAGTGAAAAGATGACGTGTTGAAAACAGGGGGACAGAGAGTGTGAGGGAGGAGAGAGAGAGAGGAAATATAGGAGCAGCTCTCTATGTGATGCAGTACTCCAAAGCTTCCCAGATCACACATATCATTAGTCATGATAAGTCCTAAACCCATCGCTCATCAAATTCAGCCTTGAGTATCACATCAACCTCTCTCCTGCTCGCCGCATACAAATTTGTGACATATAGTCTACGCCACTTAATATGCAAGGTGGTTTCCAGTAAATTCCCATCAGTCCAACAATGTAATATACATTACTCTATTAGTGATCGCTCATCAATATTCCTCTGGACAAATTCTCAAGTACTGCAAATCTTCAGCACCAGCCCCTCTGCCTCATCTGATAAACACCGCATGTCTGTCACCAGCTGCAGAGGCACGTATGTGATGAAGTGTATGAATTAAATTACATCATCTGCATAGAGAGAAACCTTTGACGTGTCCCTTTGATTAGTCATTAAACCTTTCAGCACTTGGATGCAGAGATGTCCCCCCTCCTCTCCTCCTTCCCTCATCCCTGGTGTATCCATATCTTATGCATGCAGGGATCATACACATGCACGCATCAAGACTTCTGGCAGTATTTTAGCGCAAGTCGTGCACGCTTTTGGTATCCACTTTGATTGAATTAGCAGGTCCGAGGCACTCTTTCCACGTTTCTCCCTCCCAAAAAAAGCACATACTTCTTACCTTGAGAAACAGATCAGAGGTGCAAAGGACAAGAAAGCGCAGATCCCCCGTAGAGCCGGTGTTCATCCATGTATTCAACGGGCGCCGGGGGACTGTCCAGCAGTCAGAGCAGCTCTTGCGGGCTGCGGGAGGACAGAGTGAGAGGCAGCCGGTGCAGTGACAGCTGGAGGAGTTGTGACACATCCAGCAAAGATTCAGGTTATCGGGATGGAGGGGGAATTAAAAAAAAAAAAAAAAAGGCAGAAAGCCTCAAAACCTCATCACTGATACCCCCCACCCCCCTTTCCACCTTTGCACCCTCTCCACCTCATACACCTCATTCCCTGACACTCACTCGCTCTCGTCCCCCCTTGCACTCACCGGGAATAGGCACTCACACATGCAGGGGAGATCTCCATCTCGCAGTGCTGCTGCTGCTGCCGCCGCCGCCGCTGCTGTTGCTGCAATCCCTGTGCGTTTCGTGATTGAGTGTATGTGTGTATGTGTGTGTAAGAGAGTGAGAGAGGGAGGCAGGGAGAGGGTGGGCTGGTGGGTGGATGGGTGGGTGGATATGGCAAAGAGAGGAAGGATGAGGAGGAGGAGGAGGAGAGAGAGGTAGTACGCAAGCTGCTGGGGAAAGTCCAGAGTCTGTGAGCAGCAGCATCACCATCCGAGGAAAGAAGACCCCCTTAACTTGTCCTCCACGGGGGCTGGCTGGCTGCGTTGACACCAAGCTGTTATATAATCTGAAGGGCTCCAGGAGACGGCAGAGAGAGGGGGAAGCTGCGAAATAATCATGCATTGTGCTTTTAATTGGATGTCTCCTACCCCCCCGTCACTTTCATACGTCTTGCACATTGTTTATGAGAAGTGGCGAAAAGGGCTGAATGGAGTGAAGGGAAGGGAGAAGTGGTGTGTGTCTGCACAAAGAGGAGTGAAACAGAGGAGGTGAAAGAGCCAACAGGGCAGCAGTTTTAATGAGAATCTGAGACGAGAGAAAATGAAATGACATGAGGGAGCAATAGAGACAATGAGAGAGGGAGTTGAGGCAAGGAATCTTCTTTAACACGAACGGGAAATATTGATTTTGTAAGCGCCTTATTATTTATTGATTTCTTGAAATTTCGCGGTGGTTTATGACTTAATGATGTATAAACTTTTATTATAGGGCCATGACATTATATGAATACAATCTAAGGTCTGCAATGAAAATTAGATCTCTCCAAAGAGCGATTACTTTAAGAGTGTACAATATAATCTCAGAAATCAATCGGAGGAACATGCAAACTCTACATACATAAAACTGAACCCATAAATCAGTACAAAGAGACAATAAAGTCATGTAACAGAAAGGTTTTTTAGCATGTTCTTGTGGTCAATACAGTGAAAAATTGAACTACTTTTTGGCCGTGGACCAAACTGAGTTGAGAAGACACCATAGCAGTACATGGTGCAACCAAAAGCCTTGTACTTAACCCACTCATCAGCTAAAACTACTAAAAAAATCTATGTTGGCTCAACAATACACTACAGTAAGATTTGCAACTTCAAAAACCTTAACTAAACCTTAAGTCTTATTAGTCTGAGATGTCTTTTCAAGTCCAAATTTGGATTTTTAAATCATGTGGCGTACACCAAGGCTCCATTCTAGGACCAATTCCTTTTTTTATAGTTTCTGATACTTCTGAGTCTAGCAACAAACAATAAGATAAATTATTTTTGTGAAGATTTTAATTAAAATTTACTATTACCAAAAAGCAAAATAAAACAGAAGAATTTGCTAAACTAATGTTCAGTATGGTTCCAACAATAACTGAGTAAATAAGTGCTGACAGTGCCTCACTCATTGATAATATATCTACAAATAATGAAGAAAGCAATCATAATAGCAGTCTGGTATTTTTAATACCAGACATCAGGGATCACCTGCTAGTGTTTGTCATTCATAGCTGCAGGCCACATAGATAAAGCTGAAGTAATATAAATAATTAAAATATTAATACTGCCTATAATTCATCTTTATGTGAATATATGTATATATATATATATATATATATATATATATATATATATATATAGTGCCATGAAAAAGTATTTGCCCCCTTTCTGATTTCTTACTTTTTTGCATATTTGTCACACTTAAATGTTTCAGATCATCACACAAATTTTAACATTACACAAAGATAACCTGAGTAAATCCAAAATGCAGTTTTTAAATGATGATTTTATTTATTAAGGGAAAAAAGCTCTCCAAACCTACATGACCCTATGTGGAATAAGTAATTGCCTTCGTAACCTAATAACTGGTTGTGCCACCCTTGGCAGCAATAACTGCAATCAAGCGTTAGCGATAACTGGTGATGAGTCTTTCACATCACTGTGGAGGAATTTTGGCCCACTCTTCTGCACAGAATTGTTTTAACTCAGCCACATTGGAGGGTTTTAGAGCATGAACTGCCCGTTTAAGGTCACACTACAGCATCTCAATTGGATTTAAGTCCGGACTTTGACTCGGCCACTCCAAAACCTTAATTTTATTATTTTTAAGCCATTCAGCGCATTCAGAGGTGGACTTGCCAGTGTGTTTCGGGTCGTTGCCCTGTTGCATAACCACGAACTGATGGCCGAACGTTCTCCTTGAGGATTTTCTGGTAGACAGCAGAATTCATGGTTTCATCAGTCACAACAAAGTCGTCAAGGTCCTCGAGCAGCAAAGCAGCCCCAGACCATCACACTACCACCACCATGTTTGACTGTTGCTATGATGTTCTTTTTATCAAATGCTGTGTTGTTTTTATGCCAGATGTAACGGGACGCACACCTTCCAAAAAGTTCAACTTTTGTCTCGTCAGTTCACAGAATATTTTTCCAAAAGTCTTGGGGATCATCAAGATGTTTTTTGGCAAATGTGAGACAAGCCTTTGTGTTCTTTTTGGTCAGTAGGGGTTTTCACCTTGGAGCTCTCCCACGGATGCCATTTTTGCTCAGTCTCTTTCTTATTGTTGAGTCATTAACACTAACCTTAACTGAGGCATAACAGTATTATAGAGCCCCTTACTTACAAATTTAATGAGGCATTCTGAGCAGGAATATTTCCAGATAAAATGAAAGTTGCAAAGTATACTTCACTTTTCAAATTCAGAGATAAACATTCATTAACTATAGACTGTTTTTTTTATTGTCACAGTTTTCAAAAGTTCTTGAAAAATTGTTTAACCATAGACTGGATAGATGTATGGAGGAAAACAAAATTTTGACAGTCAGTATGGTTTCAGACCAGCTAGGTCCACCTCCATGGCAATGATGGAATTAGCAGAAGAAATATTAAAACAGGCCAAAACATATACACTTGGAATTTGTGTTGATTTGAAGAAGGCTTTTGACACCATATAAACTTTGGCATAATAGGACATTTATTCTGTGTACTGAGATAACCTTCAGCAGCTGTTAAGTGGACCAGAATGAACCGAGTAAACTTAAATGTTGGTTTGACAAAAACAAATTATAACAGGGCATAAGGATAGCAAAATTTATGTTTTTGGAAAGAGAAAAATCCACGAAAAAACTGAGTTAGAAATCGTCAATAATTGTGGAAATTGTGTATGAAAAAAGTGTTGGGGTTTTCTGGTTGACCATAAGCTCTGTTTAATCCATAAATATAATATTATTAGACAACCACTCAATGTAAGGTTTCTGCCACTCTACCCTTAATTCACAACATTGGTAATTACCAAAACAATTCTTTATGTGTCTGTAATGGTTAATACACAAGCATGTAGAAACTCTTTAACCAGCATGATATTTTAATGTTAAAATATAAATATTGTTGTTTTCCATGAATTTTGACATTTACGGTTTAATAATTAAAAAAAACAGTAACAATAGAGAAGCTAATTATTATTTCTTGGTTAAGATGTCAGATAATAGTGATTTACTTTCTCTCCTGAACAGAAAAATAAGCTTTTGTGGTTGAATATTATGCTTGATTGATTTCTGACTCGGGGGCACGGTTGCGCAGTAGGTAGTGCACGTGCCTCACAGCAAGAAGGTCAATCCCAGGTCGGGCAGGGCCTTTCTGTGTGAAGTTTGAATGTTCTTCCCGTGCATGCGTGGGTTCTCTCCGGGCACTCCAGCTTCCTCCCAAAGACCAAAAACATGCTCATTAGGTTAACTGGTGACTCTAAATTGCCCTTAGGTATGAGTGTGGGCGTGAATGGTTGTCTGTCTCTCCTTGTGGCCCTGTGATCGACTGGCGACTGGTTCAGGGTGTACCCCGCCTCTTGCCCATTGACAGTTGGAATAGGCTCCAGCCCCCCCGCGACCCCGAAAGGGATAAGCGGTATAGAAAATGAATGCATGAATGAATCATTTCTGACTCTAAGAGAAGCCCAGTGAGCAGCTTAAGTATGGGTATAAAAAGGTGAATTCAGTTTAAATTTGTCATTCCTCTTTAAAATGTGTCTCCAATAAAAATAACTCTTCAGTTTTAAACACGTTTTTGAAAGATTTCTGACATATTTAGGTTTCATTGCTTTTGTTAATTTGTTAAACAATGCATGAGGCACATACATTGAAGACAGAACAGCCTTATTTCAGGCAATTATCTGAAAAATATATTTAAAAGTCCCAAAGACGTTGAGACAAGGTGGTGCTAAATGCTAACGCATTCCCACGTTTTGGGTGTCATCACAGCTCCACTCTATTGCGGGCCCTCCCAAGGGGTCATGGGCCTCACATTGAGAACATTAATATATTTTATATTTTAAAAACCCTTTATCATTGTAGTGCCAATGGATTGAGAGGAATATGCCTTTCTAACTTGCTTTTTCTTGTTAAACACTCAACAAACTAAGGATTAGATCAAACAGCCCTGTGATGCTCTCAATATAAACAGGTCAGGAATGGGAAGATATGACGGTTCACCACTTTGCCACGCCAACTCTTTGGAGAAAGGAGAGAGTTTTCTTACATTATTTCTTTTGTCATTTTTGCTGTGAATGTTTTATTTCAATCAGGACAGAACAAATTTGAGAGAACAATTATTTATTATACAAGTTGATATGATTGAAAAACGTGAAATGTCTCTGTGATTAGAGTCTCTTTGGCGATTAGACTCCGTCGTGCTGTCTTGGTGTACTTCAGGGGTACCGAGGGCGAATGCAAGATAGGATACCCCCCTGGAGTCTAGACACTGGTGATGGTGAGGATACAGGGAGGATGAGTAGTAGACTTCTGCTTGTTGGGAGGTGAAGGGGCTGGAATTCTGAGTTGGACCTGAACACTGATGAGACGACTGGAGGTGCCTGGGGTGGTGGAGGGTTGCCAAGATCACCAGCACGATGCTACTGCACTGACTGTGGAGAAGCAAAGATGTGATTTAAAATGAAGCTGTGCCAGGATGATTGGCCAGGCAGGTGGTGACAGGATCTGGTTGGCTCAGTGCTTAAGTGAGTGTACGCCCCTCATCAGCTAATGATTTGAATCACCTGTGCAGGTACGCAGAGTGAGGACATGACAGAGGGGACTGAACGAACATATAGATCTTCCTGACTGTGAAAAATTGAACTACTTTTGGCTGTGTACCAGTCAAGCGAGATAGACAGCATTTGAGTGAACAGTTATTTCTTTTACATTTTGGAAGAATGACATTGTGCAGTGTGTTTTGCAATTAGCATCTCTTTGACACTTTGACTTCATTGTGTTGTCCTCAGGTTTAATTAGGCTGATTGTGACATTGGATACCCCTTTGGAGTCCAGACACTGGTGGTGGTGGTGGTGAGGGATACAGGATATGAAAAAGAGCAAACTTCTGAGTGACTTGCTGGGGACCCTGATGCAATGGATTGAGGTGATGATAAAGTTGAAAAAGAAATACTTCAACACTAACCCTACCATAAAATGTTCTATTCAATAGTATTGAAAGTGTCACTCACAGAATAGATCTAGATTTTTTCAGATCTACAAAGGGTTTTTTCATATAACATAGAACAATTAATTAAACTACATTCACAAGGAATTTTGAGTTATTTAATTTAAGATTTATGATCATGTTATTGTCATTTTTAAATGTCTGGAAAAGATTGTGGTGACAACTGTACTGAGTCAATTATTTGAACAACTTTGGAGAAAACAAGAAATTTTAGACTCGTATTTCTGACTAATTTTACAAAACAAGGAAACCTTTGAGAATTTACTGCAAATGTGTTGCCAGTTACTTTTCCTGGAACTTCATATTTTGCACTACAGGATGCCAAAAAACTTCATTCAAAAACTGTGTTATCATGTTATAAATTTTTTGCCATGATAACAAAGCAGGCATCAAATATTGAATTCCTTCGCTGTTATTGTATTGAAGTTTACGTTTCTGGTATCGTTAACAACCTCAATGCCGATGTAACCTTGCAGTGCAGATGGATCTGCCTAATTCAATGTCTGTATTAAGGCAGAGCCTTCTTGCCAAGCTCCAATCTACAATGATTGTGAGCAGCCCAAAGTGGGACGGCCCAATCAGAGTCTTTTGGAGCAGGAGGAGGTGGGAACTACGAGTGAGATGGCAGCAGGCAGTGACTGATGGCACAGAGATTAGCACAGACGTTAATAGCTTCAGTAGCAGTTCGATCAGATCTGAATTTTGTCACTAAATGAAAAACAAATAACAACAGTATAGACTTCTCTACAGAAGGAATATTATTTTCTGCTTCCAACATGTTTTGGCCAGAGTTTGTTTTACAAGGTGGCTCAAGTTTTGTCCTTTGCACCCTGGCAACAGCGCTGGGGTGAAATATACTGAACATTCCATCTGGTGTGTCAGGTTAGGGCTGAAGAAGCCTGCTGGCTAAGATTAGGGGCCAGAGTACCGAAGAGTTGAACCTGGACACCAAAAAGACAATTGGAAGAGCTGGGGTTGGTGGAGGGTTGCCAAGATCACTCAGCAAAACACTGACTGTTAAGGAGCAATAACATAGTTTTAAAATTTGACAGCAGCAAGATGACTGGCCAAACAGGTTGTGACAGAATCTGGTTGGGTCAGTGCCTAAGTAAGTGAATGCCCCTAACCAGCAAATGATGTAACTCACCAAAGCAGGAAGGTAGAGTGAAAGAATGAAAGAGATGAATGAGAAGGAACTTAAAATGAATGAATGAATACACAGGTCTCCCGGCTTGAACTTGCACTCCAAGCTCCATTTGAATTAAATTATGTGAGCTTTAGTCCCATTCCTAAAGTTTAATACCCAGATCAGACTACATGAGTCAAACATGATCATGGCCACCTAACCTCTTATTTTCTGTATAGTGTGTCAAATAAAATGACAGTCAAAACCTTATCTGATGCAGAGGTCTGACAACACATCCTTTTTTCTTTGTTATAACGGTCACCATGTCAGGTTTAGCGCCCACAGAGCCATAAAATTGTGCTGCGACTTACCTGACAAGCATGACTGATTACACGATTAAATTGGACAGCCTAAAGCAACTAACATGATCACAATGAAAGAGGGATGGCCTCTGTTTTTTATGACATTTAGAAATGCAGTTGGCTGAAAGTTATCCTTTCACACTTTAACTAATTGAACCTACAATGGTGTTCATATAGTCCTTACTGTTTGTGTTTTATCCATTGGACATCATTCTGCGCTGATCCATTGCTCCCATTGATTATTGACGGGCATGTCATCCGATCTTACTTCTGAACTGAATTCTTCCACATTCAGGACATTGAGTGCTCTCATGTAGCTTGTCTGTCCTTCAGTTGCACACATCGGGCAGAGTCAAAGAAATTTACAGCTATGGGCATTAGTGGAGCATTGCATAAGCACAGAGACAGCAGTGAGTTATCTCTGGTTGAGCTTTTTTGTTCATCACAGCACTAGCAGAGAGCCTCAGTGTAAAGTCTGTACAGTTGAGCCACACAGATGGATTTGTGAGAATCTGGACACCTTTTAAAAATTAAACATCCTTTGGTCTTTGTTATTCAAAAAAGGTAATTGGGTAAATCATTTTAATTTCTCTCCAGTCTGGTACTTAACGATTTATGGTCCAGTGTTGGTTCTTGGCCTGGTGGTTTGGGACCTTTCTTCTACATCACATCATAAAGGCAGGAATGTTGTTTTCAGAGCTTTACAGACTTTTTGACTCAAAGTTTTCAAGGGAACAACTTTGGTCTGTCTAATCCATGATTGTCACACATGCAGGGCTCCCTGTCCTCTCATTGGTTAATGTTTGTGTCACGAAGGAACAAGTCCCAGGAAGCAGGACAAAAATCAAACATGCTAGACTTTCTATTGTGGAGTCATGAGACATCCTAAATGGGTTTTCAGTCTCCATAACCCACAACACAAGATGTTTTTTGTGGCTGAAATGTCCCAATTCCATACCATTGTCAGGTTGTGCCATAATCATGCATACATTGTATTATCTGACCATCTAATGATGTGAGGTGTCCAACAGAAAGTCTAACATTTTTGGGTTTGTGGGATTTGTTACATCATGTTAGAGACTGACCAATGAGTGCACATCTGCAACAATCAAAACAGACGACAAAGCAAAAGACAGATAAAGCTGTTGCTTTGAGATGGAACTCCATCCATCCGTCTTCAAACCTTATCTGGGGCTGGGTCACAGAGGCAGCAGGCCAAGCAGGTCAGCCCAGACTTCCCTGTTCTGTCCTGGGGATTCTAAGGTGTTTCCAGACCAGAAGAGATAAATTATGGGATATATAATTCCACCAGCGAGTTTTGGGTCTGCCCCGGGGTCTCCTCCCAGTTGGACATGCCTGGGAAACTTCCACAGGAAGGCAGCCAGGAGGCATGCTAATCAGATGCTTGAATTACCTTCACTGACTCCTTTCAATATGAAGGAGCAGTGGCTCTACTTTGAGTTCCTTCTGGATGTCTGAGCTTCTCACCCTATCTCTAAGGCTGAGCCCAGCCACCCTCTTGAGAAACCTCATTTCTGCTTGTATATGCTCATAACTGCTTGTATATGCAATCTCATTCTTTCAGTCATTACCCAGAGCTCATGGCCATAGGTGAGGGTTGGAATGAAGATGGAGCAGTGAGAGCTTTGTCTTGCGGCTTACCACAGCAGTTCTGTACAAAGTCTGCAATTTGCAAATGCTGCACTAAACCACTTGTCCATTTCTCTGTCCATTTTACCCTTATTTGTGAACAAGACCCCAAGATACTTAAACTCCTTTACCTGGGACAAGAGCTCACATCCCCACCTGGAGGGGGGCAATGAGACAAACAAATTTTGTCAAGCCCTGTAAACATCTTTGTCTTTATAATGTTTCATAGAGGAACTACAACAAAATAAAAAAAGAGAGAAGTTAGAGAGGAACAGCATTTTGGTAAGTTAATGGATGTATTTAATGTAAAGCAATTGGTAAAATGTTAGCCATGGGTTTTTATTATTAAAAAATAAAAATAGTTAAAAAAAAAATCCCAAAATTTAGTTTTATATGTGCTGAATTGCATTATCATTACATAACATATTGTATTATAAGTAAAGTGTTACTGTCCACCATTGGTTGTGTATGCTAATGCAAGCTTTAAAAGCAAACATGCCAAAAAGATCTGGCATTGAAATTGTGCAGATTTTCCAATTTTATTTTTCCAGGTTGTTGTACTGTGTGTCATTGTTTGGCACTCTGCTGTATGGTATTGCCCTAAAGATGGAAGTTTGTCATAGACAGTAGTTTGCCATCGCAGCTTTAACAGCAAAAGAGTACTGAGGTTGTCAAAGTAGGAAAGAAGAGCATAAAGCTCTGAAGCGTCATTGTCTTGAAAAGTCAAGTCCTTGTTTTGAGGCACACTTTGTTTACTCTGTATCTATTTAATTTTACTGACTCTTGACATAGACTGACTCCATCACAGGACAAAAGTTGCCTTTGTCCACTTATGTAAGGGCCCTCAAGGTTTTTCATACAACTTTTTTCTTTAGGAGCCAGTGCAGTGATCTGCTGACTGCTGTGTTATTGATTTAATTGTCTGTTCTCCTCGCAGCTCTGCCTGTTCATAGGCCTATGACAGGCTTCCTGACTGTGCCCACTGCGTGCATACTGATCCAACACGCCAGAAACCACAGCTCCCCTTCAGTCTCCACACTCGTGTAATCTCACTGTGCTTAATGAGTAGAACAACACAGAGTTGACAAGCAGGAAAAATCCCCCTCCTCTAACTCTTTCCTCAATCCCCTCTCTACTCTGCCGTTTATTGACCTGCCAAAGGCTGCGTTGAGAGTGTCCAGATTTATGCAAAAAAGCCCCCGATGCTCGCAGATGACTGTCAGCTTAACCATCCATTATGCTAGGATCCCCAAGGACAGCTTGAGCCTCTAGGCCACTGTACATGCAGAGACTGTAAAGTGGTCATACTACACTGAAACTGAATAAGGGCATGGATGAGTGAGAACGTGTGAACGGGAAAATGGCAGATGTCATATAAAAGATTCAGGAAAAACGTGTGAGTTCAGACAAAAACACTGCTTTATTTCTTCCGGTTGATTTCAGCAGTCTCTATTTTGTTCTTCGAAGTCTCAAAGGTGAAGAACTGTGCTCTGTCAAATAATTCTCTCAGATCCGCAGAGCATCCCCAGGTGAAAGAGGAATGTTTGCATTAGCATATGAAACAGCTAGAGCAGTAAACATACATTTTTATCTTTTATCTAAATTATTCATGACTATTTCCCACTGTATGCAGCAAACTCACAGGAATTGGAACAAGTGAGATCGCTGGATACAGTTGTGAATTAACAAGGACTTTCTCACAATGAAAAGATGCTTCACAGTTGTGTCTGCACCTGCTAGAGAAAAGTTTGTGAAGAGTGACTCAGAACCTGTGGGACAAGTTGAGAAGCAATGGACAAATACTTGTGCCTTTAAGATATTAAGGATGGCAAGGTCAGACTGTCGGTCAGACGGCCAGTCCACCGCTTTGTTATAGCTGAAAATAGATCAAAAACTATTAGATCAACTGTCAGGACGGTTTGTATAGAGGTCCCCAAAGGGTGTTTCCTTATGACTTTAGCGACCTCTTATTTTCCCTGGCACAAGACTGATTCAGTTTCCTCTCCCCCTGTGACAATGTTGTCTGGATTTCTTTTGTAGGCCATAAATATGAATGGCTCACAGCTTGGCAGTATGACCAAAACATCACATTACATTTTTTCTCTGCCATTATGTTACGATGTAGTGCAACAAAATCAAGGGTGACCATGCATTGCATTGGTGGTTAAGTTTGATAGTTGTCTCTATCATCAACTGGAAGATCAAGGGTTCAAGGCCAGCTTTAGCTATATCTCTTGTCTTATATGCTTAACCCCAAGATGCTCCTTGTGCTGCATGAGTGGTGTCGGTATGACAGAGTGTGGATGTGTTAGCTGGTACTGATGGAGACTTTACATTGAAACTCATCAGTGAGTGAATGTGAGAGTGCATGAGTGTGTATGGGTCAATGTGGCCTGCAAATTAAAAGTACTTTGAGTAGTCAGAAAGACTGGAAAAGCTTGTCCGTTTACCATTTACCATCGCTTATCCAAGCGCTACAAGCCCGTGATATAATGCTCATCTTATATCTGTGCATAATATCAGAGACAGATGCTTTAATATGTCTATGTGAGGCCATTTTCAGGTGTGGCAGCTGTAACTGAATGTGTGGTTTGTTTCCCTCCTGAGTTGTGTTAAGCTGCTACTGATAGCATAACATTTCCTGGTTCAGTTGTTCAAAATAACAACACTATACAAATAAAAGCTTTATTGTGAATAATTCTCATTTAATGATGTATTTACCAAATAAATGCAAATGCACAGAGCTGCATAGTTTACGGTTTCTTCTTTAACCAACATTTGAGCCTCAGCCCACTTATTCAACCCCATCCTTCAGCCTAAAACAAGCCAGACAGTGCCATGCCCCAGGTTTTGTGCAGACAAGTTGCACCCAAATACCTGCACCCCACATACTTTAAACAATTCACTTCAAACCATTAAAACAGGGTACATGGCCTGTTTTAAACCTTTGATGACAGTATTGGAAAACAAACAAGCAAACTAGCACACAAGAAATGTTGTCAACTTGGGCTGAACAATATGGTCTAGAATTAAATCCCAGATTTTTCCACACAAAACTTGATTTCCAATTTGATTGACAGGAAATGACACAAAACCAATTTTCTATACTGTAAGAAAAGTAAAGTGAATTTCCCTCAGTGATTTAAAGTCTGTGCTGTAATTTTGTTTCGTGAACTTCAGATACACTTTGGGGTTTGGATGTTGAGAGCCTTGCCTAAATTAACTCTGGAAGCTGCACTAATTTCAGAAAAAAAAATACCATCATTTATTTTCAATTTCAAGAATGTAAGATTGGAAATGTGTCCGTGCGAAAATGTCTGACCTGACCGTCATTAAAACAGTGAAAATATTTTCTGTAGCTGTCTCGGTTGAAAGGAAGTATGGGGAAGGGTACTCACTTCTAGAGCAGGGGGAGCAAAATAAGCACCAGAGTAGGACAGGAAAAAAATTCTAATTTTATTATAAATCCTGTGCAACAAAAATAAGAATAAATTGATTCTGATGATTTATCAACCAGAATTAGTATCAACACCTGAAGTTTACCACCTAGCACAATGTCTATAAGATGCCAGATACTTCTCTTACCTGTATAATGCCACTATAAAATACAAATCCAACACAAACCCTGGTCATACATCTATATCATATGATGATGTACTCCAGCTTATCAGCATTTTTTCAGTATGTTAATGCTCCAGTGCTTTAGTTTGAGACCAAATGGCTGCCAAAATAATGTGCCATTAAACAAATTGACCACTGTCAGGTTGTTCTAATCAGAATAATGTCTTCATGGGCTATCAGTATGGCGTAGTGAGTAGAAAATGTGAACTTACCATATATTTAAGCTCTTGCTTTGTCCAGGTGGTCCTGGTTTGATTCCTGCCTGGGACCCATTTGCTGCATGTCTTCCCCTACTCTGTCTCCCCCTTTTCAAGTCCATACGCTTTCTCCCAATATCAATATAAGCCAAAAAGGCCCAACAGATATCTTAACATATTGAATTATGTTTGTTGACGCACACTTGAGTTCCTTTAAAGAACGCGTGGTTTAACTTAGCTGACGTGCTCTAGTCGGCTACTCCGTCATGGCAAGATAATGTCCAATAAATCCAAATTCTTGATGTTCAAACGTAAAAGTAAAAATCCACACTTCGCTCGTTATGTGTTATAATAATCAGTTCGTTCATTTACCATTTCGAGCTCAACAAAAGAGCGATCGGTTCACAATCCATTTAATTCATGCCATGCCACGCCACGGTCAAAAACAATAGGTCCCCGTATGCGCCACACCTGTTACAATTACTGTGGCCTTTTAAATAAGATGTGACCTTTTCACAGCACCACTAGTGGCTGCTGGTTAAAATGGCTCCAACAATGTTGTTAAAAAACATAACATTGCTCAACACAACCAGTCAAATTGGATTTATTTACAGGCTTAGCCTCTGGTTATCAGTATTACAGCCGTACATACAAACATTGTGTACACACAGTGAAGTAAAAAGTAATGTTGTGAAATTCTTTTTTTTGTGGATATGAAAATGGTCCAATCCATGACATAAAACTGTGAAATGATCCACACCATGAGAGCCATGATCCCTCGAAGTTCCCCAAAACTAATTTGGTTCAAGTTCATTACTGTGTGATGGTGACAAACAACAGCAGTGCAATGCTATAAGAAAGGCCGATGCTACTTTACAGCTGGAAAAATGTGGTGAACAGATAACTTGAGGGTTGTGTCTGCGCATCTCAAGTGCAAGAACTGTTGTTAGACTATAGCACGACTGTCATGCTGCTGGTAAAAGAACACATTTTAAATATAGACCCTCTAATGGAAAAATAAAGCAGTGAAGCAGTGTTATTTTTATTTTCATTCTTAATATAGTTTGGCATGCTACAAGTAAGCTTTGTGTCTCTTCACCAGCTGTATGCCAATCAGCAGTAGTCTGCTCCCGCACAAAGTGAAAACAACTGCATCCAAACAAAAGAAAACAAAACAAAAAAAAAGTGTCTTTTGCAGCAAATATGGCAGCTTCTTACATTTCACTCATGGGAAAACTTTTATATATTGGAGTTAGGGTTACAAAGGGGTTCAAAAATTCTAGTATATTTCTGGAAACTTTCCAGAAACTTTTCATGGAAATTTAAGCTTAGAAGTTTTGGAAAAGTTCCAAATTGGAAACTTTCCCTGGAAATTAGGGCCCGACCGATATATCGGCTGGCAGATTAAATCGGCCGATTATAGCCCTTTTCAAAGTATTCAACATCAGCCAGAGTTTTTCCGATGTAACAGCGATATATTCTTACTTTCTCATAAAACAGTAAATGCTGTTCGGTGTCCAAGCTGCGCATAATGATGACGTTGCGAAAGATGGCGGCGCATGTTGTTGCAGCAGCTCTGAGTTCTATGATGCCGTGTATGGATGATGGAGTGTATGGGGCTAAACTCACCTACACTCACACAGCGTTGTTGAATGTTGTTTTTGCCTGCAAGGCCGACATAACGAGCGACTTTCAATGGTCGCACAATATACCGCTGGACATAGCGAGACCACCAGGCTCTCTGCTCGGGTCATCTGTCGTTCAGAAAACTGATGAATTGGATATCAGTTCATTCCTGACTGTTCTGTGATGATTATTAAGAAAACCTGGCTTCACCCACTTGCCCCCGACGCTGCAGTTGAGCTAACTAGCTTGCCAGCTAACTCTGCTAGCGTTAGCATAGCACCCTCAGAGCTCTACGACGTCATCAGCCGGCTGCAGCGGACTCATCCAGGGGGAGCCTTCATCATAGCTGGGAACTTTAATCAGGCCCGTTTAAAAAAGTTTGTGCAATATGTGCAGTGTCCCACAAAATATTTTGATTTCCTCACACATATTTCCTCATGTGTACAATAAAAAACGTGGTTCTACCTGCACTAAAACCTACTTCTGATACACTTATGAGGACACTGGGACTGAAAGGCAGATGTGACAAGACAGAGTTCATAATTCATCTATACATTGACATTTTAAATAAGGTTATTTATTTTATTTTGCAGGAACTGACTGCAGTTTTGCCCACTATTACTTTGTACTTGAAAGTTCTTTGCTCTTAAAAGTTGCTGAGTAGAAAAAGAAAAAATGCTTTTGAAAAAAATGTTGTTGCTTTCTTCTCACAACAACGTGTTTACAACTTTTTAAAAGTTGTTCTACCTGTACTATAACCTACCTCTTCTTTTCATCAACAAAAAGTTCAAGATAAAGAGACTCTTTTTAAGGTTCTATAATTAATTTCCCAGAGATTTAATGCTTTTCTACATGTTTTTGTATTTGAAAATTCCTCTCTTTTTTAAAGTTAAACAAATACTTAGGGACAAAGTATTGTAAAACAGGAAAATGTTCTGCCTGTTATTCATATATTCATTGTTGTTGGTGTTTTGGGACCAAATTTTTTTTTAATTCATTTGATATATATTTTTTAAATTAATTGGCCAATTAATCGGTGATCTGTATTATTTTCTGCCAAATATCGGCATCGGTCTCAAAAAATCCATATCAGTCAGGCCCTCCTGGAAATTATAGGAATTATGGGAATTAACTTGGAATTTGGGGTGATTAAATCAGACTGTATCAAATCCAAACATAAATATAAACATTTTGTTATGTCATACGCAGACATCCAAGGAAAATAATGTAATTAAAAATCATTAGGTTTTAACGGCACATAATGTTGTCAGATCATCCCCGACACAAAACACCAAAACAGTGAGCTTTGTCATTGTGACACGATAGCCTGCTGGTGAAAGTATTAGCCCTCAGCTTGGCCAAAAGCAACCCCACAGCCCAACAGAGCCACCAGTCATGCACTTGACCTTTTAGTGCATTGTCCACATGATCCATCTCCCTTGTGATCACCGAATAACCAAGCAGTCCATAGTAATCTTATAATGTGTGGACACAGACGGTCAGGGACACCCTCATGTACATGCAGAATCCACCCTAGCACATAGATGCACACACACGACCCCTGCATGCCTCATTCGAAACAGACGGTGGTCATTCTCCAAACAGCCGTAATATTAAATGATATTGTCCTTGTTTAGCAGATAGAGGGTTTTAATGTTTGACTCCTGCTCTATTTTAAAAGTGCTTTCATCAAAATGCCACTCCAGTGTAATCCCAACAAATGACATAAAAACACAGCACCATTAATCACTATTAATGTCCCTGGAAAACTGGCTTAACTATCTGTAAAAACTCCCACAGAGAAGCCAACGCTAATGCTGTTTAACTGTGTAACACACCACAGGCCCATAAACAAGGAATAAAATAATAAATGTTATATGGAATTTTTATGTAACACTTAATTTCCCTGTTTGCTGCAGATGATAAGTGACCATTCATCATGTGTACCAACATAATGACAAATAAGTCATAATATTGTTGTCTTAGAATGGTCCTCTTAACTGTACAAGTGGTATGACTCAATCAGACATTAATCAAATTATAATCTAATCTGAAACATTATTTTGTTTGTACTATTTAATTTTCTACCCTCCACAGTATTTTTCTCCTCCGCACTGAAATGACAGGTCCCTCCTCTGTGGCCTACTCTTGTTTGAGGAGTTTTCAGAGTAATTGCTTGTCTGTAAATGTATTTGCATATGCACTGTGTGCCCAGTCCTCCTGAGACCACATTCAAACACAACTAATCTGGCGTGTGGGACTCTGAGCTGTGTGTGAGCCTCACGCTTTCGCTGGATCAACAAAAGATGAATGAGAGTAGATGTTTTTTTTAAGGACAAGCTTATTTGTAATAGTTGCCCTTTTAAATGGTTTTGTTGTTTGCATGAGAGTAAAAGCTGTTTTTAAATATTAATTACAAGATAAATGTTTCACTTTGGGATAGTATCTGCAGTTTTAGGAGAAATATTGGCAGGAATTACTTGGTCATACATCCACATACCACACACTACGAGAATTCATTCAGTGCTATACCCATGGTTGGAAATTAGCACTCGCCATCAGCTGAAGGCTGGTTGGTTTGTTCAAGGGCGGGTGAATTTACTCACTTTTTGCCACATTTGCCACTGTGACAGTAACTACTAATAACCAAACAGTTGTCAGTGAAAAAGGCATTGTAGATTAAACAACACTTTTCAGTAATGTCCTTAGGCGATAACCACAGGGCACAACTTCCTGGTATAAACGAGTGCCAGACTTTTGGAAGTACAGGTCATTATGTGTCACCTCGATTTCTTTGAGCATACAGCTCATCATCATCTCTGTTGCAATGGATCCACCCGCTGAAGATCTAGCATAACTGATATCTCACTTGGGTAACACTTTCTGAAGCCCCTCTTTATAATACATTAGAAAGAGATCTAAGCATGTTTATGAAGCATTATAATATGTCATACTATGCTTAGATAACGACTGTGTCGTGGGGTTCTTCCTGGAAAAATTATCTGGCGTAGTCAGGAAGGTAGGTTTTCACAGTTTTTTTATTTCACCAATCTCCCAACAGTGGCAAAGTATATACAAGTGCCAGCAAAAAAAAAAAAAAAAAAAAAATTTACAAAAAAAATCAGCAATGGCTGCACTGGGGTTCTTCAACAACCCCCAAAGTCAGCAAAAAAAACAACAAAAAACAGCAAAACGGACCATATCAAGAAAAACATTCACAATCAAAGGTTCTCTGTTTCTCATGTACCTGCCTTGTACTCCCAACTCACCACTCACCTGGTCAAAATGGCTGCCCTTTTAAATCATAAGCCCCTCCCAGTGGGCGTGAACAAAAAAATTAATCCAGCACAAAATCAGCATTTCTTTCACAAATAAACAATCAAAAATGCCTTTAAACCCATTCATTACATGAGAAATATTCCCATTACATTTCCACCCAATTTAAATGTTTTAGTCAGTCTCCCTTGCTGCAGAACAAACACATAATTAGGTCAAACACATGTGGGGGCCATTTTCCCGCTAAGTGCCCTTTAAAACCCCGGAAGTAGGTGCGCCTCTGTTTAGCTGACGCTGCATCCGACAGAGGCAGCGAGGAGGACAATTTGGCGTCTGTGGTCAGTGTTTGTGTAGTATGTTTGTATGAACGGCGAGTGTGCAAACTACAAAACCTGTGGAGTGGTGAAGTAAAATGACAAAAGTGACCGCTGCGGAAAGGAGCAGAGGAAAGTTTGGCGTGTGTTGTGTAGCGTGTAGTGTGTGTATGCCGGTCACGTATAGCGTGTGTGTGGGTAGTGTGTAGCGTGTGTGCTCGCTCTATCTGCACTCAGTGACGGGGCTGCTCCGTCATAGACTGTATTATCGATAAGCAGTCTTAGTCATTTATAGTACTTTATAACAGTTATCATGATTCACTACAATGCCAGTGTTTATAATGAGTTGTACACATACTTGTCGTGTGTTATATTGTGCAAATAGTTACAACAAATTATGATATTTATTATGATGTGTAACAAAATATCTGAAGCATTGCAAAACGTTTTATAATGGCATGTAAGATTAGACCTCAGACAGCATACTTGCTAGTAACTCACTGCTTTTAGTCTTGTAATGGACTTCATTAATTATGAATAAATAATAAACACTGTAGAATGCATTGTAATGTGATTGTAAATTGTTATAAGTGATCATTAAATGCCCATAGTGAACTAATTCAACCCTATTTAGAAGCAGATATTCTTCAGTACAAGCTGTGTATAACTCACTCTAAGTTGTCATTGTTTGCTTGGGGAAAACTGAAATAAATATGTATATGTATATATATTTTTTCTCTTTACACATAATAACATATACTGTAAATTTCAGGCCATTGGGCACACCTGAATATTAGCCAAACCCACTAAATCTTAAAAAAAAAAAATGTTTACATCTAGGCCACACTTGCCTATAAGCCGGAGGTGTCCAGTGAGTGGAGCTGATCAGGAGCGCGAGGGGAAGGACTTTGGCCAGAGCGCCGAGCGCTTTTTTCTAAAAAGCTGGAGCGTCAACTTATCTTTTGCTCCTTCCAGCTCCAATTTCGCTCCGGTACCACTCACACCATGCATCTGAAGGGTTGAAATTTGAGTGGAAGATGGAGGGATAGTTAGCGAAGCGGCGCACATCCCCTCTGAGTGGACGAGCTGGCGCAAGAACAGCTCTGTGCTCAAGTGGGACATTTCATCCCTCCACTCCACTCACGTGCTCTGGCGCTGTCCACGTTGTAACATGAGATATTTACACACATATATGTTACACAGAAAGACTTTTAACTCTAAATTAAATCTGATGTGACCAGGCTAAGTGAAATGTAAAAAAACCTTAAAATTAGCCGCATCATTGTTTAAGCTGCAGGGTTCAATGCGTGGGAAAATAGTAGCGGCTTGTGGTCCGGAAGTTACGGTACATATACATACATATAAACTTGCTTGTAATACATTTATGATACATAAACTGGGGCTTCATAGAAAGTATTACCCTTGCTTATTTCACAGTAATATTGCCGATCCTGCTGGTTCAATTTCCCCCTACCACCCAGCTGCCTGCCAACTTCCAACCAGTTACCAGCCACTAGAAGTCCCCCTCTCCATGAGCTGGCTTTTCCCTCATAACAACACATAGCCTCGAAATTTTCCCTGTTTTTTTAAGTAGAGCAAACTTGACACAACAATTCACACAAACATGGCCTAAAGTTTGTAAATTTTGACTGTCAGGGTGGTCAGGCCCCATCACAAACCTGCCATGGACCAGCCAAGACCCTATCAGGGAAAGTGGGGAAGTTTTAAGTGGCTCAGCTCTGTGATGCTGTTCTTGAGCAAAGTGGCTCTTTGACCAAACTGGCAAAGTGAAGGTCCTAAAAACATCCATTGATTTCTACTGAAGAAAATATCCTGTTCTTGGAGCCTGTAGACCAGTAGTTACTTCAATGGGCCTCATGTGCAGAGGCTGTTCTTGCAGCAGGTGGCTTTTGTCGTAATCAAACCTTTCCTGCACTTCATTCCTCGGCTCTTCTCCTGCCTATTTCTTTAACTCTACCCCTGCATATCAGTTCTCTTATATGTTGTATCAAACTGGAGGAGTCAGGGATTGTCCAAACACTCTTATAAATGAACAGACTGGACCGGATCGAGGAAGGAGTGGGATATCCAGAAAGCTACAAGGAAGGATACAAAAGTGCAGCCTACGCAGACATTTTTCAACTTCCAAAGACTAACTAGAAAAATTGCCTTTCCTTGCAGCAAATGCGTGGAACTTATGAGTCTGAATGCAGAACATGTGAAATGAAATGGCTAAAAGCAGCGCAAACAAAGCTGATAATGTGACATAAATAGTTGGATGCACTAAAGGAAACCTGAAAACAGTGAAACATGGAATAAAAATGTTTAAAGTTGTGAAAGAAAGCAAAAAATGAATAAATGGGAAATAAAATTGCAGAAAGCTGCAGAAATGTTTGCCCACCCTGAAGAAGTTGTAATCAATGTTCAAAAGAGTTTAATTTGTAAGGCCTAAAATGACAAAGACTGTGGTCAGTAGCAGAAGTGTCAAATATGTCATGATATATGCATTGTAAAGAAAGAAAAAAGTCAAGTTTAATGGGAGTGAAAGGTTGAACGAGTCACCTGTGACGTCCAGACTGACAGGAAAGCAGCCAGATGCTCAGCAGCAAGCAGCTGCAGTTATCAACAGTCTCTATTGAACACACAGAGAAAACGTATGGTTGCTTTGGCTGGGAATCGATCCCACATCCCTGTGGGGAGAGTCAGCTACGTTACCGCTAAGCCACACGGCACTCACATCTTGGTGAAAGAGGAGCAGAGTGTTTGATGTTACTGGTATGCGTGCAGAGACCACTGGAGTAAATGGTATCTTTAGGTTAAACAAGCTGTTGCTGTGCCAAAACCATGATAGCTATCAAAAAAGGACTGCACCGTGAGCATCCCAAGAATCTGCTGATAAAAACTGTTGTAAGTTTTATGTCTATAATGTGGAAAGTGTTGACACGAGAGGAATTTAAAAACGGGCTTCAAAGATGACCTAGCACTTCTCTGGAGCTGAAGTGTTCTAATAGCGCAGATGGAGAAGTTTGCGACATACCCGTCGCTCTGAAGCTCACTGAGACTAAACTATGTCAATGTAGAGTTTGAAACAAATTTCAGGTGAAAGACGAGAGGTGACCCGACGTGTTGATGTAGCAAAGTTTGAGGTTTTTATGGCAGGAAGATTCGGCAGATTTCTTGTCTGTCAGCAGCTGCAGCTCCGCTCTGACTAGTCACGTGACATGCTCTGAGAACAGAGACTTCCTCAAAACTTTGTGTTGCTTAAACAGTGATATCTCAAAAACTGTAGAAGATAGCAAAAAGCTGAACACATGTAAAAATAGTGGAACGATTACTGAAGCTGTTAAAGAAAGAATGAAGTCTGTAGGTGGAAGCATGCCGAATCTGTACAGCGTGAAAGTTGAAGCACTTTTCAGCAGAACTGCAGAAATCGTCCATTCATTTCAATGTAAAAACTCTGCAGACAATATCTTTACTGTAAAAACTATCAGTGTTAAACATGTGAAAAATACAAGCGCAGTTCTCATGAACATGCTGCATTCTTCAATTTTGTTCTGTGAAAATCTATGCAAATTTGAAGGCTGTGAAAAGTGCCAAATAATGTACGGAAGAAAAAGAAGAAAAAGAAAGTCGGATAACAATATGTTGAAATGCTGACTCAGCATTTCAACATAATTATCCCCCTATTGGATATTAATCACTGATTTGGCACTGCAGTAGAACAGACTTTAGTCCAACTCTAAACATTATGTAATCTACATATGTAGTTTGCAGATTATAGTAAGTGGTATCAGAAAATAGCAAAATTGTTGCAAATATTTACAGCTGATATATCTGCCATAAACATCAGCTGTATATATATCACATATATCAACTGTGATATTGGTAAAATGTTGAAATTTACAATAATGTTCCGCCTTATCAACACTGAATGTTAGCAATACAGTGTCCTGTATAAGAGAATCAAATATGAAAGGTTTCTAATTTGCTGTATAAAAGTCACATCAGAGCCCTCATGGACTTCAGGATGTCATTGTTTAATGGCACTATGTGTTTGTGCACTGGTGAAGGACGCGCCTTAAACGGGTGAGTGCAGTGCTGTTTGGGATTGAGCCCATGCTGGGGTGGAGATCTTCATATGAGTAGAGACAGCAGGTGAGAGGCATGTATTATTAAAATGGCCCCCTGTGTTATCATATTGAGCCCACATTCTGAACAGATCATCAGAATACATGCTTTTAGACATAAGTGGACCACAAATGAGAGACTGGTTTGGCTTATGTTGCGCTGTGTGTTTTGGTAGGTTCGTTAAATACCCAAACATATGTGTAAAAATACAAAAACTGATTTTTGTGTCCCCTTTATTACTTTTTTTTCAGTTCTTATTTTTTAATATATTGTTATCTTATGTTTCTGTGATGTCTTTCACATGGTTTTAATGCACTAGATGTTATAAATGTGTTTCTGTAAAACGCTTGTGAATGCTTTTTGTAAGTACCTGGGATTGTGAATGAATGCACTTGCATTGATTTACCCCAAGCAATCTTTAGTACTTGACAACTTTAAAAGAATGCTGATTAGATATTTCACATTGAATGACAACCCTACACTCAAGTGTGGAACAAGATGAAGGATGTGAGCAGATAAAATCTTCTGATGACAAAGAAAATTTGACACACTTGACTTTTTAAATCATATAAAAAAGTAGTACTTAACTTGTTTTCCTTCCACTGATATTTTTCCTAGCCTGAAACCCTCAGAAAGTAATATTACTGCCAACTCAAAAACACTCAGGGAGGCAATAATTTAAAATCACTTTTTCCCTTAAAATCCTGGCAAAGTAGAAAAAAATCAACACACAGTTACCCAAATCACCCAGCCCTAGGGCTCCCTAATATTTCAATCACACTGCATAGCAACTACTCCACTGCTTGCACACTATGCACATATTGGTCCCAATATTGGTAATTATTTGTGAGTCCCTGCAGCAGTGCTAACATGCCGTCTGCAGAGCTGAGGGAATTACAGTTTCATGATGAGGGGTTTTTGGGTTAGGGTTGGACGAGTGTACCTCCTCTTCATTTTCTGTCATTAAATACATAATGGCCCAGATTTTGTTTGCTGCCACTGTGTGTCAACAGTGACTCCAGGCTCCAGTCCACAACACACTTCAAAGAGAGAAATGATCTTGGAGCCCCTGTGCTGCTGGATGTGCTTGGATCCCACTTCTCATCACGAACACTACTTCAAACTGGAAGGTGTTTGTTTCCATGGCAGCCAAATGTTGTTGTGACTAATCAGATATTTTCAGATTTGATTAGCTTTGCAGTGGTTTTATCTCATCAAAAAAAGGATGCCTCTCAGAATAGCACAGAGGAGCAGAACCTATGAGGTGGAATTAGTGATACGATGTGCGCTGCATGTTTCTCTTGACAGGGGTGGATACATTGTACAAAAATGTCTTACTGAAAGTATAGGTGTTGTAGTAGAACAATTGACGATATAAGCTTAGTTTCTCTAATACTATTTTATTGCCTCTGCCAAGGAGGTTATATTTTACAGATGTTTAGCAGTGTCTTTGTTTCTTTGTTTCCGTGTTTGTGAACAGGATAACTTACAAACTAAAGAACAGATTCAGATGAAAATTTCAGAGAATGTTGTTCATGGCACAGGGGAGAAGGGATTTGATTTGGGTGGTGATTCCAGTCTAGATGCAGATTTTAAAGGATTTCTTAGCATTGCAAGATTGCACAGTTTGCCACATTTTCACTAATGACTCAATAAGTGTTGAAAAGATTTAAATGACATTTACAGGGAATGTTAGTCATGGTACAAGGAAGACCTACTTAGATTTTGGTGGTGATCCAAATCTGGATGTAGGCCCAGGAACTTTTTTCAAGGATTTGTAAAAAGTGCTAACCTGACATGCCAGACGGGCAGATCCATATAGCCGTCACAGAAATATTTCACTAGTCCATTTGGGAAAGTGTTTTCCGGGCGGAACCTTCAAAAACAACTGCAGCTGGTGATTGGACAATCGTTCTGCTCGTCACACTAATCACAGACCAATCCATATCAAGCCTCAGTATGACATAGCAGCTAGACCCTGTTGTTAGCCATTAGCTTAAACTACTTTTCAGTCCTTAGACTATCGTCTCACTTTAAATTATACCACACAGATGTATCATTTACCACATATAGGTGACGTAAACCTTGTCAACGACAATCCCCACCAAGTTCTCTCGGTAAACTTCTGAGGAGAGCATATTTCACCAGATATCGCTGAGTAACCATGACTACATAGACTAATCGGCATCATCCGTGGAGGATTTTCACATTCTCTCCAAGTTTCCCAGCAGTGATCCCCAGTCTGGAGAATCAAAAACATGATTTCCCGTTAGAGAGGTTTAAGTGACGTTCCTTGGTCCTCTTTTAAAGAAGAAATTGAGTCCATTTCTGATGAAACTGCAGATATTAATGCATCCACGGATGCTGCTTCAGAAGTCGCCATTATTTTCAGACATGCAGTCACTTCTCGCTGTCCTCATGTCTGCAGCTCCCACCTCTTTCCTCTGATTGGGCCATCAAGCATTTAGCCAGTGAAGTCGTTGGACAATGGAAGTAAGAAAGACGGTCCTGCAGGATTTCATACAATGAATCAGGCAGGTCCATCTTCTCTGCAAGGTTAAAACAGTGCAAGATAGGAAAGTTTTCCACATTGTTTACAGTAAGTTGGTGGTTAGTCTAGGTATTTTATTTAGCCTTTATTTAATCAGGACAATGCAACTTTTAACTTAAGATAATGTAAAAATTGTGCTCTATAGGTACTGTATAGGTAAAAAGAGAAAGTGCTTAATGTAAAATTTACTCAGAGTGCTGGGTATTTTGAGCACATTTTCTTATGTTGTGGAGAAAAAACAGTGTGAGTGTGAATCGTTTCTCTACATCATTCTTTCCAATCTTGAGAATTCTATAAGATCGTAAATACTCTGGGCCTACTTGAATAAACTTTAGACATAAAGAGCACATATTTTGTCTTAACACAGGTCAACATATTCAATTCTCTTGACTGCAAGGGTTTGTTAATGATTTTTAATGTTCAAAAAAAGCAACTTTTCACGTACTGAGTACCCCTGTTCCACCTTTATCCTCATTCTGGCTTAGACACTCTGCTGGAGCTCCTGCCACTCTTCCCCCTTCCCCCCTTCTTCAAGGGCCGTATCTTCTCTGATTGACTTGTTTATTCTGTTGTTATTGGTCGGTTCAGTGCTGCTCTACGGCATGTTGTCAAACCTCAACGTTATGTCTACGTCTGTATTCCAATTTAGCACGACGCCTTCTTTTACTGTTCTTTACTGCATCTTGCTTTTATGACAATTTTTGCTCAGCTTGATTCATAGCAGAGTTATATTTATGTCACAGAATATGATAAATATATTTAAATAATATTGCAATATCTAGCCATTGTGTGCTGGAGGTTTTTACACTTATATATATGGAAGGAAGGTATTGAAAGCTGTGGCTCTAATAAAATGCACCAGCCCACTGTTTATTATCTGCAATGCATCAATTAAATTTAAAAAAAAAAAAAAAAAAAAAAAAAAGCAGTTATGCACAATTAATATTTTACCAAGGTAATTTTGTATCGGTAAAAAGCTTTTATGAGATTATTTTTAAACTGTGGTTAAAATTCTTCAAGGTAGCTTCATTGAAAAGTCCATATAACTTTTCTACTGATATTTCATTTACATTTAAGTATCAAATTAAAGTTTCTTTTCTCATAAAATAATCACAAAATGTCACCCAAATGTTTCATTTGTACTAGTGACCAGTGGTCAGACCCAAATGCTGCTGCTGAGAATTTGGTCTGTTTCCACAACATTTCCTCAGTGCGCTGCACTCAGGAGCCTTTCATGCATCTGCACTATTTTAAATGTATCAGTCTAGCACCAGTACTGGACAAAACCCAAATGATACACAAACCTTTCTGACGACACCAATTAATTGAAAGCTTTACTTGATGTTGCTTTTCATTTTATCTTCTACTCAGTACTCAGATACTGTGTGAAATGTACAAAAGTGCAAAACCTCAGAATAAACTTATGAAAGTACAAGATAAAGTGCTGATTTTAATACTTCTTCAGAAAGAACTGCACACAAAAGAAAACAAACCAAATGCAGCACCATGAGGGAAAGTGATTAGTTACTTTTGACCTATGGCTGCAGAAGATGAGTATAGAACAGTATTTAATTAGGAGGAGGGAAAAAAAACAGTCACACATGTGCAGTCAGAACTTTGATAGATCCTGGCTGATATACGAACTCCAGAACAGCACTCTCAGTGGGCCATCATCTGTGAGTCACCAAATACAGCTTTGAAGTTTCCTCATGCGTGAAGATGTCATCTATGCTCACCCAAATTATATCACTTTTGCTCATCAGATTTTCCATCTGAGCTCATATGCTATCTCAGCGGTAACTAACCCCACTGGCCATTTAGTGAACCAGACATGCACACTGCACTGTATGCTGCTGGATATATCAGAGGATTAACCCTTTGACGCAGCATATTTGAACCATAATTTATGATACTTCATTACCCAAGGAATGCATGATTCCCAAACATCCCATCTTGTCTTGAACCTTGTAGGTCACATAATCCTGGGTAAGTATTTACATGAGATTTAGTACATCACTCAGAGGCATACAACGCCTGATGGCAATATCCGTTTAAGTTCATTTTTAAGAGATTTTATTTCTTGTTAGATCAGAAACACTGGAGTTGACAAATGAAGCTAATACACAGGAGCAAAAGAAGTGTTTTATCTCTTGTCAATTTTTAATAGGCTGCAAAAAGGTCCCCTGACTGAAATGTATGTAACAGTAGGAATAAATGTGTAAACAATATTTATGGTGCAAAATATGTTCCCTGTTCTTTGAATGTTTATTCTTTACTGGTTAAAAATAAATAAATAAAAAATACAAAGTGTCCATCTTTGGTTGTGTTTTAGGGCTAACCAGCAGACCAAAGCACATAAGCCATGCTAATGCTAAGTCCAACCATGCGTCATGCCCCAGTGGAAGAGTTTCTGAGGGGGACAGGAGCACAGAGGAACAAAGAGAAGCAGAGGGAGGCCAAGCTATAAATGGTAAATTTGCTTTTCCACAGTAGATTTGAGGTTCATTAGTTTCCTTTTTTGACTATGGTTACTCTTCTACACTGCCAACCAAATAACAAAACCTGTCTCTTGGGCCTGTGTGCCATGGGCCATGGGTGACATGAGTGCAAAGCTATCCTGTCTGTGAGGGTTAGTGTTTTAAAGGTCCGTACATACCGAACGTGACTTGGGCGACCAAGATCACGTCCCCCACCCAATTCACGTCACCTGTGCATAAATAGGTCATTTTGTCACTGTCATGTCGCTCAGTGACGTCACGCCCGCTTGAGTTTTACTTTTATCATATCATATCACATATTTCATATATTTGTATGTATTAGCTGACATTATTCCAACTGTGTCCTTTTAACTCATCTACCAACCACAAAACACTTCAGCTGATTCAGATGAGGAAGTACAGGACCGCAGAGAACTGCCACTTCTGTTGAATAAGGCGGAACTAATGTACTCACTAACTAATGTTCCCACACGGACATGGATTGTCACTCTGTGACCTGGAACAAAAACAGTCCCACACACAGCACAGCCACGGCACAGCCACACACAATGTCACCTGAAAAGTAAGAATTTTTCAACTGTAGCAACCCTGTGCCACAACCTGGTCGCGCGTCCAAAGCAACCTGGTAGCGGGACCAAGTCGCCCAGATTGCGCCCGTGGCATAGCGCGCCTTATCGTGGCTGTACATTGACTTTGCATGGTGAGTGATCACCAAGGTCACGTCAGTCGCATCCGGTGTGAACGCACATTAACTCAGCACCTTTTACTTTCATTCTAGCCACTGCCTGCACACTCTCTATTCAAAACACAATCTCTTTATTAAATGCTTGCACATGATGTCCCACACTCCCACAATTCCTCTGATTTACATGATGGAGAATTACTCAGTCTCAGTTTTCACCTATTTTTTTTCTTACTCTAATATTTCTTACATGAATGACAGTGATTTATTTACTGGTTGGATTAACCAAAGAGAAGTGATGGTGTTTTTAATGCAGTACCACCTAAGAGATTGAAGGTCATGGTATTCAATGCTGGTTTTCAACCTTGCTGCTTATGTGCAGAGATTCTCTGACTCTTTTGATGATATTATGATGAAATCCCCAAATTCCTTGCAATTGTTCTTAAACTGTTGGACTATTGCTCAAGCAGTTGTTCACAAAGTGGTGAACCTCGCCCCATCCTTGCTTGCAAGCAACTGAGCCGTGTAGCTGGCATCCAATTCAGTTTGAGTGAATATCTGCGAACAAAAAAAAAAAGATAAATAAAGGATCAGTTTGAACATTGAATATATTGTCATTGTAGTGTATTGGTTTGCAAATCAATTGTATTTTGTTTTAATTTACAAAACATCCCAACTTCATTGGAATTCAGGTTTGTAATATATTCAAACTTATCAGTACACAGTGTACTGTTATTATTTTATCAGTAAAATGACGTAAAAATATTTTCTTGGTGACATTTTGTGTTATTATCATTGAATTTCTGGCTACTGAACCAAACATCTGCATCTGCCAGACCACAAAATTCACAAAGCATCTCAAATTTTTTGTTTGCTAAGCCCCTCAAGCTCTTGTTACGAATCCCAATTACTGCTGTGTTACTTACTGACATGGAGGGCCAATTATTCTGGGCCAAAATTACACCATGAGGGAAGTTTACTGAGCTTCTCCATTGTCTCTTGTGAAATTGAAAACAGCTTAAGTCAATGGACTGTGTTAGGGTGGTACAACATTTCTTTAAGCAGTAGGTGCTCAAAAATAATGGTAAATAAAAGCAGGAAAACAGCGCTAATGTAATCTGTGTTTAAAATTGAAAAAAAAGAAATATGAGGTCTCGACAGTTATAATGATAATATTCAGCTCACCATATGGCAGTCTGTTTCAACTAGACATTCAATATGATGTGTGGTGACCTGCAGGCAGCCAGCCATTAAACATGCCGAGCTGAGGCACACACCACACAACATCACCACACATCCAAATTCACATCACAGACTGTGTTTAATATCATATTATGTGCACTGGGTGATTCACATGCAAACACAGACCTGCAAAAACACATAACTTGAGACATAAAACACTGCTGTTAAGGCTGCAGCAGCAGAATAGAAATTCTAATCACGGAGATGCATGAATATATCAGCTGCTGCAGGGTTGAAACCACTTCCCCCACCACCTTTCGAGCTCACTTGCAATCCCTTCCTTTTTTTTTTTTTTACAGCTCTCTATCCTTCTGCACTCTTCACTTCCCGTATGCTCAGTCATAACAAAGTGTGCTGAGCAGCACGGAGTAGAACATTGATTTTACCCTGAAATGCCCCTTTGCTCAGTTTCATCAGCAGGGATAGTTTTCAGAGTCTGTCTCTCAGTACCACTTTTCAAGACAGTCCCATCGAATCGAAGCAGATTGCATTGAGGACTTAATAATGACACTTCTGAATCACTCCCCAAATAATCTGTCTAAATTCATACACCCTAGAGATGAAGCTGCTGCTTGGCATTACTGAGAGAAGCTGTCAGATCTGTCAGGAGGAATAGTGGAAGTGCTTACTCATCACTCGGTTTACACAGTTGCTCCTCGAGAACCAACGCTGTTCTCTCTGGTTATTTGACCTTTTTGGTCAAATGCCCATTGATTTGGTTGTGTTTAAAATATGAGTTGTAATAGGGCTGTCATAGCACAATTCTTGAGGCAATAAAATCATGACAATTTAATTATCTCAATATTATCGCAATCACGACATTATTGTAATAATCATTAAACACTTTGTAAAAAGAAATCAGTTCTGTAAGTCAAATTAATCTTGAGCTTTATCTTTGGTAAAACTCTGAAAACTGGGCACAGAGAGGTAAAAAGACAGTCTTAAACCATGATTGAACCATGAAAAAATATAAGTAAAAAGGTAAAAATAATCCATGGAACATATTCCAGTGAATAGCCTGTCACGGCCATAGACAGACAAAGATAAGCAAATACGCAAAGCAATTCTATTTTAATGATGCATTTATTACCAGCATGTAACTTGTAATCTTGCAGTTCAGATGGATCAGCCTGATTTAATATCTGTAATCAGGCAGATCCGTCTTCTCAAGATCCAATCTACAGCGACTATACCATCCCAAAATGACACGGCCCAATCAACACCCTTTAAAGCAATAAGAGGAGGAAGTTATGAGCACGACTACAGTCGGAAGCAACTGCTTGTATGGAGGTTAGCTTAGATGCTAGCAGCGTCAATTGCAGTTTTATCATCTTCCAAAGTGTTTTGGCAAGAGATTGTTTTATGAGGTGGTTCATGTTTGGTCCTTTACCACGGGGCAGTAGTGCCTTCCTAATACATTATCTGATTGGCCCGTACTGACCGTGATTGACAAAATGATCGTCCAATCACCTGCTGGAGTTTCTTTTGAAATGTGATGCCCATTCCCAAAAGCTTTTTTCGGGCTCTTTCCCAGATGGACTAGTGAAATATTTTAAATGGTCCATCTGGTGTGTCGGGTTACATAACTTGCAGAATGGGCTCATGTTTAACAAATTGCTGTGCAGTTTTTTCGCTTAATTTCATCGTAAACACACACATCAATATACATTGGATGGACGTGGTGCTCTGTGGTGTGTGCATGTTTACATTGATCTGTATTTTTTTGTGTCAGATGGAAACATGCTGGAGACGGAACTCAAACTGGGCAGACTTTATCACTTATGACTCAGTTAGACTAGTTTTTTTTACCCGTCACTGGACCAGTTATCGTGGTTATTACCAGCTCAATATGGCATATATTTTTAAGACTGTTATCATCAATAACGGTTATTTGCAACAGCACTACACTAGGGGTGTAACAGTGCCCATATTCATGCAGACCTGTTTCATTTTTGAAAACTGACACCAACAAATACTGATTTAAAGCAGATTTTTTTTGTTTGATACAATCATGTTGTAGACTCTGGAAATAATTACACTGCCCCCCCCCCCCCCCCCCTTTCATTTGGACTTGCACAGAAACTTTTCAGTCTTTTTTATCTCCATTAATCATTTCTACCCAACAGGTAAGCAGTGCTAATGCCTCTTAAAGCTTTTGACGTAGACAGAGATTCAGGGCTGCAGCAGCTTAACTTGGGCCTGGAAAAGAATAATGATTTCAGCCAAACTCTAAGTTACAATAGGGCTTAGCCAGCAAAGCATTTTTGAGGGTATATGTCTACATATGCCGCACAGTGGTAATTATGACATATATGAATGAGCAGTCATGGTGATGGAAGTATGTATATATTATTGTGTTTGTGTGTGTATTACTGTGAGAAAATGTGTGTGTTTGTCATAGGCTGTGGAAAATATGATGCACGTGTGAGAGTGTATTCTGTATATGTGTGTAATGGTATGAGAGTAATTGTGTAAGTGGGAAAGACAATGTGTAAAAAAAAATGTACCAAACTGAAGTTTTTGTCTTCACCTCTACTCTACTCTTTATCATAGCTTTTGATGACGCCTGGCTGTAAGATTTTTTTTTTAAATAAGCCTGATTCAAATTGGCAAATGATCATTTGTAAAAACTGGAAAAAAAAATAGATTTGTCTTCCAGTCTGCTGCTTTCTACAATTATTTTATCATGGTTATTTGGTTGATTACATATTGATCAGTGGCAGAGAATATGATTTGTGCGTTTTCCTCAGTTTGTCTGGCTCAGGTAGATTTGCTAGTTTGGTTATTTGCATTTGAATCAGCAAAAGAAGAGAAAGTATCAGAGGAACTGATACGCTGTGTCCTTTTTTTCCCAGAACATTTTTGTATGGGGACATATTTGACCCCAAGGGGCTGTGCTGAACACACTGCAGTCTCACAAATGGTGCAAAATTGGCTATGGAAATGCAAATAAGATCAGGATTTACCCTTTTGAAAGGTATCAAACTGTACCGAATAAGTTTGACTGCTAACTGCAGGTATCAGCGGCCCTGTGGCTTTTTGTCGAAAGAGGCTCCCTGACAACTATAAAATAAAAAGAGAGATAAAAGTGGAGAATTTTTACTTTGTATGTGAATTTTGATTTTTTGTTTCAAATGTTTGCATCATAAAGATGTAAAAATGTCTGTCCATTTTATTGGATTGCAACTTTAATAATTTTAAGAGGGCTATCTTATCACATCTTCTGCATAAGAAAATTGCAAATCTCTTCTCAGATCAGACTCCCTCCTTCAACTTGAGATCACGTCCTTGGGAATCACAAATTGAGTCCTTGGCAAGCAACATAGTATCTGGTGAAGGCTGACACAGAACAGAACATGATATAATATTCTCTGTGTATTTTTATAGGACCTGTCACCTTCTAGCAAGTCATTTATTTCTTGTAAATGATTTGAGCATACCCTGTAGTCTTTTTACTTATGTAATGGGAACCCCCTCCTTGGGCAGCATTTAGCTCTCACATGAAACTTGAGTGAAATGTCAGCCAAAAAAGCAAAAATATGTCAAATTCCTTGAGCAACTCAAAGTAAATATAATACTGGCACTTTGCCACTGAGATGCTTCTTGGCCACCTCAGCAAACACTGCCAAAGATACAGGTCAGGCTTCCCTCAAATCTCTGAACTCTGCCTCACTCAGCACTCGGCAGGATTTCCTAAGATTAGCTCCATAAGGTCCCCTGTAAGTAAGTTTGTAGCTCCTCTACTTTCTACCACTTAAATGTAAACATGTTTAAGGTATCTGTAGGGTCAAATGTATCACATGTAGAGAATATAGCAAATATAATAAAACATCATAGCTAAATATATTGTTGTTCTGTAGCTTAAAAAAAGATATAAGTGAAAAGTATTCTGGGTGTGTTGTTTCCAGCTCCATGTTCACACTGATCGGACAGCACTTCCCTCAGCTTGATTTTGTCTTGCTTGTGTGCCCCAGTATGTTTTTTTTACAGTATTCTTCATGTTAGTGCTGCTCAATTATGACATCAACTATAATCATGATTAATGTGATTGGTATCAAGATCACGATTATTAGGCACCATTACTTGTTGATTTTACTGTAGCTGCATAACATGCAGTTGTTAAACTCACACTTTTTGGAACATTTTGACATTAAAAAGATGTATGATGAATCTGTGTTGTATACTATCAGTTAATGATTAAAAATAAACAAAATACATTATTAAGGTTGTGGTGATGAACTCCCGTAGTCAAGATATAACAACTAGCACTGGAACATATGCCACCTATGACAGAACACATGGACAAAAACAAAACATGGTTTGTAGCACATTAATTGTTTAATCTCGGTTATCTTGTTTTCATTATTGTGGGAAGCAATGATTGTAACTGTATTTGAAACTCAATTAGTTTCCCAGGCTTACTACATGTGAAACCATCCCTGCCCAACTAGTAGCCCTGGCAACACAAAGGACAAGAGAGAGACAGCTCATCCCCACTCAGGGATGCTGTGTGCAGATCCCAGGAGGTCAATTCAGGAAAACCAACGGACCTTCTAACCTGAAAAAAATATGTCTAATTTTTGGTCTGAAATGTTGGAAAAAAGTGACTGAATTACTTGTGGGCTTAGTACCTGAATGGAGGTCCGTCCTGTTTAGCAGTAAAACTTGGGGTGCTGATACTACGTGGTTTGTCAACCGATCTAATGCACAAACCTCTGTCGTCTAACTTTGCAGTGCAGCTGGATCCACCTGATTCAACATCTGTAATCAGGCAGATCATCTTGCCAAGCTCCAATTTATCAGATCTGAACTGTATTTCTTCATTAAATGATTTGAAAGAAACACACGAAACTTGTGCCATGATAGAAAGATAAGCGCTCGGTGAAGAGACCCCTAGCCCAACTAGTACCTACATCTCTGAGGAGTCACCTAATCAACTGCATGGACCTTCATTGCCACAACATTACCACCTTCAGCCTAGCCAGGCTTTATACATGCAAGCTCCAGGTAGTGGCAACGCCAATGCTTTCAACTATACAGCCTGTTACCAGCCCTCCAACTACACTACATGGACTGATAAGCAGCAACTGGGGTCAGCAGGTGGAAATCACCCGTCCTAGGCGTTTCGTCTAATTAACCTTCATGACACCTCTAAGAGAAAAACAAATAATAACACTGAAAGCAAGTCTTGATTGAAGGGACATTTTCGCACCACTTTTGACATATTTTGTGAGAGTTTGTTCGAAGAAGTGGCTTACATTTTGTACTTTAGACCAAAGCAGTAGAAACCACCAACTACATTATGTGACTAGCCCGTGATGAATCTGACGGAACAATTATCCAATCACTGACCAGATATGCTATTGAACGGTTCTGTTTATTCCCAAAGACTTTCTATGGGCTGTTGCTCAGTTGGACTTTTGAAATATATTGAGCAATGTGTCAGGTTATCTGTGGTCTGTATGGATTCAAATCAAGGTGGAGGCTTTTTTGCCACGTCTTACCTAATCCACTGCCTCTCCTCCAAACCAATAAAGGCAAAAAGCTCTAACAATAATAATAATGAGAATAATAATAAAAACTTTAAAACTTGAGCTTTTGCATTAAGATACTCTCCTAACTCTGAAACTACATGTCAATGGCTGCCCTCCTGATTAAATGTCAGAGGAGCTTGTCCCAGATGTTCACCCACATGCACATTTACATATTTGATGCAGCTGCTGTGAGTCAGCAAAAAACTTGCAGTTTGAGTTTTTGGGTTCAGGGACAGACCATGATATTCATGCATAGTACGTTCCTGATTAAGAGAGCTCCAAAATCAAAGGGGATATCCTTTACAATGTAAATTTACTGCACTGGCTATGGGCAGAGCTAAAGATCTGTCTCTCTAATTGGCTGGCAGTAATTATAGCTGTGTGACACAGGTCTCAGACAAATTGGCTGTTCCGGCATGAGAAGCAGGAGGTTTCGAATTATGTAACCATAAAAATAGTGTTTTCCCCAGTTTTCCCCTCTTTCTCCTGCTGCTGTGTACAGAGGGGGTTATACTGACAATGAGGTGTAATATGCATAACTTAGGACACTGTGTCACAGAATAAAGGTGAAATATCAAAGGAACTTGTTCACAACATGAGGAATGGATGTTTCTACCATCAAAATAAAATTGAAACCAGGGGTGTTCAGAGAGCAGGAACCTCTGCTTAGGCATTTATGCTGAATTGTGATACAGATCCAAATTAAACGTGGTTTTTCATGGACCCACATGCTGTGCATTTGCACGTTTTTTTTTTCAAAGCATTTCTGACATTATCAGCTGAGTTACAAGTGAAAATTTGGAAAACTGTCCTGTCTTGCTATAGAAACAAATCCTTTAAAAAACAACTCTTGGATCTGGATTTTGACATGTATCACTACCAAATTCTGATTATTTCTTCTTTGTGGTTTGACCAACATTCCCTGAAAATTTCATCAAAACAATGCTCTTAACTTTTTATATTACCTTGTGCACACACAGGTAAACGCTGGCAAAAATATAACCTCTTTGCTTGAGGTAACAAAGTTAAGTAACAGTGACACAAATGTGACTTCATATAAGAATCCTTTGCAAGATTTCTGTCAAACTTTGCAAAACCTCCTTTGACTTGATGTAATTACCTTTGGGTGGTACATGGTCAAAGGCCAAAGTCATTGCGTCTTATTTTTGTCCTGTCCTTCCTTTGAATCACTGTACCACCAAGACATCTGTGGCCCTTCTATTTGACCCACCACTGCACTTTCTTTGTCTAGCACTTACATAGATCTTTTGGGTTTGTTTCTAAGTATTTTACATTTTTGTAAAATAGATAAAAATGTATATTCTCATCTTACCGGGGTCCCAGAGGCAACATGATGCCATGGACAAAGAAAAGTCATTCATTCATTCATTTTCTATACCCGCTATCCCTTTCAGGGTTGCGGGGGGGCTGGAGCCTATCCCAGCTGTCATTGGGTGAGAGGCGGGCAATTTCGAGCCATCAGTCAACCTAATGAGCATGTTTTTAGTCTGTGGGAGGAAGCCGGAATGCCCGGAGAGAACCCACGCATGCACGGGAAGAACATGCAAACTTAACACAGAAAGGCCCTGCCCGGCCAGGGGATCGAGCTTGCAACCTTCTTGCTGTGAGGCACATGCACTACCTGCTGCCCCAAAGAAAAGTCAGTCGTGATGGAATATAACATTATATATGACACCAAACATCCTTTCTAAATTGTGATCAAAACATAAATTATGTACTCACTCATGCTAGAAGTAATACAGATCACTGAGCTATAAAGTATGTTTGGGACGAGCAAAGCGACCTTAGAGAAGCGAAGTGAGGTGTTTATTTCTTTTCTCAGTTTATAGCATGTTTTGTTATTGTATGAATATGGCAATTTAGACGAGAGCTTGTGGCTCTGCGGGGATCTTGTGCCCTCCCCCTTCCAGCTGCACAGGGCAGCGCTGCGCGGCGTTGGGCTTCCAGTGGGCATTGTCGCCAGGCTTTCGGTCTGAGCAAAACAGTGGTGCTTCGGTGCGTGCCCGGTTCGCTCTATGTGGAATTTAGAAATAAATGCTAACAATTTCAGTCACAGTTCCATCTGATCTGGAAAGCATTTCTTTATGAAATGAAAAACAACTAACAAGACTTAAAGTATTTCTTGAGAGAAAAGATATTTTCTCTCCACTTGTAACATGTTTTGGCAAGAGTTTATTCTACGTAGTGTCTTATGTTTTGTACTCTACACTGTGGCAGTAGTACCTGCCTACTACATCATCTGATGATGACTGTGATTGTCAGAATAATTGTCCAATCACCTGATAAACTTTTGAAAGGTTTCTGACCATTCCCAAACCATTTCTTTGGGCTGTTGCAGTGATCAAAATCTCAGATGAGCATGGAGGAACTGTCCCAGAATCCTGCACTAGCAAGTGGGAGTGGGATTAAACCAAAAAAGTCCTGCTCCGACCTCTATCTCCTCTTTAGTGTATGACAAAGATGAATGTGTGCACAGACTCCTGATCAGTAGGCTCTGGTCTTACTTTGAGGAAACATGATGAAATAATAATCAGTATACAACTCCTTATCCAAACCATTAGACCACCAAACACACGCATACATACAAATACATAAACATGCAACACTCCCTGGTTCTCTGATCAGCTGTCAACCATTATTGTGCCCTTGTTTTTTTTTTATAGATCTCTCTTCATTTATTCAGCACATGAGGATGGCAGCTGCAGGAAGTCCCCGGTTGCTGCATTCACACGTGACCCATTAGGCCAGCCTGGGAACACTGCGGCTGCTCTAATTGCCTCTTGTGGTGCCGTCCTGTTTGTGGACTTTTATCTACCTGCATTCAACCATACAGAAATAAAAACAGCTAGAGTATGTTCTATAGAAAGAATGGTAATGGAGGTTGAAACGGGATCCTCTTAAACTTTTATTCATTCTGCAGCTGTACAGGAACAAAACCATTTTCTCATCTTTTCCATCTACTTTGAATTCTAGCCCATAGCATCCCAATTAGCCTCTCTCTTGTGTCAGAAGGAGATATTCATCCTTTGCAGTTTTTTTTTCATTGTGCGCTCTACATTACTCATAAAGAGCAACCACTATCTAAATTTATTTGCTCTGAAACCAATGTATGCATTTTGTCAAAAGTCTAACAACAAACACAAAAAAGGCCAGCGTTGATGTCTCTGCCAAAAAAAATTGACAGTATCATGTAAAACTGTAACACACAGAGACCATTTTAGCCTCTAATAGGCTCCCCAGATGGAAACAAAGAGCAACCCTTTTTCCGTCTCCTCTTCCACTTGCTCCCCTCATGGCTGCATTGATGTAAATGAAAGCCAGGCTTTTCATTTAGTCTGCGTTTGAGTAATAGCTCACTGAGCGTACCCTCCTAATTGTTCCTGTCAGGCTTGTAAATCATGCTAGTCTACCCTCCTCTCCATCACACGCTGCCTCTTCTTGCATAATCCTATTAGGTGCAACACTATTAGACAGGAGAGAAAGATTTTGCTTACAGGGGAGTGGATTCTCTCTTTTTTTTGCTAGTGTCCCCGAGTGGCAGCTGATGCAAGCCAAAACATTTCAAACATGTTGGGTAACATTTTCCTGTGAATTTTCAGGGTACAATATGAAAGAGCTTAGACAAATATTGCAAATATCAAACAGATATGTTATTGAATAATGATTTTCTGACAAGAAAAGTAATGTCAAACGATGCATAGGTTTGTCGTTTAAAGCTCTTTGTTCACACTGTCATAACTATGCTTCCTTTTGTTTGGTGCTAGTTTATATTAAACCATCGACTGTACAAATACTTTGGACAAAGCCGTGTGATGTCAATTGCTTGATTGTCAAATAAACCCTTAGGGACTTAGTTGATGCATATCTGTGGACGCTGCGATACTTTAGCTTTCTCAACCAAACTTTAGCTCAGTCTACTCATAAACATAGAGGCTGTATTGAGGTGGAACCTAGGGCCGTCCAACCAGTGGCATCTCTGCATGGGCTTGTGTCTCTGATTTCAAAACCTAGAAATCCCAAAAATAATAAAATCAATTGAAATATAAACAATCCTGTACCCCAGCCCGCAAATACTGCAAAACACGTATTTTAAAACTCTGATGCTAATGCTAACAAGCTGAATGTCTGTCAGAAACATCACATAGCGTTGATATAAAGTTAAGCAATTGAGTTATTACTGTGAGTTGAATTTAAAAAATATATATATTAATGGCTAAAAAAGAATTGGATCAAATTGTTGTCTACACGTCATAAAAGACCGGATGATTAATGCCACTTTATGGCTGAGGACTTCTTCCTAATATTGTTTTCCGCCCATGGGAATCTCACTTTAAGAGATAATATTGTAGTCACTAATACCTAATGAAGTATGCTTAATATTATATCAGTAAATAGGTTGTAATTGTGGCTCTAAAGCCATTTAATAGTGTTTAAACAGGTAAAAGAAAGCATTATTATCTGAATAGATATTGATATTTTATTTCCATTATGAAAAATGTATATTTAATGATTTTTTTTGCTGTCTTTTGGTGTGAATGGTGCTAAAATGTTTTTTTTTTTAAACTTTGTAGAGCACTTGACCTATTTTACATATGAATAATTATCTATATGGAAGTTGTTAGACCTATTTTGAAAAAGTTCATTTTGTTTTAACTGAACTCCAAACATAGCACTATTAACATAACGAGCATCGACGGATGCAAAATTGCATTAACCATAAAGCAGCAGCATTTAAAATCAAACATCGATGTTCAATTCTGTTGAAAGGACATATGAATGTTTGGATTTTAGATGTTCTTCTACTCGGATCTGTGCTACAGTTGGAGGAAATATTCCTGGAATATGATTTTTTAATATCAATAGTGGTGAAAAATGGGAGCCTGCCAGCCTCAAAGCATCTTCCTGAGCAGTTTCTTTTCCCTCATTGCACAAAGTTTGACTGTGACCACTGAACTGCCTGAACAGTGTCTCAGATTACAATAAATAGCCTCTTGAGAAGAAACATCTCATTTTATAGGAATTAAAACACAAATCTTGTTCAATGCAAGTGACACAGAACAAAACACCCACACATTTTTGCCGTAAGCTTACTACAGCCACACAGTCTAAAGAAAAACATTATCATGAAACATATGAGTATTGATTATAATATCTGTAGTGATAGTAATGGTTATAATGATAATATCAAAGGTAATAGGCCTCTGCCTGTGACCTTTGTCTTATGGTTTTTAAACCTGTAAAATCTCAGTCTGAGATAAAAACTCAGAGACTTCCTGACAAATTGTCTTTAGATGTGAAAGGATATCAGACTACAGTCTTTATAAAGTGCTTTAAAGTTGAGTCAAGTCCTAGTCTGTGTAGTAGACATAACCATCACTGCATCGATGGTGCAGTCTGATAGTGCACTTGGTCGATAACCTGAAGGTTGCTGGTTCGAGCCCAACTCCAGCTGTCACATGGCGATGAGTCCTTGGACAAGACACTTGACCCCAAGTTGCCCCCACTGCTGCATCAGTGGCGTGTAAATTGGCATGAAAGGGTGTGAATGTGTTAGTTGTTACTGATGGACAACTGACAGGGACACTCCAACCTTTAGTGAGTGAAAGTGAGAGCAGATGGGTGTGAATGGGTGGGTGTGACCTGCAGTGTAAAGGTGCTTTCAGCAGTCAGAGACTAGAAAAGTGTTATATAAGCTCAAGTCCATTTATCATTTACCATAAATTATTACACTTGCATACAAGTGTAACATGATCAGGTGATTATCAGCTAAAGGGGTTAGTTTGGGTTTTTTAAAGGTTGGTTGCTTGAGGTCGATGACACTACTAAATATGATTGCCACCGAAGGAACTTGAAAGCTTTGTCCCCAGGCGGAGATATCTGGGGGTGGATGCTAGCCGATATGCAAGATTTAAGGATACGTAGCCACACACGAAAGTTCTCAGCACAGGGCCTTTGTCAAGGAAAAGTTTAACACTGTAAAAAAATTATTACTGTAGCGACTAGTTAAGCCAAGATAGTTTTTTGAGTATTTTTAACCTAAAAGTTGGATAATTATGAGGCTTTTGGTGGTTGCACCATTGACTGCTGTATATCAGCCATCATCCACCCCAAGATACAGTATTTCCCTTAGGGACAAAGCTCATAAGTTTCTTTCGTGGCAGTCATATTTACTAGTTTCATGTGCCTCAACCCCTCTTCAGAAAATCCAGACTAACCCTTTAGAGTCATTTTTCCTATAATTTATAATATCCAGGTACAATAGTGTTAAGATTTCCTCACATCCTCTTGTTTTATTTACTGACTGTATGACCTTGAATTGGCAACAAGAGCACTGTGCCATGTCTCATAATCATAAAAGTATATTTTCATAAGACATAGTTTAAATTATTTACTGTGAGGGATTCAGCAAACAAACATTTGAGAAGTTCTGACTAATTAGGCATTTCATCATTAACTTGCTCTTGATTTTATTTGCCAAGAAAAATAAAAACAGAGCAGAAAAGCATCAGAAATCCATAAAAGAGTAAGAGCCAAATAACTCTTTCACAGCTTGTTGGTATATTTGTGAAGCTCTGATGGGAAAAACAGTCACAGAGTCGTTATTTTTTAAATAACTACACAGGCTGGCTTTAAATGAGAAGCCTCCACAATGTCAAAAGAAACAAAACAGGGATATTGCAGTGATTCCTGTCCAGTTTAAACTTTAATCGGATTGGATGAGAATATTTAAATGGTCGGGCACATACAGGTCAGATTCAGTTTGATGAAGACCCACCCCCTGGCTCCAGATTGCTATATTCTGTTGACCAACATCAAGTTTCTTTGATCCAATCCCATTGAGATCAGTAGCCAGGAAATTAGGTTAGGATGTTGACTGCCCCGGACAGTTTGTGACAGCTCAGTTTTTCCTCCTGTAAAGAGCTCTGAACACTTAAGCTATTAACATTTCTTTGTTTGGACGGCCATGATGGATTATCCTATCTGACAGCTGTCTAATTGCAGCTTCCTTTCTCCATGTGTTTTACTTTAAGTTGCAGGAAGATTGAGCTGACTTTTTATTGTTTTGTACCAAATGGAGATATGGACTTTAAAATCCCCTCTGGCCATCTCCCGGAGACAGGCATGTGCTTGGACAGCCTGAGAGAGCTAAATGACTCCATTTCAAGTCCATTTGAGCCAATTGTGGAGAAAGCTATTGGATGCCTGTGCTGATGTTTTTACTGTGGGTTTGTGTTTTAGTTTCTGGGCTAAAATCACTGACTGGGAAGGTACAGGAAAGAGCAAACACTGAATGAAACTTCGTTTTAGTTGGTAAACCCAAAAAACTGCTTTTTGTAAAATATACTCTTTTTTTCTGCTGTCTAAAAAGCTTTAAATCTGAAATGGGTAGCACTTTATGCCAGCTACACAATATTAAACATTAGTAAGCAATAATGGATATCAACTTAGCATCTATAGTGTGTTATATAAAATATAATATTAATTTATAAACACAGATGAAAATGCTTTCTTACAGCATATCTGCACATTCTCAAAAGATATTTAAAGTAGATGATTTGATAAAGATAAAAATAAGTCCCTTATAAAGTATCAGAAAGTGTTAAATGCAAAGGCTAAGGGCAACAATTTGACCTCTTAATATTTACATGTATTTAAAAAAAACCCATTAAAGACTTCATTTTATTTCTTACTTGCACATTTTTTTCTTTTAATGCCTGGTTACATATGCTTTATTGATGCATTTGTAAAGAACTGATTACACTAATCTCACCATTTAAAACTTTTATATTTCATTTACACACAGTTATAAATGGCAGATTGATAATTCTTTCAATTTAGGATGCAAAATACACTGCCTGACCAAAAAAAATGTCGCCACCAAAAAAAAAGGTCACACACTCTAATATTTGGTTGGATCGCCATTAGCTTTGATTATAGCACACATTCACTATGGCATTGTTTCGATAAGCTTCTGCAATGTCACAAGGCTTATTTCCATCCAGTGTTGCATTAATTTTTCACCAAGATCTTGAATTGATGATGGGGGAGTCTTCACTGAGCAAGCCTTCTCCAGCACATCTCAAAGATTCTTAATGGGGTTAAGGTCTGGACTCTGTGGTGGCCAATCCATGTGTGAAAATGATGTCTCATGCTCCCTGAACCACTGTTTCACAATTTGTGCCCAATCAATCCTGGCATTGTTATCTTGGAATATGCCCGTGCCATTACAGGAGAAAAAAATCCATTGATTGAATAACCTGGTCATTCAGTATATTCAGGCAGTCAGCTGACCTCATTCTTTGGGCACATAATGTTGCTGAACCTTGACCTGACCAACTGCAGCAACCCCAGATCATAGCACTGCCCCCACAGGCTTGTACACACTAGGCATGATGGGTGCATCACTTCACCTGCCTCTCTTCTTACCCTGATGCTCCCATCACTCTGGAACAGGGTAAATCTGAACTCATCAGACCACATGGCCTTCTGCCAGTCCTCCAGAGTCCAATCTTTATGCTCCCCAGCAAACTGAAGCCTTTATTTCCGGTTAGTCTTACTGATAAGTGGTTTTCTTAAGGCTACACAGCTGTTCAGTTCCAGTTCCTTCATTTCCCTTCGCATTGTGTGTGTGGAAATGCTCTTACTTACATTATTAAACATACCCCTGAGTTCTACTGTTGTTTTTCTTCGATTTAATTTGGCCAAACGTTTAAGTGATCGCCGATCACGATCACTCAAGTTTTTTTTCCGACCACATTTCTTCCTTGAAGACGATGGTTCCCCACTATCCTTCCAGTTTTAATAATGTGTTGGACAGTTCTTAACACGATTTTTGTAGTTTCTGCAGTCTCCTTAGATGTTTTCTCTGATTGATGCATGCCAATGATTTGACTCTTCTTAAACAGACTAACATCTTTTCCATGACCACGTGTCTTTCGACATGGTTGTTTAAGAAGTGAGAAGCTAATTGCATCAGCTGAGTTTAAATAACTTGTTACGGAAAGATAATCGCCCATGCAGTAATTATCCAATAGGAGGCTCATACCTATTTGCTTTGTTAAATCCAGGTGGTGACTCTTTTTTTTGGCCAGGCAGTGTATTATCATACAATACCCGTATCGGCCAATATCAAAATTTTTGCAGATATTTATGGCTGAAATATCTGCCATCCATAATTGGCCATATCTCAGCTGTTATATCAGCAAAGTACACAACTCTACCATAATGCCTCATCTTATCACTGCATGGGTACATTTACAAATTAAGAGTTTCTTCAAGTTAAATGTTTTTCTTGTTCTAATTGTGCCTTACACAAATAAAACTGTCTCACTGAGTAAGTAAAGATTTAGTGCTGTATTGGCATTAATGACTTCAGAATTACTGGCATATTGGATATCCACAAAAATCCAACATGGTGCATCCCTACTTTCAATCATTTAAATTTAGCTCCTTTGAAATAATGGATTCACATTTGTAGTTTAACTACAAGATTAGCCAAAAAAACACCCCAACATTTTAAGAAGTTGTAAATGGCTCATATAATTATGTTATTATTATATCTGCACCATTTGTAGGACCATTTCTTGCAATTGGTGACTTCTGTGTCCCTAGGATATTATACTTAGTATTTAAGTGAAAGGGGAAAAAAAGAAAAGTAGACAAGACTGAAGTTTTCAGTGAAGCAACAAAAATGCATTGAGTTTTCTTCTGTAAAAAGCATTTAAGTACTTTTTATTCAATACCCAATCTGTTCATACAGTATCCTGAGCAACTTCAGCTTTGCTCATTGTCAACTAGTTTTATTGAAAGACCTAATTAATATTCTACATAGACCATGGGAAATCTCAGTAATTATACTTACTATAGTATGCTTTTGAAAAAACTGATCTTTTATTTATCAACCATGTGTCTAAAAAAAAACTATGTTCCACCATGGTATTTATTTGTTTATTTAATAATTTTACATTTTGTTTTATTCCATTTTATTTTAATTTTCTTACATTAAAAAAACTCCCCTACATTTCCCATAAGACCACACTGAGGAAGTGATATGACTTCACAATTTTAATGAGTGTGGTGAGGGAAGACAAAGTGCTAAATTGGAGGTCTTACAACAGAGCTGGCATGGAAAGAGCCAAAAACTGCATTTTCTTGTGAGTGTCGGCTTGAAGCTGGCTGCAGCAAAAAAAAAAGAAGAAGAAAATTGACTCTCAGAGCAAAAATAAATACTCTTACAGCTTTGCTCAACAAACAGCTTGGATCTGAGCTTTGAAATGTTTTAGTCCTTTCGGTGAACATTGGACAAATCTGTCTATTTAATTTTTGTGTCATGCCTCCTTTTGATTTTATTTAGGATTTTCCATTTTGTTTACTTAGGGATATGACTGAAAAAAACACATTGATAAAACACTTTAAAAGACAATTCAATCTAAAGACTAAACATGAATAAAACAGAAATAGCCAGTGCTATTGAATCAATCCAAATTAAAAGCCAGATTAAAAAAAGTGGATCTTAAGTTCACTTTTCAAAATACCCAGAGAGCTTGTCATGATTAAATCAAGAGGCAATGAGCGTAAAAACAGAAAACTGTCTCCTCAGTACTTGTGTGGGAAACATGAGGAACCGTTAAAAGGGAAGCATTAGAGCACCTCAGGGATGTGGGAGGAGCATGAAATGAAAGGTCAGAAAATGTGTTTTCTTCTTCAATATGCATTTAATTTTTTGTTGAACACCCAGTCCATTCATACAATATCCTAAGCAACATTCTAGTTTTACTGAAAGACTTTTGCAAATCAGAACTCGTTTGAAATTATTAAAATAAAAAAAATATGAATGTTCTTCATGGATTTTTTAGTAACTGTGTGTCTCAGAAATGTTGTTTCACTATGGTATTTATTTGTTGATTTAATCATTTAATTTTAAATAAGTTTATTATATTTTTTTTTTTCTTCAATTGCAAAACCTCTGCATTTCCCAGAAAATTAACATAGAGGAAGTGATATGACTTCAGAAATTCCTATGAGCAAGGTGAGGGAGGAACAAGTCACTGAAACTCTAGAAAGTCCAAAATAACAGGAATGATCTTTACACAGATAATTCAAACATACTGTATATTAACGTTTCATGAGTACATTGAAAAATGCTCTGACAAAACTGCCAGTGCCACAGTCCACGATTAATCAACTTAGCTGTTAATCACTCACTAACACACGGTTAAGCCTTTTTCAGCTCATCTAAATGGAAAACTATGCATGCCTTATAAAGCTGATTTAAATGAGCTCAAAAAGCCTTTTAGCACCTTTTAAGGTACAAAAGCCTCGACTGTCTGCTTAACAAAGAAATAACAGAAGAAACACAATATCATGTGAAAAATATGCTGAAATATTTAGCCCACAAAGTCAAAGACTAAGAAATGTATTTATGCCTTTGGGCTCTTGGGTCTCTTAAGAGCAGTGGAGCTACAACGACTCTCCTTTCATAACTCCCCCTGAGAGGTATTTACATCATTTTTTTTCTTTAGATTAACAGAAATGCTTTTTCCCACAGCCACAAAGGTTGAGTAACAAACCTGCTTTCGTTATGAAGGCTGAACAAAGTCGCTTTCTTTAAAATGAAAATCAAAACCAGGAAAGAGCCACTTACTTTGTCATTAGAACTCATTATTTAGAGCTTAATTCTGTCGTGTCTACTCCATACCATGATTACACTGTAAATTATAGCTGCCATGTATTGAATGTGCATAAAGCTTGATTTGACAGGTATTCCATATCATATTAACCTGTTTAATCCTGTAGCACATATGAGCTGCAGTTCAATAAAGCAGGATGAATGTTTGAGTTTTTTATATTTCAGCGGCCAAAAAAATCAATGTGTGCTCTCATTACACTCAGCACCACTTTGCAGCTCTTAGATGGTGATATTCTGATGAAATTGTTCTGTTTATGTAGAAACTGATTTTGACCCTTCAAGGTAACAGCGCCTGTTTATCAATTTTATTATTTTAACAAGTTTCATCACGAAAAGTAATTTTGATTTTCTTCACAAAGTCCATTCCTGACAGTACTTTCTTCTCAAACGCATTAATCATGGATTAAAGTCCTTCATGTTGCAGAATGATAAAATCCATTATCTATTCCATTATCATATAGTACATTACAATAGGGGTGAATTAATATTTTATGTGTGGTGGGCTGTATTACTCCTCAATGTCACATAAACCTCTATTTGAAATTTCTTTTACATTAACAAAAGAAGCAGGGTTATGAGGATATGGTTTTATAAGATTATGACTATTTTTTCCAGACAAGCAGCTCTCAAGTCAGTCAGCTTTATTTGTATGCTATGATTGCTCAGGGGTGGCACGGTGGTGCAGCATGTTAGTGCTCGTGCCTCACAGCAAGAAAATCACTGGTTCGACTCTCCGTGTTGACCAGGATTTTTCTGTGTGGAGTTTGCATGTTCTCCCAGTGCCTGTGTGAAGTTTTCTCCAGGCATTGTGGTCTGTTTCCTCCCACAGACCAAAGCATGCTTGTTTGGTCCACTGGTGACTCTAAGTTACCCTTAAAAATTCCTGCCTACACGGAAACGCATGAATACCCTGTTAAATGCTGTTTGTTACCTTGCAACTATGCCCGTGATATTCCCGCTTTTTTACTTTTTTGATGAAAAAAATGTTTTTTTAAACACAGATTCTAACAAAGTGACCATCAGTTATCAGAATCATCATTAGATAAGCTTAGGTGACCAATGTTTGGTGGATACAGCCCAGTGTAAGCACAGTTTCTACAACAATGTCCTATATGCACTGACTTAGCTATCCTGGAGTCATAGAATAATGAGTGACTGTGTGAACTTGTGACTTTCAGTGGATGTTGATGTTACAGCACCCTTATATAATGAGGACTGTGCTCTTGAGTGCCTCTTTCAGACTCAGTAATGTTAAATATCCTCATCATGTATGAATTTCATTAAAAAACTTAATTGATATTGCCGTAAAAGTCACAAATTTACATTGGTACTGGTTGAACTGTTACACCACACTAATTACCGTCAATTTTAGAGGTTTTTAACTGAATTTTAATTGAATTTTAACCGAATTTATTCATTGAGTGCTTATTTGATGGACATGTTTGTCTCTGTGCAGTGACAAAAACACATATTGTACAGATTAGGGCTGTCATCTCTCCCAAACATCAAACTTGATCAATTTTCAAGTATACACACTGATTACCTGAAGATATTCAAATTCCCTCCTTCCCGCCAGTCTGGCTGCAACACAGAAATGGAGCATTTCCATTAATCATTCTACTGTTTGCCCCTCCTGAGGCGACACTGGTGGACCACATTTCCATGCGTATGAATCTTGTCATCTTTCATCATCTGTCCACCCTTCTGGCAGGGGCCTGCTGAGGAGGACACAGACACACAGGCTGAGCACTTGACAAGGCATTGCTGGACACTTGGGTGGAGGCATGACAAATGGGCCTGCAGATCTTTTGCGGATTTGCTGTGGATGAGGAGTATCACAGCATTGCACAGCCCAGTCTTTGTTTCTGTTGCCATCAGTGGTGTAGAGCCCAAAGTGCTTCCATGCAGTGCCTCTCAGATGGTTTTATTGTTGGTTTGGAATGACTGTGCCTGTCCTCCATTGTGCTGCCTTGTTGTTTGGGTCAAGAGAGCATTGAATGGTGAGGTTGTGCTGAGGACGCCCTGTGTTGGGTCGGGTGCCCTAATGTGCTGTTGAAGGGTATATTCTCATTTCAAATGCATATTCACAGTTTAAGTACAGATTTTAACCCTCATGCTCAAGGAGATATTAGGTTGATATGATAATGTGATATTAGTATAAGGTGACAGCCAGCCAGTACAAATGTGGACAATTGTGGACTTGGTTCATCAGCTTGTCTTGAAAACCGTCATTGCTGTTCCTACTGCATTTGTGGTCTTACCTCCACCAAGGAGGTTATGTTTTTGGCCCTGTATGCTTGTTTGTCTGTTTGTCAGCAAAAACTAATGGACAGATTTTGCTGAAATCTTCAGGAGATGTTGGTAAAGGCCCAACTTAAAAATGATTAGATTTTGGTGGTGATCCAGATAACCGCCATTGGAGAACAATCGTTTTTGCATAATAACTGTCTAACTAATAATGATATCAACACGATTAAGAGTGCTAGGCGTGTGTTTTCGGGGTCAGTGAATCATATTATGCTGCTAACTTTATCATGGAACTATTGCTCATGGATGTAACAGCAATATGTGAGCTACCTTGGCGGAGGTTTGCGCTCTCTGAGTGCTTTCTAGTTACGTCTGCATCAGTCATAGCGCTCAGGTATGAACTGCATCTTGTGTGCCTGTTTCACTAATTCAGGAGGACGTGCACAGCCGTCATGCTACACAAGTGCAGAGGACATCATGCTGCCATCATCTGTCCACTTTTTTAACAGCAAGTTAACCCTAAGTCAGCCCTAATGTCTTTCAAAAATCATACAGTGAACCCTACTTTGTAGTTTTAACAGTACAGAAATTTAGCTTTGCTCATGGTCAAGAAATTAATGAAAAGAGACATTATATTCATTGAAAAAAAAAACCCTAAAGCAACGTTTAATGCCTGCTTTTTCTGCTCTGTCTAATAAACTCTCAGTCTGTCTTTGCATCATGCTCTGTGCATTGCTGTGATTCTTAGCTGGTGAGTCCTCTCGATGTTGATGGACTGTTTGTCTGTAGTTTGACGCTTCGGCTCTTCAAGGGACCAGATGGTGTATACTGGTATGAATGCACTCAAATATGCTTCCTGGCATCACACCGGTAACACAGAATTGATGATTGCCATATTGTTTTTGACTGAAACCAAGGGTACTTACAAGGACATTGAATCCATAGGGGGCCCCTGCAAAAAACACCTGTATGTGGAAAATGATGGATGCATGTGCAGAGCAGGACTTGAATATTAAGTGACACAAATATATAAACATCCTCCTCCTGTAGATATGCAAAGGATGGCTAAACATGCAACCTGCAGAATGCAACAACACTGATAAAAGCAGCTTATTCACAAATGCAATGACTTTTATGAATACAAAATGAGCTCTGGATGTTTTGTGAGAAGGTATTCATGCAATACAGCACACAGCACGTTACTCTCATTCAATGAAAGTCTAATATAGTGCACAATGAGGACTTTTGTCTGACTTAATTTGCCTCCACTGATAACTTTTGCTGTGGTCTAATACTATGGAGATTAACTAAACCGTTTGAGAAAAAGCTTTTTCAGTCAGATTCTCAATTACTCTGTAATGAAGTGAGCTTTCTGGATAGCACAGGGTTAATTATGTTTGTGTCTATCAAATAGTTCAGCAGTTGTTGAGGTATCTAATTGAATTCATTTCAATTCTTTGCTGATGTCGTATTTTAATTTCCTTTTTTTCTATGGTTTAAAGAAAAGTATTGAGTTATGGAGAAGCTACAGTAAAATAATGAATCATGACATTGCTGTGTGTAGATAGACCTTTTTAAACTGACAAAATTTGACATACTCTGATATAAAAGCCATAAAGATCATGGCAGAATAGGAACTATTAACCTTCATTTACTTAGGCTTTAAGTTTAAAGAAAATCCTTGATGGTGTTATTAAGTCATCCTAATGAAAAGCAGTGGATAATTATAATGCTCCATGGCCTTGACCTTTGACTAGGAGGCTATGAACCCAAACAACAACAAATAATGAAGAGGAGAGACTGACACGCTGTCTGTTCAACCCATTTGTGAACAGGATAACTCAAAAACTAATGAACAAATTTGGATATATTTTTCAGGGAATGGTGTTCATATTATATAAAAAAAAAACTTGTTTGATTCTCTGATCTGAATCAAGATGTGGATCCAGGTATTTATTTAAAGATTTGTTAACAATGCTAAATAGATCAGTTTTCCACACTTTCGACAATAACTCGCATGATGATGTTGGAAATGCCCTGCTAATAAAACTGGCTAATAAAACTGGACTTCTTGGTTTGCACTGTGAGCTACTTGAGAAGCGTTCTGGGTTTGTTTTCAGAAGAAACAAGTTGGATGAATTTGCATGTTATGAGGGTTGCTTTGGCATCAGAACATGCAGCCTATAGCATGCGGTTGCATTATCTGCTGCCTTATATTGCAGCCTAAGATGTCACATGTTTCCAGTGCAACTGTAAACGTGACTGCAGTATTCAATTTATAGAAAAATCTCCATGTTACATCTTTCAAAGTAACTTTTTAAGATGCAGGTGAGGACACAGCCTTTGGCCATGTGAGGAGGCCATGATTAACAACTTTTATACTCAAATGAACCTCCATATTAATCACCTGGTTATCTGGAGATTTAACTTATTTTGTGACAACTTAATGAATCTTCTTAATGCCCTTTGTCCTTGCTACATCCCCACAGGTGTTGTAGCTGCTAAACCTTTCTGCAGGAGGTTCTTGGCTCCCTGTGGAGTTTTGGACCTCCACAACTGTTTAAATTTGTGTGAAACCCCAGGTCTGTGCTTGACTTGTTCATCTGGGAGTAAGCTGCAAATAAAGAATACGCATGCGGGTCCACAGATGATACTCTGTTTCACTTGTGTGTAGGAGATGATATCAGAACAAATAAAACATTAAGGCGCTAACATGCCATAAAACTGAAGACTTTAAAATAACCTTTGCCAACCATTTCAGCTCTAAAATAATTATGTAAATTAACTGTATGGTGAAAAAAATGTACATGTTCGCTGAGATTTAATAAAACAATGGCATTGGGTGATAAACACACCATTTATGTAACTTTTGTTTCTTTTTATGAGAATTCTTCACGTGGCTCCTTATTTACATTTTCCTAACTGTTTTTATTAAAGTGGAATGACTGGGGTAATTACAATATTCAGTGGCACTATTTAGTGCAACGTATCGCCTAGCTTCCATTCCCGGCTGTCTCCTCTCAGGAGGACGGCTGGCCAGTTGCTTTATTGGCAGTCGTATTTACTAGTGCCATTCGCCTTGACCATCCCCACTTCAAAAAACCCAAACTCACCCTTTAAATTAACAAACAGTAACAATTAGCCAAAGTTTGAAATCCATGTAGTTGTATTTTACTTATGCCAAAGCTAGTTTATGTAATTCAAAATAAAGGAATGTACTGATTTACCTTAGACTAAAGATTCTCCCTTGTTACAAGTAGACTACTGATAATATTTTGTGTTAATATATAAATATATATATGTATATATATATATATATATATATATATATATATATATATATATATATATATATATATATATATATATATATATATATATATATATATATATATATATATATATACATATACATATATATATATATATATATATATATATATATATATATATATATATATATATATATATATATATACATATACATATATATATATATATATATATATATATATATATATATATATATACATATATGGTCTTTAGTGTGTTTTTTTGCAGGATAACTTCATAAAGATATTAACAAATAGTGTTGAAATTCAAGGTTAGACACATAGAACTGCAAATATTTCTAGTTTACTGCTTTCATTTTTTTAAAAATCTGCTTTAATTTCCCAGACCCTCTGAGTTTGCATTTTGTTCCTGCCCTCTTGTTTGACTGTTGGAAATTTCTGTGTTTGACCTGACTGTTTATGCTCATTTATTGTCTCTGGGTTTGTGTCCTTATGTGTTATCTGTTAAAGGCTAAGGCTTTGTCAGCTTTTGTTTTTAAAGGTGCTATATAAATAAATAAATGAAGTTATTATTATTATTATTATTACTATTATTGTTGTTATTATTGTTATTATTTATATCAGTTTTGTTATTGACAGAAGTAAAACTATTTCATTAAATTTTTATGGTGAATAAGTTTTAGCCAATTGCTGCCCCCTTTCATAATGGAAAAATGTTATCAACAAACATTTTGGTCATATTTTTTGTGGCTGACAAAGTCAACAACCAAAATTAAACAGTGTGCTTTTTCCATTATTTTGAGCAATTTAGAAACAATTTACTTTGCCTCATTTTCAGGTGCAAATAATAAGACTGAATTGTTTGCTGTATTAATATTGCCATCAGTTTGTGGCCAATTGCCATCATCACAAATCAATGCAAAATGAAAAACAATCTTTAAAATGATTGCCATCCTAAAGAGCTGTTTACAAATCTGCACAACAAATCTTCATGCAAGCCTGCAGTTTAAGATGGTGATTGATGGTGATTTAAGATGATTAACACGAGGAATTATGACATATCTTTCTTCTCTATTGCTGTAATCTGCAACAAGTCTTGCTTTAATCTTCCTTTCTCAGTCGGGCCGTATATATAAAGTCTTTAAGGTTGTTGGAGGATTTACTGTGTGATTGTGGGAGAGAAATATGAGCGTAAAGCAGAGGCCTGTGGATGAACAGTGTCTGTGGGTGAGGAGTGAAGGGTGGCTCGGCCGGGCAGCAGGCACAGCTGCAGGTTATCAGGTTGATTAGCACTCTGATAAATAGCACGCAGATAAATAGGCTTTCTCTTGGCTGAGGCTGCAAGCGCACACACATTTATACACAAACACGTAAGAGTCACCAACAGGGAGGATAAAACAAAGTTCAGAAATGCATTTGTAGTCATCGAGACAGGATGGAACAAAGTAAATGGAAAAAGGCCACAAATATGAAGTGTTGTATGCTAGGTGATGAGGCTGAGGCTCTATTCACATCGTAACAAATCCAACATGAATTATAGCCCTTAAGGCCCATGCACACATCAATGTATGTTAGCTTATGTAGACCAATATTGAGAAATCATCAAGACTTCCGTAGAAGTACGCTCCGAGGGTCAATTTTGCTGTGTTCAACTACCTGGAAAGAAATGTTTTGTTGATGGAGTATGACATTTCCTGACAGCCCCCTGACTAGTTATTGATTGATTTTAAAGGTTTGTCAACATTGATGTAATGCATGGCATGCTCAACTTAGGAGAACTTTGGCCTAGCAAAGTTTGGCGCTGCTGAACGTTGTACAAACTTATTGCGACGTCACTCAACAGATGTCATATAAAGCGTACATACTGTATATGCCATTTCTCAGTGTGCAGCTGAAGCTGGTCTCAGTATTCTGACACCATGCCTCAAGGACAAATGACAGGTGCCTCAAGTCGTTCAACAGTTCAGGCCTGAGGAGAAAGCAGCTGGAGCCAACAGAGATGTAGGTTGGCGGAGGTCAACTCACTGGCGTTTACAAGCATGTTGGATCAAAATTCTTCAGTATGCATAAAATTTTTCAAGTACCAGACAAACATCAGCACCGCCCAACAGACCTTAACGTAGCTCTGCATGGCCTGACTTATCTCAACACAGCGTGACATTTTCTTCTTCATCGACAAAAGTTGGCCAAGACATTAGTGTGTGAATGCAGAGTTCAATTCTTTTACACAACTACAGCATTTACGTTGCGTGACAGTGCAAAACTTTCAGATAGATTCTTCTTGTAAAGCACTTTGAATTACCTTGTGTACAAATTGTACACAAGGTATTGAAAACAGTCTCCACTTAGAGCTAGTTTAAAAAAGTCTTCCTGTTAAACAGCACAGCTTTACAGCATGTTCAAACGTGCTCTTTTACAATGCAGCTTTTGTTATGTCTTGGCCTCTCTGTAAACCAACTTTGCAAAAGTGGCTCAAAAGTGCACAACACAAAAAAGAGAAAAAAATAGAGGACACTTAACAATTACACAAAGAAAAACTTAAAATACAATAGCAAGTTAAGGAACAGAATAATGATAGGGTATACATTAGCAAACACAAATGTAACAACAAATAAAAACACAACAACGAAGGATAGGTACTTGAAAATAAAATACAATAAATCATCAAAAAATGGGATGATGAACACAATAATATACAAAAAATCGGGGACACAAAAAAGAAATCAGAAAACGCAGCAACAAATTATGAGATGAAAACAAATGGAAAACACAACAATTTGTTGTTATTGTCAATTTTCTTTATAAATTATTTTGTGTTATCTCTTTTGCTATTGTGTTTTTATTTTGTTGTTTTATCATTTGTTCTGTGTTTTTGAGTTGTTATGTTGTCTTTTTAGATTTATGAGGAAGTAGATGAAAAGTCTATTTTAAAATTATTTTTGAATTACCCACAACAGTGTGTAAAATGGAGCCCCCAGGGCTGAAGCCAAACAATTCAATGTTTTTTTTTCTTTTTAACAAAGTAGATTTCATTTTTAAAAGCACAAATTTAGGTATTAAAATCAATCCATCAGTCTGTTTATGCCATAAAGGTTGGAATTTAATGATTTTAGTTTTGGCCTCAAACTGGAATCTTAATCTCAGTGAAAAACATCCAACACTATGGCAATAAATAAGCAGCCCTAGAAAAAAGGTTGTCAAATAGAGATGAGGTCTTCTGGAGCTTAAGTTGTAAATAGGTGTAAGACATTTTCCATATCTGTTGACCTTTGCCCTCCAGGTGTTGTTGTAGACTCTGATAGCCCAGAAAGGAGGTTATATCAAATATCACGAGTCTTCAGTCCTTCATTCCTGGTATTTGATAGACTCTGCAGTTCAGCTCAGATGAACAATCCTGTTGTGTGTCGTCTGATAACAAACCAAAGCCTGGGTGTTTTCGAGTTTGAAACAGTGGACTCTGATTGATTTTTACTTCTCAAAGGATGAAAATCAATAAGCTTATTCAAAGATAAGTGCAGATTTATCCCTGGAGCTCTTCGACTTCATCAGTTAACACACTGCAGGAAAAGTGTTTACCTGTTGGTCTCTGACATATTTCCTGTGAGATGAGACGACAGGGTGTACTCTGTCTCATAAACAATCAACACTTCTTCAAGACTTCAAAACTGTGGCAGCTGAAAGTGTTTCACTTCACAAGTACCCATGTTTTACACCCTCGGCTGGCACGGCAACAGGAGATCAGATTTGTCCCTTTATCTTTCAGTTCAAGGCTGGATTTTCTGTCAAATACTGACAGCCAGTAAATTGAACACTCAAAGTACTGTAAGGGGAAACAAAAGGAGGGGAAGAAAAGGAAGGATGCATGTGGAAATGTGACAATGATATTTTTGTTTGGTTTACTCATTAGCTGTGCCAAAACGTTATTTCATATTTCACTACAGAGGAAAATAATAAAACTAATAACACTGGAATTAAACTACAAAATTAGACTACTAGGCCGCTGTGGAATTAAAACCAGGGTTGCTGATGCCTGAAAGCTGTCTGTCTTGTCTCTTGTCAAGATTCAGGATAGGTATCTTAAGTATTCTCAGTGCTCAGATTTTAAATATTATAAATGTAAAATACCAAGTACTAGTGATGTTAACTACAGGGTTATGAGTAGCTTCCAAAAATTTAGATTAAACATCAACATGGATGAGTTTTTCTGCTTGTGACTCTCATTGTGCTTTTTTAACAAACTGTTCTGTTTTTTAAGGTCCCTGATACCACAATAACAGCAAAAGATTCATGTTAGACTATCTCGTTAGCATGTCATCACAGGACAAGGAAATATTGATTTTTTTCAATAACTTCTTTAGCGCTTAGGAGTAGTCCAGCTTGTAAAATTGGGTAAATTTATCCTTTGTAGCCCTTGAACCTCACCTTTAATGAAATGGCTCTTTACTTTTTATATCGCTGAAACGTTCTCTGTTTCTTGATTCTTCTGTAGATGTTGTGGTGTAAACAGTTACCATGTTATCTGATCGGAGTTTTTCAGGAATCTGGTGATATGATACATATCGTGATACATGAATGACGGTACAATATATCACAATACTACAAACAGGGTATATTGTTGCATTTTTAAATAAAAAGGTATTTTTTAGTAGTATCAAGAACCCACAATACTCTAAGCAAGCATTGTCCTAATCAGTGTGATTTACATACAGCATGCTCACTGCAACATGTCGGCACTGCTAACAGGACTGTTGATGTAAATGAGCAGGGAGGGTGCTTGTTTTTCTAAACTTTGCTTTTGTGGAAGAGAAAAAGGCAGGGTGGGCTAAACAAAGTCAAGAAAATTACATGAAGCGATGGGTAGCTTAATGCTCCTTTAGGGCATCGACAACTATTTCAATCTAAACAATCTTGTCTAAAGTTATATCTTGTTTGAAAATATATTAATATTTTAAACAAAAACCTCATTATACCTGCACATGGTTTTAATGTTGTGCAAGGCGGAAGATTTTTGTGTATCAAAACGATAGACACGATAGTCATAGCATTGCTGAATCATATTAACCTATAAGCATATCTGGCTGGTGACTGGATGATTGTTCCGTCAATCACTTGCATTACAGGTCAATCAGGTAATGTAGTAGACAGGCGCTACTGCCATGGTGTAAAATACAAAATGTAAGCGGCTTTGTACTACACACTCTCACCAAAACATGTCAGAAGTGGAGCAAAAACATCCTTTCTACTGAGAAATTCTTTCAGTGTTGTTATTTGATCTTCATTTAACAAAGAAATTTGGTCCAGATCTGATAAAACTGCTACTAAAGCTGTTAGCATCAATGACAATCTCTGTACAAGCAGTCACTTCCTGCTGTCGTCTCAGCCTTAACTCCCACCTCTTCCTGTTCTAAAGGACACTGATTGGACCGTGCCCCTTTGGGCCGCTCAAATCACTGTAGATTGGAGCTTGGCAAGATGAATCTGCCTGATTACAGACATTGAATCAGGTGGATCCAGCTGCTGTGCAAGGGTAGAATCATGACAGTTGCATGGACAAAACAACAGTTGCTTCAAGTGTATAGTTTAAAGAAAAGTCCAGAAGGAATGAGACATAAAAAGAGTTTTTCAGCATATAATGTGTGTTGTGCAGGGTCTGTGTTTGTCTGCTTCTGAATAGGGAGGGAATTAGAGAAAAAAAAGCAAGCATAGTGTGTGTGTGTGTTTATTTATTAATCCTGCATGGTGCTATGTGGAGGTTTCTTTTCAGAAATACTTGTTCAAGTACTGGAGTGGCCAACTGAAGTGTAAAGGGAAAAGTACATTATTCTTAAAGAATTATTTTCCTATCTCAGGTTATTAAAGGTATGATCAGTCAAGGTAATTCAAGAAACATTTACCTGGACTGTATTCTAATCTGGTAATGCACTTGCAAAAGAAAAAGTCCCTTGCAGTTCTAAATGGATGCATTTTTGTATGAGATTGCTTAGATCCTGTGGAGATAGTAGAATAAGTTTTTTTTAAGAGATGTTAGAGGGGTCCTGACATTCATTATTTTTATCTGTTTCTTTGAAATGTTCTCTGTTGGGCTTGTGCATGACCTTTCATGTGGGAAAAATGGCAGGCACTGTGGGCAACAGACAGATGTTGGCCTGAGTTTAAAATCTGTGTTTACTGTTGCACTCCACTGCTGTTTGGTATCTCTGAAACTTGTATCATCCAAAACAAGTGCAGACATTTTTATTTCACAGACTGGATGGAAGAGGAGGGCTACTGGTTTTATGGTTAAGGATCTTTTCAGTTGCCGAATCGTTCACACTACACCACGCAGCAATTTCACACTGCACAACTCTGTGGTTGTGATAATCTTTGTTTTGACATGTCCAGCAGAATATTTGTTGCCCCGTGAGCTTTACTTTCAAATCCCAGATCCTCTGGTATTGAACTGAAAGGAGAATTTTGAACATGCATTGTAACCAAAAATATGCCTATAAGATAAAAATTGTCAAATGTGATGCCTCACAACCTCAAGAGTTCAATAGTTTTTTCATTTGAATCTAAATCTTAATGTCAGATGTCAGAAATTGCAGTATTTTTCAATTCCTCTGTTGAGGCAATAACTTTTTTTTATCAACAGCACCAATTTTCTATACAAAACCAATTCTTAGTATATCTTTTGGTACACTGCTGTACTTGACAATGCCAGGTCTTTATTACCTGCCAGTCAGAATCAAGAGGAGGTCAGGCTTCTTAGATAAGGGCCCTATTTTGACCATGTGAAGCATGTTGTCTAAAAGCCTGGGGCACAGCAGTTTGGGGCGTGTTGCTCTATGTTTTGCGATTTTAAGGACACATGTTCTCAGCGCAAAGCCAGACTTCTATATGTTAGATAGACCTACTTTCTGTACATCAAATTACTGTTGGCTTTAAGGAACTTATTTTCTCATTTTCCCCGCAGTTATCCTTGTCTCTCTTCCCTATTGGTTGCTATTACACCCACCGAGGAGTTCTGGAAAAGACGGCACTTTGTCTCTTAGCTCTCTGTCCCGTTATGAACTTTAAACTGAAGTTTACAACAAATGTTGTTGTATTAAGTGATAGAGGTGTGCTGCTGTGCATCCTATGTGAGTGATACATGGTCAGTAAAAAAGTGTGTGTTTTGATATGCGATGTGTGCCAATTTCTCGAATGCATCATCAAAATAGCAGAAACACTTTGCACCACAGACTTGAGACTTTAGATAAGATGGGGTTAAAAGAGCAGTCAGTTTTTCCATCTTCAAGTTAGGAACACACCAGCTTTGCGCCTGACCACTCCTCATTTTCAGACAAAAACATACCTGGGTGCAAATGGGAGTCCATGCTGATTTGCTTTTTAAACAGTGTGAACACACAGCATATACTACAATTTCTCATAACATGCCCTCATTTACAACATGCACCCCATTTTTTCATGCTTTTTTCCAGTAAAAACGCTGTATTCAAATATAACACACTCCCACATTTTGTCCAAACCTTACTCTCTCAGACAACTCAAAAATTACCTTTAATCAAAGTTTCAATCAATGAAATTTCAGTATTTTCACAACAAATATCGTACACGACTTTCTCTCTCAACCGGATGCGGAAACACCTTTTGCTTCTTGCATGCGCACTTACTCGTTTTTGCCAGAGCATGCGCAGTCGTAGTGTGCCGGCCATTCAGAGAGCAGCTATCAACATGCCGATGTCTTCGACCAATCAAAGGGCAGCTATTTCGGTCCCCTTGCTCACAAGATGGCAGCGCCCTGTGTGTTTACATGTGAGTGGTACCATAACGCTTGAGAATTACACAATCATTACACAGAGGCAAACTAATTAAGACCTAAAATATTGGGTTAGAACAGTTTAACAGTCAGTTTTTTTAAGAATTACGCAAGTTTGGCGGTTGTTTTGCAGAGAGAGAGAATATTTCGGCTTTTTGTATCAGATGTGTTTACATATTTTGCTTGTGCTTGTGTATAACATGCACCCAAAAATTAGACCTTATCTAAGAGCAAAAAAGTATGTGTTATATGTGAGAAATTATGGTAAATGACACCTGTGTGAAGAGTAAATTAGGAATGACTCTTGCACTTTAAAGCCCTTTTTGTCCGTCATAAAATAGGGCCCTAACTCTGTTTACAACAAGGAAACAAGAGGAACTATTGTGACTCATGTTTTGTAGGATATTGTTCAGCTCTACAGCTGCTGCTGATGTGATTAAATGATTCTTATACATTGTTTTCATGTTTTACTATATACATTTTCTTGCATGAAAGTGAATCACTGACAGAAAACACTTATGGAACTCCGCTGGTGGGCAGGCAAAGTTTCTCTTGTGCTATAGGCAATGGAGAACTCAGTGGCACCGGGTGGCATCTTTGTGTTTTAACTGTTAAATTTCAAATATCTTTAACGAAAAAGTAATTGTACATTTTCATGCACAAATCAGTCTGAAAGTTGAAAGTTATTTACAAGCAGAACTGTGCAAAACAGACTAAACATCACCACCGAGGGAAGTGGAAGTCAGTTTTGGTGAGCATGCCACAGGACACACCTGTAGAATGGACTTGTCCTTTGTTCAGGGACAATTTTAAATCAAGGACGAAACAATTGTTCATTTAAAATGGAATTTTATCTGTTGTATCTTTGATTGGTTTGAGCCTTTGCAGTACTCAGCCTTTATAGCCTAGATGGTAAACACTTTTGTTGTAACAGTTTGTGTAAACAGTGACCCCTCTAAGAATATTTTCAAGCAAATCAGGATGGTTTATGGGAGAGCACTCATCTGTTGTTTTAAAATGAGAGTCATATAAATTTTACAGATGATCATAGGTAATCTTGACTGTGACATTAGCTATGTCCCAATTCAAGGTTTGATCAGAAGGACCTTGCCTTCAATGTGCCCATCCTTTGTAGCCTGCATCGCTTGGTAAGACTGAGCTGAAGTAACACGGTCTGTTCCATGAGAAGAATGTTTGTACACCAGCCCTCGCTTCCCTTTTTTGGGCTTAGGGGTGCCTTTGCCTCCTAGCACTCCTGATAGGTTTTGAAAAAACAGCCAACATCACGAAGGTAACAGAGAATTGCCCATTAATATTGACAATTCAAAATTGCAAGGGTCATTTTTTTTAGTATCAGTGCTGTGGCTATTTGATTGCTGAAAACCAGTCAAATATCCTTGCCTGACAAGATTAGGCTGTCATAATTAGGTAGATTGGGCGGCACCGTGTCGCAGCAGGTAGTGCACGTGCCTCACAGCAAGAAGGGTGCCGGTTCGGGCAGGGCCTTTCTGTGTGAAGTTTGCATGTTTTTCCCGTGCATGCGTGGGTTCTCTCTGGGCACTCCAGCTTCCTCCCACAGACCAAAAACATGCTCATTTGGTTAATTGGTCACTGTAAGTTGCCCTTAGGTATGAGTGTGAGCGTGAATGGTTGTCCGTCTCTATATGTTGCCCTGCAATCGACTGGCAACCGGTTCAGGGTGTACCCCGCCTCTTGCCCAGTGACAACTGGGTATAGGCTCCAGCCCCCCCGCAACCTCGAAAGGGATAGTCGGTATAGAAAATGAATGAATGAATGAATTAGGTAAATTATAAAAGCCTCATAAAATACACAGGATAAAAAATAATCAAGAAAAGACGATTTAAACCATAAGAAAATGTCTTCCTGTAGAAAAATGTTTTCTAGAGATTTGAAACATTTTTCTACAGGAAGACTTTTTCCTATGTTTTATTCCATCTTCTTTTAAAATCTACTTTTCAAATAAATTTTGTCCTTATTCTATATTTTGTACAGCACTTTGTAACCTTGTTTAGATTAGTGCAATTTAAGTATAGTCATTATGACCATCATTATATCTAAAGTGTATTAGGGCAAAATACAATTTAGTCAAGCTTAGTCTGAGCTTGAGGACTCTTAGCCCTCTAGCCAATAAGTTATGCAGATCGTGCAGGGGCCAGAAGTCAATCAACGTGTTTGTTATGTAGGGTGGACAAGCCACTATGACACAAAAGGTTTTCAAATATGCCTGCAGAAGAATGCAACCTCTCAATTGGGACGCAGCTGCTTATATGTGCAGGAAAAGAAGAACAAATTTTCTTCACATTCATTTCCTTTGTACATGTATTAAGTGACAAATTCTCATTTGTCTGTAGCACAAAGTGCCAATGTTGACTTTGACTTGAAGATAAAAATGATGAGGTTTTTGTGGAAAAAATTTAAAGTCAATACAATATCAAATCCGTACCATTTTAACAGCCCATTGATAGACATGTTTTTATGCCACCACATTACCTTTCTCCAACCCAGGAATAAACAGATGAAAACATCCTCTTGAATAATGCCTGGACCTAAAATGATTATGTGTTTGTGACCTCAATCTAATCTGGGCTTCCTTGTGTCATTTGTAGAATATTGACCCTCTCAGATATTTTTAACGCACTCATAAATCCTTTTGGGGAAGACTAACAACAACCTGAAAGGTCAGCAGAGTTGTAAAACAGTGAGGAGGTAACAATACTCTTTTAGTTGTAAAGAATCTAATTCTCTCTGCTGCTTTGAAACACATCTGTTTGACTTTTCTATAATAAACATGTTAGAATGGCATTTGTTTTTCTGAAACAAAATTCCCTTTTTTGTAACTATTTCATATTGTCGCTGTTGCTGCTGTACAGTCAGAGAGATCAACAGCATAACAGTCTGATCCCTCTGTAAGCCAGGCACACTCCGTTTAAGTGCAGTACAAGCAGAGCTCATCAGAAAGCACCACTGCAGTATGTCTTCTTCGTATTTTGGCTCCCACTCAGTCATAGCACAGCTCATACCAGCACATACACAGATTCACATATATTTCAGCATTTAAGCCCCTATTAATAGATATTAAATTATTTTCAATAACGTGCAAACCCCAGTTTTTAAACAAAATCAAAGCAGGGTCTCTGATAGCTCCTTATTTGTGTTTTTTGGTGCTCTCATAATGTCTTTTGTTTGTCTTACTTGCTGATTTAATCATGAATTGTAAAGTTTTGATTACAGTCTACTAGCATTAGTTAATCCAACAGTTTACTAGAATCTTCGATGTTTATGGGATTCATGGCTGGTTACATCTATAATTGTAATTCTTACCCTCCTTAATCATAGCCAAAAAAAATAATCATAGATTGTATAAAATATGGAAGTTGCCTTAGTGAAGTCCATCCATTGGAGAAGAGATGTTTTACTCACCAGTGGTGGCCACCATGTTGGAAATACTTTAACTTAACATCCCAGAAACTCAGCAACAGGAAAATAAAGTTTTTTTTATCATCAAATATCATTGTCACAGAGCAGCTTTGTTCCAAAAGACACTCATGTTTACAGTACAGAGCAGCAGTTTATTATGTGGCTGTTTCTATATTTATCTGCTGTCCTGACAGAGGGATTTCAGCTAGTAGAGTCATTTCACCACCACCACCACACCTCTGTCTTTGTCCTTTCACGAGAAAACCATCTCAGTCCTTTCAACCTCCCCTTGACATTTAGAAATTAATTCTCATTTACTTCTAACCTGTGTGTGTCAGGGGAAATAGTCCTCTCACAGAATCTCACAGAAATGACAACTCATCACTTCCTCTGTGAGACCAACCCTTACATATGCACACCCCTCAGTGCAATATTCAAATCAGTCCATCGCATGATTTAATGGTTTTTAGATCCGTTCCTCTTCTGTTGACACACCAGAGGAAGGATGAGGAGAGTTCTTGTCATATATTAACAGTTCTTGGTGAGTAAAATGCCAAGTGATACATTAAAGCATATGACAAGACCTGCAGATTGTGTTACAATACATAAATCACTCACTGTAACTTCAAGGACTTCTGTATAAAAAGGCTGATGAATTATACAATGTGGTCCTGTGTAAATGCAAAACGAAATCTGGAAAAGTCAGCCAGGCTTAGCTGCAGGATCTGAGGTAGTTTGAAGGGCTTAAACCCTCCTCTTGTTTGGTCAATGTGCCGTCATCCAACCAAATTCTCATTGGCCAAACTTGTTCCTCCTGTAATGTAAGATGTTGCATAAATGGCATAAATGTAAAATGGCATGAGAAATTAATGTAATAACAATTGATAAAATCAATGCACAGATTTCTGGCTTGATTTATTTGTACTTGACTCTTATTGGTGTACTTCAGGCATCGCCAAATGGCGGACCTCGGTCCGAATCTGGACCAAGTGATGGTTTTGTCCGGGCCTGTGACCAATCTCTGATAATTCACGACAATAGATTTTAGTGGAGCATTACAGACAGCGGGCGCTGCTACTCCAGTTAAACACTGGAACCGCTTTCACAAGCCTGTCATGCCATGATTTTTCCTAAATATATGTTTTGTATGTTTTCTTAACCTGATGAGTATAAGGTTGTCTAATGAAGCATAGATTCCTGAGCATTTATTCCTCCAAACGCTGCAGCAGTCACACGGACAGCTGTGGAATGAGACATAATGATGCATTTAGAGGAGGTAATTTTCCCGCTGCTATCGTGTTTGCAGCATGAGCTGCAGCAGCCACAAGCAAACAGTAGGCAGTGCCAAATAAACAACCAGTGCAAAATATATATATAAATAAATAAATAAGACCCTTGTCACCTGCAAGTGTTGTGACCGATCTGTGTGCTAAATGCTGATGAGGGCTGTGAGGGCTGAGAGCTTTTGCGCTGAAATCGCTCTACCTTGTCCACAGTGCTGATCCCGTTCATTTATCAGGTTCATTTTCTAATTGTTTACTTATCGATTTGATTATGTGTTTCTGTTATTTTCATTGTTGCAGTTCTATAGTTTTTCCTACTACTTTCCTTTTGAATTTTCACGTTTTGCAAGTTCCAGCACCCTTGTTCTGTTTATTTATTTATTGTGTGAGTATGGGTTCATGCAATACGTGTAGCGCTGTTTGTGTGTGAGAGAAAAGGGAAAGAAACTGAGAGAAAGGCAGAAAGAGAGGGAGAGAGAGTGAGTTAAGGACAGAGAGAGAGACAGAGCAAAATCCGGAACTTGTGCAAATAAAATATTCATCTTACTATCACTTTCTTGTGGGACCTCTTTAATTTAAGAGAAAAAAGGGTTATTTGGCTCTGTTTGCACTTTTGCACTAAAAATTTTATTCTGAGGTTTTGGTTTTGGCGTGGGACTAAATTGACAAAAAAGGCTGTTGAAACCATGAAAATGTGGACATAGGGGAAGGCTATAAGACACAACGGGACTTCAGTTCAGACCATCTACTTGGAGGAAATTTTATTAACTGGACCTCAGTGACTTTTAATTGAATACCCCTGGTGTGCTTTAAAATGATGGATCACATACATACACACACATATATATATATATACACACACATATATATACATATATACACACACACATATATGTATATATACATATATGTATATATACATACACACACACATATATATATATATACACACACATATATATATACATATATACACACACACATATATGTATATATACACACACACACACACACACACAGACACACACAGACACACACACACACACATATATATATATATATATATATATATATATATATATATATATATATATATATATATATATATATATATATATATATATATATATATATATATATACATTTATATATATAAATCCATACGAGAATCTTTGAGGGTAAAGTATGATTGAGCTGTAAAGAACTCAAATGCCTTGGAATTAGGGGAGAGGGGCCACTGACGGCCCCTGCTGTCATGGGGAAGTCAAAGTTAACCCTTGGACTGAACTGTCAAAATTTAATGTATTTGGTAACATTGATAAGAATATGTTATTTATTTGAAAGAGGAGCTTCAACAGTTCTTCAACAATATCCCAGGCCAATATTAAAGCAAGAAGATACATGACACGGACAGTTTAACACTTGAGGGTGATATTCATTTGATATAGTGGAATTAACAAGCCTATCTAAATATTAAATATTCATATTTACACCCCATGTGGTATATAACTTTAAGATGAGTTATAAAGACACTAATAATGAAGCCCATTTGATTTTGCATTTTGTTCAAAGACACATCAGGAGTATCCTTCACAGCCATATCTAAGAGGACATCCTGGCACAGAGAGAGTCAGTAAATCCTTGGTAACTTCCTGAGCATGGTCATTCAATTCCTGTAAAGAGATCAGTTGGGGTTTAGTAAAATGGCACCCAAATGGCAGCCGGTGTATGTTAGCACAAGACTTATGTCTTCATGTCACACACAGCAGCATTTTAGACACGCTGGAGTCGTACACATGGGACCTCTGAGTGATGCTAGCAGACAGTGCTTTAGAGTGGCCCAGGAGGGACAAAATAAATGCATGTCTGACCTTTTGTGTGTCTTTGATTGACCAGGGTGACATTATGGAAATATAAATCAAATGAAATGAGCCTCAAAGGAAAATGTGCTACCCTGTATTAGGTATGAATTTGTTTTTAAGATGTTGAATTGGCAAAGTGAATAAGTGAGCAGGTGTATATATGACCAAGGGTAGTCATAAATATAGGTGAGTAGACAAGTGTATACAGGCATGTTTAAATAGGTGGAGGACATGTGCATTAACTACCGAGCCCATATTAAAAGGTACATTAACACAATGATTTAGGAGATGCTATTTAAAATGCCTAATCGCCTATCAGTGCTACCACATTTAAAGTTTTTGGAACTTGCTAGTGAAGCAGAAGGGTAATTAAGGGTTTAATGTCTTGCCACAGGACACTTATGACACACAATGACAGCAAGAGCTAGGGAATAAACCACCAACCTTCCAACTGAGAGACAACTGATTTTACAACAATTAAACAGTCATTTGCTTCAACCAGAGAGGCAGTATGGAGAAGTATTACTGTTAATTGCTGGACCAGTTCATTTAATTTAATTTAATTTATTTAAATGTAATAATTGCCAAAGCACTTTGGTAAGAAAAAGAAAAAAAGAAATGAATTTATTATGAACAAAAGAGGAAATAGTCAACTAGAAAAGCACTCCGAGAGCGCAGACCTCTGCCAAGCAGCTCAGTCATGCTGATCTACCAGGTTGCAAGGGAAGCTAGGAAATGTAGTGCCATAGGCTTGAAAAACGTTGACCTCAGTTTACAAATAAACTACAATTCCCATAATGACATCAATGAATGGGATTTGCTATTATGAACTTCAATGGGTTTTTTTTGCAACGACAATCTGAATCAGATCAGGCTTCTTCCTTGGACCAAACCACACCTCCGGTAAAGACAGACCCTGACGAAACAATAACCTCCTGGCGGAGGTAATTATAATTATATAAATTGATAGTGTCATGACAGAAAAGGTTAAATAATAAGTACATAAAGTTTTGAAAAAAGGCCATTATTAAATATACTCCACAAAAAAGTTTGGAAATATTATTTTAGTCAATTATTTCTTCCCTTTAGCAATGCAATTGGTTCTGTACTTCATATCATTGGAAAGCCTGATTAATCACCTTTACAACAAGGTTCAACTTGGTAAGGATTGTGAATTCATGAAATGAGCAACACAGATAAACATATGAGTAGCATCCCAAAAAATATGCCAAAATCCCCTCTTCCCCTGAAGAAAGCCTAAAATTCCTCAGTGAACCAAGTGTGAGTAACCGGTCTTCTTCAGGTGTTGTCATCCTGACACACCAACTTCACCGTCTGTCTTTGACTCCACCGGTCTCACAAAACTTGGTCCTAAGTTTGGAGTTTGGCATCGGGGCTGACGCCTAACATGCTGTGTTCCACAGCACCAGCTTTGGGAACTTTGGCACATTTCTACGTGTGGTTGTGTCGCTCATTCCACAAATGCAGTCCTTACAAGTTGTACCTCATAATAAAGGTGATGAATTAGGCTTCCCAACGATAAAAATCAATACACCACCACTTGGTATTGTTGAGGGGGAGAAATAAACAACCAACTGTGTGTTCAAGTTCCGCTAGCTGTCCTCAGGTCCTCACAAACTTTGATAAATTTGGATTTGTCCCAGTAAATAGATAAGGGATTTTCTGAGTGTCAGTTGTATATCTAAATTCCAGGTGTGTATGTGTCATTTGGGTATAGTGTTAGGGCAGGACGTGTAGAAGAGTAGCTCTGTCTCTATCTGTAGGATGTCACAGTGGGAGCAGTTTGTCCTTCTCTGGGAGCCAGCTCTTTTTGTGACGACCCATCTCTAAAGCTAATCTGTGGTCACTGAGCCTGTACCCATCAGGACTTTTTGCACTGAATGATCTTTTTACATACTCGGGTAATCTCCCAAATAACATTTCAATTAGCTTTGTTGTGGGTTGTTTCTGTATTTCAGATAAATATCTTTTGTTAGTTACCAAATTGATTTTGTCTAATTTGAGGGATATGGTGAGCCTGAGTCTGATTTGGATGTGAGGTTGCTGTGGTCCTGGTGCTCTCCATGTGTTTTGGGAGAAGCCTTTGGACCAGCAGGTAAAGATTTTAACCTTTTAATTTTCTCTGGCTTCAGCTCTCTTCAGCTCAGCGCAATGTGATCAGTGTTTAATTATGGTAATAAGCACACTCTTCATTATATACACTTGTGATATGATATAATTGCACTTTCTTATGCACTATCCTTCAGTACATGGTGAATCATTGACAGACTTATAATAGGAGACAATAGGATTAATGCCACAGTTACTGAATTATGGGTTTAAAGAATAATCCTGCTGAAATGTGCTCAAAATTAATTACAGCATCACTCATCCCTCATTTACGGCTGTGTGTCCTGTGCAGTTTTTGGTGCTTTCTTACATGTTTGATTAAAATTAGAGAGCTCTTTAAAGGTCAGTATGGGTGCTGCAAATTAAAGTGAAGCATTGTGATCAGCCCATTAAGTAAATAAAAAGGCATTACAGTCTGTTGCTCAGATCACAGACTAGAGAGGTTCTTCATGTCTGATACCATGTGCACCTTTCCGTCTCAGATTCATTACTTTCCATTTAGAGTGCCACTTCCTCTGCGTATACTTCTCCCAGCAGGCGTCTGTCTTGTAGTTGCTGTAAAGTGGCACCTTTCATCGATCCCTAAGAGTCTCACAAACTTCCAGCTGGGGGTAAAAAGGGCAAGAGCATCTGCACCATTTAAAAAGGCAGAAAAACAGCTACAAGGCTATTCTAGCTCAATTTTTATGTTTTGTTTTTCCCACTTCCTGCTTGACGGAGTTTGATGTCTTCTTTTTCAGATCAACATGGTCAAGCTTAGATGCCAAAGATCAATGCCTTTTTTATTTCACATTTAGAAAACGCTGTGGAGTCAGTCATGAAAGCCAGTTCAAGGAGCCAACTCAGGGTAACCTGCAACACGTCCAACTTAGCTCTTCAGTAATAGTGGTGTATGTAAGCTGCTGTTTTTAAGGTTACATGACTGCTAACACTGCTTACTCAAAGCTGCTTTGTTTCCAGAATTTGGACTTAAAAATCATGCTAGATAAATTCAAATCATAGCAATTCATGCAATATTTCCACGTTAACAAATCTTATGTGATTAGTTCTGAACTGTAGGCTCTGCACACGGTCCAAATTGTACCAGCACATTGGCAACTTTTTAGTACTGGAACCTCCAGTAATTTCTTTTATTTAAGGTGGTTTCACATTAGGGCACATATCCTTGTACACTCTGCGTCAAAGTGTGGTTTTCATAATTTGAGTCAATAACAGACATACTTTACCTGGGATCTGTGACCAGGTCCACACATTCGAGGTGATGCACTTGCATGGCATGCAGGAGATGCAAATATTGCCTTACTCAAGTACAGAGTACTTGTTGGTGAACAAAGTTGTAAAGGCAATCCTAAAAAACCTTTTTTTCCCCACGCCATAATATCCACACATCACAGGCTTATTTTCATCCTCTGAGCTGCAGTGTAGATATGGAAGTAGGTAGAGGGTTGTTCTTGGCCTTCAAAACATTATCAAAACATCCATAGTAGCATCATTGTATGTGTGCAAGGAAGTTTAACAGCAGTTTCCATGGTTGCTGCCTCTTGTTCTTCTTTTTTGTGGATATGAGAATCAACAGTGTCTACTTTGAAATGTGCTCATGCACTAAATGCCAACTTGTACCAGATAATGGATGCCTTAAATGGCACCTTTCCTTACACAATCTCAGGAACCTATAATCTGTCATCGTCATCCGGTGGACAGTATATACCTCAGATGTTGATTCCTCCATAACTCATGAATTCAAGGATTTTTGCATGTTTCTATCAAAAGCTGGATAGAGATTTATATTGTGATTGTATCTAATATGATGTATATGAATTGTCTAAACTTTCTTTAGTATCCCTTGCACTTTCTTTGTATGCCCTCAGGTTTTAGCGTCTTGTGTCTCACAAATCTTTTGGCCATGACAGTGTCTGAGTCCTGTTATGAGAAATTCACTTTAAGTTTTAGATGCCTGTTAGTATAGAGAAAGAGAGACAGGGAAAAAGAAACATTACCACTGAGACAGGTCCCGTGACCTGTAATTATACACAGTTGCAGTTTTTGGATGCAGACTTGAGAAACTTTTGATGAACTCTGGGTGTTTCAATTGGATCAGTAATAACCTGAATCTTCCTCTTTGCCATTTACTTGAGCATCCAAAAAAAAAAAAGCCCAGAAGTAGAGCTGGTTGCAATCTTTGATTCACTAAAAAGGTGACACAAATTACAGCGCATCTTCTTCTAAACATCATGTTAAACTTTGATGACATACAAGGGGACAGGCATTTGAAAAGCAGGTTTGATTTGCTCAGAGAAGTTTCATCATGCCCTTTTTAAACATCATATTCCAACATTCCTTTTTCTGTATCTTATCTAAATGAGACTACTTTTCCTTGAAATACTCTGGCATTTGGCCAACCATTGCTTACAGAGGCGCACAAAAACAAATGTTCAGTTTGGTGAAATACACAGGGTAATTTAGAAGCTGCAGTTTCAGACAAAATTGATTCAGATATGAAATAATGTAATTAAAAAGGCTGGATCTGGCTAGTTTTATCCAACATGAACACAAAGAGGAATCAGTTTCTTTTGTGAAGTATTGCAGACTGTCTGTATGGATTTAACAGTGGGTTTAAATAAACATCAGTTTCGGCACAATGGATTTTGTGGGACACTTGTGCAAACTCAGGATGCATAAATTGAGCACTTCTTCTGCTCAGTAAATTTAGTCATGGCCCCACAGAATAATGTTTAAAAATGATGAATTTTCATTAACAACAAAGAGTCTGCAGACCTTGCACTGAGTTAAAATAAATAAAAAACTGTGGTCTGTTATCTGAGTTACATTCTAAATATGGAAATAGGACAGGACTAATTCTGGTTAAACTACAAGAGCATCATTATAGCAAATACTCCCATAAAACCATGTTTACCAGGCAAGCAGTGAATGCATGGCTGAGCTGCAAATACGCTTCAAGGATATTAGATGAAGAGATCTTGTTCCATTTTCTAATTCATAATGATACATCTTGTAAACTGGGAAGCAACCAAGCATGGAGTGTTTAATGGTTAGTGGGGGAAATAAGCAAGCAAGACTCAGAGTCCTGGGTGTGTTCAGAGGCAGTACCCAGGGTCGATACACAGCACAGTCCCAGTGGAAATACACAGTGCTACAGATCTCCGCAGCTCATAGTCAGCCCTTATTAAAAACCAGGGCCAGGCAAGTCTCGGCTGAATATCATAACCCTTTATCTTCTGCTCTGCTGTTGGAGCAATATACAGCATTTAGCCGCTCCAGCCAAAAAGCAGCCGTTTGGTGTCTAATTTTAATTATGTTATTTTATTTATTTCTCCTTTTATTCAGGGAAACCTTATCACTGGTAAACACAGGACTGCTGAATCCTCACATTGGAGGCTGTTTTATTTGTTTCCAAAATGCAGCTCATGATGGGGAATTGCAAGAGTGTGAATAGCTAAACATTCACATTTCAGTACCAAATTATCTTTGTGCCTGCTGAATACATGAGAGTAAGATTTCCAGCAAGAACTGCTATTTGTTTGGAAAAATGGCAGTAAATATAAAGAAGTTTCAGTCAAATCAAGTTGAACTTTAATTATATTGCACATTTCACACAAAGGGTAACACAATGTGCTTCAGACTTAATCAATTAGTTGAGCTTTCTTTGTTTAAAGACATCTTGAAGACTCAAAAACAAGGCAACTGGACTGTGTTGAGTTTGTTGGGAAGACGTTTCACTTCTCATCCAAGAAGCTTTTTCAGGAACTGAAGAAGCTTCTTGGATGAGAAGTGAAACGTCTTCCCAACAAACTCAACACAGTCCAGTTGCCTTGGTTTTGAATCTTCAAGATGACCATGACCTGGATGAATGAGAATCTACACAGACGTATTTGTTTAAAGACAATTTTCAGTCTGTGCCATCCAGTCCATAGTCCTGGTATACCATTAACAAACATCCAACACTGGTTAAGAAGGGGCTGAACAGCAGTATGAATGATTTTAACAATTGGTAGCTGATAGCTTAAAGGTCAATCATCTGTACTGCCAGGTAAAATGATATCTGCTGATAAGTATGGTTAATTTTTTGGGCTGTACACATTAGCAAAGTTTATGAATGTACTGTAATGATTCATCCCCAGGAATTAAAATGTCCCATTTAGAGAAATATAGATCTGTGATAGCTTTGCAGCAAAAAAACAAAAACAAAAACAAATTTAGAATCTCACAAAATAGTTAAAAAAAAAAAAACCCAGAAAGTCTCTGTTAATGAAACAGTTGTCTAGAGACCGTTTAGCCCACCTAAAACCTTCATAAATTTCCATTTATATGACAAATCAAGAGGATTCAAATGGCTTCAGACACCTAGTAAGGTCCTTCTTCAACTTCCTTTGCACCAACTATGACATATGGATGATTCAAGAATCAGTCAGGGACAACCCTACATCCAAAATACCTGGAGAAAATTTTTAAAAAGGCTTTCCAAGAGCATACATCCAGCAAATCTGAAAGAAAATGCCTCACTTCTTATCCATGGTACTATCTCAGAGCACTTTTCTGGCTCAAGACAACATTCTTGTTGATTAATGGGGATGACTGGAAAAAATGCCTGAGTAGTAGCCATTAAGTGGACCATAAGATGATACCCACATATCCAGCAAGGAATTTTCCTTACTGCCTATCACCTAAATGAAGCAAACTTAAATCAAGAACAGAGACTTTCCTCCTGCAGCCAGGATGTTGATGATGTAGGATCAATCCTCTGGCTCCCACTCCTGATGAAATCGACCGAAAAGGGCAGAATCCAAACTGAGAAAATCAAACCAATATCTGAACAAACTTTAGCCTGCAGGCCTATCCTCTACCCCTGTGAGAGAAGTAAAAGAAAGTTTAGGAGGATAGTTAAATGCGAAAACCAACACACCTACTTTGATTCCAGTCACCCCTTGGCCATATAACTTGCCTGTAAGACCAGCCCCCAAGACTTAAAACAACCAAGATGGAAATATGTGTCCTTCCACACCTGCAGGACCTTCTTAACCAAGAAGACTGTGGAGTCAGTCCATCTTGGCAACAAAATTCAAACTGGTACTTGAGACCAGTGAGAAAAAAACATTATCATGGGAGATGCCAATCTCCCCAGACTAACCCTAATCCCAGGCTCTTGTATTCAATTGACTACTAACCAGGAGCAAAACAGTCCTACAGCAGATGATGTGGAAAAGGGGATCTTATCTTTTGGCCTTGATGACAGAAACCGTTAGATTAGATTGAGCTTGAAACAACCCCTGAAAAAGATGGTACAGGCAGCCCACCCCACCATTCCACTGGCGGAAATCTTCATGCCCTGTATTAACTACTCACCCAAAGTAACTTCATCCAAATAATCCAGACCCTCAAAATGAAGGCAAGGAATAAAATAAAATACCTTCCTTGCTTACCCCAACAACTTTTTCAACACCAATGCAGATAGCATAAAGCAGTCATCTAACACTGCCAAAGAAATGGGAAAACACTGGAAAGCTTTTTTTTTATGATAAAATATGGCCCAATAAAGACCTGTTTTTGATTGGAACAAATCCATCTTGAATTCATCCACACCTTCCAACTCCAAGAAGATCAACAATATGTCTTACCCAAAAGAATCTCATCCATACCAACCCACCAAACCATGGAGAATCAAAGACTATCCCTACTTACAGACCTCTGAGATCATCATCACCTCAAACTCACTGTTTGTTTTGGACCACAGGATGACAACATCAAACCATCCCCCTTCAAAGCTAAATCAACTTGAGGACCTGATATCTCTACTCTACAAGACCACTGTCTTTACTCAAACTAGATAGACAGATGCTCAGAAACCTGAGGCTGGAACAAGAGCCTGACAACCTAACAGGATCAGAGAGAGGCTTTGAAAGATCCCCAGTAGAATTTGTCCATGGTGATCAAGCCAGCAGATAAAAAGGTGCATAGTTGTACTTATGGACAGAAGTCAGTACAAACAGAAAGCCTGCAGACAGCTCAACAACGGCACCCACTACTGGAAAGACCAATTTACATAAAAACAAAAACCCTCATGGACAAGGTACTGGATAATATAGTCAAAGAACACAACATTACCAAAAAACAAGACTTACCTGATGGGAAAGAATGACCTTAAGGAGAGATGGTTCCATCTACTACTTAAATCCATAAGCCCTTAGTCGATACATTGGCCAAAATCCTACCAAATCCCTGCGAGAAGACCAAGTCTCTGACTGTGGAAGTGAAAGTTACCAGATGGCAGAGTTGCTTGATCATTCTTTGAACCCCATTTCAAGCTGCACAGCAGCTATATTAAAGACACCTTCGACTTAATTAATGAAGTGAAAAAAAGGGTTTTGGAGCCTTGTCTGATATTCGCTATGGATTAGGAAAGTCTCTAAACAAATAGTGAAACTCAAATGGCAATGGGAGCAGACAAAACCATGCAGAAGAAATACCAGAACCAGAACAACCAAATAGGGCCATCTTGAAACTTCTCCACTAAATGCCCCAAAGTCCCACTACACTATGACAAGTGTCAGGTATATTAGGTATCTGGACATATTCAGAGGACTTTGAGGCTTTTCTGTAGTCTCTCAACTCAAATAATCCCTCAATTAAGCTAAAAGCACTTACCAACACAACAAACACCTTAATCCATGTCTGAAGTCAGACATAAGATTGTATTAATAAATGTATATCAGTGATATTTATTTAGGAGTGAATGCACATATATATGCTTTTAATAACATTTTTTTTGTTAATGGTAATTTATGGACCCTAATCTAAAGTATTACAACATTTGTAATAATGATAGGGTTAATGTAAGTAGTAGTAGCTTTATGAGTACAGGAGCATGAGAAAAACAACTCCCAAATTTAGAATATTTCACAATTTTTTTTACTATGGGTATGTTAATGAATTCCTGAAACACTTGTAAGATCTTGTAACTCATTTATGTAGGGGTGTTGAGGAGTTACATACATGTCACATTGACTTAATGCCTTTGGTGAATAAGGAAAATGAACACTTGCAAATACAAAATTATTTATCTCTTCCCCCTTGATGAAAGTTGAAATCAGTTGTGATAAGAATGTTGTGTTATCAAAATCTGTCAAATCTGGCTTATCTTTTAAAAAAGAATACAATTTATTGTCATTGATGTGCCATATTTAGTCTTCATAATGTTCCAGTCAAACCCGCAGCAGGCTTCTCATTAAGCAGTGAGGCATCACACAGTGGAATTAACTTGTCAGCAACATGATTCCAGTGACATGGGAGTAGTGTTAAGTGTCTCTGTGCTTTCAACACTCTCAAAAAGCAACACAGAAGTCATTGGCTGGCCTGTCCTAGTGACATCTTTAAACTGCCATCAGAGCACTCACTTCATTATAACCAGCAGTAACTCCCTCATGCCACTTTGGAGAGCTGCCACATAGATATATATGACTAACACTCCACAGACCAGTGGTGACTGCAGTGAATTAATAGGTTGGAGCTAATGTGAAAGTCATTTGAATGTTATTGATATGGAGATTATGTTTATTCACATCAATTATGAATTGGCAATATCTGGGCCGAACTTCCCTAATGTCCAAACTTTCAATTTCTATTTAGCTCAGGGGTCGGGGGAGAAAGAGGAAATGAAAATGACTTCATGACCACAGGAGGTTTGGGGGAGCAGTATGCAGTTATGTGATTCTGTTCTGAAGATATGAGCAGGGGCTTATCAAGGATGTCTTGACTGTGGTGGCATCCAGTAACTGGTGGCCATGCTAAACCTTACAATTATTTTTAGGTACTATTGTTAATAGGTGGTGCATTAGCCACAAGGCATACTGGTTAGCACAGCAACTAAAAAGAACTGATGAATGTGCAAGCTTGGAAGTTGTACCTCATGTAAAGGGGACAAATAGGGCTTTCCAACACCATAAAATACAGTAACAATTAGTATTGTCAAAGGGGAGAACTAATCAACAAAAATAACATTTCCAAACTTTTACTGAAGAGTATAAATCAAACATTGTATCGTATTATATTTAGAGAGCATTAGGGCCTGGATCCACAGCTGCCTGTTTCAGTGCTCACTTTCAGTGCAAAACTGGTATAGTAGAGCTTTTTGGGGACATTGTCCTCAGTGGAAAAACATGCTCTCAGCGCTCTCAATTGAAAAAAGTTCCACTTTTAGAACAGCTAAGCTAAGCTCAGAACTAAGTTAAGGCAATGCTGATGTTTTTCTTTTTTATTGAATCTAAACATATAACAAGAACAAGAACAAATATAAACTATATACAGTATAAACTATATATATGTAAACTATGTACAGGATGCCATTGCCATTCAAAATATATATATATATATATATATATATATATATATATATATATATATATATATATATATATATATTAAAATAAAATGAAATAAAAATAAAATATAATGAAAAGGTGTGTGTGTGTGTGTGTGTGTGTGTGCAGCTTTCAGCTCATAATTTGGTGATTACAGTTGTTCAATAAAAAGTGGATTTGAGAGAGTAGTGATCAAATAAAGTTTGTACCGTGGATGCCAGGGCCTTGTTAATTACAGCCAGCGATCTTTCTATAAGAGAGATTTCTCTAAAATGATTAAACCATTACGTTATCGTTGGTGGGTTAGCAGAAAACCAGGAGTGAATTATGGCCTTTTTTGCAGCCGTTGAACCTGCAAATACAATTTTCCTAGCAATTAAACTAGTATTGTCTCTGAAGTTGAAATCATTATTGAATAAGAGTAAAGAGGCATCTTTTGGGATTGGGAACTTAAGAACATTTTCTAGACATTTAGTGATTTTGGACCAGAGATTAGCAACAGAGGGGCAATCTGAAAATATATACCAACAGTATTTAAGTTGCATTTAGTGCAGTTCTGTGAGCTTCATTTTGAAGCACCTGTAGGGTGTGGCATAATATTTAAGTACAAATTTATAATGAATGAGTTGGTGAGCTGGGTTTTTTAATGATATAAATATGTTATTCCAAATATTATCCCAGTGTAAAACGATATTTTGTCCTTAGAAATCATGAGTCAAGGATTTGATGACCCCTAGAGATTCAACATTTTTAGAAACCAAGTCGGAATAAATGGTGGAGACTAATCCAGTAGACTTTTGTTGTGGGCTTATCCAAATATCCAGTGGATGAGAGGACAGAGGAAGGTATTATGGTACTCTGTTAGCACAGACTGATGCCCTTAGTTACAAATATAAAAACCAGGAGAACCCAGGTATAGAATGGGGATCCTTGAGCTGTTGAAATGCAAGTAGTCCATCTCTTATATAGGTCCGAAAGTCTATGTAATCCCTTGGAGGCCCAGGTCTCATTATAATAATGTCCAGAGTCCTGTAACAAGTTGTTTTTATTCCATATTGGGGAACGATTGCATAACTTTATGTTGCAATCCATACATTCCTGAACCTCAGACCAGATCTGCAGTGAGTTCCCTATAATTGGTCCAAACACATTATATGCTGTTTTAAGTTTCATCCCACAGAATAATACATCATCAATATTATGTGGTTTAACAGTTTCCTCATCTATATGTTTCCAAGACGTAACAGCTTTTGTATTACACCAGGTTCTTAATGATTTTATTTGAAATGACCAGTAATAAGACCTCCTGTATTTACGAGGTCTTTTGCCATTCCAAATGAATTTAGAAATCATTATTTGTAAATCGTCAAAATAACCAGATGATGGGGGCAATGGAATCATCGAAAAAAGAAAATTCAAACGTCCAAGAATATTCATCTTTACAAACCTTTTTCATTTTTATAACTTTTGTAAAATAAAGCAGACTGCTGTGAAACAAACACACAAACAAGGGGGGCAGGTCCTTTTGTTTGTTTTGACTGACAGTGACGTATGTGCCAACAACGAGTGCTTTTATTCAGTCTGATGCAAGCTTACCGATGCAAAACTTAGGAAAACAACCGTCTGAAAAAGTAACAGCTGCTATTTCATTCAACCCAGCACATAGCGTCACTAATGTTATGTTGGGGAAAAAGGGCAAATCTTTAGACTCCACCTATAGAAAGGGGGATGAATTATTTCTTGAGATAGTCATCCAGTTAAAATGTTGGACATGTTGTCTACATTCATGCAGATGGACAGAAGAAACCTCAGATTTTTTGTAACGAATCTACTTCACCTGTGAGGGGCTTTCTCTTTTGTCAGGCCTTTTTCCGAAAAAATTTAATTCCATAATACTAAACGTATATGCTGGCAACATTTGAGACTAAGACCTGAAAATAGAATTTCTGACTGTCGTGGTGACAGTGAATACAAACACTTCTACAGTTAATCCCTGTCATTTGAGCTGAGGTTGAAAGATATTTGTTTGAAGTCTCGGTACCTGGCGGGACTTTCTAATGGAGAATAATCCTTTTTACAACTTCCTCAGAAAATCAGAAAATGAATAAGGGCTTTTCCTCCAGTCATCCAGGATATGTCCTTATATTAATAGCTCAGTCGACCCATAAGAGAATGAAATATGTCTTCAAAGTGCAATCGTGAAATGACAGGAAGCATGGTAATCCGCTCCAATTTGGGCTTTTTAAAGCTTCAATCTCAGAATGCAGAGTGTGTAAGTACAGGCTCTGTCTGAATTTTTCTCACTGATGCTTCCACCAGAAATCCAGACAACCTAAAGCCCCACAACTGTTTATGCATCAGCCCTGCAGTGCGTTTAGCCCTGTAAGCATCCATCTCCTTTCTACATGGCTAATACCCACATGCGGTAATCACACCCTGAATTCAGACGCAGCCTGATGTGAACCAGCTCTTGAATAATGTTTACTGCTTTGCATGAAATCAGACAAATCACACATGTATTTTCTTGTGTGCCTGTGTTTTTGTGTTTATGTGTATGGGTGCTTGTGTTGGAGGATGGGGGGTCACACCTGGTTGTTCCAGCAGAGAGCTGAGCCCTCTTCAATCTTGCTGTACGGCTGTTGCTTTGGTAGGGGGAGGTGTGTCTGAAGGTGGGAATCGTTGGTGCATTACTGTCCATTGATTCAAGATGATCCATGCTGGTTGAGGACTGGGGGCCTGAATACAGATTAGAGGGGAGAGCAGGCAACTGGTTGTTGATTTGTTTTTGCATCAAGTGTGAAGGCTGCTTATTGAAATTTCTGTGAAGTTTTTCTTTGCCTTTCTGCTGCAACACAAACACACATGCAACAACCCCCCCCCCCCCCCCCCCCCCCCCCCCCCAGAAGAAATCAGCAGTTATTCATCTGTATTCACTGGAAAAAACACAAAACCCTGGATAGGACAATGCGGAATTTATTAGGGCAAACCTATATATCAGGATGACACAATTAATCAGAAACTTATTAATTTTGATAACAGCTTTATAAAGTCAACATTACACAAGTCTGATTCAAAATTCACAAAGTAGAGAATCTTCTTATAAATTACCGCTCTGATCACCCTAAATCTAACTTTTATTTCATAATACTTGAGCACATAAGAGAATGTCTTAATAATGATTTAAAAACACATTATAAACATATTTATTAGAGAAAAATGTGTTATGCTGTGCTTATAATGCCGTATGATAATAGTTCAAAGCACTTGTGCTAATTTATGATGCTTTATAATTGCTTTGTATTTGAAGTCATTATAAAAGCAGTGTTTGTAATGAGTTATAAACATGCTATTAGTGTATTAAATAGTGCTATGTAATGCACTATTGGCACAAGACATAATAAATATTCATAATATTTCATGGCAGCAAATCTGAAACACAGTAGTGCATTCCATAAAGCTTAATGATGATGCATGTTTTTTAAACATAATTGCAGGTCATTGATTGTTCTAAAAGACTGGAGTTTATTGAGATTTTCATTCTTGTGTTACATTGGAATCAATTTAGAACAAATTATTAACACTATTACCATGTTACAATGCCAATAAATACAGATTTACTAAATACAAGAAAAGCAAACAAAATGGTGAACTTCAAGATTCAAGACAACAGATGTTTTTATCAAAAATTAGATATCGACAGAATGCGGATACTTTAATCTCTAAAGATATAAAATGTAGAATTAACACTGTCAGATAAAAAAAAAGTGTTTACAATGCATTATAAATAGGGCTGCCAAGGTTAGTGGACTAGTCATGACGATGTCAACGATCAAAATTGTCGGTGAGTAATTTAATAATTGACATCGTTGTTCGTTTGTTTTTTAAGCGTTGTTTTCTCTCAAAACTGCCACTGTATCCTCCACTGTCTTGTCTGCCTTTCTGTCCTTGACGCACATGCACAGTAGTGGTAATCAGGGTCAGCCCTGATGTCACCGCAAGAGTTCTTGCTGTATATCATTTTAGTGTATGATATGAGAGGGCACATAAGAAGCAATTTATTTCCATAACAGCAATTCTGCCATTGTCCAGAAAGCAAAAACATAAAAAATCCAAACACCCACATCTCTGCCAAGGTGTTTCCAACACTGTCGGTTATTGTCAAAAATGTGGAAAACTTGTCTTATCTTGCACTGTTAACAACTCCTTGAAAAAGTTCCTGGATCCACATCCACAACCAGATCTCCACAAAAAAATCTGATCACCTCTTCCTTGTGTCATGATCTGCACTCCCTGAAAATGTCATCACAATCCATCAGGAACTTGCAGAGTTACATTGTAAACAAATCCTTGAAAAATTCCTTGTTCTGCATCAGGATTCAGATCACCAACAAGGTCTTATCACTTCTTCTTTGTGCCATGACAACAATCCCTGAAAATTTCATAAAATTCTGTTTGTAACCTTTTGAGCTATGTTGCTAACAGACAGACAGTGAGTTTTTGGGAGTTTGAGGCTTCAGATATTCCATCTTTGTTGATTTCCTCTGGCTTTGCTGGCAGCAGTTTTGCTATTTTAAGGAATTTTTGTGGCCTCGAATAAGCAGAGCCAACACTCACTACAGAAAGTATATTAAAGCAGGACAATGACAGATGATAAAGCTGCACTTCCAGGCGACGGGAGAGCCACAACCATTGATAAACATATTCTCTGGACTTTACAATGTTTCCCACTTTACACATTTCCCTTCTTGACTTTGAGGTGCTGATTGTCTGTGGGAATAAAGGACTTACCTTACATTATTCAACCATCTGCTGGCGATTTGGCAAACTGAATTGCAGGCAAAACCATCAGCTTCACAAACAGTATCATTAACTGTCCCCTGCAATGTTTTAAAAAGGTCTTATTGAGTCAGGTATCTTTGGACCAAACTTGGCTTTAGAGTCAGATTAAATAATTAAAAAAGCTGTTCACTTAAAAAGAACATAATAAAATCTGCCTTAAAGGATTTTAACTTGGGTAAAATAGACCACCATGCACAATTTACAACCTAGAAAAGAAATCTTTCTCTCGTCGTTACTGGGTTATGATTTGTGTTTTACAAGAAAATAGTGAAAGTAATTGTAATTGTTTCTAGATGAAACATTATTAAATGTTTTAGAACAAAGGAAAAGTACAATATAAATTCACATTGCATGAAGTAATAGCCTAAATTAGTTCAGAATCTTTTCGTAGCTTGTTGAGTAAAGCATCATTAATTGCAATCCATTTTTAGAAAATCAATTCAGAGAAAAACTAATCTTATTCAGCGCAGCAGGTTTCAGTCCTTTTGTCAAATAAGGCAAAGGACTGCTCAGTTATTGAAAAATTAATCCAAAATATTTTAATTTAAACTGAGATCATGATTAGCAAGTGTGATTACTCAGTGATTTTAAACTCACTGTGCGTAACTTCCAAATGATTAATTCTCTCATGTTGGCTTGAGAGGCAGCCACAGCTGTGTATCAGATTTTGTGAATTATTCTTCATTGTCCCAAAAAAATGTTGACTTTTTTTATTTTGTGTTGTAGGGCATGTTTTACACATTTAAAAGTTGAAGAGCCATGTGCTCAACTCAATCACAGTCAATGAATAAAACAGACGAATCGATGACTCTTCAATTTAGAGGCTATTTGTCATCCTTGAACAGAGGGGGGTTGTTTTGAGAGTTTCAGTAAACTTATTTATTAAACTAACATTAACTACATGTGCACACAGGCACACATAACTGCATGTAGAGAAAGTCAAAGTAAGGTAGACGAGGAGTTATAGAAGAAGGTCTCCAAATATTATCACCCACTGTATGATTTTCCTTAAAAAATTGTTAAAACAGTTTAACAAAGGGAAGTTAGGAAGAGACTCTGGGAAAGTGGTCAACAACATTAATAGTCACACCAGTAACTAAATAGCTCCCTGAGAACATTTTTAGATCAGAAGTTATTTGTATGAAAATGTGACTGGATAGCTTGAAACTTGTTATCTTTTGGGTGTACACATGCTTAAATTGTCTCCGGAATAAACTGCAGTCCCTTTTTTTTAAAAGGACTTTGCATATAGAGCAACATTTCAGTATAAATATACCAGAATTAGCCAAAAGGCTGCTTGACATCAGTTGTCCCTGGCAGGTCAGACAAAACAACAAAATAATACTACTAATAACACACTCTGCTCTGAGACATTGGTTTCTTTCTCTTCTGCATTGCCAACATTACACCTAATAAAGGTGACTTTGGTGAATAATTTACAGAAACCAAATTTAAGAAAGTTAAAGATTTCTGTAATGGTTTTTCAAATTAATGTCTACAATAAGAGTTAACCTAAAAGATAAACACAGATGTTCACTGTTTATTGGATAAAGGGACATTTGGCCAGCACTACACACCAGCCTCATAATTCCTCATGAGACATAGTCCATTGCTTCAGGAGTATAAGCCTTTCCTTTAAAGCAGTGAAATGGATTACAGAGGCAGGTAGAGCTCCTTTAACTCTGGAGCCTCAAGGTACTACACCACCCCCCTTACCCCACACCCATCCTCCTCATCCCCTCTCCTCATGATGTGGAATGGAAACAGAGGACATGTGTAATGGTGTTCTCCACTATCACTGACGATCATTCATGGAGTAAGAGAGTCTATTAACTGGAGGTTCGTGGTGCATTTCAGAGCCTCACTTTGTCTTATGGCTCTCCTCTCTGTTTGCTCTACTCCCGCTAACATCAAAGAATGTTTTATAATTTCAGATTTAATGCAAGGTTTAGATCCCCTTTCATTTTTCTATCTTTGCATACTATGTTTGATTGAATTGGGTGAATCCATTACCATAGTAAAGAATTTTACACTTCGCCCTTAGTACAATATTGTATTTCTAGTTCTTGTACTGCAAGATGTTGGCAAAGGCCAGTGAAAGTCACTTGACATCATTACAAAATATATATATCTTGTGTTTCTATATATGCTAAGTTTGATATCCTAAAAATCTGGAATTTTCTTAATACTCTATGCAAAATCATGACTTTGATTCTTAACACAAAAGATAACAAAGATGGTTGTAGCACAATAAATAGGCTGTATGCTGCAGCATTACTGAAATACTGAATTAGACCATTAGATAAGTCGGTTGAGGGCTTTTTGTTTAATAGTCTGTTATTCTACTTGCTAATTGTGCATTATTTTAGGGCTAAATTGTCTACTGGATGTATGCTAGTGTTTATGAGCAGTAGAATGTGCTCAACCAGCAACAGGAGGGGAGGGGCTAAAAGTAATGTAGCTGATTGATCTTCGAGGAAAAATATCTCCAAATCCCAGACTTCTATTTATCTGTTGCAGAACTGCAAAACAACATGCTGTCAAGTAGAGGAAAGTTTGGGAAGTCATACAGCATCCTGGAGCTGACAAGAGGGGTGTTTAATTCCCGCGTCAAAACTCCTAACTTGTGGAGGTACTCTGACCATTCACAGGTCAGCAGGGTCTCCGCATAGCATTTAGTCTCAGCTCAGCTCACTTGGAACTCACTAAAGGTGATATGAAACACTGTGCTAGCTACTAGATACAATCCCTGATGTAAAACCAAAACAACAAAGTCTAGTCAAGTCAAGTCAAACTGATACTACATAGTAAAAAGCCTTATAAATGTTGGAATTTCCCATGCCACTGTTCAGACTTTGTACTGGAGTAGTGTCTCGATGTCATACAGCAGATAATAAAACTTAAACTCAACAAAGGAGTGGCATATTCACAATCTTGCTTGTCATAAATGCAGCATGATAAAAGAAGTTGTCTGTTGCAACAAACATTGTCAAAGTCTCTTAATCTCTGAGGTACAGAATAAAGGCTTTTACCACTTTTGTTTATGCAGGACCTTTATTTTGAAGGAGCAATATTAGGAAAGAGAGGGTGTTTAGAAGAAACCTGACAGAATTCAGACGTCGCGTAGATAAACGCAGAAGAACCAGACTTCAAATCACTCACAGAAACTGCAGTGTTAGAAGGCCTGATCATGTGTTTATATGTGTGATATCAAACTTTCAGCTATACTATGTCTGTTATGACATGAATGTGATGCTGTCACTGGTGGCTCAAACATTTAGGGCTAATGGGTCTAGAAGGGTAGACAGGTTAAGCCTCTAGTGTCAGGTTGTGGCATTTTTTAACACGACAGTGGACAATCTATCCTGTTTGTGGGTATGGTTTTAGAGCATTTAAGAGACAGAGATAACTGTTTTGTTTAGAATGATTTTGAGTGTCATCTTTAAAGATAGATTTTTTTTTTCCAACACTGAAATTCGGCCCAGTTTATAACAGTCATCTGCTGGACAGCAAAACCTAAAATGCATATTTAGTCATCCTTATAAAAACTTTTTTTTTAATTCTTTTGTTGTTCTTGGCTTGGCAATCTGAAAATCAGACTGGTTGTTCATACATGAAATAAAAGTTCCAGAACCAGCAAATTCCCCTAAACCCCTACCCCGAGCATTTTCCCAGTTTAGACATACACAGACATAGACAAACATACAGATGAATACACATCTAACTATCCACGCAATTAGATGAACATGTAGGGCCCGAATTTCCTTGCGCAACACGTCACCAAAACCTCACAGGCAGGTATCCAGAGTGTCAGGCACATTTCAATGCAATGAACAATCACAGCAACCACTATTTAATGTAACCGTCTGAACCAGCACATACATTTGTATCTATGTTAATTGTCCCGTCACATCTGATGTCAGATCAGAGACGTTTGTCATAACTAACGAGTTCACATCTCTCAGCCAACCACCAACAGCCACATCATCCGATACTGAGTATCCTGCTTCTCTCATCTCATGAAATTCAAAAGAAAAGAAAAAAAAAAAGAGACGCTCGCTGAATAAATGTAAGTCACTCTGAGTCTTAAGGTTTTACCTGTGATTGCCCATATTTCTCTGTTTTAATCTTTATTCTTAATGTCATCTAAAAAGATGGAGTACATTATTGCAAGGAGGATGAGGTGGAGATATATTTTCACCTAAGGCGCTGCTACTTGGCGATGACAGACCAATAATGCAGGTGGATCACAAGCATGATGAATGGATTAGCCTGCCGCTGTGTTTAAATGTAATTATCACTTAATTTTGTATTCCTCTTTATGGTAAAGGAACAGATTACATCTGTCCCGCGAGGTGGTCCACACGGTGTCGCGCATCGTGGCCTCCAATGCGCAGCCCGGTGGCCCCTGCGCTCTGCCAGTTGCTGCAAAAATGACAGCGGCTCTGACCTTCTTTGCCACCCAGGTGAAATTGTCACTGCGCCTCGCCCGCGGCACATTTAAAGGCGAGGAGAGGTGTTCATTTGATTGGTAAAGATTATACTTGGCTGTGTTAAACCCACTCACGCCTTCTCTCCTCCCTCTCTGCTACTTGCGCCGGTGGGAAGGACGGAGGCGTGGGTGCGTCTCCCTGCGCCAGACTGCACTATGCGGGAAACTTGCAAAATGCCCTGGACACACCCCGTTGGCATGGCACAGGGCAGGTGCGCTGCACCTGCGCCTGGTCTATGAAATTAGAGCCCATAGAATACATAGATATGCTCACACCCAATTTATACTTACATATCATGTAAATAGTAATGTAAGAATAACAGTGTCAACAACAGACTAAGATAAAATAATAACAAAAGAGATGACACAAAATGATGTGGTCCTGGATATGAGGTCGTACTGTTGAATGTAGACTCCCAAGTATATATAAGTTCACTGCTGCCTAAAATACCAGCATCAAGAACCACAAAAAAATAAATCAAATTTGATCAAAAAAAATTATTATATTTGAAAAGGTAAGTATTTGTAGTAATGGCAATAGATGTGGTCCAAACTACCAGAGTAGTAGTTAAGTTGTTTTCATCATTAAAAAAATTGTGCATTCTCTCTGTACTTAAAAGATTATAAAATGTACATTGCACACGTGGAACGTTCTTTACTTGTGGGTCAAGGCCAGTAGTGAGTCATGTTATAAAGAGAGGAAATCAAATCTGCCCAAAGCATCTGTGTTGCTTTACATAACACTTTACAGTGTAGCTAATTTAATAAGCACATTTAACCATTACTGCATAGTGGGAGGAGAGATGTTTTTCCATCTACAGTACAGTAGAATTTTAGTGCCTGCAAAGGCTATGGCCAGCAATTTCCCGTTAGGTTGCTGTTCTGACCTGGAGAAGATACCCAGCAGACAAAAAAGGGCCTTCATTGAAACTTAAGTTATTTTTGGAATGCTTGGTCCCATCAGTGACATATTTTCCCTTTTATTATACAAAGTACAACCAGTGTTGTTTTATGCATACTTTAAAGCAAAAACCACCAACTCATATTGCATAAAAGCTTTATCAGAAGATAATCCTGTTCAATTCCTTTCATTAAATATATCCCTCATGCACCACAGCATGGATTAACAATACTAATCTGTAATGCAGGTTATGTTGCATAGATACAGTATGTTAGTGATTTCCACCTTACACAGGTCATAATATTTTACAGCTTAATTATCCTTAGATGCATTGAGCTGCTTTAACAACCATGCACAGATTATAATGAGTGGTTAGTGGCAGCAACTGAAGCTATTCAGGTGTGTAATTTTGATCCACATATGCCTGTAAGTGCTGCTCTAAAAGCAATAATAATATTGTGCATAAAGTAAACTTAATGGCAGAAAGACAAACTCAAACTCTGTGCAAACATAAAAATGTGTTGGATCATTAATATCAAATATTGGTTTCACATCAAACAGCAGCTTTAAAGGATGAGTAAGTGATTGATATTCAAATTTGGATTACACTCAAAACACATTGTATTCTTTGAAATAAGTGCCAGCGGTGGACAGATGTTGAATTTGGATTGAATCAGATACCTGCCAAAACTAAACACAAAGGCATCTGAAAGCACTTTGACATGTCTGAGAAATAAAAGTGCCTTTACAAACTAGTTTGGATTATTGGAACTCACCCATGCCCTCGGTTTTTTTAATCCATTTTCACCCACCCCCTCTTTTTTTTTCCTTAAATACATTATTTCTTACTTTATAGACTCAAAGTTGATAAAAGTGTTAATGTAACATTTTAGGATTCTACTTCAGTCCTGCAGTCATTCCCCAGTTGATCAGTGCAGGAGCTGTGATGCATGGTCAATGAAGAGCTGGTTTCAAAGAAGAGGTGGTTGCGGTTGTATAATGGACACACACAGTGTTGTGGGAAAGTCATACGATTGGGAAATAGATTCCTGATTGCCTCTGCCGGTCATCATTTAAGTGGTGACCTCTGCTTAAGTGCAAGTTCACTCAGCTTTGCAGCAATGCCCTACGGTTCCGTGGTTTACATAAGCACGATTTTATTACACTAGGCTATTGGTGGTATCTATGTCGTCCTTGCTTTTATGTTAGTATTTTAACTAAAGTGGATATAATAAAACTTACAAAGTGCTTCATTTAAGGTTGAAGTCTTTAATATAGCAGTTACCATAAAATGCCTGTAGTTTGTTAAAAGTTGTTTTTATCATGGTGCGTGTTACATCATGAGAAATGTCAACAAACACTGGTGTAAACTCTTCTCCATGTCGCCTTGTTGCTCATGATAGTCGTGGAGGAGCAGTGGCTTTTTCTGTAAAAACCATAACAAGCTCAGTAGCTTCTGCAGCACAAAAGCAACACTGTAGCAGACTGTAGTAGTGTAGACACTGTACTGCCGTTTGAGGGAGAGACTGGGCTATGATATCGTCTCTGAAGCTGTCCGCTTCATTGTACACACGGAAACACTAGGTTGGTGTTTTCAGATCTATCCACTCTTGGACCTGTTTTCAAAAATGTGTGTTTTCATGTACCTATACGATTAAAAACTCGTGTGGATATGCCTGAATTAGTCTCTGTGTGGACTGACCCTTAAACCATACATGATTCTACATAAACGAGTTACAGTTCTGTGTCTATCATTGTGTGTTCCACCCCTCGGTTGAGAAGAACAGCAATGGTATCTGCAAATTGAGCCCCCCCACACACACCATGATTTCCCACTGTGCAGGTAGAAGGGCCAGATGCATTGAGATGCAAAAATGTTCTGCATAATGTGATTACAGTCTCTGCAGAGCAAGCAATAGAAACACATCTCATGCCATTATTAGACTGCCTATTCTGAACACCGAGCGAGAATTATTTGCTTGCCGCATGGCAAAGTGTTGATTATTTTCTTTTTCTCTGCATTTCCATGCTGCTGACGGGCTCTTGAGGAAGCAGCAGGTGCTTCTTGATCCCAACTCTGCTGCTCCTGTTCCTGACTGCGCTCCCTGCCAGAATGACACCTACCCCTGCTACTTGTTCTCTCTTCAGCAGTCTGTTTACCTGACAACAACTAAATAAAGCCTCACTTCTGTTTCTGCACACCTGCTCTGGAAGTCTGGTGCTGAACCTGCTGTGTCTAAAGCATCTTAGTCTTTTTCACTCGTAAAAAGACTTAAAGTAAAGTAATGAAATGGCCTAGTGAGAAACAAATCTTAAAACATTTACGATTTAAGCAAGTTAATCTGTATCACTTAGGGTCTTTCAGGGCAGTGGTTCTCAACTGGTCTGGCTTCAGGACCCCCCATCACCCCTTAATGACAAGCTGCGGCCCATATCGAGGAAAGATTTCAACTTCTAAAATTTATATAACAAAAAGATGTTGCAATCTGAACCTGAAATAGTAAATAATATCACAGTATGTCACCCCAAAAATAAAAGTTTAATTAAGAAAAAGTGCATCTCAGGGACACAAGGTTTCAAGACAATAAATCTAACGGTAGCTCTGATAACCCTGCATTAGTGGATACTGAACAGCCTTATAATAATAATATTCAATCAGTAGCAATAATAACCCATCGATCATGAGGCTGTTACACAAAACACTTCAGTAACTTCAGCCTTTTTTATGCCTGTGAAATAAAAAAAAAATGCAGCTACTGAGAAGTTGTTTCCAAAAAATCCTAAAAACATGTAGCTTAAGCTGAGTACCTACTCATTGAATATATAAAAAACACATTTCTATTACAAAACGTGCTGATTAGCAATTCAAGTATTATCGCCGCCTATTGTTTAGGAGTGTGAATAGACATAGACAATAAAATATATCCCCTTCAAAATAAAAGCACAGGATTTCTTTTCCTAACATTTTTTTGCCCAGGCAAGGGCTCGCGACCCCCTGAAAAAGGGTGTGCGACCCACTTTTGGGTCTAGCTGTCCCTTGATACAAAATTATTTTGTAGTCTACCTTTGCAAGTGTTAGTTTGTGGTTTAGCTAAGTCCTGTTACTGCTGCCAGTGTGTGCTAAACATCAGCAATGTTACATCAGGAAGGTTTTAGAAGGCCAAACACAGAATTTTAAACACATTTGCAAGAGTGAATAAAGTCTTTTCTTTACTCTCATCTCTAAATACCAATTCTTACAAACCATTTCAACCTAGAGTTACAAATCCCAAACCTTTATCATCTGATGAGGTCATTACCTTTCGTTTGGGGAGTGCAGCTCTCATCTCACTGTTTAACCGGAGATTTTAAACTAAATAGCTGCCAAGTGTATGCAGAGAAGTGCCAACTGTAAATGGTGTTTTCATTGAATGGCCTTCACTTGCTAAAAGGCAGAAACATGGTATTTGACATGTGTCAGTGACTGCTCCTTTTGTGCTGCATGATGTTAAATTCCAGCTCCACAGAACTAACAGTATTTCAGGAGAGGGTCTCCAGAATAAAAAAGCTCAAAAGCAAAGTTACAATGACAGTGTGTAGACAGGTACTTTTTTTGAGATTGTCCAAATATTTTAAAACTGGCATTAAGTGGTTGCAGTGGCTGATGGGGCTCTTGAAAGGTTTTTGCTCTTGTTTTTGTGCTTGGTGATATTAGTTTCCTTCCTTTTGTCCACTAACCATTTGTTATGACTATTATACACTTAAATCAAAAGGTTTTAAAGGTGAGATGTTTCTTAATCGGAGTGGTGGGGGTTGTAGATAAGCTCTGGATGCACAGTTTTGCAAAAATGAAAACATAAAAAAGTTGTTTATTTAACATAATATGGGACTTTTGAATTAGCTGAAAGATACAACTGGGAAAATCTATCAACTACATTTCACCCAACAAAATTGAGGGTCTCCATCAGGAAATATAAAAAAGCCCTTTTTGGTCAATATCTGGTTTAAATTACAAGAAGAAAAAAAAGTCTCAAAAATGACTGCATACAAACCATCTAGTATCATTTCTGATTGTTGTAAACTGTTACTGCAGTGAAAGGCATGTCAGCAGTTACTTGGAAGGACAGGTCATTTCATACTAAATTGAAAAATGAGATGTCCTTGTCAAATCTTGATCTATGAACCTTAAACCTTAATACCTACTGAAAATATAGTGGCTTATATAATGGGATATAATGTTACGGAAGAAATTTACTTTTCATGGATTTTCCATTGGCCTGTTGCCAAATGCTCTGCTCAATATCAGTGCTTATAATGCACTCTAAGGTGTGTCTTCAAACAGCAGACAAGCACTTTAACTTTAAAACCCTGGCAATGTACCACTCTCAGTTTATTGAATGAGTAAATTCTGGGGACATTAACTGATGACAAGGTATATTCAATTATTTTTGACTTGATTAAAGGAAACATGCAACATTTATGTTAAGGTTTTGTTCTGCTGACTTCAGACCACATCCATTTCCCCTTAGAGAAGTTTAATCAATATTTAATTGCCTCTCTCTTTTGTGTGAGGTGTCCTAAGTTCACCTCAGATGTAAAACAAGGATTTTTGTTCTGACATAAGTTCCCCTCTCTGAAGGGATGAGCTGAAATATTTACATCTGTCTGTCAGTCATTATATAATAGCAAATTTTAGGTTGATGAATATATCTAAAAACTTTAAAAAAATGGTTCAGCAAAACTGGAAAAAAAAGATAGTTTTAGCTTTAGCTTCCAGTCCTTCCTGAGTATTAAATTTTCAGACATCCTGGAAAATGAAATTGTATGTGGAGCTGCTGTGCTTCCCTTCAGGCTGCTCCGAAAGTCTCCGGTGTTGTTTGTGAGGCGGCTCCGCTTGACCAAAGCAATGACATCGAACTACAACAGCAATCCAAGTAACAGCCCTGTGATCAATAAAGCACATATTGTAGCTGAAGGGGAAAGGGGTGAAGTGTGGGCCGGGAGGAGCGCTTTCACTTTAATGGACAGACGTTCAGAAAATGTATTGGCTCACAGAGAGGACAGAGAGAGAGGAGGTGCTGTTGAATCTGGGGAGATTTCTATGGATCTCTGACAGAATCTCTTTCCCCTACATCAGAGCACTCAAGCAGAGTTATGTCATTTTTTCATGTCCTTCCATGTCCATCTCTTTAACAATACCCTGTCAGCTTCTGACCTTAATGCATGTTCACTAGAGATTGTCTGACACAAACAGCTGACATTTAACTTCATGTTTATGTTTCCTAGTTTAGATACACAGAAGCAGAATGATAGTTAATTGTTTTCACAGATTACATCCCCCCCAAAAAAAAAACGTTCATAGCACAAATAGTATAATAAAGCAATTATCATAATTATTTTTGATTACATAACATGTCTGTACAGACACTGTTTAGTTGCAATTAAATTAAACACAACACTTACTTAGTACCATTCAATTATAAAACTATTAACTTAGTATTAGTGATCAGACTCTCAGAGAAACATTTGTAAGTTTTTAATTTGTTTTTTGAAAGAAAGAGAGATTAGTTGCTGATAATTACCCAGATACATCACAGAGACAGTTCAGTACATACAGTGCAGAGTATATTTCACCAGTCAATATGGGCAACAGCCCATAATTAGTGTTTAGAGAGGGCACAATCCTTTTTTTAACTCATTTTTTTAAGTACAGAGTTTTAATATTTTATAGAGAACATAGCATATAAACCAGACTATGCAGAACTTTCAGGTCACCATGGTAGATAAAGTGTGTTATATCAAAGACAAACAAACAGTAATATTGCTTTGTGTAGTGTAGGGTTACAGCAATCCATGGATGGGAGATAATGTAAAGATAAATAAATACATGAATGAAATAAATTGTGTATGTGTGTGTGTGCACATGAGAGATGGAGTCTATCCAATGAAAGTCCATCGAATCTACATGGGAAATGGAACGTTGTCTTTTTGGACAGGACCATAAGGCACAAGTATGATAGAGGGAGGAAATTGTTGAAAGGTTTGTGAGCAATGATATCGAACAGGAAGTTCCCAGTGCAGGAGTGACTGACTGCCAGTCTTAAAACTTTAGTTGACATTGAACCTTAGTCATAACATAGAGAGTAGATACAGAAAAAACAAAAAAGGCATTATTCTTTACCATTTTCTCATTTACATATAATAGCCACTTCGACCAATTCTTCTGGGCTTTATGACCATAAAATCTTAGGGAGAAGGTCAACATTTCCATTTCATGTATTTCTTTTAGAGTGGCTGTCCACTCTCTCACTGTCGGTGGTTCCCTCTTAAGCTGAAACAGTCTTTTAATAGCATATCCAGCAGGAGTACAAAACAACACTGAGGTACAAAACATGAACCAAAAAAACCCTCTCACTCAAAACATGTTGGAAGTGGAGAGAAGATATAATTTCCTATCAAGAAATGCTCTCTGTGTTGTTTTTCAATCAGGAAATGCTGTCCAGATTTCACAAAACTGCCACTGAAGCTGGCAGCATCTATGCTAATCTCTGTAACAGAAATACCTTCCTGCTGTTGTCACGCTTGCAGCTACTGCCTCTACTTGGTTTAACTGGTACTGATTGACCAGTGTGTCTACAGACCGAGCTCCATCAGTTTGATTTGAAGCTTTGCAAGTTGAATCCATCTAAATATAGACAATGAATCAGGCAGATCAAGCTGCACTGTAAGGTTAGCTAATAGTAGATTGCTCCCAGATAACACAAAACCTCTCCAAGAGGATGTGGCAAAGGGTCCAATTGAAACTAATCTTTCTTTTTTTTCCCTGATTCTATGTTTTTCATCCATGTTGTCCAAGTAATCCTTAATTGTGAGACAACTGTTTAAGCTTCTATGTAAGCTGTCCATAAGCATTTGTTTACACATCCTTACCCTTTCATATATTCACATACCACTGACATAGCAGTGGGAGTAACTTGGGTCTAGGTGCCTTGCCCAAGGACACATCCACATGTGAAAGCCAGAGCTGGGCTCAAACCCTCAACCCTCTGATTATGGCTAGAGTGTGCTACCTGACTAAGCCACCAACACTGCGATGTCTGTCTGGTCTCACAGTCGAGTCGGATCTTAGTGTGAAGCACAAAAAAAAGTTGAAACTGTCTGTTGTGGTCTCCAACATTTGTGTCATCTTAAGTTAATCAGGGACTATCATGAACCAAAAGTTGAAAAGGTGATTTTAATGTTTTAGAAGTAGTTTGTGTCTTTTATTCCTTTTACATGCATAATTTAAAACTTCAGTCTTAATCGTGATCTCTCTCTTTCTCTGAGAATTTTTTAAACTTCAGAATTGGCATTATCACTTAAAACTCTTAATTCTAGGAATACATTGTTGTGACTATGTAAAAATATCCCTGGGGCCAAATTTAACTGGAGACCTCTGGCCCCGAATGTTGTTTTTTTTTAAGTCTCTGCTGCCTCTGCATCTCAGCATTTGTTGTTTATATCAATAGCCAGACCAATTGATTCATTCTTTTTTTTATTTTGAATATATGATCAAAAAAGTGAATCAAATTACCTGAAGATGACTAGTAACATATAAAAAATGAAACTTGTACAAATGTATGTACTGCATGATTTAAGTCAGAACAAGTATTTCAAATACAGAAGGGGTACTTATTGTTCCTCTTATCTGCCTACCAACTAAACCTAAATATGCCCCAATTTCAGGAGCAAATGATCAAAGATAAGCAGCAGTCCTATTTTTTCTTTTCTCCATACCTTTAATTTAAGTTCTCCCTCTCCCATACCAAGTTTTCCGAGGTGTCATCTTTATAAGGTGCTGCCTGGGGAATTTGCTGAATCTCGTGAATTAGGAGACCTTTATTTTTAAGAGCTGATAAGTGACAGCTGCATCATGTAGTGAAAAATGTGATTTCTGTCCTCACGGGGGACTTCTAGTTTCCTTGTTCTGTGGTAGAGCAGCACTAGAAATCTCTGCTATGCTGATGAGGGTTTAAAAGAGAATAGCTCATATAATGGGGTGATCCTGGGTGACTTAACCAAATCCCTCACTCATCTTCCTTTATTGCTGTTCAGTTCGTCCCCTGTGGCCGCATCACACACAGTGGGAGAGCAGCACTGCAGAAATCCTCAGTGTACCGCCTGTTAATTTGATCTGCTCAGGTTGCGTCTCACTGGTATCGACAGCCAGGTTTTAAGAACATATTTTGCTTGGATTATTTTGAGTTCAAGTTTGATTATAAGCCAAACGTTCAATCAAGATACATCTCATTAGAGGTCTTTATTGCTAGTAAAGTACATTAGTGATTTAATTTACTCTGGGTTAAACTAACAGCCCTGCAAGGACAATCAAAAACTGTTCACACAGGTTAATTCTTATAGGACACATTTATGTTGCTAGGTATCACAGCCTTCCTTCTAAATGTGAGATGATATTCCTAGTATAATGCTTCACATTCTATGAACAGTACTTAAAAACTAACCTGACACACCAGATGGACCATTCAATATTCTTCACTAGTCCATCTGGGCAGAAGCCCATAGAACGTGTTTGGGGAGGGCAGAACCTTCAGTTGATTGGACAAACAGGCCAATCAGTTATTGCAGTTGGCTGGCGCTCCTGCGGTACAGATTGTGAGCCACTTTGAAAACAATATATCAGCAAAACATGTTGGTTGAGTGAAGTTGAGTGAAAATATTCTCTCTATAGAGGAGTTTGTAGTGCTGATATTTGTCTTTCTTTTAATAAAGAAATGTGGTCTATATCTGATAAAACTGTTACTGAAGCTGTTAGCATCTTTGTAATCTCTGTACAAACAGTCACTTTCTGCTGTCATCTCACTTATAACTCCCTCCTCTTCCTGCTCTAAAGGACTCTGATTGGGCTGTCTCGCTTTGGGCTGCTCACAGTCATTGTATATCGGAGCTTGGCAAGATGGATCTGCCCAATTACAGACATTGAAACAGGCAGGCCCATCTGCTACACAAGGTTACTTAAAAACATGATACATAAATTAATCCTGAGAGCATTATGCAAACATTGAGATTTAACAAAAGTTTTGATAAAGTAGCTACTCTAGTAAACTTAAGATTTTATTAAAGGGAAGCAGTGAAGAAAAATGTATTTTCTGTTTCTGAAAAAAATAAATATAAATAAAAATAAATAAATAAAAATACATATACCATGAATTGTGAAGGTGGAGCAGGTAAAATGATAAAAAAAAAAAGAAAAAAAGCACAAAATAACGATTAGATTTTGCTTATCATTTTTTACAAAGTAAACTTGCCCCTTCCTTTAGTACTTATCCTTAGACCTTGACTACTTTATGGAGAAACTAGTTCAATGATAAAAAACAAATGCTAATAACCCCACCCCCACCAATCGGTTTATACCCTATTGTCTACAGGAAGTACTTTTTCAAAACAGCATTTACATTTCAAATTATTGATCTGTGAAGATTAAGCTGACTGACTCCAGATTGGCAATGTCCATTGGGGATAAGTTGGGCATCAAAAATCTGTAGTAAAACTGAGTTTTTACCAGTGGGCAGCGCCAAAATCTGGCCCCAAATTTGGGGTTTTGTTTTATTGTTCCAAATGAACATTTAATCCATTATAAATCAGCAGTGCTACAGCCAATCCTCACTTACCCTTTAGGCCATGATTAACCTGAGTGTAATAAAGCCCCATGTTTTCAAATTTGGTCACAGAGCCACCAGTCCAAAACCTCTACATCAGGATTTTTAATTTATTTAGTATTCACTGGGTTCTCATGAAAACTGGTTTGGGTTGTCCTGAGATGCTGACCTAACTGCAAAAAATGCTGTTTCCATGGCAATGCTTTATTCATAGAGAAAAAGGAAGTCGTGTATGGAGGGTTTAACATACCTATACAGTCACCAAACTTCTCACAAATGACCCTGACAGAGAGTCTGACTAATAACAATTTTGATAAGTGGGCATGGCCAAATAACTTAATGGCACCTCTTGAAACAATTTAAACATTAAGACCCTGAAGTCCTGTATGCTACAGTCTTTACACCTGGTGGGCAAATGTAACATGCCAAGATCTAAAAAATAAGCCTCTTGAAGCCATACTGTTGACTAAACAGGGAGTCAGCCGTTTGTACAAGATGAGGCTCTTGTGATAAAAAATTATTAAAGGATTTTCAATAATTGAAGGGCATGGCTAAGGCGGCTCATCACATTTCAATATCTTGCTGTTTCCATAAAGCCAGTCAACCTTTCTGTTCCTTCAGTGTAATGGCTCCAAACACCCTATCAGTTTTCTAGGATGATATTAATTGATGTCTGGCCTCCGGACAGTGAGTGGGAGTAAGCTGTAACTCATCAAACAGTGTTATTTTTTAAAACTTTTTCATTCATTGTAACTCTATAGTCCTTTTTCCAGTCTTCACCAAACCTCACAGCGTAGTGAGGCTGAACCCCTATAGACGTTGATGTCTTTTTTTTTTTTTTTTTTTAAATCTGACCAAGGTGCCACCTGTCTACAACAGGAAGTTACTACATCTACATTAAGATATTTTACATTAATTCAAGATCAATAAGACCTCCTTGAAAACTTGTTTAGGACGACACGAGACACCACATAAAACACCTTCGATACTGCTACCATTGCACTGCTTTTTGTTTGTTTATTGAGAAGCAGGAAGTGGTATTTGAAGGACGTGCTCCTAGAGTCACCAGACTTGGCACACACTATCCTATGAGAGATTTTGACATGTCATGCGATGTTGAAGGATGGTCTAATGGCTAAATGGCTCTCCCCCCCCCCCGCAATGTTATGAAAATTCAGCACCTGCAGCACATTCAGTGTAGGATCTTCTAAACTGGTGGCTATATGTACCATATCATGACCTTCAAAAAATCTTCTGGACTCATATTCAAATCTTAACAGGAACTCAGCCATTTTGAATTGACTTTTTAAATCATTCTGATTTTAATTAATTATTCATGAATAGCTGGATAAAACTCTCAAGTACTTAATGCTGTCTTCCTTGAATTTGTCATGCATAACAACCATCTTGGCTGGACCACATAAACAGAAAATATACAACATTATAGCTCTCCTAACGCCCCCCACCCCCACCCCTACTCGCTCAAAATAATTTCTGTTTTCTACCCATTTCACATAAAGGTGATCTTGCTCTTGACCTAACAACACATAGATATACCTGCATATATTCTGACACAATGCCCTCTTGTGGAGACTGTGAGCACCACAGTGTGTTCAATTCACGCATGATTTTGAGTTTTGATCGACTGCCTTTTGCACCCTGGATGAATCACATCACAGCTTTGCCTCACCTGGTTGTAGCTGCACTCCCTGTGGTTGGGTCACACCCCGACTTGCACAGGGCTGCGAGTGCCTGTCAACACCAATTGTAGCTTTAATTCGTATTAGAAGTTTGACTTTCATATTCTCCTAACATTGACCAGTGTTTTTGTTGCCTTTGCCTGAGAACACATTCAAACCTCTGTCCTTCCCTAAAATTGTATTTCTATATTGTTAATGCATGTATTTAGTAAACCTGTGTGCCATTTTTGGTTCCAGTAAGAGGTCTTTTTTGGTGGTAATAATGCCCTTTTATAAATAAACCCCTGTCATTTTCAAGACCATTTTGGGTCCTGATCAGTTTCCAGAATCTCTTTTACTTGTTTCTCACAAAGAGAAATAGGGAGTTGGTGTCGGATGTGCTCTACCAACTGGAAAATAGTCCTTGTTCTGGAAGTGGATTATAGGGGCCATGTTTGAAGAGCTTGTAGGAGTTATCTTTTGTTATGGTGACTGTTATGGAAAAATCTATATAGCATGCAAAAATTCCTTATTATAATTACAAAGGCAATGGTCGAAATTCTAGCAAAGGCTGTATAATTTTTTTTTTATCAAGACTTTAAAGCTGTGAAACATCCATACTTTACTCCTCGCTCATGGTGAATGTTCCAGACCATTACCTGCCATGCATGTGCATCAGCTCATCCCATCTTTCATGGACATGTCTGAATGAGGTGATGAACAGATCTGGCCTTTTGTACTTTATTCAACCAACATGTCGTACTTTGTTGGGGAAGAATCAGAAGTGCTGTATATATGTGAAAAGGGGCTACTAACTAATCCAGGGGCTCCTTCCTGCTCTTGCCTGTTGCATAAAACTGCAACAGATGCATAAATGCCACAAAGGACTCCATTGTTTTGTGATTTATGACTTTATCGGAGTCATTTTGCTTACTTTATTTGTAATTATAGTCCCTGAAAATAACTCAGTGTGGTTCTCAGCTATGTGAGATAAATGGCTCATTTTTATGTTGAAGAATTACTTCTTTTTAAAACATACAGGACAAGATAGGAAAGTTAAACCTTTTTTTTTGTAATCAGGGTTGCTGCATGTAATACACAAGATTATTCTTGTCTGTTTTGTTGTTGAAATGTGCTGTGTTTGCATGTCTGATCATGTTTGTCTTTGTTCAACAGTCAAATAGACTTGTTTCTCTGATAATGATTTGATGCAAAGCCAGTCAGATCCCCACTGATTTTATGTTTATTCCACTGATGGCAAACAGTTTGAGCTGACAGACAGTATGCAGACAGATAATGTTGTGAATTTAATTGCTATGTTTGTGTAATTATTCTTTGTAGGCATTTATCAGCATGAGAAGATGTATCTTGGTATTATTATATGTAATTTCATGAATCTGTAATTTCATGAATTAATCATTCCTGCAACATATCTGCCTGATCCAATTACATTATTGTTTGCATGACTGGTATTCAATTTCTCATCCCTGCATACCTCTGAATAAAGGCACATGATCATTTAAGATGATTCTGCAATTAAGTACAGGATTAAAAGTAACCCTAAATTCTTGGATTGATCAGTTTTTCCTCCAATAACTCCAGGAGAAATGTAGTTCCCAGTTTTGTTTTAAACCTTAAACATGGTTGGTGCTGCTCTTTAATGTATAAAATGTGGCTTTTTAAAATAAATGAATCTGCTATCAAATAAAGCATAACTACGGAAGCCCTTAAAGGACATGATTTTGCACATTCTCATGATAAAGACTTAATTTCAGTCATTTTCTTGAGATCTCGACTTATTTATTTCGTTATCTCAGGATAACCAAGCTTGCACAAAACAAGCTTGATTATCCCGAGATAACGACATAAATTAGTCGAGATCTCAAGAAAACGACTGAAATTAACTCATTATCACGAGAAAATGGTGTTGGAAAAATGTGCAAAATCATGTCCTTTAAGGGCTTCCTTACATAAACACCTTAGTTTTCCTGCAATAATTTTCTTATGCCACATTCACACACTGACGATTTGAACAGCTTTAGCCAGAAAAATGTAGAACAGCTTACAACTAAGTCAGGCTAGACAGAATGATGTTGATGTCAGCAAGAGTTGACCTCTGTTTTACTTTGCTACCCTCAGTTACAGCGGCGTTCATCTCTGTTGGCCATGTTGGAGCCTGCCTGCTCGTAGTCCAACATACATCAGCGGACCCCCTGCAGAGTAGAAGCATCCCATTAATGGCCAGACTATAGGTCTTGTGCTGTGAACTCATCTTGGGGAACAATCAGACAATTTTTGACAACTTTATGCATCATACTCCTAACAGAGCTTATCTCACATTGACTTAGCACAAAGTAGATCAAATGTGCATAATCCTTTGCTGAATTTCACTGGTGATAGTCAACACTACTGGTGTTTATTGATGTTTGTAAACTCGTCCCATACCTACATGCTCTATAAAACGTTGGGCAAACCTGGGGTAGACCCAGCCTCAGTCTGAACATGAGAAAATGGAGGACCTCAGGAGATTTGACAAGAGCATGAGCTGGAAGTCCTGCTGCATGAACAGCAACGTTTCTATTTATGTTAGCCAAAGATTATAATCTAACTATTATAATTAAGTGGGCCATCAGGAAACATCACACTCGACCAACACAATGTTTTTCTTCCATTTACGTAGATATGCCTACCTGCAACACAGCAAAATTGGTATGGGGACTGTACTTTCACTGAAATTTAGATGATTTCTCAATGCTGGTCAGTGCCAGCTTCTAAACACTGATGTGTGAATGTGGCATTAAAGAGAGTGTAGTCAATCTCTCTCTTGGTTTGTTGTTCTAAGCTCTGTGTTCACGCTGCAAAGATGGGACCTTCCCCAGATTGTTACTGAAGATTTTTGCAAGTTAACTTCTCAGATGTTCCCTCTCTGTCCAACTCCTTGCCATGTTACACATGAGATGGCCTCGCTCATTCAGGGACACTGTAAGTTAACACACAATGGCAGTGAGATGTCGGCACTTCTGCCAGGGTCATCAGAGTCATGTTTTAGGCATGGTTTTTGACAGATCAGACAGTCGTATGGTTTCAGGACCCGCTAGCTGAAACAATCTGTTTATCTTTTGCAGGGATTTATAGTAAACAACAATCAAATACTCATTACAAATGTCTCGTGACCTCCTGATAGAAAGTCTACTATGTTTAAATTAAGTCCTTATCTTCTATGATTTCTTCTGTCACCTCAGGGACATTAACCTGTGAGAGCACAGAGCAACTGAATGCCCTTGAGTTGATGGTAAATATTGTAAAGCTCTGAAAACATTTCTGCCAGGATGGTGTGTCATATAAACTCCTGTGACAGACTGAAAAAAAGAAAAATGTAGAAGAGAAATATCAGAATGACCTCAGCACTTTGGTTTCTAAATGCTATAGCATTGAGCATTATTCTTCCATATAATTCATACCAATTGAAAAGAAAAAGAGAAGTAAAATATTGTAGATACAATGTTTTTGTTTGTTGTCTTCAGTGTTGACTCCCATTCTTTCAGCATTATTGTGTCTGTCTATATGTGCAGTGTGGTACAGTGGTATAGTCTGTCATGCTTGTCAGCCAGGTCACAGCACAATTTTATGGCCCTATGATCACCTAATCTGACACATTGACCTTTGTAACTGACCTCATTAGTGAAACATTGAGGAAGGGGAGGTGGGGGAAGGGATTTGGTGTGCAGAGGAAGTTTGTTTTGGTCTGAGAGGCTGGTGCAAAAATGTGACCTCCACTGGATGTTAAGTCATATATATGGTACTCATAATAAGACAACAGGATTAACCTTTTCAATATATCTCCATATAAAAATGTTCAATTGCAGTAACAAGTTTTTTTCCTTTAAAATCAGATACAGTGAACATCCTAAATGACTGGAAAGCATTGTTAAATGATCACTGCAGACCATATAAAAAACATTTTTATTCTACATTATGATAAATTCTAATATTTTTGTCTGGCATATTGCAACTCAATATTATTGTATCTATATTCAAATCTGTATTTTGTGCTGTATTATAAATGATTCCAAAACTGTTTTCTGACATTTTAGAAGAATTCTGTTAAATATATGCATAGTTTTCAGGTCTTATTTTTGACATAAAGCTGTGTTGAGCTTCTTGTTTCTGCTGTTTTGTGTTGATTCCTTTTGTTTAGCAGTCAATGATTACCACTAATCCATCAAGTAATATGTTTCTGGTCAGAAATGTTGACCCCAGCATTAAAGAACATATATATATTTACTGTGTATATGGCACTGCATTCTTGATTTTTCCTCTTTTAATGACATGAGCCAAAGTCATCAGTAGCATTGCTCTAGTGTTAGCTTTTTTTTTCTTTTACCTTTTGGTTTACCCTTATGCAACATTTTCAGGGATCCAGGTCCTAATGATGATTTAGCTGCAGTGGAAGCAATGCAAAGGGTTTATTGGCTGTTGATGTATGAGGTCTTATATAGAAAAAGGTCCGATTCAATAAATGAAGCCCCCCGAAGGTCTCTAGAGACCTTTTACTTATGTAATTATTATTTCAACTTAATGCTGCACTCTTTGATATTTTCGCATAGATTTTTCCTTGGGTCAACCTGGATAGTTATTAAAATATTTTAATCAAATGTCAAAATATAGGTAATATTTATCAGTGAAAGAAAATATGTCTCATCAACAGACAACACTAACAATGTTGACAGCTTATGTGGAATACACTTTCACCACAGTCTATGAACATCGGCACTTAAATTTCCCTTCTTATTAAGATTATTCAATTAGTAGTTATGCACGTGTTTTTAACGACTTTCCAAAAGTGTTGTATAAAGTTTAATTGATTGCCTGATTTAGTCCTGATCAGAATTATTATTATCTCCTTTTGAATATAAAACCAAAGAAAATACAATTATTTTAAAAATGTAAATCAAACAGTTATGAACAAACATACAATATTTGTTTTATCTTTTGATGCCCATTTCCTCTGGCCCACTTTACTTTCTTCTATCATGAATTATATAGGTGTCTGTTGATTGTAATCCAACAATAGCAAAAAGTTTGTATTTTAACTTTTTAACTACCCACAAGAAAAATATTTTTGATTCATTAATATCATTTATTTTTTATATTTAATTCAGTTACATTTAGCGTAGTTTTATTTTATTTGTATCTCTACCAAGGAGGTGATGTTTTTGACAGAGGATCAGATGCAGCTCTTTTTCCTTCCCCTTTGGAAATGCTGACACCGAGGCTACAGAAGGCTATGATAACGAGCTCTGTGCTGATTGGCTGCCCAAATATTGCCTGACAGGAAGGGGGAAGAGGGGTTACAGGCTGCTGAGCAGACTTTCAGAACACCCATGGCATCTGCCACTAATGAGCAGAAAACACATGTTGGTGGAGGCTAAAAAGCTGTTACATAATAAAACCCAGGATGTAAAAAATGGAGTTGAAGGGGCATTTGCAGCTGAGAGTTTAGTAAAGGGTTTTATGTTCTGCTCCCCAGTCTTATTCTAACAGCACTAAAAGGAAAGAACTTTGGGCCAGAAAAAGGTCGGATTTGGGCCAAGGACCAATCAATTAGAATCTGGTGCTGATTTGAATCTGGATACGGGTCAAGGAATTTTTTAAAGCATTTGTTATTGCAAGTTAGGGTACTTTTCCATGTTTTTGCTAATAACTCAATAAGTTCTCAAAGGATTTGGATGACATTTTCAAGGAATGGCACAAAGGAGACATGATTTGATTTTGATGGAGGTCCAAATCTGGATGTGGATCCAGCATGTCTTCATCGGATTTGTTAACATTTTGAGATAAGGCAGTTTACCACATTTGTAACAATAACAAACCTGACAATGTTGGAAATGCCTTGGCAGATCTTTGTAGTTTTGGAGTATTCTACTATTTTATTTTATTTTATTTTATTTTATTTTATTTTATTTCATTTTGTCTATGGGGTGCCAATAGCAGCAAATCAATGATTGTTCAATTTTATTTATTCATTTTTCATCAGTGTAACAGAATGCTTCATCAGGTAAATACAAGTTTAAATACAAGTTCAACACACTCATTGATAAGGTACAGTGACTCAAAATATGGTCTGCCAAGCGTTTGAGGTTGGAGTTAAAGGGTTGGGTGAACTTTTCATGTCTTGTTCTCTGGTTTCCTGTAAATGTAATTTTTTTCATGGTTTTCATACATGCACATACTTATTAAATAAATGTAATCGTTTTAACTCATGTTCAGATTTTAAAATACTTTGTTAAGCTTTGCCTCAGTGGTAAAGTGTCTTTGATTCTGGGTTTTTTGTTGCTGTTTGTTTGTTGTTTTGATTTTGTATACTGTATGTGTGGCCCCAGAAGAGCGGCCCTCATTTATGTGAAGTATCCTGCAGCTGGATATCTAACAGAGAAATCATCCACATCTACACTTACAGAGATGTTTGTGTGTCAGTAATCCAGTAGAGGTCAAAACTTCTCCCACTTCACTCCCACAATTAGAGCCAGTCCTGATTCCAGGCTTTTTTCAAGGGCCCGGGCACTTTCCCTCTGACCCACCGCCCCCCTGATTCCCACCAGTCAAGTGTCAGAAAAACAGAGCTGGGAGGATGTGAGTGGGAGGTGGATTGAATGGGATGCTCTTTCATACACAAACAGAGTCAGACTCGGAGCGATGCTGACATATGCAGTGGGATTTTCTCTCTCCTTCTTCTGATGGAGCTTATTCGCTGACACATCCTGTTCATGAGTCATGCATTGCCTGATAGTTGCTTTATGGAGTTTAGCGCCTGCTTCGCTGTTATTAGATGTGAGATCCATTCAATATTTAAGAACCTTCTACAGCTATCCTGGATCTGGCTGACAAATATGTTGGTGATGAATAATTAAAGGGGACAATTTACAAAGGCTGGCCGCAGCAAAGGTTGTGATGCTCTGTTTTCAGAGGGGTCCCTGTAATATTAGAGCAGGAAACAGACTGAGGCAGAGGATATGCATAAGTGTGAGTCTGATACTGTGTGTGGACATACTTAAGGTTATACGATTCAAATATTAGGGTAGTTGTTAATAGCATGCTAAACAGAGTCATAATAGCTGCTTATTAAACATTATTGAAGGCTTTTTCCCACCTGATTCGACATTAATAAATACATAAGAAGCTATAAGCTGGAGGTTTCCCTTGATAGGTTAGTTAAGTTGTTTTGTAGTGGGGTTGCTAGAGGCCCATGGCACTCGTAACTATGATTGCCAATAAAGGAACCTGCAAGCTTTGTCCCTAAGGGGAGATATCCAGGGGCGGACAGGTTAAAACTACTCAAAAAAACTACATTCTGGGGTGCTGGTTTGGCAGTGTGGTAAGCAACCAGGAAAGACCCATATTCATGCTTCTGCCGGCCCAGGTTTGAATCCAGCCTGTAACAGCTGGTCACAGCTGACATGGGCACCGCCATCTTTAGTTTTGACCTGTAAGTGGGTTTATCACAAAGCTTTCTGTGGCACCATGGACTACTATGTACTGGCTACAGTGCACCCCTTGGGGGACGGAGCTCACAAGGTCCTTTACTGCCACTCATATGTACTGGTGCCATGGGTCTCGAGCAGCCCTGCTTCAAAAACCCAAATTAACCCTTTAATGCCTTCCTTATTACAGCTTATAGACAATGAGTTAGGTAGTTGTACATTAATCATAATCTGAATTAGCTTGACTAGTACAGCATAAAGGTATTAGTGCCACATAAATAGACATTCTGTCTTCATTACACCATATAAAATGGTCTTATCTCGTAAAGCTGCATTTAGGCTGCATCAAGTGGCACTTCCATATTGATCAGAGCGATGTCTACCTGTATTCCACACAAAGGCTGGCGGTGCTAACAATGACAACTCTGCTCGATATTGTCTTTAAACGCTACAGTATCTTGCCCACTGCTGTGATATTAAGCCATATTTAAGCCACTATTCACTGCTCTTTAGTTCGCTTGCCATATTTGGTTGTTTGGTTCCGATAGATTTCACACCCACCACAAACCAAACTCTGCTTCCACTGGAAGCGGACCAAGACTCCTGTTATCAGGCAGACCGGAGTTTTGTTCTTTGGTCTGCGCCAGAGTTAGTGTGAGATTGCACACTGTGAAAGCTGTGGCAGCCCTAGCTGGAGCTGACACACCTTGCAAACGCATGTGAACAAAATGCTAGCAGTTTGAAATTGGTGTAATAAACTGTTTCTTTGTCTCATATAAGGTAACAAATTCAGACTGTTTACATTCATGTGTGTCACACATGCAGAGCTTCTAGTATATATGTATATATATATTATATGTAATGTATGTGTGCATATATATATATTTATTTTTCCCACATTTTTTCCAGGCACACAAGCTCTAGATAATGACTGATACTCAGCCGATATGCCTCTGATTAGCATGCTAATAAGCAAGTAGTAAATAATGAGAACTGTGACCTTAAAAGAAAGTGTTACCAAAATGTCTTGTATGGTATCAAGGGCACAGAGAATCTCTGCTTTTGCTGCAAAGGCAATTTCAAGAATATGTTAGTGTTACCCAGTGGAACATTTGGTTCAATTTTATGCATAAATATTGATGAGATGGTTTCTTTTTTTTATGAAGAAATATGCTGTTTTATTTTTGCATTTTTTATGAACTCCAATGAAGACTGTCCAGACTGTATAATCACTGTTTATGGCACAGTGATGATGCAGCCAAATATTTTCAAGGTGAAATGCATATCACTAAAAATGTTCATCATCCCAGCAGGAGAAGGAGCTCCTCACCTGGAAAATTTATCTTTGTCTCATTACACACTGAAATATCTGTGTTGTAAAAGTATCCTGTAAAACCACGCACAATGATAGAGTGGGTCACGGGCCTAGAGGTTTATTAGAGACGAAGACAGGGACAAGGTGAGGAGAGGAGAGGGAGATACTGGTGTCTATTTGTCATGTCATTGATCCATTTGCACATGGAAATGGAGGCAAAACGGTATTTCATCAGAGTGATTAGAGCTCAGGAGGAAGAAGGAGCCCTTGTGTCTTACAGTGGTCGTTGCATATTCATTTAGCTTCACGTCCAAAGAATAATTACACATTGATTATCCATGACCAACACGGAGGGCCGATCGTTACCATGTGAGAGGCAGAGAATCTCTTGAATCCCACCACTGTCTGCTGCAGACCCTGAAAGACAATTATGTCCTTATCAGAGGGAAAAGGGCCATAATGTCTTGCATGTTCTAGATGGTAATAATGGTTTCCCAATGAATAATAAGTGACAGTTAGTTCCTGCTCTTGTGTTCACATTATAAGAAGGCACCAATGCTGGATGTTTCCTAACATAGTGTTCACCTTCAGTTAATGGAGTTTAAGATAAAACAATGAATGACAGAATTAAATATTATTGGAAAAAAAAGACGTTAAAGGTCTGAAAATAAAATCAAAGTGAATCTTCCTTGCAAATTACTGAAGCTTCATTTGCCTGGTTTTGCATTTCACAATCTTTTAGGCAAGGTGACCCATTTAGAAATGCAAACCATGCTCTGATGTAGAATACAAACTTCTGACACTGGTCACACTTCAGGCACTTGCAATTAAAAAGTTGTTTATCATTGCTCCCAGTCATTGTATTGAAAAGCATAGCAATGAGCTGCAGAGCTTTAATCACACTTAGGCAGCACCAAGAATTAAACTATCCGGGTGAAAGATGATAGCCACTGCAGCTTTTTACTATTAGCTTTATGACACCCGCTGAATAATTAAAAGCTTTTACTAATTACTTCATAACAGTTTATCCCATCAGTGATATAGGAGAGGAGTCACCTCTGATCTTATTTAGAATGATCAACAAAGAATGTGGTGTGTTTGCACAAGTGAGCCTGTAATGGAGACCAACAGAGGAAACTGAAAGATACAGTAGTTAAGGGGTCAATGAGGCAAAGACTTGATGTGGCGCCTCTGCAAAGAAAGCCTAATGGTTTGGAGTTAATCGTCATTAAAGGCAGAGCTATGATATGTTTGAACTTTTGCAGAGTTTAAACTCACTGTACACATTTTTAAGAGTGGCTGAGGGAGGGGTAGTTCTCACTTTAGAGGAAAACACTTATTTGATTGAGAAGATACAGATTATTGGTGATATTATTCATCCATTCATAATTTATACTGCCTTATTGCTTTCAGGGCTGGAGCCTGTCCCAGCCAAGATGGGTCAAGAGGTTATAGGGACACTCTAGACTGGCCAGGCAATCACAGGGCTAACACATAGACTGAAAACCATCAATACGCACTCACGCATCAGAGCAATTTATGAGATGGACACCTTTGACTCCAAATTTCACACTCTCAGCCACTTTATAAAGTACACCATTGCCAGATTGGACCCTGCCTTCATTCTTCTTGTCATTAAAGCCACACTGTGTAGTTTGTGCTCCCATCTAGTGGTGAAACTGTATGTTGTATTCAAATGAATAGTGCTGTCTAGCGCCTTTCAAATGTGCGTTGCAACCGTTGAACTCTACGGTAGCCAGTACGTCTTCTCTTTCTCGCCGTTTCTCTTTTTCGCCACTTCTCTGTTTCAGTCACGCTGGCTCTGACCGAAAACACGTTTATCCTTAGCCAGTAGTACTACGTAGTGCTTTACGTCCCTCTCGGCTGTTTATAGTTTTTATAGACCGGAAGGACATGGAAGCCTCTAGGACTTACCCATTCTATGTAAATAAATACAGATAAGAAATTCTTCACTCAGGAGGACAAGTCAGATTGTTGGCAGAGGCAATTTGACACAAATGAGGACATTTTTAAGAATGTAGACATTGTTTTAGCTCATAAATTACTTAAAACGCTACACATTGTCCCTTTAATTGTGTGGTGTTGGGAACATCCTTCAGAGATTTTGACATGATAGCATCACACAGTTGCAGCAAATCTGTCGACTGCACAGCCATGGTGTAAGTCCTCCATTCCACCACACCCCAAAGATGCACTATCAGATTGAGATGTGTTGGCTGTGGAGGCCACTGGAGTACAGTGATTACTATTGTCATATTCAAGAAGCCAGTTTAAGATGATTTGAGCTTTGTGACTGGGCGTGTGATCCTGCTAGAACCAGTTTTCAGAAGATGGGTAAATAAAGGGAGGGACAGCAATACTCGGGTGGATGATACTTTATTGCTGAGTTGGTACTAAGGGCCCCAAAGTGCACCAAGAAAATAACCCAGTACTACAACACCACCAGCGCAAGTGGCCTGGATCGTTGATACAAGGAAAGATAGATCAATGCTTTTGTGTCGTTTACATATAGTGTCATTTAGTGGAAGTTAAATACCTGTAATTGGCTTAATTTGTTTTCTCTTAACTTTAAAAAAAAAAAAACATATAAAAGAATCCCCACCTTAACAGCATAACCTATTGTGACAAAACTGCTCAGAAAAGATAAAGCTTTGATGTTTAACAGCAGAAAAGCCAACTATGACAGCAGAATCCTAATACGACTATCTTTCATGCGTTTTAACTTTATAGTTTATGCTGTGTCTCATCTGTTAGAATAGATGAAGCAGAGCTATCAGTCAGCATTGGGAGTTTTGAAGAGTCCATATTCTGCTTTTTGGAGTTTTGCATGCCCTAAGTTTATTTTACATGTCCCCTCCAAGTAATAATGGACTTCTATGAACAAGACAAAAAGGCAATGGCATCCAGACTTCTTCTTTTATCCTTTCTTTGCAGCGCCTTTCTTGGATTTTCAACTGACTTTGTATTGTGCCATGACCAACATTGCTGGAAATTTCATCCAAATCTGTTGAAAACTTTTTGAATTATTATTAAAAATCTTGAAAACTGCCCTATCTGGTGACAAATCCTTTAAAAAAATCCTTTTTGGATCTATACTCCTCAAAAGAGTTTGGAAACTTTATTTTGGTCAATTATTTCTCCTTTCAAATAAAACCAATTGGTATTGTGTTTTATGTAGTTGGAAAGCCTGATTAGTCACCTTTACAACAAGGTACAACTTGTAAGGATTGTGCATTAATGGAATAAGCAACACAGTTAAAGGAGTGGCAGCATTATTTGATGTCAGCCCTGGTACCATTTCTAAACTTAGGACCAAGTTCTGTGGGACTAGTGAAGTCAAAGACAGACCATGAAGTGGGTGTCCAAGGAAGACAACACACCAAGAAGACCAGTTCCTCACCCTTGCTTCACTAAGGAACCATAGGTTTTCTTCCAGGGCAGGAGGGGAGTTTGGCATTTGTTTTTTAGAGACTACCCACACAGTTATCTATTTTGCTCAACCCACAAATGCATGATCCTTACAAGTTATACCTCACTGTAAAGGTGACTTATCAGGCCTTCTAAATACAATATCAATTAGTCTTATTAGAGGGGGAAAACAATTTTTCATAACAAAGTGTCCATTCTTTTTTTTTGGAGTATACATTTTGAACACCACTCAAATCTAATCACTTCTTCCATGTACCATGACCAACATTCCTGGAAATTTTCATCCGAATCCATCAAGAACTTTCTAAGTTATCTTGCTCAGAGACAAACATGACCTCCCAGGCGGGGATGTTCAGCAAACATAACTATTACTAGCATCCATTAAACGTTTTAGTGATGTAACTAAAGAGCTGCATTGAAAAGATAGTAAAAGAAATAATATTGGTCAACAGTGAGAAGATTTTTCCTTTTCCTCTTAACTAATGTGGAGTACAAAGGTGTGTCTAAAAGCTGGTGCCTACATTCAAGGGCCAACTCTGCTAGTGCCAAGAAAACTCTTCAGTTAAAGTTGGTCAATTTTTGTCTTTACACTGTTTTTATGTTTGAAGCTAACAACATCAAATAGGAAAGTAGTTCTGGCGAAAAAGGTATGGATCTATCGACCTCTTAACCTCCCCCCACCATTGCCATCACATACAACCTTCCTCAGTATTTCCATACAGTACTCTGTTAAAGTATTGCTTTATATCACAAAAAAAATCTCTAATTTAAAACTCTTGCACTTTATATTCTGCCTTTTCTCTTCACATTTGCCCTCTGCCTCACTTATCAGTTTATTTAAGGTATTCGTGCACAGTTTTGACTAGCAGCGTACTAAGTTTGTCTCCCTTTCCTCAAGGACACATACATCATCTGATGTGTTCTTGTGTTTTGGGGTGGAGGTGGGTGGGGTGCCATGCAAAAGTCACTTAATCGCTCTCATTTTGTTTATCTGCCTTTATTTTTGGATCTCTATTTTAAGCCTGCTGCTGCCTCACTTTGTCATGACACTCAGCAGGGTTTTTTCTCTCAGCCAATATTCTTCATTACTTCTCCTCTTCCCTGCTGCGTTTTTACCCTGCAGACATCTTTTTTTTCTTCTTACCTGGCTTGCCTTGTGCGGCTCACCCTTTCCTCTCCCCTGACACACAGCTCTCACCTGCATTCCTCAAAGCTGCATCAAAAAGGTTGAGAAGGCAGCCATTTATAACTGACAGACTGCAAACTAAAAGTCAAATCGTCGCCTGTCAGTCACTTTCATTGGGGGCTAAATGGCATTTATAATGATTGGCAATGAGTGACTGCAGTGTCAATAATGCGACATAAATTAATCTGTTAAAAAAAAGTAACATTTGCATAAAAAGCTGCCAAGAGTTTTAGGTGGTTATTGATTTGACTTCCATTTTTAATGCATTTCTGCATGATTGATCCTTACTCTTAGGGACATTGTTGCTGGGCTGCCCCTTGTTGGACACATTTTCTAGCAAACCAAGTTAATTTAATGCTTTGTGGCAAAATTGTGAACTTACATTTGTCACTTCAGTATGGTTTAAAGGCTTGCTAATGTGTCTGGAAGAGCAGAGACCAAAATTTACTTTAACTCTGGTTTATATATTTGATTTTGATGGCTGCTTAGATTATTTTTACAATCACTATAGTTCCACTTTTAATTTTCATAGACCCCTGAATTATTTGTATCCAGAGTCTGTCTGAGATCCTTTGTTAGAGGTCCTGCCACTTTAAGGCCCTCCTTCCCTTGGGTTCTGTCCACTATGATTGGTTAACCCATTTACTGTGTCAGTTCAGTGCTTCTCAACATCATGTTGGCAATGACTCTGCTTTTTTTTCTTAATATAATCTATGCTCTGCACTAGGTGTGTCAGGCAGAGCCAATGGCTGTAAACTGCAGATGAAACAATGGTAGGAAGTAACAATGGTGGGCCTATTCAGGGGGGCCCCAGAGACAACTGTTTCAGGAAGCTACTGGTGCTATACACGAGGGGAGAGGAAGAGGTCCTGATGCTGCAGACTTTTTGTCCTGTGCACAGAAGTACTCTAATATGCAGAGGAGACATGTAAAGCACACTAAAGGGTGCATAAAACTCAAAAAGGCACTCTTTATCATGGTGAGGAGATGCAGTATACTTTTTGTGATGGGGAAATAATGAACAATGAATAAATATCAATTCAAGCTGGAATTTATGCAACAGAAATAAACAGAATATTGAATCCTCCTAACAAGTAAAAGGCAGGGCAAGGCAACATCATTTATAGAGCAGCATTCATACATACAGCAATTCATAGTGCTTTACAGGGTTAAAAACAAAGACAAGATAATATTAATAGCACTAAAGACATACAATTCAGCCCATTCTCACCCAATGGTGTACAAATAGCATGGTTTTACACTTTCAAAATATGTGCAATGTAAACTCCAAAGTCAAATGTCGTGTGCAGCTGATACGTATAGTGCTCTAATGACACCTAGAGAGACTGGTGCATCTAAAAACACGCGGGTGTTTCGACTTGTTCACGTGATCGGAGAGGCTCATACCTTCCGAAATTTGACGAGACAGGCTGGTGTTATGACATATTTTGCTACCTTGTCAGATTTTGCTACGCTCACCCCAACCCTTACCCTAAATCTAACCCAGAGAGAGAGTGACACCGTAAGGCACATGCGTAGAACCAGAAAGTGGCAATTTTCTATGGGTAGGAGAAAATGACAGAACACCGGCCTGTCTCGTATCAACTGCACGCGAAATTTGACTTTGGCGTATACATCACACGCATTTTTGAACGTGTAAAACAGTGCTTTTTGTACGCCATTGGGTGAGACTGGCTTGTACAATTATAAAGAAGGACAGTAAAATATAATGCCAAGTTAAAAAAAATAAAAAAAATAAATAAAATGCAACAATTAAATATATATTTAATTTTTAAAAAGAGAAGAAAAAAGGGGAAGAACAAGAAGAAGAAGAGGAAGCTGAACTTAGGAGAACTCAGTTTTAAATCAAAATCTTTTCAGACCTGTTTTGAAAGAGCTCACAGATTTAGAAAGTCTCAGGTTCTCTTGTAGTTTGCTCCACAGGTGAGGAGTATAGAAGCTAAAAGCTGCCTCACCCTGTCTTGTCCTGACCCTGGGAACAGTGAGTAAACTTGTCCTAGAAGACCTTAGGGGTCTGGATGCCTAATAGGGCACTAGGAGATCTGAAAGGTATTTTGGCCCAAGCCTGTTAAGTGCTTTATTAACCAGGAGAAGGATTTTGAAACCTGTCCTCTGACTCTCAGGAAGCCAGTGTGGTGATCGAAGGACTGATGCGATATCTTCGTCTCTCTAGGTGTTTTGGACTCAAGCAGCAGCGTCTGATAGATTTTTTTTGTGATAGCTGTATAAATAGGAGTGTAAGAATATTGAAATAAAATAAACATAATATAGAACTCCTGCGCAGATTCCCAAAAACCTATTTCATGCCTCTTAAAGTAAGCATTGATCTAGCAGAGTCAGAGGATGCAACCCCATTTTGTGATGTAAAATGACATTACCTTGATTAAATACAAAATATTCGGCAGTCTCCCTTTCCTGAAATTTGTACCTTTTTCTTCTCAAAAGTGTGTCAAATCAAGAATAACCTCATGTAACAGACAAGCTTTCCAATGTCAAAAGAAATGTAACTTTCCAATATTTATTTTTCATGGCGAAAAGACCATCAATAAGAGAATATATTAAGACTATGAACACTATCCAAGGAGGGTGAGCCTAAACTTTCTAAATGACTTAAGCATTGATCTGTTCCAACACTGTAGCATTTGTTATAATGGAATAAATATTTGTTACCTGTTCTCAGAGGCATGTAACATCAAAAACCTCCAGCAGCCTTAACTTTTGTTCAGTTCTGTATTTGTTGAATACCAAGTGAAAGCATCGCGTGTGAAGAATCCAGATACAGGTTTACATAACAAAAGAAACAAATATTCTGCTCTGCTTCACTTCTTGCAGCATCTGTACGGACACATAAATATCAAGTTTGCTCAGCCTTTTTTCCCAGTTGTCAGAGGGAAATGTCAAAACCACAATGAAAAGAGATCCAGAGGTTAAAATCACAGAGAGCCACACATAAACACACACACGACCAGACACATGAAAAAAAAAAACCTTTCCTCTGTTATATTTAATTCATGCTGACTGAACTGACTGTCCAACTGATGCTGCACCTTTGTTTATTTATGTCCTTTGAAAGAAAAAAAAGAACAAAAGTGGGTTTGACACACTTACAGCTCTTTCATCTCCAATCAGAAAACACCAGATGTTCAGGTTGTGTTTGTGAGCCATATGTTCTGATGCCAAATTTCATGCATTCACTCAACACCAGTCGTGGCAGCTGCAGGTGATAATAAACACAAATTTAGGTTTGGAGGTGAAATAAGTTATGACCCAAAACAAAGCTGCAGAATTTAATGATTGAAGCTAAAATATGTTAATAAATAAGTAAAAGAGGAGCTCCCCTTGTGTAAATCTTTTTTCATTTTAACTCATTTAGTTATTAATTTTTTCCAGACATAGTGATGTTCATAGTTTTTCAGAAAAAAAAGGAAAAACTTATTTGAAATTTTGTCACATTCGATGCCCGGAAAGAAGCAAGTAGAAACAAAACAAATTATTGCTTACCAGTTACTAAAATAGTAATGAATAGATGGTCTGCCCATTTGCAAGTGCTATAAGCTCAACAAACTACAAAAAATTTTAAGAAAAGAAAAAACCCACTAAACTTAACGCCATCCTGTTAATAAGAAACCAAAAGCTGAGATAAACAACATACTAGCTGCCAAATCAATAAATGTCACAAATTCTTTCTTTTAAGCATTTCATGAACTGTAAAATGTTCATACAGCTCATTGATTTTTTTTCTGCAATGAACCCTAAAGTTTTATTTCAGCAAAAAAAAAAAAAAACTAACCTGACACTTCAGATGGACTGTTCAATATATTTCACTAGTCCATCTTGGAAAAATCCCATAGAAAGTGTTTGAGAATGGGCAGAACCTTTCAGAGCATACCAGGTAGGTGATCAGATGATCACCCGGTAATCATGGGATAATGATCAGATAATGATTAGCCAGTAGGCGCTACTGCGACAGTGTAAAGGATAGAATGTAAACCACTTTGTTACGCAAACTCAAGACAAAACATGTCTGAAGTGGAGCAAAAATATCCTTCCTATTGAGAAGTTTCCGGTGTTGTTATGTTTTTCTTTTGTTAAAGTAATGTGGTCCAGATCTGGTAAAACTGCTACTGAAGCTGTTAGCGTCTATGCTAACCTCTGTCGTAATAGTCCTGTCCTGCTTTTGTTTTGCTCATAGCTCCCAACTCTTCCTGCTCTAAAGGATTCTGATTGGGCCGTGCTGCTTTGGTTTGTTCACAATCATTGTAGACTGGAGCTTAACAAGATGGATCTGCCTGATTACAGACAATGAATCAGGCAGATCCAGCTGCATGGCAAGGTTAGAAACCCAAGTTTGCTTAAAGTTATCCCTGCAAACTAGTGATGCATGTTAAATTTCCTCCCATATTCCCAATCCTCTGAGCTCAAAGTATTTTTTTGTAAATTTCCTGGTAAAACTCTGTATTTTTGCTTTAAACATAACTGTAAATAATTGAAGTGAATCTCAAGTTATTAATAATTCTGCCCTAATAAATGGTCAGTTAGTGTGCTCTCTATGACCATGTTATGAAAAATTCTTGTTCTTTCTATGATATTGCTAATGGTTTAATGTTTGTATTGTCTGATGCCTTTTATGGAAAAATTAATTAAACAGTACAGACTCCTCATAACCTTAAAATCTAACATAACTAGTATTTGCAAAACAATGTTTTCAGAAGTTTTTGATTGACATGTTATATGAGCTTTCCATATTATGATTACACCAAAAAATCCAACATGCTTTAACTGTTAAGTCCACCAAAAGACATTAAAATATTTTCATTCTTTTTGATTGCAAATGTCATGGTTTTGTTTAGGCTCAACAATAACTGATTTCTGTCAAACCTTTTTTACAGTTTGATCATCTCACTTTAATCACTGATTCCAGAACTTTTATTATTGTATATATTTTTGAACAGGTTTGATTTTCTGTGTATTTTGTATCCTTCAAGTTATTTTGCAGGATTTTTTTGTGGTTAGCTGCCCCCTTTGTCTCTGTCCCACTGCAACAAAACCTGACTCCACTCACAGTGCCTTGCCAATTCTGAGGATTTCAACAATGCAACAAGATAAAAAAAAAAAAAAAAGGACAAAATTTGTGCTCACAACCACATGAGGCCAAACTGACTGAACTCAAAGGAAACCCTCTATCACTCAATTAATTTGTGTCAAGCACTTGCTGCACTATGATACATAAATCCAAGGCATATAAATTACTCTTTGAGGACTGACTGTTTTCTTTTTTAGGAGAGAAAGAGCATAATCATATTTGCTGCTTGGAGACTTTGTCATATTATGTCTCACACAGCAGTTTTTTGTTGTTTTTTGTGCAGCGAAAACCACTTTGATAAAAAAAAAAAAAAAAAAAAAAGGTACAATAGATCCAAAAGACATTAAAAAAACAGACTCCGTATGTGAAGACATTACTTGTCAACTTGGATTTTTGTCTTTCAAATGTTTACCTAATGCCTGACAGGCCTGTTTGATGACTAGTTCTCCTTCAACTTCAGGACTTATAGAAGTTACACCACCACAATATGTTTTAGTGGTCTGTCCATAATGAGTCACTTCTTTCAAACCCATAATCCTCAGATCACCTGTGTCTCCAGCTTTGTCACTACTAGGTGTGTCAGAAAATTTCCAGGACTGGTGTCACAAAAGATTTATTTCAGACCCACACTTCAAACTAAGAGTTTTCCCAGCATGTCTACAAAGAGATACTGCGGCGTTTTCTTTCGTTCAGTGCCCGAGGAGAGGCGAGAGTCGAGGCAGGACAAGTCGTGGCTGCTTCACCATGACAACACGCCTGCTCACAATGGCCTGAGCATCCGACAGTTTCTGGCTGAGAAGAACATCGCTGTGCTGGAGCAACCTCCCTACTCACCCGACCTGGCTCTGTGTGATCTTTTCCTCTTCCCCAAGCTCAAGGGGGTCATCAAGGGGACCTGTTTTGAAGACGTGGACGACATTAAAAAGGCCATGACGACGGAGCTGCGGAGGATCTTGGAAGAATCCTTCCAGGAGTGCATGAAAGCATGGCAGAGAAGGATGGGAAAGTGCATTAGACTCCAGGGGGATTACTTCGAAGGGGAAAACTTGTAGTTTGTAGTTTGGATTCTAAATAAATCTTTTGTGACACCAGTCCTGGAACTTTTCTGACACACCTCGTATGTCTGCTCTATGTGAAGCTGACTGTTCCGATCCATTCAGTGCTGGAATGTTTATAGAAATTTGGCACTTATGAGGTACCAGTGCCAACACATTTAGTACATATTGGGACTGAATAACGACGTCTGTTTTGATGCCTCAGTTTGGTACGATTCGCTAAATGACAGAGCAAAAGGTGCTGGAATTTCTCTGCCTTTTTCCTTGGTGAGCCAGTAGATATTGCTTTCCTGCCAAAAAAAGACATTACAGGCATTGGAAACATTCGCAACAAGAGACACTATTACCAACTGTCCTTTCCTTTTAAAAGTACTGATTCTGAAACTGGCACTGCTTAAAAGTGGAATGGTAGAATGGTAGCTGGGTCCGATTCTGGGTGAATGAAACACTATCCACAATGCTTTGTTGGGATTTTTCAAGGACGAGCAGGCTGAGAATTTACACTGTCCATTCTTCGAGCCGATTGGCCTGCTGTGCACTGAAACTTGTCTAGCATGAATTTTAAAAAACAGATGAAATAGTGTAAATAATGTCAAGGCAGGCAGCAAATTAACATCAAACATGCAGCACTACCTGTCATTTACATGTTGCTCTTCCTGTTATCTCACAATTACCTCTTGCGATCTTGCCATCTTGTATTTCAAGCTGACTGGGGCCGCTCTCTGCTGCATAGTGCTTTAAATACACTTCATGTGGGGGAGGATTTGCACCACAGGTTGGAGCAAAGTAGCAGTGCAGATGTGACTCTATGCAGGCAGATTTTGTGGAAATTATAGTCATGCCAATACAGCCATAGGACTTTGATAGTTAATGTACTGAAGTATGATTGCTGTTGGATCAGAGGTGATTAGTGAGAAAAAAAAATAGGTCACATTTACATTAAAAATAAAGTCTATGAGTAGATTTTTTCATCAATAAAATGTGTTCCAAAAGCAAATCATACCTCAGTACCCTGCTAATCCCCCATTAGTTTCTGTGAGCTCTTCTTTCTGTTGTTTTGTGTGTGGTCTCACAGTCAGACTCAATCTCCAATTATGGGTTAAGAATCTAAAACTTTCTAGTGCGCTGCCAGCCTACCCATCCAGCTCCCCTCAGCCTCTCTTTTCACTCAAAACTGCATTGTTTTGGAAGTATATCTTAGAGGAGCATCTCCACACTCACACAGTTACTGCAAAAACTGTAAAGAGCTCAAGATCTTCAGAGTGGACAAGCTTCTTCTCACAGGCCACTCATGGTGTTACTCCTGTAATGGGTTTAGGCTGCGAGGTGACATGTCCACTGATGGATGAGGTGATTATATCCCACTTTTGCTCCCCTCGGGGACAATCCCCACTTTCTAATTGGTAAGAGAGCACACGACAAGAGGAAAAGACATCTCCCTTTACCTTCTCTCTGCTCTCCCTTACTACTCCCCCAGTTCCCAGTCATTTAACTAATCTTGTTTTATCCCCTTGTCGACAGGCACGGGACTCGGGCAGTAAAATGGAGTGCAGTAGAGATAACTTGCATGGCAGGGCCACAGTAATTTAATGGGAACAGATGTTTCTTCTGCTAGAGTGACAGCAGATCCTTCTCTAGCTCCCTGCAGGGAGGAGCGAACACATTACAGATGGTTATTGTGCCAGTGGTCATCATTACTAAAGCCCAGGTTTAGACTGAGCGCCCATTCTGTTTTAGATATGAGAGTAGTGATGGGTAGAGGAGCCCCCGGACAAAAAACTGTCTTAAAAAAAAGCTAGTTGCTTAAACCTTGGATTGGAAAAAGTGATGCAAACACACAAAAAATAGAAGATGCTTAAGAAAAAAGAGGTGAATAAACTTCCCTGTATGTTCAAAGATTGAACATACAGGTACATTTATATACAAGAATAAATATACATTTATACATTTACATGGAAATTTAAGGGAGTTGTGATTACAGCTCAGTTATGTCATTTAATCTGTCTACTGTGCTTGTCTTGGGATACAAGACTGGATGAGAATTACAGTAGGCTCTGTTCACACAGTCATCACCGCAGACTTCAGAAAATAACTTCATCTCCACCTCATGTAAAGAACATGCAATTCCTCTGAAAACTCTATGTTCATGTGCATTATAGCTCCTGTCATTAGTGATGTGCATGTAGGTGAATCCTCCAACAATGGTGGTCTTTCAAATTCTGTTTGTACCCACTCCCAGATGACATTTTCTTAAACTTTCCTAACACTGTAGTCTAGGGTTACTTGGACTAACAACTCTACCTGTTTGTTCATCCAAGTACAGATGGAGCCACATCCCTCTGTTTTTTTTTTTTTCAGTGTCCTAAAATGCATGTTATGCATGGACAGAGGACAGAACACACAGAAAAAGCTGTGTTTTCAAAAATACCCTCCAATGTGTGGACACAGCCCAAGTCAAGTCTAAAGCCACTTCTGCATACGTCTTAAGTAAGATCTGAAAATGAGGGCCCTAATTTCCTGGCGCAACTCAGGGTGGCGCAGCCTGGCAGGTGTGCCACGCCTGAGCCTGGTCTACGAAATTAGAGCCCTGAGTCTCAAACTTGAGTTCATATCTCTAGGTTGGACGAGTCATGGTGCAAATTTCTGGCCATGTGATCAACTAGTCTGACACTGTGACCATCGTAGCAGAAGGAAAAAAAATCAAAAGTAAAGTCTGACCTTGGTATAAGTCATACTTAAGGAGGCCTGTTTGCTCATTCAGTGTTGTTTGACTTGGTGAAAATGCACTGAATGTCTGTCCCACAACTCTATAGACAGACATTTATTGACCCCCAGGCACTGCAAAGACCTGTGGCAAAACAAAAATGTAATGCTTCCATAAGAGAGAGATGTGTCTTGAATTCCCCTCTCTGTGTCTCCTTGCAGTCAAAAGATGAATCTCTCTTTTTATAACCTTCTCAAGTTGAATCGTCCTCTTTTGTGCCATGCAAAAATGAGAAAACATTTCAAGTTTTTATTTTGGTATCATGCTTTAAATTCGAGCTGTCAGCTTTGCTGCAGGTCAACAAAACAGAATATTTCCCTCAATTTACACTGCTTACATAACCCTTTCCCCCTTTTGCTTTGTTTAGATGGATATTAGGATTTCAAAAGTTACGCATGTATCTTCAGTTTATGCTCAGGTTTCTTGTCAGTTTTATTTTAAATACTTATTTTTGAACTTAAGTGTAGTTAAAGTCTCTAAGAGGTCATTCACCTTGACAAAAATGATTCTTTTACAAACATTAAGGAGAGACTTTAAATCTTAAAGCAGCTCCTATCAACCAAAATGATTGCATTCACTTTAAACTTTGTGGCTCCTATAGCGAGGATACAAGCTCCATATAAAAACATCCACTCGAGCTCTTTGTTTTGATAGTCCTGCGAGTTCATTCTGCTCTGAGATTTCCCGGTGATTGCACATCCTAACAGTTCTACAGAAAGGTAATCCATTCAAGTAAACAGCGATTTTGGCAATCACTCTCCAAGCGTCTATCCCCAACCCTCCCTGCACAAATGCATTTTTACGATACAATCTAACCACAGTGTACAAAAGAGGGGAGACTGGGTGTTTTACTGCTGTTTTGTGTGCTCTGTGTTTTCCTGTGTTTCTCCCTCGTGTGTATTTCTTACAGTATTGTCCAGCAAATCACTTCTTTCAGGTCAGTTGTTTACATTGGGTTTCAGGGTCTAAGGATCCCTCAGATAAGTTATCGTCCTCTTTCTTTTTTTTTTTTTTCTTTTTTTTTGTTTTTTAGCTTGTCAGCACTTTATAAAGCACATCACTGTCAAATAAGAAGCATTTCTATTGTCATATTTAACATTAAAGTTGCTTTATTCTCTAGTATGTAAATACTTCCACCAGAGGGCTCTTAATCAAAACAATAGCAAGATATCAATGTTAAATTAAGACTGAGTGACATTGGTTTTTTGGTTACAAGAGGGGCTTTTGATTTCAGCCTGTAGCACCTGCCATGTTGAAAACATAATCTCAAATTACCTTTGAGTGAACTCAATATTAGACAAAAAGGTGAAGCAGGGCAAGATTAATCTGACACGCCAGATGGACTGTTCAATATATTTGGTAAGCCCACCTGGGAAAGACACTATAGAAAGTGTTTGGGAATGGGCAAAATCTTTCAAAGCCTATCCAGCAATTCAGTGGACAATTGTTCAGTCAATCACATTCATTATGGGCCAATAAGATCATGCAGTAGGTGGGCACTACTGCAACAGTGTAGAGGACAAAAGGTGAACCACTTCGTTAAACAAACTCTCAGCAAAACATGTTGAAAGTGGGAAAAAAGTCCTTTCCATTGAGAAGTTTGTAGTGCAGATTTTTTTTTTTTTTTTTCATTTAATAAAGAAATGTGGTCCAGATTTGGTAAAACTGCTACTAAATCTGGTAGCATCTATGCTAATAACAAACATTGAATCAGGTGGATCCATCTGCACTGAAAGGTTAAGGCTAGATGGCAAACAATAACATTTTACTTGCTTACAGTCACTTGGGAAAATTCTCCAATTATGAATAATTCAAATAGTTGATAATATCCATTTCCCCAATGTTTGAAAAAAATGGAGAAAGTATTTTACAAACCAGACTGTGATTTCTTTTGAACTTAGATATGATAACAGTAAAAAGGAGATTTGATACATGTTTTGATACTTTAGCAAAAACAATCAATGAAATCAAAAACTAGACTTTAAAAAAAATATATTTTCTCATCTTCACACAGCAGAGCGGGTTCAGGAAAAAAATAAACAGGAAAATATGTGTGACACTTAAGCTGACAAGGAACACTTTTTTTTTTACATGGCTGATGAGCTGCTGATTGTGATTGCTGGTAATGCTGTATGTGTGTCATAGTCAGTGTTATGTCTGTGTGTGTGTTTGAGTCATACAAAGGAACAAAGGACATACAAGCAGGCTTAACTTCACTCCTGTTTGTAAGAGTTCTCATATAAATCTTAAATACTTTTCAAAGCTCCGTCATATTTCCAGTCCTACAGTGTGAGCAATGATGCCATACCTGAGCAGGGGATTGTTTGGTGTGAGCATGAGCATGTAAAGTGTATACATCAGTATGAGCAGTGTGGGCTTACATTCTGCCACCACTGATCTACCATTGACTTGAAACCGCACAATTAGGAATGCACAATGTTATCGTTACGCACTGAAATTTTGCCGATATTACAACTGATATATCTGCCATGTGTTGGCTGTAATATTTGCAAAATTCACAAATGTACCACATTTCTGCACCTTATCATCTCTGATACGGTTTAAAAAATTCAAGATTTTAATTTTTTTCGTGAGTGAAATATTGTTTCACTTGTTTTATGTCTGTACCTTACACAAATAGGTTGTCACACTGAAAGCAACAAGACAATTTTCCAAAAGACTTTGTGCTCTTGACCAAAAATATCAGCATTGGCAATTTGAGTTCAGAAAACATCGGCATGTCTGATATCAGCAAAAATCCAATATTGTACACCCCTTCACTCAATGTATGCCTGTCTTACAAAGCAGGATTAAAACAAAAAAAAACATTATATATCAAAAGTATGGATGAAATAAACATACGTAAGTCATTTGACAGGTTGGTTAAATAGAGAACAATCAGACTAAGTATGCCATGTCAAAAGATGGATTTTGTGGCAGGGTTTAAAAACAGAGGACATGCAGATGTCAGGTATGTCAGCTTTGAGGTTGTCAAAGTTTGTGTTGGTCTTGGGGGTTGGGGTGGGGTGTATTTCTCTTTCTAGGTACAACTAGGGGAGCTCCATGGAGTAATAGTTAGTAACTGCTGATTCTAGAGACAAAAATTGACTCATTGTACCTTTGATTTAGAGCACAAGCTCAGTTTTCTCATTTTTATTCATTTAATAGTTTTGAAGCTCAGATTTTTTTTTCAAATAGTCCACATTTTACATGTGCTGTGAATATTGCATGACTCTTGCAATTATTTATTCACCACCCGGACATTGAATTAAGCCATAATTCAGCATAATCACAGGCATCCATTTGAAAGGTTTGCCAGAAGAAGCTCTTTTTCTCAGAGGGCTTTGCAGCAGAAAATGAATACAATGGGGCCATCTCTAACGTCCACTGACAGTTGACACATTTGATGTCAAAAAAGCAGCGTCACGCCGATTGTACCGTATGTTCTCGCTCCAAGCTGCTCCCAACTGAAGATGGAATTTATGTGCATAATAAATGCAGGATCACTCCTGGTTTGGGGTAAGAAAAGCCGTCATATTCGTAAGAGGATGTGCCAATTGGAAAGGTCACAACTGTCTATAGAGAACAAATGAGGCCAGTAATCGTTTTTCCTGCCAGCCTTCTACAGGCACATAAAAGACCAGGTGCTTGTCTGAATCTTGATGATCCCCTCTAAGTGAAATCATTGACGCACATCCAGCTCAATTAAGCAGCCACTATGGTGAGCAAGAAATGATCGCATTCTGAGCTAGTCAGTGAAAAAAGTCACACTGTGCAATGACAGCATCTCAGCAAGGAGTTAAATTACTGGTTATGATTGGCTGTAATCTCAGTGACGACTCTGTGAGGGGTTGTAGTGTTTAGAGCTCTTTAATTCCTGCCTCAAAACAACTTTTTTCACCTGAAAAGCCAGCAGCCGAAGTGCCTCTGACATTTACTACACCTCTGTGAGAACTCAGGTGCAGTAAAACAGTGTGTACTGTTACACCTCAAGGTCATGCGTGGCGACGGGTGAGGAGGATTACGAGGTCTTAATGGACACTGCTCGACTCTAATGAAGAGTGCTGATGAGGAGGCAGATTGGTCCCCATCGACAGATCAGATAATGCCATCTCCATTTTCATGGGTGCCCCGATGCATCAGGGGAAGATTTCACGCCTGACTGCTGATCCCTGAGGACAAAACCTGCCTTTGCAGATATTGTTGATGAATATATGAGTATTTTATATGATTGGTCAACAAAGTTTTGGTGTTTACAAAGTTGACTCAGACTAGACATTTGCAACCTGGCAAAAATTTTTACAGTATATTCTGTTTTTATTTTGATCAATACCTATAGTTTAGCTGACACATTCACCATCTCTATACAGTCTGATTTTGCCACCAGTAACTTACTCAGACAGTGTTCTTGTGATATGAGGATATGTTAGACCAATATATGGCAACATATTCACCTCCTTACTCATGTTATGTAATTTTTAAATTCTTGGCAACAAAGATCCATATTTTTATTAAATCAATATGTCACCCTGAGTATATTTCTCACCCTGACATGCCGTCACTTCATCACCCTTTATTCCTGTTAAGGGGCTGTAGATTAATCTTAAGCATTCAGGGTGAAACTGATACCAAATTGCAGTCAATAAATAGTGTTACTTCACCTAAGGCCAGTTTCACACTAGGTAAGTTTTTCTTGCATGACAGCAGCAGTGTGTGCCTGTTTTCATTTTGGCAAGCATGTTATCAAGTCAGAACTTTCAGACTGGAAGTCTCAGGTGCATCTCCTGCACCAATAATCTTGAGAATAAGTGGCTCATGAATTTTTTCTGCTAGCCGCGTGTGCTTCTCATCTAAAACAGACAAAAAATGACGAATAGAGAGCCATGTTTACCTTTATCCATAGATAGAAACTGTCCAGTTGCTCTTTCTGTCTGTGCCTCTCAGGCCCCGTTTACACGACAACGTTGTCACCAGAAATGTAAAAGTTTTCAAAAGCACTCTGCATTCATGGATCTGCGAGATTGACTGAAAACACTGTAGCGTGTATGCCAGGCCAGTAGTTGGCGATGTAGGTTTGTAGAGAAACAGCGGTGTTACATCACGCATATGGTTTCTGGGGAAGACAAGCTTTTCACAAACAACAATGGCAAGTGGACACACGAAAATGCAGGAGTTTCTTGTCTGGACAACAAATCTGTCTGGATATTTTTGTCTGGATAACAACCCAAGCACAGTAAGCAGCACACATGTTGCTCGGCCAAAGCTGTTGTTGTTGTTGTTGTTGTTGTTGTTCCTGAGATGCGCGTGCAACCTTCATCTGAAAGATTACTACGCATGGGACCCTGGTCTCAAAAGTTTGCGGATTGAGGCACTCCAGGCACCGTTCTCGTGTAAAGGCGAAAAATGCAATTTGGTCGTTTTCGTTGTAGTGTAAACGGGGCCTCAAAGTTAAAGCTCAATTAAAAGCTCCCTTTGTTTGTCAGAATGCTTTCACTTTGCAAGTTCCCAGGTCAGTTATTGAATGGATCAGGTTCTCTGTTGGAGGATTTACTTGGATTCTTCCTAAAGCAGCAGGACATTCATGTACCTGGTGTGAAAGCTGTAGCAGCATTGGCTGGAGAAGACAGCAAATGCACGCAAACACAATGTTTCCAGTGTAAAATGTGTGTAACCAATTTGGGGGCAATTTTTTGTATTAAGTTCAGCAGATATCATCTCCTGATTATCCTGCAAAATATCAACTATCAGACTTGTTCTATCATAGTGTCTTTGTAGCCATTCACAGTTTGTTGTGTAGTTTAATAATTTTTACATTCCTTCCTTTATTTGGTTGCTGTTATCTTGTTTGAAAATGAAAAAGAATTAAGTTAATAATTACTGATTTTTTTATTTAAAAAATCTGAGCAATGATTTATGCTTTTATTTTGATAGGATTGATAGTTATGTCACCAGTTGATTTGGACATAGATGTGTGGGCACCACAAAGATGAATATTTTTTCATGGCTGCAACTAATGATGATTTTAGCTATCAATTAATCTGATTATTTTTCAGATAAATCAGATAAGAATTATCTTCATTTTTTTTTGTCAAAACCAGAAAATAGAAAACAGACATTCTTTGTTCCTATGCCGTTTAAATGATGTGAGATTTTATTCTAAAACTCATTTAAATCCTGAAACATCACTTCAAAAGTATTGATCTATTCCTTTAAGTGTTTTTGTTGTTGTTGTTGTTGTTGTAGCAGGAGAAGAAAATGTATTAAGTGATGAATCCCTTTCTTTGAGTAACTAATTTAATCTTTAAAAATGTGACACTAACAAGTTGTGTGCAAGAAGGGAGTAAGTGTAATTGTTAACTCCTATCCAGTTCAGAGTGTCAGACTGACCCATTTTAGACAACAGTTCAGCCTGATTTGTCTGGTTTGGTTCTCTGATCCTGGGTCACTTTGGACACTTCATCATACCTGGTACCTTCTACTTGTGTCTTATTGAAAATCTCAATGTCCTGTGAATGGATTTTAGTCTGTAGCTCAGGCAGCGTTTCTCATGGCTTACATGAAGAGTTATTGTAAATCTGTGAGGTCCCCTTGTTGGAAAAAAAGCCTCTGATGAAGCTTTTCTGAGCAACCTGGAACATGAATTGGATCAGTTGTGTTCATGATGCTTAATCATTTTCTTATCAGCGGCTCCTGTCAGAGCCGAGCAAAGAAATGACCCCAAAAGAAAAGAGGAGAAATGAAGGACAGAGGGCGCCTCCCTCTCGCGTGATGCCTCCTTTTGAGCTGAGTGCAGTGACACATCTGCCTATTGACACTGGTGCTTTATTCCACCTGAAATCCCCTCCTGATACCCGCTCTGTGAAGGTTAATGGGGGATAAAGCGTTTTGTCATAAAGCTCACAGCAGCAGCACCCTTTCTTTGAGCCAACAGGCGGGATGGAAAGAGAAATTTATACCACCGCCAGCGGTCACTAGTGAACAACTTGTCATCGTGGCCTATTTGGGAACAATGTAGCCGCTGGTGGCAAAGCTGTGGATGCTTCAAGTACAAGGGCACAGCTTAAGATGTGTGGCGCAGCTTTGTCATTGTGCAGACAGAGTATTACAGCTCCTCTGTCTGAATTTTTATAACAGACCTACGTAATTTCAATGTATTCTGGTGGATAAAAAAAGACAATCTGTGTCTTAAGATGCACAATAAAGTTGCGTGAGAATTCAGTCTCTTAGATACTATAACATGAAGTGATAAAGGTCAGATTGGGCTGTTTTTCTGTCTGTTTGACATGCAGGTTGATAACATTTTCCTCCTTAAAGGTCTCAGCCTTTAGGAAACAAATGCATCTGCAGCATAGTGATTTAATACAACACTCTACAATTTGGTGCGTTATGATCTAATATAATACCAGACGCTAGGATAAGATGGGATAAATTACAATACAGTTTGACACAATGTGATATAACATGATTCAGAAGAAAATGAGGTGATGATACAAATAAAAAAAAAGGAATCTTAATGATACACTAGAACATGATCTGATCTGTTATGATATGTGATAGGTATGATTAGGGATATGATATAATAAAAGATGACAAAGTGCAGGACAGTACAATAGGACATCCATCCATCTATCATCTGAACAGCTTATCCTTTTCAGGGTCACGGCTGGCTGGAGCCCATCTCAGCTGACAGGGAGCGAGAGGTGGGGTACACCCTGAAGTGGTCACCAGCCGATCACAGGGCCACATAAAGAGACAAACAACCACCAACCAGTTACCAGTCACCAGTTAACCTAATGAACATGCTTTTGGTTTGAGGCAGAAAACCAGAGTGCTCGGAGAAAACCCACGCAACAATAGGATATGATATGACATGATGCAACACAAAACAATATAATGCAAATCAATGTGACAAAATCTGATCCAAAATGAAAGGCTAGGATACAGTCCAATACAACCCCATGTGATACATTCTGAGGAGAAACAAAATGAAAATGATTTGATGCAGTATAATACCATTTGTTATCATAGGATATGATACAGTATGAAACAATAAGATATAACAGGATGTGACAGGATACAATATAATATGACATAACACAGTACAATCAAGCTAAATGATAAAAACATGATACAGATATTAACCGTACAATACAATACAATGCAGTACATTTTGTTGCAATACAAAAGCATATGATACAACTCACTAAGTGTGAAGTTAAGTAATGAATAAATAAACAGAAGTAAATGTGCATGGACTTGGGCAGTGACTGAACAAATTCATAAACAAATGTACAGGGCTTAAGAAATTTAACAGACCACCCCCCAATGTAACGTTTATGCCACAGCATAAGTAATTTCCAAAATCATTTTTTATGTTTCTGTAATAGCTGATACACCAATATATAGCAGCTCTTTAATCCAAATGATATTTTGATGCTCAAATATTGTTGTTATCCATTAATTTTCAGATTTACTGCTTTACAAACAAACGGAAAAAGTAATAAAGCCCATTATTATTTTTGATTAAGATGTCAAATTCAAGTTATTAACCCGAATTCCTGAACAGAAAAAAATAGTTTTAGTGGTTGAATGTTATGCTTCATACATTCTGACTTTTCAGAGAAGCTCAGTGTGTCGGCTCAAATTTGGGTATAAAAAGGCGAACTCAGTTCGAAAAATCTTTATTTCTGTTCAAAATGTTTGTCGAATAACAATAACATTTTTAATTTTAAACTTTTTTTTTTTGAAAGATTTCTAGAACATTTATATTTTATCATTTTTATGACATTTGGTCTAATAAATTTGTCAAGTGCTGTAATATCTGTTTGAACTTCTGTAATGTGTACATTAGCAGAGGTTTATATCAATGGAAGAAAATAATGGATAAATAAATGAGCAGGAGAAGATGAGTGGTTTTCAGTCAGCAGAATGCTCAATTGCTACACCTCCAGTTATATACGTAAGACAGAATAAAATACAAGTATAGAACAGAAAGCCAAATAGATGATAATAAACATTCAAGTGCTTCTTTTTTTTATGTGTGCGTGTGTGTGGGAACAGTGTTGTTTCCCCTTTAGTCATGATTTACTACATCTTAATATCTGGTCATTGAATCTCCTTAATATACTGCCATTAAGAATTATTGAATAATCAAATCTCTAAAGAGTAAAACAAGAGCAGCAACTTCTAAAACTTTAAAGATTATTTATGTAAAGACTCAGAAAGACATTTTTGTCAAAGATCACGATTCAAGGTTGAAACTAAAGGAAATGTGTCGTATTAAAATACGAAAAAATCTAGATCAGCCTGTTGAACCATAGCCCCATTGATTTTGACATAAACCCCACTTTGGGAAATAAAGTAGCCAATCACAGTGCCTGTACTGGTTGATGAATGTATGAATGATTTTATTAATTATTAAACAAATGAAAATATGGGCCGAACAAGATATTGTTTTAACATCAACAGTGTGTGCATGTGCAATAGCCACAAATTTAAAATTGAAATATGCTTTTAAATGTGTTATAAGATTTAATGTAACCTAGAAAATAACAAACAAAAAGCTTTAAGATCTTAAGAGGTGCAATCAATCACACCAGTGCCTTTGTTTGTTTAGTATCAGTAGCTTGGTATGTGGTAATGTCTGAAGTTGTTGTGTTTGGGAGATAATTTTGTACTTTTTGTTGCGTCTGCAGGCAGGAGTTTCCCTTCCATGGAAATTACCTGCAGCCGGCCAGGCTCCCCACATGATTCATTTTGGTGAATTAGAGCGGAGCATGACGGTCACATCACTTTAGACTTCAATGTGGAGTGAAACTAAAGTAATTCAATTATATGATGAGGTAAATTAGGTGAGTGATTGAGTCACACAAACACACACTCACATGAAACTCAATAAATCACAGCAGTGTGTACAGCATCAGTGGATCAGTATTTATGTGGAAACACTGCCCCCGTCTGAAACATGCAGAGAGTTGCTGGTGCTTCACTCTCACTGGAGTGTGATTTTCAGGCTGATAACTCACAGCCAGACATGAAGTGATGCAGCAAATGGACCAGAAACTCTGCTTTGGGCGTTGTTGGCTGGTAAAAGGCGTGTTCTGTTTGCAGTTTTTGAAAGAACAGATTTCTTCCATCAACTCAAGTACTGCTCATTATGGTGTGGCAGTATGGCTGCAGTTCTTACACAGTGCTTGGATTCAGTCATGCTGGTTCATATGTAGAAATATCACTTTTTTTAAGCCAAGATGAATCATTTATTCATTTGATTCACCTACCACATTAATAGCTAAGTCTTAGAGATCAAATAGCATGTGCTCAGTTTAACTTGCATTGATTTTCTTGCCAACCTTGTCACGTAAAGTCTCATTTTTTTCACCTTTATCCTTGATCATGTGTTTTTACCGCTTTTGTTTGTGCTGCCGTTTGTCTCTCTATCTCTTAGCAAGATCACTCCAACAGACTTAAACAAACTTTGATTAAAATTTGAGGACATGTTGGTCATGACGCAAGGAGGAAGTAATTAGATTTTAGTGGTGACGTCTGCAGATCCAGGATTTTTTGGAAAGGATTTGTTAACATAGCAGGATAGGGCAGTTTTCCGTTTGCTAATCACTTAATTTTCAATGGATTTTGTTCACATTTTTAGGGAATGTTGGTCATTGTACAAGGGAGACGTGATAAGATTTTGGTTGTGATGTCAATGTGGATCCAGGAACTTTCACAGGATTTGTTAGCAGTGTGAGCTGGGACAGTTTTCCACATTTTTGACACTAATATTTTTCCAACAATGTTGGGAATGTCTTGGCAGAGGTTGTGCTCACAGAGCACTTCAAATTTTTAATGTCTGAAAAGAAACTTCTGAATGTACTGAATGTACTTTTTTTGTAAAAAAAAATCTTTGCCAATAATGTTGATTTTTGTTCCCTCCTTTCATCTGGCATTAGGCATGTGGGGCATTAAACTGTATGTATATTTTAAAATTATAATTTAAAGCTACTAAACTTACTGCAGGGTTGTCCAAACTGTATACATCAAGGGCCGCATAAAGAGGATTACATGGACGGCTGAGCCACTTGCTGCACCTCACTTTTAGTTTTTTTTAAGTTAAAGTTTTAGGGTTCATTTACGTTGTACTGGTAACTTTATCTGGCAGCTCTTTTGTATGTTGTTGTCTTCTTTATTTTTATTTTCCTATCTCTTTCTTTTGTTATCTTTTGTTCTTTGCATATTCTTGAAAACTTTGAAAATATAATATTGAAAAATCAAGGACCCCTTGTAACTCCAGGCTATCACTGGTTTCACACCTACAAAGGGTGAGAATGACTTTCTTATGGCTTATCTTCACTGTCAGACACAAAACAAGAGTGAACTGCAAGAATGTTGGTGCTTGAAGATGAATATTGCAATATACTTTGCAAATGAGACCTTGTGACAAAGTAAATATGTCAGAAAATGTGCATGATTGATGGTATTTGCTGCTGTAGTCGAAATGTCTTTATTCATTTGACTGTTTCAGGGGCCAATTAAAATGGTCAGCTGGCCGCTTTTGGCCCCTGGACCATAGTTTGGACACCCCTGACTTACTGGATATTCATCCATCCATTATCTATACTGCTTATTCCTTTTGGGGACATTGTGGACTGGAGCCTGTCCCAGCTGACATTGGTTGAGAGGCAGGGTACACCCCAAACTGCTCACCAGCTGATTGCGGGGCCACATAGAGAGACAGACAAACATTCACACACCAGCTCATATTTAAGGGCCATTTAGAGTCACCAGTTTACCCAACAAGCATGTTTTTTGGCCTGTGGGAGGAAGACAGAGTGCTCTGAGAGCCTGCACATGCACAAGGTAAAAGGACCAGAGCAACATGGGATTCAAGCCAGCAACCGTCTTGCTGTAAGGCACCCGCACTATCACTGTGCCACCCTACTGAATATTAAGTTCAGTTTAATACAATTCAAATCTGTTCAGTTCAGTTCAACCCACTTCATTTAAAAAGAGCTTCAGTGGCATATTTTTTGTAGATCAGTATTGCAAAAGCATTTCATAAAAAATACACAAAATGAAAAAGGCATTGAATAAAACTGATATTAAATTAATATTATTAGAACAGTGAAGGTTTTATTTCACAAAGTTGAATAAAAGTTATGTAAAGTAAAAGTAATGTTAGCCTGCATGTTGTGCCTGTGCACCGAAAGGCACTCTTTGGGAACCAACACATTATTATTATTAATTAGTACTTTATCATCAGCCTAATTATTATGACTACTACTACTGTTTATACTACTACAGCAGTATGATGAGATAACGTGTTGCCTTGTTTGTGCTGATTGGTGGTAACCTGATACACCAGATGGGCCGTTCAAAAGCATATCTGCTCCGTCAATCACATTCATTACGGGCCAATTAGATAAAGTACTAACAGACACTCTGCTGTTGTGTTAAGGATAGAACGTGAGCCACTTCATAAAACAAATTCACAGCAAAACATGTCAGAAGATGAGTGAAAACATCCTTACTATAGAGAGTTTTGAAGTGATATTTGCTTTTCATTTGATAAAGAGAATCAGTACAGATCTGATAAAACTGCTCCTGAAGCTGTTAGCATCTATGCTAATCTCTGTGCAAGCAGTCACTTCCTGTTGTCGTCTTGCTTGTAGCTCTTCTTCCTGCTTAAAACTGGAGAAATTGCAGTTCTGCCCGGCTGTGTTATATGTACCTGGTTCTTTTGTGTTTACTGCATGGTTTGGTTTACCGCAAAAATGACTTGCCTTTTGTGATTGGTAAATTGTCTGTGGACCTCGAAGCCCACCGACAACAATGATATACCAAAACTAAAGGCATACTGTTTTAAAAGTGGGGATTTACAGTTCGAAACATGCATTGACAAAAAACAAATTATGTATTGATCTAATAACTAATAGTAAGTATTTCGTTAAAAAAAAAAGAAGCGGAATTATTACTAAGACTAGATCATGTCTCTGCTAAGCCTTTGTGAACCCCGTCATGCTCCTGGGCCCCAGGAGGCTTTACCCCTTACCTCCTTATGGGCAGCCTGTACACACTCCTATCTCTGCAGAGGCAAAAAGCCCCCAAAACAGTGTTTGGAAAAGTTTTATTTTGTTAATTTGTTATAGTCTTTCAGGTAATATGTTGACTAATATGTAAACTAATTCTTGTCTGTAAATCCTCAGTAAGTAATGTGCACTGAAAAACAAAATAAGATATTATGAAACAGGAGCCCTTTGACTTCTATAAAAGCCTGTAAAAATCTGGACCAGCTGTCTTCAACGTATTAACCTTTAGTGCACCTTGAGGTGACTGGATTGTAGCGATTGATCCAGTCTTCAAGAGAAATGACATTATTATTTGTAAATGATTAGTCTCACCTCTTAAATGTTTATATTTGTCAGCACTGTGCCTCCATTAAATCCCAGTTTAAACCATCTGATGAACTCAGTGCAGCTTCCACAAGAGGTCAGCAGAACTTCCAGTTACACTGACAGATTTGTTTGTATTTGTGGTAAGACAACATAATCTACAGAGAATCATGCTGAAACATGTATTCATCACATATTGTTTCATTTTGATACATAATGTTAAAAGGATATTCCTGCAATGTCAACAGACCTCTAAGGATTTCTTATGAGTCTACTGCCTGGGAAACAGATTGTCGGATTTTTCCCAGCTGCCCTTTAACAGAGCTGCCCTCCTGTTTGCCTTGAAGCTCGTATTTCTGACTCATGAGTCACTCGTGCAAATGCCACTTGTTGTGAACGAGGTTAACGTCATTGTGCACCAAAGCTGTCATGAAGCAGTGACATGCACACCATAACATTCAGTATGTTTTATAACCAGGGATATAATAATGAACAAACTGAATTATTTGCATTAAAAATTGTATATTTACTTATTAATGATTATTTACGACTAATATTATTTATCATTATAATCAAATATTTCCTTTTTTTATTTTTTTTTTCTATTGGTAATTAAATGCTTTGGCAATAATGCTCACAACATTCATGCCAATGAGGCTGTTTGAATTAAATTGAATTGAACATGAGTAGATAACTGCAAGTTAATGTAAGTAAGAATATGTCAATACATGAATGAAAAAAAGGAAAATTGACTGAGTAACTGCTAATTAATAAAAGACAATTAGTATCTATCTACTAATTGACCAAGAAACAATGAATAACTTACTGCTAAAAGAAAGAATAAGTTTACAGAGGTGGACAATAACAAAGTAAACTGACTTAAGTACTAAACTTAAGTAAAATGTATAAATGGTTTGTGAATCTTTACTTTACCTGAGTTCAGAACTATTCTGAAAGGAAGTATTTACCTTTAATTCTCCACAGTTTAGAGACAAAAATACTTTTTACTCTGCTTTATTTTTATAAATGTGGAGTACTTACTACTTCAAATTAGCTGATTTTTTTTTCTTTCTATCATCTGATATGAAAGACAATAAAAAAAGTGTGTTTGTTTGGTATGTCTACCATGTGTTGACATAACTGTACTACATAATGTCTCTCCATGGTAGCACAGATAAGATGCCCCCATTACAGGTCAAGCACTTTAGATTGAGTAAAGTTGTGGTAATGATGGTTACAGCAGAGAAACTTCTCCATGTAAGCATCCATAGTGATATTTTAAGACCATGTTTGAGGTTTTTAGAAATGTTTTGTGTTGTTTTAAATGTTCACACTGTTTACCGTACACACTCAAAAGTGTGATTGGTATCAGTCAGTCTCACTCAGGGATGATTGTTGTCGTTATCCAAAGCAGAAATAATGGGGTATGCAGAAAGAGTACATACTGTGCATCATCATGTACATCATTTATATTTTTTTTTAAATAAGCACTACAAGAAAAGTTTTCATAGAGCCCTGGTCTTTGTATATTTAGAGTTTGTTGGATGCAAACTCAGCTGCATAGAAGTTGAGACAGTGAGGAAAAGTAGGACACAAGGAGTAAGAATATGCTGCACTACAGCAGAGCTTAAAAGGCCCCAAACTTCCTAAAATGTCTCCTGAAAATGTGAATGTTTTCCACTGTACAAAGCCTGGCTGATATTTTTCATGTTCATCAGGTTCTTTTGCTTGTTCCGATTATTTTGGGACTGTAGATCTGAAAATCTGTAGAATGTGAGTGAAAACATCTTGATGATGCTTTCTAAGTAAGCATAATGCAGCTGAATATAGAGCTGCATGGTCATGTCTGTGTCAAAGCAATAAGTAATAATTCAAAACAATTATACGTTTTTTTTTTGAAAAGGTACTTTGAATACTTAATGTAAGTCCTCAAGTACTTATATTAAAGAAATGAAATGTGGAGGAACTTCCACTTTTATTTGGATAATATTTGAACCAGAGGACCTTCACTTTTACTTGTGTGCTTAGGTGGTGTATTTTCAATCAATCAGATTTTATTTGTACGTTAGGATTTTTCATACAAAAAAGAATGTAGCACGGGTGTAGTACATAGACAGAAACAACAAAAGAACATACAAGACCAGAATAAAATAAAGTCATTTTGAACAAACATACCTGTATTGAAAAAACACAAAGGGAAAAAAAAACTTTTTTAAAGACTTTGATTAAACAGAACTGTGGGAGTGAGAAACCGAGGAAACACTATCATGAGTTCATAATGAGAAAACACTGGAGATGATGTTAAAACATTAAAAGCAGAGATAAAGTGAATGCTATAATAAATTTAAGATAGTAATAGTAATAACATAAATAAGTGATAAGTTAAAGTAAAATAATAGAGGACAATATAGACTACAAACTTCATAGTTAACAAATTAAAACAAGTGTGGAATAATAAAACACCAAGAAATTTGACACTAAAAATTAAAATTATGTCACTAAATACATAGATTGAAATCAGTAATAAAAAAGGAAGAATGATAAAAAAAAAAAACACAGCTAAAATGTATAATTCAAATTAAAATGGATCAATCACTAGAGTAAAAGTAAAAGTTATTCAAAAGCAAGATTAAAAAGGTAGGTCTTGAGTTTGCTTTTAGAAATATTGACACTGTGCTGCCCTCAGTGTTGCAGGTGGCTGTTCCACGGACATGGGCAGTAATAACTTAAAGCTGTCTCACTGTGGTTCTTGTTTGGACTTTTGGCACTACTAAAAAACCATTACCTGATGACCTGAGGGCTCCCGCAGGCTCATTTGATAATAAGCAAATCAGACAATAAAGCTTGACCAAGACCGTTAAGACATTTATAAGCTAATAAAAGAACCTTAAAACCTAAAAACTTCTAACGGATACATTTGTCCACCACTGGTAATTAACTGCTCCAACTCAACACTAAAACTGGTGTAACTCAGACAGGCACTCAGGTTTGTAGTTGTTTTAAGTATTTACGAAGCAGCAGAACATAGTCTGACATCTAGGCTCTGACACTATCACTTTTCTCAGGTCTATTTTACATGCAGAATTGATGAATTATGATAATACATTAAACTCCCTGCCAAAGCAGGTGAGGAGGGGTTGGAGGATTAAAAGCAAAAGTGCAGCACTGATGCTGGCACTGCTGGCAGGACAACAGAGAAAATAAAACAGAGCTTTAATGCCCTCTAATTGGGAGAATGTTTGTAAGGTAACTGAATAGTGATTAATGTTAAGTGTGAAATCAGTGCAGCCCGAATTGTCTGCCTTAACTTGCTTGCAGGTGTTGGCCCTGCAAAGTATGGACAAGTAGCTGCCATTTAACAGGTGAATTAATGAGTAATTAGCCACAAATACATTTTTAATCAACTGCAAATGTGTAGATGGTAAAATTTCTACTTAAAATTAGTGAGCATACCACATGATTACATGACCACTAGGTATTCCTTTGTCTACAGTGGGTTAGTCATATTTTTATGAATTAATTGACTGTTTTATTTGATTTTCACACTGGGCAGTAACACAATAGCCTTGCAGGGCAGACGGACCTGCCTGATTATGAAATCATGCATATCCGTCTTGCTAGCCTCCATTGTCAAATGACTTCACTCGGCTGGAATCTTAACGGCCCAATCAGGGAAGAGAGGCCGGAGCTGCGGGAGCAGCGAACGTGACAACAACAGGAAGTGACTGCATGTTTGAAAACAATGGCAGCTTCTGAAGTGGTCTCAATATCTGTTTTTTTTTTAAAATCAGAAATGGACTCAATTTATTCTTTAAAAGAGGAGGAAAGAACGTCACTTGAAGCTTGTCTTACGAGAAGTCATGTTTTTGCTCTTCCTCTGACCGGGGATCGCTGCTGGGAAACTGGGAGAGAACGTGCAAATCAATCCACGGACATGTCGGTTAGTCTATGGTCGTCATGGTTACTCAGTGATACTTGGCGAAATATGCTCTCTTCAGAAGTTTACTGGGAAAACTTGGTAGGGATTGTCTTTGGCAAGGTCGGTGTCACATATAAGTGTTAAAGATACATCTTTGTGGTACAATTTAATGTGAAACGATAGTCTTCGGGTAGTTTAAGCTAACGGCTAACGGCCGTAGCGGCTAACTGTTGTTAGCCGCTAGGGCTAACAGCCGGTAACTGTTGTTAGCTGTTAGCCGCTACGTATGCTACATCATACGTAGCAGCGTTGCTTGATGTGGATTGGTCTGTGATGAGTGTGACGAGCCGAACGATTGTCCAATCACAAGCTGCTGTTATTTTTGAAGATTCTGCCCCTGAAAACATTTTCAAACAGCTCCTTCCCAGATGGATTAGTGAAATATTTCCAATATGAAACTGTCCATCTGGCTGGTCAGGTTAGCAACACAAGAATCAATCATAAAAATGGCTGCCTGTTTAGCTTTTAGTCATTTGAGACCCTTGATAACAATTAAGCAAAATACTGATTAGTTGCCATTTAGTTAATTAATTATACACTGGTGTATAATTAAAATTTCTCATACCCTTTCCTTTCAAGTGAGGTCCCTGTTTGTCTTCGTTTCAAGGGCTGTGTAGCTGTTCCCCTTAGCCCTTCCCCTTGACCCAATTCTGACCTTACGGAGAATTGGGATACCCCTTCACAAGACGTGAACAAGCAAAACCAACAACTAAGGGGTAAAACAAGGGCTTAGTTTGTTTCAGGGTTGACCAAAAGTCTGAGACAGTATTTTAATATAGAGACCTCCATGTATTGGCTTCCAAAGCCAAAAGACTGATGATGCTCAAGACATCAGTCTAATATTTTCTAAGGTCAATGTTTAAATAATAAAAGCCTCTGCTAAACTATGTACTAAGACAAGGAAGCCAGCAAATAGAGTCCAAGCAAATCATTACCATTCTCTCTTCAGCCAGTTTGAGCTTCTAACCTCATTGAGGTTATCAAGTCACTTTGGCGATTAAAACTCATTTATGCAAAATATGATAAACACTCCAACTTCATAAAATGACTGATCAAATAGAAACATGGCATGAACACTTTTTACTGTGTACATTGCAGTTTTTTGTTATTGGTTGTCAGAATATTCTTTTACTGCTACATGTATCTGAAGAGCCAAATTTAATAAGATAAATTCTGTTTCCGTTCTTTTGCTTGATTATGTTAATTATGACGTTTTAGTGTGATTTTTTCTGCATCGTAATGATTATGTAAAGTAACCTAAATTCCTTCTGCTTATCTTTTTGTTACTTTGTTGCAAGCACATGGATTAATGGCAGCCAGCAGATGCCTCTACTTACAATAATGACCTAAAAGCTAAACCTTTGACCAGTGCTTCTCATAAGTCATCATTATAATCATCATCATCATTATTATTATTAGACTGCAAAAGGATATCTGGATGAATTTTTGTGTTTTATATTATGCTTTTGATCACATATAATGACATTTTTCCGCTTGTAATATTATGCCTTTGGAAAATAAACTTTAATGTCAAAAATATGTCTTTAAAAAGTGTCACAAACATACAAGTTTGTAACTGTTTCATATTTTTTTGTAGATGAACTCTATATACTTACTCATTTGATATTGAGGTCAACAACCAGTCAGTTACACATTCATCACTTCCTAACTATCCCAGTTCTGGCACACCTTATTACAAAGTGTCTCCAGTAATGCTTATAAATACAGAATAACCTCATTTTACCTCCTGCTAATCCTATTTTACCACTTCATGAGTTCACATGGATTAATGGGAGCCAGCAGATGGCTCTACTTACAATAATGACCTAAAAGCAAGCCTTCAACCAGCTCTTTTTAAAAGTCATTATTATTATTATTATTATTATTATTATTATTATTATTATTATTATTATTGTAACACAGTGAAGTAAGTCTATCTGTGAGTTCAGGCATGTGTGTCTATTTATTCCCTCAATATTTTCAATAACATCTTTTAGACTACTAAGGAATTCCTTAAACATTATGATGAGTTTTAAAAATGAAGCACCTTCTTAACCTCTACATCCCCTTGAAAAAGTTACCCACAGCATAATTTGTCCAAAAAGTGAATGCATTGAAAAAGTGCAATAAAATTATTACACCTTAAAATGTTCAACTTTTACTGACATTAATTGTCTAATCAAATATACATCTACTCTATACACAGTGGGAAATCTGTTTTTGGAGTAACAGTCATGGACATGTCAGAGATTATCAATAATATTACAAGCTTGGTGAAAATGGCACACTTGGCACTTAAGTGGACACATTAAGAAAGTCACCCTTTTTTCACAGTATAAGTCCAGCTCATAAATACAACAATAACTAATTCTTTTAGGAAACTTTACTCAATATATGCCAGTCTGCATTCTCTGAGAATGCAACTGATTTTGGTACATTATTTTTTGTACATTATTTTTTGTGCACATGTGAACAAAAGAGTGTATTTTCTTTATACAAAATGCAGTCTGTGATGTACCAAAACTGGCATTGGTACTTAAAAAAGCTCAAAGAAAAATTCTTGGCATAAATTGCCTATTTGTCACAACAGAATGGTATGCTTTTAGCCTGGAATAATTAAATGGAAATCTGAGGCCATCCACCAGAAAACACTGAAAACTACAAAACTAAAAATTACCTAAAATTGATCATAGAAATTGTACATTTCTAGTGCTGAAAGGGCCATATGATCAAAAATATCAATTATAATGTGGTTGAATTTGGCCGCTATTTGGCATCAATAGGCTAAGAGTGATCTTTTGATTACACAGAGCAATATAGATCCAATATATCAGAGGGCTGTCAGACATACCCAAAAGGGACCACTGGAACTTGAGAGTTATAATATTTTTCTCATTGTCTCTGCCAAGGGATGGTGTTTGTTTACAGGATAACTCAAAAAGTTCTAAGAGTTTAATGAAATTTTCAGGATAGGTCAGAAATGGGCCAAAGACCAATCAGTTAGACTTTAGGTATGATCTGAATGCAGATCAAGGTTTTTTTTTCTTTTAAGGATTTGTGAAAATTGTTAGATTGGCCAGTTTTCCAAATATTCTGTCATAACTCTCAGTGTTAAGTTTGCAACTGATTTGGATGACATTTAAAGAAATGTTGGTTATGGCACAAGAAGGTAATGATTGTATTTTGATGGTGATGTGGATACAAATGCAGATCCAGGATTTTTTTTTTCTTTTTGCTATAGGATTAGTTAAAATTTCACAATAGTGCAGTTTTCCACATTTTCGGTTTTAACTCAAGTTCATAACGCATTTGGATGACATTGTCAGGGATTGTTGGACATGAAACAAGGGAGAAATCCTTCAGTTTTGGTGGTGATCCAATAACGGATGTGGATCCAGGTATTTTTCAAGGTTTTCTTGACAGTGCAAGACAGGGCAGTTTTCCACATTTTTACAGTAAAATGCTTTGGGAGATGTTTGTGCTCTTGGGCTCTTCTAGTTTTGTTTTTGTTTTTATTTATTATTTATTATTTTTTACAGACAGTAAAAAAACAACAACTCCTGATTCATTTATTTTATACATCGTTGTAATAATTTTTAAGACTGGTTAAATTTTATTTGTTAAGACTATTGAACAGATGTCACTTGCGTAAATGTCAACCGTGAAAACTACCAACAGGGACAAGAACGAACTGTGGCTTTGTACGCACACTTCTGCCCCTTTACCTTCCAGTGATGCAGGAATGTGAAGGATGCTGAGTGTCCACCTGATACACTGCTCTGCTCTGCGCCCGGGGGAGGGTCTCCACGCTCCACTCCGGCTGCCATAACTGGATCTGCTCAGCTTGTGCGTGCAGGCAGGCAGGCAGGAGGGAAGGCATCCTCAGAGGGAGATCTACCGGGAACATGGACATCAGGGGAGCCTAAACGCGCTGTTCGGCCTTGGTCAGCTCATCCGACTGCTCCGTGTGTTCTGTTTTAGTCTCCAAAGGACACAACGAGAGCTGGGATCCGTGTGGGAAAGACGGAAAGCGACACCATCAGGCGCTGCGCCGTGTGAGGCGAGGTCACCGCGAAGTACCACGGTAAGATGCGGGGGAAAACAACAGCGCCAAAAAAAAAAAAACCGGCCGGGCTACTTATCCATTTGCGTATTTATGCGTCAACAGCTGCCGACCCCTGAATGTTAGCCTATTTACCCTGCCTCAATTGGAATCCCTCCCCGGCTTTTATGCGTGGTACCCCCTCTTCACTAATTAGTCATATCGCGTTTCGCTTTACGCAGAAAATGTTGCCACAAATCATGAGGGAGGGGAATGCAAGGATGTATCTGAATGCTCTGTCTATGCAGCCATTCCTGAGCACCATCATGGACCATATACAGTAAATATGGGTTAGTGGAGCAAATCCATACGCCCCTCGACCACTAGGATGCTCCATGTGATCGTTGGAGCTGTTGCTGGTGATGCTTGTAACATTGACTGTTCGGTCATCGATGAATTTCCCCATAAAATTGTGATCAGATGTGATGGTGAAGGGGTGCTTTTTGGTTATGCAGCATCCTCAGTGGTCTAGACAGAAAAACGCATGGAGGCGAGTACACGTAGTGTGCCTGTAGTAGACAGGCCTGCTGTGGGCTGCATGCTAAACAGAGGAGGTTGCACGAGCTTGCAGCATCGTGGGTTGTTTTTCTTAGAGAAAAGAGATGTGACAGTCGTTTTAAACATGAGACTGCCTTTTAAATCAGATTCTAGCTGCTAGAATACAAAAAGACAAATCCATTACTGCATCATTTATTCTGTATTTGTATGATTTTGCATGTGGCATTAATGCCATCAAACTGAAGGCCTAATTGGTTTTTGTAGACCTGGGTTGTCATTATAGTAGCATTTTTGATGTGGCAAGAGAATGGCATTGCTGGGCTACGTGCTGTAATACGACAGCAGCTAAAGAGTTTAAAGGGATAGTCCAGTATTTGTCATAAACTGGACACACACAGACTTTAGTTTTGGCAGTGTAGTACCAAAGCAAAAGGGCTTGGAAGCGCAACAGTTAAATATCAGACAAGTGCCTTATTACCCCAAAACTGTTTTTTTCTAATATGCTCTCACTGAAGATTTAGCACTTGGCCCTAACTGCAGTAATGTATAACATCACAGCCACGGTGGCCCACTGCTCACAGAGGCTGAGCAAAGTAACTCAAAATTTTTAAGGGATTTTGATGACATTTTCAGGGAATGTTGGTCACGGCACAGGGAAGAAGTGATTTGATTTTGGTGGTGATACAAATCTGGATGCAGATTCAGGAATCTTTTTGTTTGTAAGTATTTGTTAACATTTGGAGATAGGGCAGCTTTTCACATTTTAGTTAGTAACTCAGCTGAGAAAGTCTGAAATACCCTGGCGGGAGTTTGTGCTCTTGGATCACTTCTAGTAAGGTTGCGTGATCATGGCAACAATTATTTTTGTGATTATTTCAATAGATATTGAGATGACAATTATGCAACAGGATTACACACTGATTTTAAAACACACAAACCACATAGTTTCATTGAACATATATCCTTTGTCACAATCATTTTAAACATTGAAGAATAGGTGATGTATAGACATATAAATACACTGCCCGGCCAAAAAAAAAGTCGCCACCAAAAAACAGGGTCACACACTCTAATATTTCATTGAACTGCCTTTAGCTTTGATTACAGCACACATTGGATGTGGCATTGTTTCAATAAGCTTCTGCAATGTCACAAGATTTGTCACAGATCACAGCACTGCCTCCACAGGCTTGTACAGTAGGCACTAGGCATGATGGGTGCATCACTTCACCTGCCTCTCTTCTTACCCTGATGCTCCCATCACTCTGGAACAGGGTAAATCTGGACTCATCAGACCACATGACCTTCTTCCAGTCCTCCAGAGTCCAATCTTTATGCTCCCTAGCAAACTGAAGCCTTTTTTTCCAGTAAGCCTTACTGTTTAGTGGTTTTCTTGAGGCTACACAGCTGTTCAGTCCCAATCCCTCGAGTTCCCTTCACATTGTGCATGTGGAAATGCTCTTACTTTCACTATTAAACATTCCCCTGAGTTCTACTGTTGTTTTTCTTCGATTTGATTTGGTCAAACGTTTAAGTGATCATCGATCACGATCATGCGGGATTTTTTTCAACCACAGTTCTTTCTTGAAGACGATGCTTCCCCACTATCCTTCCAGTTTTTAATGATGCGTTGGACAGTTCTTAACCCAAGTTTAGTAGTTAGATGTTTTTTTCTGCTTGATGCATGCCAATGATTTAACCCTTCTTAAACAGACTATCATCTTTTCCATGACCACAGGATGTGTCTTTCCACATGGTTGTTTAAGAAATGAGAAGCTACTCATTGCATCAGCTGGGGTTAAATAAGTTGTTGCCAGCTGAAAGATAATCACACGTGCAGTAATTATCCAACAGGAGGCTCGTACCTATTTGCTTAGTTAAATCCAGGTGGTGACTTTTTTTTTGGCCAGGCAGTGTAGAATACAAATATCTCAAAATAATGCTAATAAATAATGAAAAATAAAAAGTTCAACAGATCATGTGGCGCAGTAATCTTTTAATCTTGATTCTGCAGTTTTAATAATTGTGAAAGACTGTAATTCTAATCATCATTTAAATTGATTTATTGCCCAGCTCTAAGTTCTAGTAGGTATATTTAGTGGTATGGTGTGGTCCTTATAATACACATCCATAAGGACATAATTTGCTCCTGTTTTTGAACCGTTGACGATTTGGCAGCGATGGCAATCAATCAGTCAGTCAATCAACCAACCATTCCATCTTTATTTGTATAAAATCAACAGCAAGTGACAAGACTAGGTCAGTGCCAGGTTCTTCTTCTTTTTTTTAATTATGTTTCTTATTTTCATCTATTTTATTTGCTTTTATTAGTTAGAGTCAACTCTTTGGACAACTTGACAGTCACCACTTAAGGTTGAAAGAACTTTCAGTGCTTCTCTACTTTATGGTTTGTGCGTTCACAGTAGGATTCCAATTTTTAACAAAAAGTATAGAAAAATACCGAAATTCACAAAAAAAAATCTACAGAAAATCACAGTTTTAATGAGTTTGCTCACAATTTTTGTTGCTGAGAGAGAGAAGTGTTATCATGACCAGACTGTCACATTGTTTCGGGTCCAGTTGGCCATCAAAATTGGTTGTGTCATCTCACATACTGCTAATAATGTCATATTGTATTTGTTTTTAACTCTGTAAACCACTATGAATGGCTGTATTTATAAATTGTGCTCTGCTAATAAACTTGTCTTGCCTCGCATAGGTGTGTCATACTGAACCACAACAAAAGATCAGTCTAGGACTCCTCATTACAACAGAAAATAAAACACATCTAATTTTTGTCCTGCCTCTGACAGTATGTTGCTTTGCATTAGAGACATTGATCAATAAGAACACAGGAGACTCTTCATGTGTGACAATTACAGATGAATACAAAGTGAAGTTGATGCCTTGAGAACTATGAGACGGAAAAAGTTAAGTTATAAAATTTAAGCAATAACACCTCTGCCTTGAGACATGTTGTAGAGAAGCTACCACCAGACTATAACAAGAGAAATGATGGAGAGGAAGAGCAGAGGAACCTTAGTACCTCAGTGAGTGACTGCTTACATCTATCATCAAGGTCATTCATCATAATATTTGGTAAGACATACAAAAGTAAAGGTCTTTACAGGTCTGTCTTTGTTTTGCTGTCTTTTGTGTTGTCACTCCATCTGTCATCAAGTCACAGTACGATTTTCTGGCTCTGTGGTTGCCTATTCTAACAGGTAGAAAAATCAGCTATACTGTACGTGGCATTATACTATGTCCATCTTTCCATCAAACCAGAGATCTACATCATTAAACCTGTACGTCAGTCATCTTGAATATGAAAATTCCAGCAACCCTACAGTAGACATGCCAAATGCATATCCAGTCCTTCTCTATTTCCTCTCTGCACCATATTAAACGGCCGCTGATCACAAATAGTTCTAGTTGATTAGCTTTGACTCTTATAATAACTTGACAGTGACATAACAATCTGATATAATTGCCTCAGTATTGGAAACTGGTAGAAAAGCCATGTGTTCATACATGAATCATAGATGCCGTTATAACCTCATTCACAATATCTCCACCTTCAGCTCCATTCTGATTAACTGGCCTAATAAAATCTGATGTTAATTATAGAATTACCTCAGACTCCACATCTGTGGTCTGAATATTTGGCTGCATAACCCACATCTCCTCCTCCTGGGGGATACACTGAGGAGCTATAGTTAGACACATGCTAAAGCAGAGACTAATTTTCCTCATGATAACACTGGGTGAGGATGAAGCTCATCCACACTGGGCAGTTTCAGCCTGCTATACCTGAGCTTTAAGTGCAATCCTTTGTGTACTCTGACAACATAAATGTGGGACATTGATATGACAACAGCCAGCATAGAAAAACATGAGTCACTTTGAGTCAATGTGGGCCACTTCCTCTGGTTAAAATGATATCCATCTGCTTGGGGGATAATTCAGTGGTTGCCATAGATGTGCTATCAGATTGCGGTCATAAAACTGTTCAGTGCTTCCTTGGGGTCATCAGAGTGAGATATAGTCTGTTTGGCTTGTTCTGTTTTTTTAAAGGCTGAGACTAGAGGCTTAAAAAACAGGCATTTATAACAGAGGATCCTTTCTCGTGTTTCTTTGCACACTATTACACTTTTCTATAGCTGCATCCAGTTTTTACTCACAAGGTTTGTAGATTAGTTCATAGATTTCTTTTTCAAAGATAGTTTTGCAGAGAAAAAGTGCTTTATGCTGAACTATTCAATTCAAGATGGATATTTCACAGAAAATATGAAACATGTTTACAGAAAAGTGTCAGTGCTGTGATGGACTTTGAAATGTTTGATTGGGCAACTTCAGAGCCAAGGGTGCCACAGTTGAGATGGCCCCTGACTGACAGAGGCCCTAAAATGTGTGGAAAGTATTCATTCTTTTCCATAAAATAAAAAACTTGTCATTGTGATATAAGACTTTTCCCAAGTCTTTCTTTTGTTTTAGTTACAATAAAGCATCGTTCAGGTTGCCTTCCTAATGCTTAAAGATTTTTTAAAGACTGTTGGCTGCTTGGAATGGCTCCAAGGCCAGATAGGCCAGAAATTACAGTTTTATTTATCATAAACCATAAACTGGGCCCATACCTACGTCATTTACGACAGCAGCCTGTGTGACAGGGGCATGTGGACAGTACTGCTAGACTATTGGCACCCCCACTGAATAGCATTTTGCACAACATTATGATTGTTTAAACTTTTCACCTTTTTTTATAATAGATTTGTAATCTAAGCAACTGTGGTTAGTTTGGACTTTGCTGGTGGGGCCAACAATCTCTGGTGGCTCCCCTGCTTTACACCACTTAGTAAATGTGATGATAAAATAACTTGGACAGCTGGAAAGCAAATCGGTGAACACATGAATACAGCTCATTCTAAATGCATAAAGGAACATGATTGAGTGAAAGCCTGTCATTAAAAAATGAGATTGTGGGGTGCTGACAGATGAGTGGGTTATGTCCCTGTGTACTGAGACTCTCACCTTGTGCGGGCAGCCCATGCTGGAGGCTCACCTGTGACCCATTTCCTATGAGTCTCCCCCTGCTCTCTCTCCCCCTTTCTAACTTTGTCTCCTGTCTCCCCACCATTAATAAAAGCCAAAAAAACTTCAAACAAGGAGCTTGTATGGATGTGTGGCACTATGTTGTGATTATTTTCTTAATTTTGATCAGCTCTACTGTAAAAAAAAACATGTTTATTTCTGCTCTGAAAACCCTCTTTTAACACTGGCTTAAAAGAGATTTTCTTTTTTCGTTGCCAGCCTCGAGCAGACACTTAAGGAGCTACAGTTGTCATTTGGGATTCTCCTTGCAAGTGATATCAAGCCTTTAGTCTTCTTGATTTGTATTTATGCATTTTATTATCTTGATTACACCAGTACACTATGTCTGGCATGTCCAATAATGTGCAGGCTAACCAGAGGTTAATTTAGCTGGATACATTTTTATTAGGTGCCTGGATAATTACCCTTTCGTGATTCACTGATCTTAACTGTCTGACTCTTGTCACTGCTGCTGTCTTCGTGAGTTGTCTGTTTTCATTTCTCCTGCAGTGCTTTTTAATTGGACAGCACTCAGACTGCAGTCTGCAGTGTTAATTATGACAGAGCGCGTAGGATGGAAATTACTGTGTTCATCATGCAACTGGATGTAGGCCAGGGATGTTTTGCCCTGCTTTAGTCATTAGATATGACTACAGCACCACGCAGTCCTCTTTTTGGAGTTACTATTGCACATTAAACATCTGATCAGAGTCTGGCCCTCAGTCACTACCATATTTCATCTTAACACAGTGTGCATTTGAAGCTTCTCCTCTTGTCATACTGGCTTGTTACGTCGGTGTTTCAAAAGTAAACTACTACTGTACTTGTGGTGTCACTTGCTCTGAGCAGAGGAAATGCTGTACTTCTTAGATGGTGAGGGAAGATACACAGTGTTCATTTTAATGAGTGCTGCAGCACTTAAACTCGAGGAGCTGCTTGAGTAAATACTCAGGATGGAGGAGGGACAAAACTGCAACCATGAACAGGTCAGACTGAAGGCAAAAATCTTTAGATCTATGTTCCCTAAAGTGAGTTGTGAGGTGTTCTGATGAATTTTTCATTTCTTAGTCTGATACTTTATCTTGTACCAAACCCAAGTACCAACAAAATACAGAAGTAATTTAGAATGATGTATACAGTGGTGTGTCAACTAAAACATGATCAAATATTAATTGTTTCCCAGATGAACTGGGTTGCCAGGGTCAAATAAAACTTAGTAGACAGAAAATGTATTGAGGGCAGAGGGCCTCAACCACCAGGCTGAGGACTGGTAATTGATGGGATATAAATTGGTACTGGACCATGATGAAACAAAGATAATTAGTTTCATTACCCTTTTCTGTGTAACTGAGACTGGAGGGTTTTGAAAGGATGACAGAATCCTTGTATATCTGTAAGTGTGACTTGACTGCACAGACTTTATAAAAGATTCTCTGTCACTGCTGTGATGAACAAAAAGGTACAACTAGAGATACATTCACTGATATTCCCTCTGCCCATGCACTCTTTCACTTGTGCTTTGGACATAGTTGTAAATATGTTTGAGTCCGCATGATGTGTGTTTCTTGATGTGGAAGCTTTCAGCTGACTGGGTTCCTGAATGTCATTATTAAACAGCTGATTAAAACAGAGCAAAATGTCAGCATTAGGTCTGTTGAGTTTTCACATATTATTTTAATTTGAAAGTGTAAGATTGAAAGCATAAATCCTTGCTGCCACAATCTTATATGAAATTTTAATTAATAAAATATTAATTACATGTTCAAAACAGCTGATGCAGTCCCGCCACAATTAATATCACCATGTTTTTTTGTAGCAACATTTTTTAGGCCATTAGTCGGGAATATTTTAGGGGCAAATTGTGCTGAATTTTATTTTTAGCTTGTGCAAGAAAGAAAAAATATGAATTCCTGTGTTTCTGGGTTCATTGTAAGCATTTCAGGTCTAGCATACAAATATTATTGACTTTGCAAATATCACACACACAACAACATAAGTGCTATAATAAGACTGCTTTAGCACTGTTTGCTTGCTCTCTGTCCCTCCAGTTTTAACCCACTTTCACTCGACTCCAGTGAGAGAAACAAACTTGCTCCCCCTCTGTAGACTGAGTACTGAAGCTGTAATTGCGATGATGATTATCACTTGTCCCTGCTTTCACCTTTACACTGGCCCAGAAGTGTCATTTTCAGTCTCCTCAAACTTCAGACAGGAGATTACTCTGCCCATCATTTGATATGAAGGCGCTAAAATAATATTCCTCTGCTATCTCCCTCGGCGATGACCACTTATTTCATGGCATGAAGGCCCTGACATGCTCACTAGACCAGTCAGTGTGGGTTCATGTGAGTAGGAGGTTAGCCTTTATCAAGAGAAATAACTGGACACTCTCATTATTTAACCTATTTTGCGTTGGAGGTCTCTATCATCTGCTGTAAAGAGTAACATTTGTGTAGTTGTCCAGTCAATTTGTCGGCAAATCAAATAGGGTCAAACAAACAGATATTCAATATGGTCTGAGCGTGGGTGAAATCAGATTTTCCAACCTGACTTACATAATGCAGTCTCAGTTTGCTCACTAAGTAAAGTCTTATAAATGGAGGTTACACTGCATGCATCTGTGCCAGCAGTTAAATCCATTACATATGAAACAGCACATTTGTCATCCCAGGAAGCCCTATGCTACTCTGGCTAAAAAGCCCATCAATATTGAATCATGCATCAGCAATTCTGCATGTGAAAAACATGAATAGATATCTTTGGGTTCAACCCACTTTGAGAGTATGCAAAAAATCTCCAATTGTTTCGGATGGATGGATTTTAGATATTTTGAAAATATGTTAACAAAAACGAATCAACATTTGATCTCATAGCAATGCTAAGCTACAGTTATCAGTGTTATCTGTTGTCCTATGAATTAATTATGGAAGCACAGAGCATTGGCTGATGACTGCGCTCTCATAAAACTTTAATGGCCTGCATGTTTCTCCACTTAGTCAAAGAACAGAGTGGCACAGAAAGGAAGTGCTTGTGTCTGCAGTAATAGCAAGTCATGAGAATGTTTCTATCATCTATAGGCTCAATGAGAAGAGCTGAGAGGGAAAAATTCTCTGCATGGAAAGACAAAGATAGTTTCCATAAAAATTACAATGATACACAATAGTATGAGTCGACAGTATACATTTACATATAGTGAGAAATGATTTATTTGATAAATTATAATATTATGTATTGACCGTATAATAAAATCTTTTGTTGCCAGGCCATCCTGCCCTTGTGCAGCAGCTGGACCTGCCGGATTCAATGTCTGTAATCAGATAGATCCATCTTGCCAAGCTCCAGTCTATAATTGTGAGCTCTCAAGGACTACTACTTTGTCTGATTGGCCTGTAATTAATGTGATTGAGGAAACGCCTGCCCAATCAGCTGGATATGCCTCTGAAAGGTTTTGCCCTCCCTCAAACAATTTCTATGGGCTCTTTCCCAGATGGACTAGTGAAATATATTGAATGGCCCATCTGGAGTGCCAAGTTAAGGCCATACCTTTTGAGACAATTGTCAATACTGCAGAGTTTGACTTTAACAGGAACATAATTGATTTCATCTTTCACATCAAACTTTATAAGTCTGTTCTGCCCCCAGCTGTACAGCAAGTGATGCTGTCCAGCATGTTATCTATTGGTTGTCTGTGCTATAAACGTTGCTATCCCCGCAACAAGTTTGAATCTATGTATTCAACCATGATTATCCTCTGTTGAATGACATACTGTTCCAAAAAAGCCGTAATTCATATGCCACAGCAATGAGGACAACTTGATGAAGTCACTTGATTCAGAGAAAAATTTTAAACAAGAGGTTACAACAAGAAGTTATACTTTGGCTATATTGTAGTTTCTTCAAAGTTGAACTGCCATGTTTTTCTTCCATAGTAGCTTGATGATATCTTTTCGCTCTCACTAATTGTGTTAAAGCTAAAAACATCATGAAAGTAGGTTTGTTTGTTAAGATTATCAGGAATGTGTGTTCTTCACAGAGCTTATTATCAGTAATGATCCAAAGTACAGTGAAAACTCCCTTAGGCTTTTAGTGGGCTTGTAATAAAGGGAACCAGCATGATGCTAACTCGCACATTGGCCTTCAAAAATACGTCATCCCTGCGCAACTCTTTTTCCAGCAGGAGCACTGCCTTGGCTAACTCTGATGTTAGTGGCCAACCAAGCAAGCCATTACAAATAGGACAGAATTTGCTGAAGTCTCTTCATGTAGTTTTTTTTTAAATCAATGCTTGATTATCACATCAAAACATATGACCAAAGTACCTTTCAAAGAGGTATTAGCGAGGTTAGCTGTGGGTCTTTAGTATTATTATTTCAGATCGCTGCCTAATTCCTGAAAAATGTTTATTTCTGTCCGATCTTTGTTCGTCTCTCTGTATCACAACTGCCCCAAGTGGCTGGAAGCAGTATGGGTTACGGGGGGCTAATATTGCTTATAAAGACTAAAAAATACATACTATACAGTCTGAAATCAATAAAAATCTTGAATTCTCTCATTTCAAAAAGACCAAACTATTTAAATATATGTTACATATTTTTCATTAATTTCTGTATCTGGCCCCTGAAGTGTATGTTGGGGAAAAAGCCTTTTGTTGAAAAGTAGTTGGTGCTCCCTGCTTGAATAGTAGAATCAGAGGCAAACATACCCTTAAACCCAGAATGTTAGACACAATGATATGTAAGTCACGCGTCTCTTAACAGGGGTTCTTCAGGTGAACAAAGGGTTTAACTGACTCTCGGCATTGTCATTTTTGCTGTGTTTAGATAAGTCCACTTCCTGCAGTTTATGCAGATCCATGTCTCTTTTTTAGTAACAGCAGTGTGTATCAGCAAGAATCTAATGATATGATTTGCTTTATTTTTACTAAAAAGTCTTTCAAAACATAGTTATCAATGTAATGGTCCTTGCACATTTGAGCAGTGATGTTTCCATTTGCATAAAATAACAATGAGTGGCCAAACTTTCAATGGATTCAGGATGAACTGTATATGTATTTGTGCCCAGAGTCATGGCATTGCATGTTTCAGCATTTCACACTGTTGGTTATGTTGGTCCCATCAATAAGATGCAGCCTATATTTGGATGATTGTTTACTCGAGTGTTGCTTGAGCCTTGTTATCTTTTTTTTTTTTTGCATTATTGTGTCTGTGACACAACTAAATTTTAACTAGATTTTTTCAAAGCTACCAAATAAAGATCATCTATGGTTAAGCTGAAATCTGCTCTGTTCTTAACAACATGGCTGTTTCCTCCTGTGATTCATCCTTGACTGACAGATCCAGTAACAAGATTAACGTTCGCAGGCCAAAGGTAAAGGTCATATAAAATCAGCGGCTACATTATTTTTCCCTCAGTGTGTGATTATTTTTGATCCCTTGTGTCATCTGTTTGTTTATCTGCTTATCTGCTTGAATATAAAAACTCAGTTGGAGACACTTCGCCCACAAGGAATACTTTATATACCCACATGTCAACTAACTCTGTATTACACAACCCATAAAAGCAGCTGTATATTGTTTTTTGTGGTTTAAAGGGAGCCCAGGTGGAGAAAATTACAGAAAATACATCATTTGAGTCATCTTATGGGTGTGGAGTTAGAAACACATGGGTGTAAACCAGGCAGACATCTGTCTTAAAAGGGTTACACTTCAGACGGTGCAGTATCCAATGTTTTGAAGATAAATCATACCAGAGACCGGTGTTTCCCACATGTTTATCTGCAAGGCAGGGTGGTCTGGGTGGGGTGGGGGACTTGATGTATACTGGCAGCCCAATTAGAAGTTGGAAACTGAACCAGCAATCTGGAAATGGATTTCTTCACTGATTAAACTAGACAGTGACATAAGGAAGAGATGCACATACTCTGCTGAAGGGAACTGAAGGTCAGAAATTGTGGAATCTAAGCAAGTATTTTATGTCATCTTGTGAAGTGATGGGAAGTCATGTTGAAGGTGGTTGGCCACTACAGGAGATGAACTGTCGGGGAATCACTGGAGACTAGAGGGCCTGCTGCTGCTGCGCTGGTTTGTTTACCTGATGCAATGATGTGAAGAATTCCCTGTCCTCGAACAGAACATCAGTTTTTTTAGACAGGCCTCTTGAAATTAAAGGTGCCCTGACGCATGGTATTGAAATTAATGACTGCAGTCACGGATAACAATCACCCGTGGATTTACCTCATGTTTACATGTGGAGGTCATCTGTCTGCTGCTCCTGCTTCTCTATCATTGTCTTTAATAAACTTAAGTAGAACCCCCAAATCTTTGTTTTCAGTCCTTTTAGTAAAAAATGTTATTCCAGTGTCCAAATCTGTGCTAAAAACCATCAAGCTAAAAGCTAATTAGCTAAGCTATCTGAGCTACACATTGCTAAGCAACATGTCATGTGTAGTGATGCATTTGAGGTCCAGTCAAGAACATTGAGCTGCAATATGTTGTTGCAAGGATGCCCCCATAGTTTTACGCAGCCATGCTATGATGGTTGTACCTACCTTAAACAGGATACTGATGCAGTCTATACTGTAATGGAAAACAGAGTAGGTAGTGTCCAAACTTCGCAGAGTCCAGCAGAGTTGAGCAGATACAACAAATGTGGTAACAGTGCAAACATGCATCTGTGTCAGTTCATTTTACAGCTGTCGGTGCACACTGGTGTGTGAGAGTCACAGGCAGCTCAACTTGGTGAGCTGTTGTTTTATTTCAGATTGCTGCCGTGCCAGCTAAACATAACTTATAACATTCTTTGAATGGTTCATGTTATTGTAACATATAATACAATAAAAAAAACACCAAGCCTATCTGTACGGTTTGATCTGTGAGGAAGGTGGTGCTGAGGTTTTTCTTCTGTTCACACTCCTCCTACTCTTTTTCCTTGTGTGTGTGGGCCCATGTGGCTGTCAGAGAGCAGCAACTAATGTGTGATTACGAAATTGAGAGTTGAGTTCAGAAATCCGAAATGAGTTTAAGTCAGTTTCCTCTATGGTGAAAAAAGAAAGCAATGTAGTATATATTTCAAAAGCAAAAATTCTATTAATGTCAGTTGTCATTAATATCACTGAACCCTATCACCTTTGCCACTTGGCACCTGATTTCCCATTTCCTTTGTGGAACTGAATGAAACAGTGTAGTGACGCAGAAACTGTGTACATGCGAACATGTTTTGCCCCAATTTTATCACCATACATTCCAAAACTAAACTGAATCTATACTTAAAATGCATGCCATAATTTTGTCATCAAATGTTAATTTTGTGGTTTGGATAAACAAATTCAAGCCTAAAAATGTGCTTATGCAAAATCTGGCAGGGCCTACCATCATGAAAACAGTGCTAATTTTCGGCATTTATATTTCCAAACAGTGCCACAACTTACAAGTGTAGTAAGCATAAGTCAAGGAAAAAAAAATCTTGATTCTTTTTTTTAAATCTTCTGCAAAAAACAAATCAGTTTATCACCCAGCCCTATACTCTCTTCTTCTTAAGCCTGGCATCAGTTTCAATTTCTGAGAGTTTCACAAACTGTAAAAACTTTCATACAGATCTACTGTCCAAGTTTTTGTGTTATGGTAAAATCATGACTTGTTAACAATGAAAATATGTTATCTTGTAATGTTAATACAGCAACAATAACAGATTTCCCAACTTGTGTGGCCTGTGGACTATTTTTTAGTCTGTAATTGCAGTAAAGACGTGACTCCTCATAAGCCTTACTATGGAAATGCATGACTTAACCACTTTTTATAGCTTTATTTCTAAAGAGTCCTTTAAACACGTTTACAGCTCCAGGGTTAAAGGGGGGTGCTTTTAATGGCAAACATGTTTATGTTCGGATGCCAAAGACTTTGCATCATTTGGAAAAGTTGAGCACAGCTCGTTTACAGTGAGGAAGGAGAGGTGTTTTCCATACCTTGTTCATTCATTCTCCTCGGACGGAGCTGTGTCTTAAGTGACTAACTCACCTCCTGCTCTCTTCTTTCTGCTCAGCTGCGTCACAGCAGCCAAATGTTAACAATATGGCTTTGTGTGTCACACCTGTGGGCAGTGAGGCTCTGGGCGAGTGGGAGTGAGGGGGCAGAGGAGGCATGCTTTTCTTTTACACACTCAAACAGCACGATAGAATAACATCACAATTAAGTCTTTGTGTTTATATGAAGAAATTCCCTTTTGGCATGCTTTATTCAGAGGTATTCTTGTACACACTTTGTCATGGTGAGATTCAGGGCTCAGTTTAAACCTCCAAAAAAAACAATCTTCCTAAAACATCCATAAAAACACAATCTTACAATATCTTCTCACCAGTTTTTTTGTTTGTTTTTGGAGCCTTTGTCTACAGCTGCTGTATTTGTGCCACAGGCGATTTTTTTCAATAAAAAAGCAACTGTAGTGCAGCATTTTCAGTGATCAGTGCCCATGGCAGAAAATGTCCCTAACATCAGCTTTTTTTTGTTGCTTCCAGAGCTCTCAGTTGAAAGACAGTTCAACTTTTGTAATGGCATTGTACTCATTTCTGTCAAACCAAGAAGAGCTAGGTCCAATAGCTTTGAGGGTACAATATCCTGGCCCTCAGTTGCCTTTGTTGTATGACACGTTACCTTGACTTTGTTTACCTGTTCTTTTAGTGACATTTACATTTATAAGGGAAAATATCAAGTCGTGGGGTGATTTTAAATGGCCTCATAGACATACTGAGGGAAGTGGAAGTCAACAGTAGCATCCTGGTACCATTAAGTGCTGAGAGGTGCTCTGAAACTGAGCTTCCGAGTGCAATAAACAGTAGCTGTGGACATAGGCACAGTTAATTTTTTGTAGCTTTTAATGCCTGCAGGAAAAAGGCTGCAGCCCCCCCCCCAAAAAAAAACTTGAATAAACCAAATCCTTTTTTTTTATTATGTCGGGGCTTGTATTTTCTTTCTTCACTTCCAGTCTACAATGTGTCTCTTGAGGTGTACAAACAACAGCAACACAAAATGAATGTGCTTGCTTTGGAAAGCTTCTCTGTCGATCTGTGGCGTCATAACAGATCGTGTTGAAAGGGAACAACTTAGAATGACTGGATCCAGAGCTGCAGGAAATTTAGTCTCCAATGAAACTGCTTGTATAGCTGCTTGGAGGTGTGGATGAATCAGAGAGGGCTGAGGCCGTGTCTGGTGCTTTAACCAAGAGATTGTATGCTTTTGGTAGCTTGATACAATTCAGGAGAAAACAAACCACAAATTAAGTTACAGCTTCAACACTAGGAAGTAGATACACATAGAGTAAAAACAATCTTTCTGTGATTTTTGTGGTCAAGTTTGCTTTAGGGATATAAGCAAGATTTTGTGTTTTTACATGCAATTAGATTCATGAGCCCTTTAAATTTCATAACACTGCAGTTACAGCAAAGAACAAAACCAAGATGTAACTTTCTTGTGCATGAAGACTAATTTAAAGACTCATTTGTATAGAGTTGGTTGGATTACTGAAAATAAATAGCCCATTAGTGTTTCATTCTGGGACATTGGCTTCTGTAAGTTGATAGGACGTCCTCCTGCAGTGGGATGCATCAAACAGTACACATTCATGTACAGGAAGAATCTTTCCACATCAACACACATTTGGAGAGTTAATTAAATGCAGTGCAGAGCCATTCACTCAGACATATTGTGCACAGATGCAAACTCCCACTCATTCCCCTTCTCTTCTGTGTATTCATGCATTTCAAGGGTTTTTTGAGCGAACACTCAGTCTGAAAATCTACCTCACTTGCAGCTCAACAGAATAATATGTAGACTAGCTTATGATTGGATTTTTGTGCTAACTTTTGTTTTATTTTCTAGGTTTCCATGACCTGCTCGTGCATTGATACCTGTCTAAAGCTCCAGGGCATTGTCAGCCTTTGCCACCTCTTCATCCAGTACGATACTGTGGAGAGGATGTGAGGAGGAGGAGGACTGAGGGTGGAGAAAACCCAAATAAGTCACAAAAAGACAGGAAGTGGGACCACATGGCTGCTATGGACTGACGGGTCAACTGATACCAGATCACACTGGCTTTCCTTGGAAGTGTAAGTCTTTTATCAACCCCTTCTACAGACAAGATTGATTCTTTTTCAGGAAGTCAATTAAAATTCAATTACCAAAACTAAATACTAAAGTAATTGATGTATCTTTTTTAAAGTAGAGACTTATCAGATTTCAATGATTCACTCTTTTGACCTCAGCTTTGTAAAAGGCATTGGTTGCAGTCTTATAGAAATACTTAGAAGATGAAAGAGAGGTATATGTTATGTCCAAATTTATTAGAGGCATCCTTGAAGGGCCTACAAAGGACACAGTCTTCAGGGCTTGCATAGACTTAAATGAAATAAGGCTACCTGATAAGGTAATTAGTTTCTGTTTGCGCTGCTCTGTTAGTTTCTGAGCATGGCCCTGTTGCCTTACAACCCCTGCTGCTTCGCCTAGAACTATTAGGTAGCACAACTTCAAGCATAATTTATTAAGTTGCATTGAAAATAATTCAAATTTTATGGCTCTTTTTGTTTTTCTGTTAACATTCTGTAAGTATGGACAGCAGATGTACACCTCCATCTGTTGTACACAGGTGAAGCCAAAGTCATTTTGAGCTGTAACAGTTGGTACACTCTGCAGCACAACATTTTCTTATATCAGTTTGGAGCTGCATCTCAAATGTATAAGTTTAATGACTGTGAAGTTTGTTTTAAAGATGTTTTACCCCCTTCATCCTCTGCTCTATGCTGCAAACTGTGTCTTGCCCATGTTTGTCAGCAGAGTTGTTCATCATGATGTTGCACTCACTTTTACTGCATCAAATAATGAATATTTCAAAACTACTGAAATTGCAAGCATAAGATTTTTTTTCTTGTTTGACTAATCTGTAAACTTGGAGGAGTTTGGGTTTATGAACCACAATGTAGCCACTTAGTAGAGGCAGCCAATACCAATGATCGTTCCATGTTTAAACCAGACTGTTTATTAATCACTCCTTCCAAGAAATGGTGATTTCGTAATTGCAACAATTAATGCTAGCTGGCTAGCTTTTGGGGAGTCCCATTTCACCAGTGACTATTTCATGAGCATTTATGATTGCACATACCTGCCTTGAATTTATTTTTGTGAAAAAATTGATTGACTGAATGCAAAATCAGCCAATCCTCGCAACCTTTCCAATCACTGTAACTTCCCCACCATCTTTGAACAAACATGATAGCTGTCACCCACTCCCAGCCCCACACATCAACATCACACTTCAGTCTGACTTGGTTGACTCTTGGTTTAGAGGATGTATGGCATTAACAGCAAACATTAACAGTTGGAGTCCCTGTTAAATTCTGTGAAAAGCAGCTTCCCAGTGTCTTGCATACAAGCACTACACCACTGGCATTATAAGCAGGGGTTGTGCAATACAAGGGACATTTATCACTTCACAAGCGTCTCTATAAATCACGTCCAGATAATTGCAGGAAAAAAATCTGTTGCATTCATGTTTTACCTGAAAATAAATGAGCTCTGAGCTCTTTGTCCATGAGCAAAACCTTCTGTGTCTTTGCTGCTGACTGACAGAAAACTAACAAACCTGCAAGGATGTTTTGTTTTGTTTGCATTAAATGCCTGCCTATTTACCGCAGGGCCAGGTCGCCACCCCTAAGAGGACAGTCTGATTTCTGTCAGAAAGAAAGCATATTTCATGACATAATCGCTGTATTTTTTATTTTTTTGTTAGGATACTGGAAACATCAAAAGTAATATATCAGTGTGACATATTTATCTTTACTGTGTTATGCCCTCTGTAGGATGCAGCCCCTGAAATGGGACAAAGCAGTAGTGTCATATACCTTCTATTAGAAAGTGTTTAACCCTTAGATCTATAGGTGTTTGAAAAATTACCTCATGAGTTTGATTTCTTACAGTCGTTTGTAAGTCAAGTACATGTTGCTATCATTTAATTTTCCAGTTATTTCTCAAAAACTTCTCTCAGGTGTATCTTTTACTACCTCAAGCTTTCCTTAGTGGGTCTAAGTTGACTTGCATGCATTTTAAATTCAATGTCATGGGAAACTTTGATTCTTGTCAACTGCAGCTATCAGAGACATACAGTCAACTTTTAAATTCAAGTGAATTTCATATAAAAATAATGTTATATCACAGAAAACAATATTTGTCATGCAAATACAAGCACTGATTCCAATATGGGTAATTTGTGACCCACTCATGAAAGTGTGTAAGGTCAGATTACTTGTGCATCTAAGGGTCAATCTGGGTGTATTAGTGGAAGAAAACCAAGTTGAAAAGCCTCCATTTATGTGAGATACAACAAACTCTATTGGAAGAAGTAGCTGAGTCTTACACACTGTACAGCTTCATCTTTTTTACTGCCTCTATGTACTGAGGATGTCTTCTATTATGGCTGTTATCTCTGAACCCCAGAATCTAGACATTTATCTCCTGCTGCTGCACTCTTCTTCCCTCTCCTCGTTTCTCATCTCATCTGATCTTCTCTCTCATCTCTCCTCCCCTCTCTGCTGCCACACTTTACTGACGTGTTTGTGTTCTCGTCCATCCTTCTCTCTGGCACTTGAGAAGTGGTGGCTGTTTCTGGTTTTGTGAGTGTGTGTGTGTGTGTGTGTGTGTTTTTCAATATTTTTTCCTTGCTTTGTTCCTCCTCTCTCCGGAAACACAAAGGAGGGGTTCCTTTATCTTTTTGTCTACAACACATGCCATCCATTGTGTGCCAAGCCCAAAATGTGGATCCGTCTTTCAGGCGGTATTGATCTGTGAAGAAACTGAGACATGATTGGGTACAGCTATCTATTTGATATATGTTGTTGTTGTGTGAGAAACCCCCATAACCAGAACATTCTTTATCTTTGTTATAAAGCCAGTCAACAGACCACAGTACAGAAGGCGTTCATGATTTATCTGTAATCTTCGTGTTTCACTGGTGTTCAGAAATTAGCAGCCATGAAGAAATATGGCTCGCACGGTTACAAACAGAAATCACAGCAAAATGAGCATTATACCATGAAATATCTTCTATCAAGTGTCATAGATGAAACCATCAACTGTATATAAAGATAGACAGAGCATCAGCAGAAGAAAATAAAGCTCCCCTCCACTGCAGAACAGGCCATAAACTTTTCCTCTAACATTTTGACAGATGGACATTTGCCAGACTTTTAGTTAAAATCTGCAGTAAATAACCTTTGTCAAGCACAAATTATTTTGTCATCATTATGTTATCTTTGTTTGGTAGTGTTTTTTTGTGTGTGTGTAAAACACAATTTCAATTTCAACTAATACACTCATTACAAAGGACAGAGACTTGCACTGTAATGGCAGCAAGTCTCTGTCTCATATCACTTACTGCATAAAAAGAGATGGTGTTATTGATCTTTCATCCACATCTATTGTAAACTGCAAGTGGACACTTCACAGCCCACTATGTGCAAGAATTCAAAGCAATTTCTCCCTCATGAAGTCATGATCCTACATTTAAAGAAAACATGGTTGCATTGCTGATTTGGCTGAAAAGACTCTTAAATTAAAGACAACAAATAACCAGCAGAGGTTAGCAAAACAGCCTACGGGCTGTGAGTCTGTTTTTCACAATGGCCACTGCAGGCTAAGTGCTCAGATACAGTATTATAACTAGCAGGAGTGCAAACTCTTGACAACTTTTGAGTAATGCTTACTAATGCCGCTTTTACCTTACAGACCAATCAAATCGAGAGGGGACAGGACTTCAGATTTTCACTTTAAAAAAGCAAAAGCAGAACAGAAAGTGAATGGACACGTTCTTTGGAAGCAACAATTTACCGATTTAAGCTGCTTTTTGTGGTTGGCCATGATTCTTTGAGTATTTCTCTATGATTTTTTGTGATTTTTACATAGGGAAAGAAAATTGTAGAACTTGTGGAGTAGTTTTATGGCATTAGTGCAAAGCTAGTTATTCAACCTAAAGCTGCGTTCACACCGAACGCGACTTTGCGACTGAAATCGCGTTGCCCACCCAAGTAGCGTCTCCTGTCCATAAATACCTCATTTTGGTCACCGTCGATCAGTGACGTCATATCCACTCGAGTTTCACCGCAATCATATCACATGATATCATTTCATAAAATAGGATGTATTAGCTGACATTATTCCAACTGCATCCTTTTCACTCATCTACCAACCACAAAACACTACAGCTGGTGTCCCTGCAGCAGCATCATCTGTGAGTTCTCTGCGGTCCCGTCTAGGCGAAACTAATGTACTCACTAACTAATGTTTCCCACACAGACATGGTTGTTACACTGTGAACCGGAATAAAAACAGTCCGTCACGGGTGTTGTCACACACCCACACAACGCTGATTGGCTGCTGCCGCACAGCCACATGCAGTATCACCTGAAAAGATCAACTTTTTAAACTTTGACAACGCAGCAATGATCCACCAGGTCGCCTTGATCGCGGCCATCGTATCCCGGGAGGGTTAACCCCGCTCCATCACGGCTGTACATTGACTTTACATGGAGAGTGGTCACCAAGGTTGCAAAGTTGTGTAGGCGGCTTAAGAACACAGAGGGATGGTAAAAAGCACTCTGAAACTAAGGTTGAGAGTGCTGCCAAAAAAAGGGCAATTGTGGACACAGGCCCTTAAACTTGGCTGAAAACAGTTGAAATTGTTACACAGGAAAACAGTTGACATCTTTTGTCCCAGGGAAATGCTCTATAATAGGCTGCATATTGATACTAGTGTGCATAAAGATTATTTTTTGTGTAAATGGAGCTGTCAACTTAAGATGCGGTCATGGATGCAGGTGATAATACAAAGAAGTATAAGTTTAGACACATTACAATCAGACATTAAGAGAAGCTTGCAGCACGTATGTGTTCAACAGAAGCATGCACATCATCATTCGCTGCCGTGTTAAGTGCACATACAATTACTTATTTATACTAATGTTTCATCTTGGTGTAAGAGGTCAATCAAGACTGATAGTTCAGTGCCTCAAGAAACTTGGCTCCAATATTTACTGCATGAACATTTCTCTTTTTAAACTCAGCTGCTTTCTGGGTTGTAGCAGAGAGAAATCTGTCTCCAGGTCACATCTGTGCTTTTCAGACACCCTGAATTTTTTTTTATTCAGCTTAAAAAAAGGAACTTCTTTCACCTAGGTTGGTCCAGATTTTCTGTGTCTAGTTGGAGAGGGATAAAACATCAGCTTTCCCCTTTTCAGTTTGGTATAAATTAATGAAAAGACAAGTGAGCAGGCAGCAGCTCTGGCACGAGGAAGAGAGATATTTCTGCGGTTTATCTTTGAATCCTCTTCTTAAGGTTTTCATGTGAGAGCCAAGGTGAGGGGGATGTTGAAGTGGAGCAGAACAGATTCAGTTTATGGAGCTGTGAGGCTTGAATTCAAGAGACCTGCAGTTTATATCACCGTGTATTTGACCAAGGACTTTAAAAAAGTTACACTCTCTGAATTATTAATGGTCAATAATCCCATGTGTTGATTTTCATCTCTTTTCACAAGCACAAGAGCAAAACTGATCAATGTTAAATTATACATAGAACTCAAAACATTAACTTTACCCCCCAGGGGTCGAACAGCATGTGATGCATTCTGAACTCAGCTTTGCATCATGCATGGATGGTATGCTTTTCCTCACCACTCCTAACTTAAATGAAGCAGTATGATTTCATTATCTGGTAACAATTATGTCAAGCAGGTGCATGAGGTTGAAGTCATCACAATGCTGCCAGCATTTTATTAAACAGAGAGAAGAAATCAGGGATTTGGAAAAAATGATGCAACAGCTGGTGGGAAGGCGGGCGTGTGATACCAGTGTTCCTTTATTTTCTTTGAAATCTGCTCAGAGTTAACATTCATTTGTGCGTCTAATGATTTTATATACAAAAACCCCTTCCCCTTTGTTAATCCATCCAATGTTGTCTATGCAATAGCTTTGCAGTTGCTTCTACTTTAAATGATTTGAAGTCTATGTATACACGAGGGAAGGTAATAAGTCCACCTAATGTAAATAACCTATGGGTATCTGCATCTATCTATCTATCTATCTATCTATCTATCTATCTATCTAATAATTAGTGCCTCTGCTTCTATGACAACACGAAGCTGAAAATACATCACTCATAAATTCTCATTTTGATGCTGTTGTACCATTCAACATTAATGTAAAACATTAGATTATTACTCTTTTCATGATTATTATTGATTATACTTCTATAAAAACTCACTACAACCATACAGACACGAGGACCCTCCTGAAAACAAGATGCTGCATCTCAAGGGGCTAACCTCTCATAAATTTATATTCAGCAGAGACAAACATGACGAAGACAGGTCTATGATTGGCTCATGGATCTGTCACTAGCTTTAGTTCTGACTTTAGTCCACTTGTGTCCGCCCACCTCCCTTCCTTCGCCCACACACCCAACACAGCATAGTGTGGATGGCTGTTCACATGAGACTGGGATCCACATTCAAGATGACCTACTGCTAAACAGAGGTTTTTTTCTTGCCACCATGATGGAGGGATTCATGATTGGCTATATGGATTCATGTTGGGTTTGGATGTATGTATTTGTATAGGTGTATTTTATATGTATATATGCATATATGTGTATCCATAAAATGAAGAGTTTGTTTTCAGCCTGCTCTATTGTAAAGTGTCTTGAGATAACACTTCTTATGTGATTGATTGATTGCTCGAGCATGCCCATAGGGCCTAGGAGTCCCTTGAGACAAAGCCACTGATACCTCTGTGCTACATTTGCATAGCTTGTATGAAGAGGACATTACAAGTATTCAATCTAGGTAAAGTACAACTAAATCATAATATTTGTGATCAGAGAGGAATTTCCTGCCTCTCAATAATACTCACACTATTGTTGCTTGAAGTCTCTCTGTTGGTCAGAGAGCCTCATTGCAATCCAATGTGACTTAAACTAATCTTTCCCTCTCACAAGAAAACCCTCTCTCTATATCCAATGCAGACTTCTTAATGGACAGATTGTTGACAAATTTCTTCGTCTCTTTTCCGTTCTGTAATTTCTTGGCTATATGCTTTGTATATCCTTTAGCTGCCAGAAATTGACAGATAGGCAGTGGCCTGTGCTGTGACCCATACACCCAGCATGCCTTGCAGCATAGAACTGTACTATTGCTCTGTGTGAATGGATGTGACTTGCACAGTGGGATAGAGTGGGGAACAGGTGCCGACACTGTCAGCTTGTTAACACTGGGAAGAGAATTGGCTCCTCCGACAGAGTGTGGCACATATGCAGCACATAGCCTTTGGCAGTGGGACGTATGTGCAGGCATTCATACATGTCGAGTGAGAAATGAAAGTGTGTGGAGTTTGCACACAGAATGCAGGGATATTAAATAGTTATGTGTGGCAAACCATTTAATTTACTGATGATAACGCACCCCAAAAAAACAGCCTCATAAATCTGGACTGCGAACGTTTAATAATGTCAGCATCAGATGCTGTATTCCTGCAGCGGGAGGCTGCGTAATTTCAAAAACGCAGACCCCTAATTTGTGGCTCCTTATAAGTTTTGACATAAATTTAGTTTTGAGCACATTGTTAGCGCATTATTATTTCATGCTCCATTTTCTACTGAAGCTTTGGGGGACATGAAACCCCCCTAGTGTCATGTGCAAGGAATTCTCTCAAAGATCACAAATTAGGCCCCTAGATGACCCATTTCTAGAAGAACTAAATTGACACAATGAATTATTCCATCCTGTCTTGTGGCCTCTATAACAAGAAGGGTTCCCGGCACAAAGGATAAATTGGGACATTCATTTCTTGCTTTTTCATTTATTCCATTAGAGCTATTTAGGCAGATCTTCCCCGTTTGCCCAATTTATTCTGTGATTTCTTACCCTGTTATTTAGAGAGTGATGAGAAAAGAAGAGAAAGTGTGTGATTTTAGAGAAATTGGCGGCTACATTTTGGAGATAATAAGACACAAGGATAATGTGTCAGAAACTATTTAATTCTGTGTTATTTGAGGAGGTTGACATATCCTTTTTCGCTTTTGGAAAGACACTCTAGGAGCTCTGCCCCAAATAAATCACTAATAGCTGCCAGCAATAAAGTAAGGGAGAGGAGTGAGAATGTGGGCTTGAATTAAATGATGGCTCACAGCAGAGGGAAGGAAAGAGAGAGAGGGAGAGACAGAGAGGATGATGGAGGGGATAAGGGAGAAGCTGCAGTAAAACGAAAACAGCACCATCTGGCCTTGTTCAGAAAGCCAACAGTATAACCTATATACATATGTCAATTTTCACACAACACTCTTAAGACTGTTTATCAATTATACCCTTACTGTTTCCCTACATAATCAAGTTAAGGGTATCCAACATTCTTGCTAGCTGCCATTTGTCTTTAATGGCATTCTGCTTCATTGTTGTCCCACTGTTTACAATTATGCTATGTTATTAAGGCAACTGAAAAGTAGTATGCTGTATCTCACATAAATGTAACATATTTGATAACTCATTAACAGATAAAAGGTAACATTAGTATTTAGCAACCTTATTTGGAAACATGCAAGTGATATTTTTCCCAACCAGGACTTTAAGAGACTGTCCACACAGAGATGAATTCAGGCCTATCTGCACAAGTTTTTAACCCACACAGAGATGGCGTTTCAGGTGCTTGAAAATGAACATTTTTGCCAGCTGAGCGATTTTGTGTGGACAATGAATATGGGTAGTTTCAGAAAGACAACATCATAGCCCCCCTCCCCCTTATATTGCAAAGACAACAGAAACAATGGCTGAATACGGTGTTGCTTTGGTGCTGCAGAAGCTACTGAGCTTGTTATGGCTTCAACAGCAAAATTTTCTGCTCCTCTACAACCACCCTGAGCAACAAGGGGACGTGGAGACCAGCATACGCCAGTGTTTTTTTTTTTTTTTTTCACATTTCTCATGATGTATGCGCGTGCTTCATGTCTTCTTCCCTGGTTTTGATGTCTGTCTACAGCAGCGTTACAGCGCAACCTGCATGCCTGGCGTATGTAGAGTTTTCAGGGTTGTCACATGGACGGACACACATTACTGAAACGATGTAGTCTTTACAGAGAAAGTTTTCAATACAAAAATGTTTTCCATCTCATGGTGGAGTGGGCCTCAAAGTGTTTTGCAAACTCTCATTTACTCTTTTCATCCAGGCTTCGTCACATGAAAAGCTAACCATCTGATGGCTGAAGCTTATTTAGTAAAGAGAAAGGAAAGAATGTTTGGTAACTTTTTTTTTTTTGGTCACAGTTCTCACCGTTAACAAGTTCCTTGTTAGCATGCTACTTAGTGTCATACTGGCTGTTTAATATTCATGATTAAAAGCCCAATTGGATATTATTATAATGTATTGTTAACACAATGTTTGTAGAATTATGTTACAAGTGTCTAAAATGTGACATTAAATCACTTATTAACAGATAAAAGCTAACATTAGCATTGCATTTATGATAAAGTTTTAGTATAAAATGAAACTGTAAAATTTTAAGCTATATATTCCTACATCTGGTATTAGTTTACATACAATGTACTTGTGTAAAAAAAAATACTCATAAAGTGTTCCAAATTTATTTTTGCTAAAAAGATTCAATATCTCACTTTAAATATTAGAATTACTGTTTTGCTTTTACATTGTTTTGGTCAAATGTCACAATAAGCTACTCTACTAAATGCTGAAACAATATCCAGATAACTCAGCAAATTCTTGTTGACTTTTTTGCATAACACAAAAATGTATGTTGTAGTATATTTTTTTGAGTAGATGTTTACGTGTAACTTTTATGAGAATTTAAGTAAAGCTTAATCGAAGCAGCACAGATTTGATGTTACCAGTAGCCTTTGCCTGATGGTGGCTAATTAGTCATTAAATGTGCTGTTTTATCTTGAAACTAAGGCTTCAGAATTGAGAAGTGATTGTCATTTTTTCTCTCTATTGTTTTTTGCCGCCTACTAAGTGATGTGACATTATTAAGAATGGGACTAGAGGACTTTAGAGGACTTAAATCTGAAACACCCAAGGACAGCATTGTAACAGCATTTCAGCTTCTCATCCAGCTGAGCTCACTGGCAGATAAAAATGACAAATGTTTGTTGATAAACAAGAATGCACCATGTTAGATTTTTTTTTCTGATATCTAATATGCAGGTATTTCCAGACTTGTTTTAGTAGATACCAACATCAGTACGATACAGAGATGACTGTGTTTTTAAAAGTTAAATTAAAATCAGCTTTGCCTGCCCTATCACTAAATAACTACCAACCTGTTGGTGAAAATTACCCTAACTTTTTGGAGCCTACTCCTTCAATTACAATAAAAATGCAAAATGTCTGATGCAGAAAATAATATTTGCTGTAAAACTGAATAAATTTTCATACATAAGTTGATGCTGATGCTTTGTTTTAAGGCATTCATCTGCCAGTACTGAATTATGTTGATATTATAGTGCATCCCTATTAACAGTTGGACTATATATAATAAATATGATAAGAAAGTGTGCACTTCCAATTTGTGGCATGCAAGCTTCCTCTCAAAGAGCTAACATAGACCTAAACTCCCCTGCCAGGTGTCCATGGGGGATGTATGTCAGCGGTGGGTTAGTGCCTCCTCTCTGTTTGATGTCTGCATATCAGGTTATTTGATATGCTGCTGCTCTTTTAAGTCAGTCTGTCAGGACAAGAGTGAGAGCATATCTCCCAGCGGGACTGTAACTGCTCAGCGGAGAGACAGACAAGGTGCTGAGCTCTCCTCACTGCCCTCTGGTTTCCCCCAGCTGTACACCTATTTTGTGTTGATATGGCGCTCTCTAGTGGCAGAGAGAGGTGTTACAGAGTTTGATCTGTTTTTATGACAATCCTTTTTTTTTTCTCCATCTGCAGTGACAATGGTGTTATTTCTGGTTGGGATCTCTATTGCTGTGAACAATTCATCTCATGAGAACCAAACTGCCGGTAAGTACTCAACTCAAAGTATGGACAAGATCCATTCTAGAGTGTTGAACATGGTGGCATTTTTTACATTTGCATTTAAAGGTTTAATTTATCAACATTGGATATTTATGCTGAGATAAAAGCAATGATCTTGCACTAGCAATAGCCATGTTATTATTTTTCAGGTTATGCTTTAAAGGTTCAGTTGCCAACACCAGGGACATGAGGCAAATGCTAAAATATAAAGCCAGCATGTAGCATTATGAATTTTAATACACTTTATCTTAAATAAAGGCTTGTTTCCATTAAAGACAATAGCAGGCCATTATAGTGTTACTTTAAAGTTATAGCTTGACATTTTGAAAAGCTTCCTGAATATTTTTTTCAGTACAGTGTTTGATACCAATATCACATGTAGATGAAAGCTTCAACTAGAAGGCATCGTGTTTACTCAGTGTTTACATAAACTTGCACACTGCATACAAATAAACTAATAGAATAAAATCTAAAAATTTGATAAGGTTTATGTTTGAAAATGTATAAACTGGTCCATTAATTGTGCTGAATTTTTTTTACTAATATGCTCAAATTATTGCGTTAGTTGTGTGCTATATTGATTATATTACAAGTTCAATATAGGCAGTTTTGGAAGGGGATCATATATAAGATTATACATCTGAATTTACCTGTGCTTTAGTTGTAAATACCATCTAATTTTGAGTTAATAATACCTAATAATGAGTAATTTTACATTGCTGAGACTTGAAGTGTGTAGATTTTTTTATTATTGAGAGTAACTGAGGGTGAAAAACTATTGTTGCTATACTACTACCTTGTGAGGGCAAGAAGAGCAAAGCTAATAAAGATCATAACTAATTTAAATAAGTCCCTTAATAACAAAAAAAATGGTTTAGTCAGCAGATACAGCAACAAAATAATCAATAATCAACAAAAAAGGTTAAAAACATAACCAACAGGAGAAAGAAGTGATAAAAATTGGGCTTGTTTTTATACAAAGTCATGCTAACTGCACAACATCCAGTATCTGCATATGTGTGATTTTATGAAAGGGTGGAAACACCAACAACTTGCAGAGGTATGTGTCTATGCAGCATTTAATATTAGGGGGTGTCGTGTATTTGGCGTTGTTGCCACTGAAATCCTGTGTTGGCCTTTTTTTGGCCGCCTAAAAAGCCTTCAGGAATCAATAAGGGAAGCTATAAAGAATAGCCTGAGTAAGCAGAATTGGTAATGACTTTGGTATCAATGAGGCTGATAAATTCCTAAGAAACGCTCAATGATGACTATCAAACACACAGTGCATTACTTATTACTGTGTTAATAATCAAAAAGTAAATGTTGACAATTGTGAAATAAAGTGCTGTAGTTTTCTTTTTATAAAATGGCAGACTTTCGTTTTGATGTGAATTTGTCTGAATCAGTTATGTCGTTTTGATCTGTTTGTTCCCCACACAGAGAACCCCACCCACCAGGGTGCCCACGTGCTGCCCTCAACACTGGTCATATCCCTGCTGCTTATCATCGTTGTCCTGCTGACAATCTACTGTTTGAGGTGAAAAAAATGTGCCTCTGTGTGACTCTCTCCTCTCTTTCTGTCTGTTTTAACATGTAAGGGAGTGTGAGAGTGAATGTATGTCAGGTCAGGGCATCAGGGTGGGGGTGGTTTGGAAACAGGCGGTGAGCAGAGGCTTATGGGTAAACAGCTGCACCTCAAGTAAGACTGCAAACAAAAGCAGCCAGGTCAGGTCAGGCCACAGACACTCATTCCCTGGCAGACCAGCTCGAACGTCCTCTTCTGACGCTGACATGAGGAGGAACAGCTTTGCCTCATTCAGATGGTTGATATTGGTTTTGGTATTTGTTGTTTGTCTACCTTAACAGCTCCACTCTAGAGATTGGGGTCAGCCAATATTTTTGCCTTTTCAACACAGATGTCTGCCCTTTTCCCTCTCACCATTTTCCTTTCCTTTTTCCCCTTCCTTTTTTCCTCCCTGTATTTTCTATAGGTTCAAAAACCACAGGAAAGCTCTGGTCACCTCGGTCGATAAAAAGCTTCCAAATGGCTTCTTGGAGGAACAAGGTACTGTTGTGCTGTACTCAATATAACCACCAGTGCATGAAAATATAAAGCAGCCTTTCACTTTTTATGTCTTTTTATGTTTTAATTGCAGATTTACAGTCTTTATAGAGCAGGAAAATTTCATGATGTGAAGTCCAAGGTAGCTGGAAGAGGTTTTGGAAGGTCTTTAGGCTTTTCAAGCACGTAGGGAGCCATATAAACTTTCACTCCAAGTAGAAAATAAATAAATAAAAGGAAAAGGCCAAATTCTGAGTCGAGACAGTTTCATGCAGGAGCAGCAGCCCTAATGTTTATGACTCTAGAAATCATTTTTGTCATGTACCCGCAGAAGGAGGAAATCTTAATGGCCATGAGGCTTGTTTTTGCAGGTGCTAGGAGAGCTTGTAATGTCCTCTATTGGGAAACGTTAGCAGTCTGACCACCATATATTCCTTCAAACGCAGGAGAGCAGACAGTGGTCCTCCTCCCTCGATCTCCCTCGCCATCCAAGAGGTACTTCCCCATCCCCCTGGACTCGCTGGAGGAGGAGTACCGGATACGCTCGGCAGACGACGGCAAGCTCTTCAGAGAGGAGTTCAATGTAAGCACAAAGAAAATGTGTGCTGTTGATTCTGCTGTATATCTGACTAAGGTCTTTGTCCTGCCAGCAGAGAACAAGTACAAAAAAATAGCAATAAAATGTTATGTTTGTAGGCTGTGTACCTGTAGCTTTATTTTGATCTCCTGAGGACTGGCTGCTTTCTTTATAGTCGCTGCCGTGTTACTACCACCACGGGTCCTTTGAGGAGGCGAGCAGAGAGCACAACAGAGAGAAAAACAGATACCCGAACATTTTACCATGTGAGTGAGGACCTGAATTCTGCAGCACAGAATTTCATTGTAGCATTTCATATGGGTAGCTAGCTGCAATTTTATTGATTCATTAAAGTTTAAGATAAGGTGAAGGCTGAAATTAAAGATTAAAACTGAGTTAATGTACTGGCATTTTACTTTTTTTTCTCTCTTTTTCACAGATGATCATTCGAGAGTGGTGTTAAGTCATCTTGATGGGCATCTATGTTCAGACTACATCAATGCATCTTACATAGATGTGAGTTTAACTACATTTAAAATATAATTCTGATATTTAATGCTCTTGCATGGAGTTTTTGACCCATGTGCAAACTAACTGAATTTAATACTGATATCTCTTTATGACCAAAAAAGCAAACCAGACAGTATTTTACAAGGTTGATCATTTCTCTCACAATAGTGTCTGTAGTTATGTTTAATGATGGAGGTTAGTGTCAGACCAAGTGTTTAACTTTGCACTGCACATCAAGTTTTAACCCCTAAAAGAAGGAAGGATGACGTTTTTGGTTTTAAAAAGATAATTGATTAGAAAGCCCAGGTATGCTTTTTTTGAGTTTTATTGTTCCTTTATTGTGTTTATTGAGTTTTATTGTGCGTTTTAAATGTCTCATCCGCGTAACACAACACTACTGTGCTCAAGACTGCATCAGGACTTCTCCCTCTGCCTCGCTTTACAGCGCCAGTAGCTGCCTAAAATGGCTCCTTCCCCTGGCCCCCTTGAATAGACTGCCCAGTGTGATGTTCTACTATTGTTGACAACATGAACCAGTCAAACAATCAGAGCAAACTGAGCCAATATGGGGAGGAGGGCTTAATGTGGCTGGAGCAACAGAGCATCTCAGACAGACTGAGAATACAGGTGGATCAGGGTTGCTCTGCAAGACTGCCTTTAAGGAAAAGGGCAACACTTTCTGGGGCTAAGAGTCCTGAAGGAGGTCATGAAGGAGAGCAAAGATATGCTTCATCCTAAATCAGCATCAGGATTATTATTCTGATTGAATTCTATCAATATACCTTTGATTTTAACCTCAATGGTTCTATTTCTTATTATAGAAACAAAAATAAACATTTAATTTACTGTATCCCTGTCCTTAAATGATTTGTTCCTTTGTATTTGAATTACTGAGATTGTGGTGGATGGGTCTATTCAACTTAAATCTTAGGATGTAAAATCTGCTTCAAATATCTTTCATTTAGCTCCAAAGCTAAATTTAGCCAGCTGGGCTACAGAGGGCAACTGTTAGTTAGAAGCCAGCATTCATGCTACTTATCCGGTGTGCATGCAATGTCATTAAATCATTAATCATAAATCATCATGAAACTTCCAAGGGGGCCCTCTTATTGAGCCTCTCAGGGGCCCTGCAATGTCTGTGGGCGGGGCTGGCACTTTGTATATGATGTATAGACTCTAGCAGTCATGAAATCTGAACGTAACAATTTCAGTTAAGGCAAAAAATGAGCTCTGTGATATATACATATTTTAATATATATATATGTATATATATATGTTTGGGGGGAGGGGGGGCATTTTTGGCCTTTATTAATAGGAGAGAGGGAGCGATATTGGATAGGCTTGTGAATAGGGGCGAGAGAGAGTAGGGGAGGACACTCTGCAAGCTGGCCAAAGGCTGGATTCAAACCCGGGCCAGCAGAAACATGTATATGGCTTGTCCCTGATTGCTTACCACTCTGCCAAATCAGCACCCAGCCCTGTAACATATTACAGAGCATAGCTAGTGTAGCCAACATTCATAATGATATCTGGCAAGATTTAATTTGCTTTTTTTTCCTTTACCTGTCATCACATTTGTATCTCAAGGTCTATTTGAAGGATAGACAGTCAACATTGTCCTCCTCTTCTCATAAGACATCAGCCTTGACCTGTCCTCACAGCGACACGTGATCTCAAGACAGCAGAAAATGCCATGATGACAGAATGTGATGAATGGTCAGGATCATACTTTTTCTGTTAGTCAATACAAGAAAAAAGTGTATTGCAGATCTGATATTGTGCCATTGTAAAAGACAAAAATTTTTTAGCCTGATCTCTCCACTTCATGTGTACAGGGTAAGCAAATAAATCTGTCCTCAGGGGTCATGAGAATCACAGGAGCTTTAATCTTGCAAAGTATCACTGATTTTGTTTTATTTCACGCAGGGATATAAAGAGAAAAGGAAATTCATTGCAGCTCAAGGTAAGTAAAGCTCAGTATTGAGTTAAGTATTTTAATTCATTTCAGTAATTGATCTTATGACTGTTTGTGCTTTATTTTAACATCATTTTGAATGAATCCACAGGACCAAAACTCGAGACAGTGGCTGACTTCTGGCGGATGATTTGGGAGCAGAAAACAGCAACAATAGTTATGCTGACAAACCTAAAAGAAAGAAAAGAGGTTTGTCCCCTGCACTGATTTCTTCTAATTAGCAACAGGGTGAACTTTTCTACAATCTATACGCCTCCAATGCCCCATTAGCAAACCCCTTTTGTATTCACATGACCCAAAGTCATGGGCATAATTTATTTGACCCCTTACCCAACCCAGAATCTATACAAAGTGTCACCCAGCAGATTAGTTAGCATCGCATTAAATTTAGCCTCAAAGGGATGATCAATTGAGAGCTCAACAGCACGTTTGATAGGGCAGAATGGAGGCATTGGGGATCAATGACGGAATAATTGTTGATAAGATCCTGAGAGGCTTCTTGATAATTAGTCTGAGAATCTCGTTAATGAGTCGAAACGTCACAGTGAAGATCTTATTGACTGACAGAATCGCAAGAAGTCTCTGTGATTGCTTTGAATAGATTGAGAAATACACACCTCAGATACACTTTTCTACACGTACACATACGTAATACACAATGATACATGTCTGTGATTCTTTATAAAGTAAACTAGAGGTATGATTCCTTATTTTGATCTTTTTAGATATGAGGGCGTCCCATATATACTGACAAGTCATAACTTTTTTTTGCCATGGTTATCCCCGCAGGACAAATGTTTTCAGTACTGGCCGGAGAAAGGCTGTTGGATGTACGGGAACGTCAGGGTGGCGATGGAGGACTTCACTGTTCTGGTGGACTACACCATTAGAAAGTTTTGTGTTCAATATGTAAGTAAAAACTACAAATACTCATAATTTCATTCAAATATTTTAAGAGATTAATATGGGTTAAAGCTAATTTCAGAATTTTAAGCACAAACTTGTCTTGTTTTGCTTAAATATACTGCAAAACTCAATTCTTCACTTAGTTCCAAGTCAGTTGTTCTTTGTTTACAATCTGTGCATCACACATAGCAGACAATCAAAGTACAATAGACCCCCAAATAAGCTGTTGATCCAAACCCACACTTACATACTCCTCAAGAAATGAATCCCCATACTGATCACTGTCATAATGACTGAACTTCTTTACACATAAGTATCATTCAACGTGAATAATTAAAGAAGTGGAAAATTGATCATGATAAGGTTAAGAGATAAATGAAAAGAAGCAATCAAAATAGAAAGATAATGGCTAATTTAAATTAGCAGTTTCTTTTTTCTTTCTTTCTTTAATTATTTTTGTGAAGTTTAGTGAATTTCCAGTAGAGACCGAGTTTTTTTTTTGTAAAGATGTTCACTTAACAATGATGAGTCAAAATGGCTTTCTTATTTGAAATATTTAGAGATTAAAATTCCTGAAATGCTTACCCTGAGTCAAGTTAGCAGCCAAATCAACCAGGAAACATTTACTTGTTTAATTTCTTGTAATGGTTTCTATAAATCCTAAATGTGGTTTAATGTTAAACATCTGAAAATGTCAGTTAATTTTAGCTTGCAGCATCAGCCGTTAGTTTTACTTGTCTTAAGCAATTCAGGACTTATTTATTCAGACATCTAAAAAAAAAAGTATCTATCTTTAACTGGGTCGGGTAAATATGGGGTAAATATCGTCAAAAAACTGGCGATTTACACCCCCAGTAAATATGTCTAACATCAAATCAAACTAGATATATTTTTTATCAGACAATACACTTGCTATGATTTGAGTGATATATTGTGTGAAAGTAGATGTAATTTAAATTTTGAATCAGACAAATACAATTGCCATGATTTAAGTTTTAGAAAAGTGTTTGTGTAGCATGTGTACATTCAAAAATAATTTAATGAGATTAAAAAAAAGGACTAATCCAAAACAACCACATAGATATTGCTTTTATGTAAACAGGAAGATGTAACAGCAATGTCGGCTTTCTCCATTATTGTTCTTAATGTATTTCCTTATTCGTTGTAAAAGCTGACATTTAGCAGGAAGCAGAGTACACCCTGGACTGGTTACCAGTCAGTCACAGGGCTGTCATAGAGAGATTGACAACCATTCATGGGACTGATTAGATTTTGACGATGATCCAAATCAGAATGTGGATCCAGGAATTTTTCAAGACCTTGTTAACAGAGGAAGATAATTAAATAATGTTTTACTCATCACAGTCAACCCCTGCCTTGTTTTTCAATCTTGCAGATATCAGATTTCGATTGATGCAGATATCAGTCTGCATTTTTGACATGAATGTGGCTTATATTAAGAGTAATTGGATATGTCAAATAGAAATTGAACAAATTCTCTTCCTAAGATTTGACTTTTAGCTGAATTTATGCCTTGACTTTCTGGTTATGTGAAAATAATTAATAATAAATTAAATGAAAATAATATTCCCAAACAATTAAACAAATTTTGCTTTTATTTAGATGTATGCCAGCAATAGCAACATTCTCCAATATTGCTCTTATTACAGTTCTTTATTGCTGTAGTGTAATCCTAATAGCTTGATACTTATTAAAAATTAAAAAGAAAAAAAGCTGCATTTAGATAATGTTCAAAGTAATGTTTCCCAGGGGTAAACTACAATGTTTTAGTAAACTGTTAGTGGATAGAAAATATCATATTAAAAACAACATTATGAAAGCACATTAAAGAATATTAAAAGATGTATGTAATAACAGTGCAATATGATGTAGGTGTATTTAATAGTAAACACTCTTACGATGTCTTTAAAGCCCCTCTTTAGAGCTCCTCACACGCCGAGTATCTGTGTTTCTGTTCCTGCGTCTTTGACTGCTGACTTCTATCTCGGTGAACTGCAAAGCCCTTCACATTGCAAAATTCACTTTGTTCCCGCTCCATCTGAATCCGTAGCAGAGCAGATATCCTTTCTGACTCTGAGAAAAGTGCGACTGAGCCGAAGCCGACAGACTGGCTGCTTTTACATTCAGCTCTCTGAACACAGAGCAGCCGAGTGTTCAAGAGAGTGAATTATGATCTCTTGAGAGAGCATTCATGAGATATGAGAGCATGGCAGAGGAAAATCCAGTACACATGTTTAATAATGATATTCTGTCACACATAGCAAACTGGAAAAAATACAAATTGTTCTCTTAATTTCTGGGTTCTTCTCCAGCTGGAAACAATTTGTAAGGAACTATACTGTACCAGGAAATAGACAAAACCTCATTTGATTGATTTGTGAACGCACAGAGAATATTATTCTTTGACGGAGTATTTTGTGTGTCTGTATTTAACAGCAGGGCAGTGACGGTCCCAGAGCCCCTCGCCTGGTCACTCAGCTCCACTTCACCAGCTGGCCAGACTTTGGGGTGCCGTTCTCACCCATCGGCATGCTGAAATTCCTCAAGAAGGTCAAGGCTGTCAATCCATCCTACGCCGGACCTATTGTTGTTCACTGCAGGTAAAAATTTACAGCATGAATGAAGCCAGGGGAGAGCGTCCAAGAAAAGACAGATAGATATAGTAAGAGAATAAAAAAGTCATTGTTAGGGATAGAGTAACACTAATGAGCAAAACTTTTTAAAAAATTAAGGATTGTTACCATATTAAAGGCGCAATTTAAAAAAAAAACATGACTTTTTATTTCTTTCATTTTATACTGTTGTTTTTTTGTTGCTGTAAAGTGTTTTGATCATGTCCTTTATTTAGCACAAAGTGTCTAATGTCCACTATTTTGTTAAGAAAGTCACATAAAGATGGCATTCTTTTCCTTTGTTACTTAATTTTTCAGTATTTCAATTTCAAATTAACTACGCATTTAATGTGGCTCAAAATTTATAATATCTTTGACAAATATATATTTTACTGAATATATTTCTTGAGTCTTAGATGGCAAAAGTTAAACCTTTAATTAGTTCGATTTAATGACTTTACAGATCACACTGGGGGCTTTTTGTTTTGAGCAGCCTACACATTCAGAAATACAAAATAACAGTAGGAAATATATAAGAAAAAGTTTGAATAAGTGCTTAAATGTTAAACTGATACAATCATAAATTGATATGATGGTTTGGGCGATGGTTGTGTAATATACTGAATAAAGCAACAGAATAATCTTAAAAGGAGTTCTATTGGTTTGTGCAACAAAAATGATAATCCATAAAAAAAATTAGGGCCATTTAATAATGTTTTTTTTGTTTTAATTTCTGAAAAAAAAAAAGATTATTTTTCGAAATCTCTTATACTGTATTTTGTCACACAAGAATTTGGGATTTTATATCCTGAAATCTCTCCTAACAGAAAGTTGAGGTTTTTTGGCTGGCACTAAAAGTGTTGGTCGGGGCTGTATTAGTAATTTTTAGCGGCCAAAGCAAAGAGCAGGATGAGGCCCCTTTCAATTTTGAGTTGAACAGTCATACAGCAGCTTGTTAGTAATAGCTTATTTTAATACATATTTTTCAATTTACAAGCCACAAAACCTCATGACTACAGAACATACCTCAGTGTGAGCAAGCAGCCATGCTCATCACTATTTTCATGAACAACATAAAACTGAAAGTCACTTCATCTCAACAGTGTAAGATGGCTCGGAGCAGAGTGTTACCTAAGAATGTATGCAAGTCATTATTTTTTAAATGTATTTTGTGACATTTTACCACACAACAATTCACTATTTGATGAGTCTCATTTATCTACATCCTTGTCAAAGTTTACTTAATATATATAGTGGGATTTTTTGGGGGGCTAGAACTTAGTTGCAGGGCCCTTTGTCCTTAATCGGAAGATATTTTGTCCATCAGTTTCAATTTTAAGTGAAATTTGATGGACTCTGGGCACAGTGTTTATGTTCTAAATCAGAGGTGCGCAATTGTTGTCCATCAGTCAGTTTTTATAATTCCAAAAATGTACACATAAAGATGACAAATCTGCTATAGAGTATCACAGTCTGATTTGCCACGACAACACCATCGACAAAGGCAACATATATTAAAAGGTGAATATTTTGTTCTTAAGAAATTAGTAGGTATGATGCACTATAATAACTTCTGTGAAGGTCTTGTATTTTGAAAAGAAAAGTCAAATGAACATTAGTAAGCAGCATCACTAGTTTGTTTATTTAAAAAAGAACCTGAAACTGGCTTGTATTTCAAGTTTGGTTGTCTTATTGAAATTATCCTTTAACTTGTTACACTGTGGCCCACTGAAAGTAGGAATTACATTCATTTGGCCATCATAGGGGCTTAAGTTGCCCATTTTATTCCAAATACTCATCTTCAATCAATAAAATTATACCAATGTATATCACATACACACATATTATGCACACCTTGCCTTTGACCTGAGGCCCTTTGTTCCAGGAGATTTCCAGCCATTACCTACCTTGACTTACAGTAAAACCTTCTGTAAGTGATGGAGTGATTGGCATCTGTTTCCTGAACTGTATTTTCAATTTTTATTACAGAGCACATAAAAAGTAAGTTTTTCATGATTTATATTTATGGACTTAATAGTGAGCCCTTTTTATTATACTAAATAAGTCTAAAATGTTGGCTGTAAGTGTATTTGGCTGTCTACTCAGTATAAAGCCTCACCATAGGAAATCTGTAGCTGAATGTAGCTACTGCAGCAACAGGTGCTCTGGGAGCAGGACTGTTGTTCTTGAATGAGGCCCATTGAAGAGGCTTCAACACCCCGCTGTGGAATCTCTGCTCTGGGCTCCCAGAGGTGCTGTCTGCTGAAATGACCCCTGTAAATCTATTAGGAGTGGGTTTAAGTACTTTTACACATGCTCTGGCCTGTCCAAAAGTGACGTCTATGTTAAGAACACAGAGACAGTATAGAAGTATGCAGCAGAAACATCTTAGAATAATAAAACACTGTCTAGTATGTGTCTTTAAGTATAGTCTAAGATATTTTCTGATACTTAGTTTTTCCCAGACTTTTATTTGTTTCGTAGCTACACCTGACTTTTGGTTCGAGAGAAGACCTCGTGTCATGTTGTTTGTGTTTCCACAGCGCCGGGGTTGGGAGGACTGGGACGTTCATTGTCATTGACAGCATGATCGACATGATGCACATGGAACAGAGGGTGGATGTCTTCGGCTTTGTGAGCAGAATACGAGAGCAGCGCTGTCAGCTCATCCAGACAGATGTAAGTGTTGACCCTCACCGACCTGCTCTTCTTTGGACTGACAGCTCTACTTGCTTCTCTGGTCATGGCATAAACAAGCCAGGACACAGAAAAAAACAACCATGTCTGTGATATAAAATGCTAGGAAATAGTTTGGCAAACTTCTTTTTTATACATTTTTCCTCTGTTTCCTCCTCCTCAGATGCAGTACTCCTTCATCTACCAGGCTCTGTTGGAGTACTATCTGTATGGAGACACGGAGCTGGATGTGTGCTCTCTGGAGGGCCATCTGCAGAGGCTTCACAACACCAGGGCTCCCCACGACAGGCTGGGCCTGGAGGAGGAGTTCAGGGTAGGAAGAAAGCAGCTTGCTCTTGAACATTTTCACTCTGTAATGAGTCGTCCCCATCACCCCAGCACCCTTCATGGGTGTGTTTTCATGGAAAACTTGCCCAGGGTGCCACCCCTGGCAGTGGTAACATAAATAACAATGCTTTGGATCAACTAAAACATTATAAGGCACCACCATCTGCTGCACATGAGTTTTGTAGCCTGCTGAAAATTTCTTATTTTTACTGCAAAAAGTCCTCCAGTTCCTCAACAGTACATGAAACAATTCCCTTATGCCTCTTATCTGCTTCATGCATTTTCTACATATTACTTTTTTTTTCCCTCCTGTAATCTGTCTTTGAATTAGATTCTTTGAGAGATTTACAAACTGGATTTTTTTTAATATCCAGGATGCTGTCATGTCCAAATTTAATGTAATCTATGCTAGTCCAGATTTATTGAAGTACACAATATACAGTATATTTTTTATTTGCAAAATGACTAAATCTGTCCTGTACTAGAATTTACCCTCTTTCTGTAACAAGCTTTTTGTTTTTTTGTTTTTGGATCAAATATTAAAACAACATAGATGACATTGGATTCTGCCATTAATGATAGATTACGGTATAAACTTTAAAACTGTAACAGCAATAACTAGCTCTGTAACAACCTGCTGTCAGACAGCAAACTCTGTAGAGTGCTGGATAAAACTGCTACACTTTTTATGGATCTTATACTTACAAATTAAAATAAATTCTCCCAATAAAATCACACAGTGAGTTAGACAGCTCAAGTGCAGTATTTACACATGTAAAACATAAGTCATTTCAATCTACACTAAAGTCAAGGGAATCAGGATGAAAAAAGAAAGATTTCAGTAGTGATGCTCTGATAGTAAAACTCAGGGCCAGTGCTGATATCAATGCTTCAAACAATGATTAAGCTGACACTGATGTTTTTCCACTTAGTTATTTTGGAGTGAATCTCCTACAATCCTAATAATTCATTTTATATTTAATCATAGAAACACATCAAAACTTGTCCAACAGGTCATTTCTGCTGCCAGGTAAAAACCTGCTTTGTGAATCAGCTGTTTCCTGTGCTTGATGCTAGCATTAGCTTGATGTGACACAACAGATTAACATCTGCAAATGATATCTGTTTGTCCCATATTAAAGTTTGATGTCCTTTAGCTGAGGGTTAGAGGCTAAATTTGTCAATTTTTCAGTATTGGCACCTGCATTTGGAGAGATAGTAAGAAATGCACCAATTTTAAAAGGTGGCAAATAAGTAAATATGTATGCTTGCTCAAAATGTCCCCTTTTTATGGGATATATTATTTTAAAGAAATGTGAAAAGCTTAACAAGTCATACATCTGTGGTTTTCTTTAAATGAATGTTAACTAAACACTAGTAATTATTTTGTGTTCTTTCTTTTCATACCAAACTGTCGAAATGTTCTGACTCTTCTTCATAATTTACTACCATATTTCAGCTGAATGGCCTGATTTAGATTCATAACATGGTAGCACTTGATCAAGTCTGTTTTTTTAAACATGAAAACTCACTTTACAATTAACATCTGCATCAAAACTAGTTAACCAGCAGAAGAAAACCTACTACCTAACTACTGAATAACAAATGATCTAAGCTAGCACGCTGTCATACAGTCTTCCCAAAATCCAAAGCAGAAGTTGAATTTTTACAATGTGCTGAGTAGGGATGCAAATTAATAATGCGTCCTGCAGATGCATAATATATTCATTTTTAACTGATTCCTGTGGATTTTCTTTTCAGATAAAGTGGGTGTTCTATATCACAAAAGAAAAACACCTGACAGTGTTAACATTTACGGCTTTGCTTCCTCATGAAATGTTTCAGCCTGTTGTTGAGGTTTTCGACCTTGCTTAAAATCACAAAGCTACAGAGATTCCATGTCGTGCTGTTAGCATCATTTTGTGAAATATTGATCCATACGCTAGATTGCTCCTGTCTCTTGTCTGCCATGATTACGTTCTTGTCTCTTCGCTCTGTTGTTGTTCATACTGACTGCCTCTCATAAGAGTGTGTAGTTATTTTGTTTCAAGGCACACTTCACCAGGTAAAAGCAGTAATAAGTGAATATGTAAGCATAAAAGTGAATTTTGTTGATAGTTCAAACTAGTTTGAACTGATCCTCAACACAAAACAGTTCTCATCCCCATGAGGCACATTTTGGACAAACGTATTACCAAGGGGAGGGGTTCTCTGGCACTTTGGATATTACAGAGATTTCCATAGTAATATATCAACTTCCAGTGACTTCGCCTACGATAACAAACCCATGTGGAAATAAGGCAGATATTGATCTCGCTCTGATCGATATTGTACATCCCTATTGTTTGTAAAACACCTGCAGCATTAGCATATTCTTCCCTGCCAGGATCAAAACAAACTGCCTGATCAGTTCACTCATGTTTCCTCCCATCAGAAGCTGACCAACGTGCGCATAATGAAGGAGAACATGCGGACTGGGAACCTTCCCGCCAACATGAAGAAGAACCGTGTGCTTCAGATCATTCCATGTAAGGACCGCTCCAATACTCTGATCACTTTCATAATACATCATATCCTGGTAACATCAAAGATACACACCAGTGATGGGTTTAGAGATGCCGTACACAGATATCCAACTAATCAGTCCATGTTTCTGTGTGATCAATGACATTTAAATCAGGCTTGTATCTTGGCTTAGAGTTAGAGCTCAAGCAGGAAAAGTAACTTTTTTATGATGAAAACTGATATAAGCTCTGGCCTCTTTGCCCTTAATAACACAGCTAAAGTTTTACTTAGCTGTTTTTTTTTCCATCAACCTCTTCAAACTTTCATTTTATTAGGAACCACTGGCGGAAAGTTTCATTTCCCTTTTTTCTTCCGCAGATGATTTCAACCGAGTAATACTCTCAGTGAAAAGAGGCCAGGAGTTCACCGACTACATCAATGCCTCCTTTATTGATGTAAGCACTCCCTCCTGACCTTCTGTATAGATTTCCCATAAAAGTATATATAAAGCTCATTGTTTCCGTTACAAACAATGCAAAATATTATGTTTGCCGCACTCTCAAGTCTTGTTTACCGGATGATCTGCCCTCCAGGGCTACAGGCAGAAGGACTATTTTATCGCAACCCAGGGCCCCCTGTCTCACACAGTGGAGGACTTCTGGAGGATGGTGTGGGAGTGGAGGTGTCATTCAATCGTTATGCTCACCGAGCTCAAAGAGAGGGAGCAGGTACAGTATGCTGCTCTTGCAAAAGTACAGGCTGGCAAGTAGAGTTGCACTCAAAAAAAAAATCTTTTTCATGCTGTTGTTTTACTGTCTTATTTCTCCTGACAGGCTGTGAGCATATTTCATATTTTAATATTGTTTTTGTGGTGCAGCTTGAAAATGTAAGAACAAAAATGAAAGGATATAAATCAGTCAAATGAAGCCTAATTACATTTCCATCTGACCTTTCCGGACAGGAGAAGTGTTTCCAGTATTGGCCATCAGAGGGCAGTGTTAGCTTTGGAGATTACAGCGTGGAGCTGACTGCAGACACTCAGTGTGAGACGTTCACTCTCAAAGACATGGTGCTCACCTACAGACCTGTACGTACCATTCATTTTATTTATGTAGCACTTTAAAGCTGCTAAACCAAAAATAACCATTGAAATGTGTGTCCATGTTTTTTGCACAGTGAAAAGCTTAAACAGGGATGGGCAACTGGCAGCACCGGGGCCACATGCAGTCCCCTGTCTTTACTAATGTGGCCCCCTGAGTCTCAAATATTGGTGAATAGTAAAGATAAAAGGAACATGTGAAATTCTGTTAAGAAAGATTTCATTTTCAACAAAGTACTTTACAAATACACATGAGTCAAATACCAAAAATGTAACAATACACAGGAGCCCATCCTCTCAACCTATAACACAAGGTTAGGAGGACTCCATAACAGCAACAGGCAATGCCAACTCAATAGCTACCTTGAATTAACCATGAGGAAATACAGGAAACAATGCTCCAACTTTGTGTAATATATAACTAAATAATTATGAGAATAAAGGACCCTAAAAGATAACGGAAAAAATTAATTATGATAATTAAGTCTGTTAAGTATGATAGGTTCGAATAAAGCTTTGTGACATAATTTGATAAACTATGATTAAGTGAGAAAATAAAAAATAAAAAAATATAATTTAACGAAAATAGAGTAATGAAACAGTTTTTTTTTATCCTGAGACTAAAATACAGTAAAAAAATACACTCACCAGCCACTCTACAGGCTTTACCAGTTCAGCTGCTTGCTAACGCAAATGGATAATCAGCCAGTTACATGGCAGCAATTCAATGCATTTAGACCATGGCATAGTCAAAGCAACCTGCTTAATTCAAACTGAACATCAGGATGACAAAGAAGGGTGATTTAGGTGACTCTCAATGATGTGCTGGTCTGAGCATTTCACTGCTGATCTGCTGGGACGTTCTTAAATAAACATCAGTAGGGTTTACAAAACAGAATCAAAAAATAAATGAATGACTTAAAAAGAGAAGATATCCAGTGAGCGACACTTCTGTCTCGCATCAGCAGAGTATTTTTGCCGACGATCATCTCTTGATGACCGCAGTGTACCATCTTCTAATGGCTACTCCCAGCATTACAATGTGCCGTGATTCAAAACTTAAAATCAAAATGGTTTATTGAACATGTCAATGAGTTCACTGTATTCCAGGGGCTTCCACAGTAACCAGATCTCAATCTAGTAGAGCATGTTTAGGCTGTGATGGGACAGGAGATTTTACACATTTTTTCTCCAAGCTTCAACACAATAGGAGATCTTTAGTTAAATGTAGCACAGTATAGTTTTTATTGTTTAATTTAAGATGTGTCTGGTTTTACAAGTCACACCAGTGTTTTAGAATGAATCTTATGTTAAATGCATTTAGAAACAGTACAAATATATGTAAAAAAAATAAAATAAAATAAAATAAAAGGTCATTAGACCAGCAAATACTGTTTGTACTGTTCATCACATTAAAACATTTGCTTCATATCTGTTTCAGTTCTTGCAGCTCATTAAATTAAGTGTCACCATCTTCATTTCCTCTCAAAAATAATAATCTTTGTCAAATTAATATTTTTTAATTCTTAATACTTGTTCTTTTCATTGAACAAGAAGTTATCTTTGTCTACTTTGGGGTGCTGATAGTGAAAACGTTTGCATGCCCCGTGCACAGAGGCTGTTGTCCTTAACAGGTCTGGTCTGCCCTTTTTTCCTGCAGGTTGTTTCCCACTCTCTCCCAGTTTCTAATCAAATAAAGAATTAATAAGCCCCAAAGGAAATAAAATGAAAAATTAATACCTTAAAAAAGAATGGCTAGTGTAGAGTATCTTACAGTTTACAACAACTTAGCCTTGTGGTACAAAACATAAGGTTAGTATGGCTTGCTTGGTAATCAGAGTTGCCCATCTCTGAGTTGAAAGTTTGTTTATTCCATATTTTGCTGCCCTGAAATGAAAATAAAAGTCTCCACCTCAACAGGAGAAGCAGTCACAACATGTGCGACACTTCCACTTCCATGGGTGGCCTGAGATCGGAATACCAGTCGAGGGAAGAGGAATGATTGACATTATTGCCGCCGTGCAGAGGCAGCAGCAGCAATCTGGAAACCGGCCCATAATTGTTCACTGCAGGTGAGAAGCCTCCGTTTGACAAATCTACTGGATTATTTGGAAAGATGGAAGGTGATTTATTGCACTGTTGAAACTCTGTTTCGAGTTGCTTATAAGTCTGTAATTTTACTTCTCGTTAAGAATATTCTGGAGGAAGTATTAAACTTTCCTACTACAAAAAGCAACTTGGCAGGTTTTTGTGTGTTGTCGCACCACAGTTAGCAGTTCGTATTACGAGTGATTCAACGCTATTGTACCTCTTAAGTCACTGCTAAGTAGCCCAGGCCCTGATGTTGACATTTACAGTTACATGTTTGCTTTTTGAATAACTTAGCCATTATAAAACTTTAGATTAGTGATGTTCACTTTGCTTCTGCTCAAGTAAAAGTCAAGTCAAAGTAGCTGTACTTTTGCTCGATTGCAAGGTTCTCCTAGTCTTTCAATATGCTCACGTGATGTATGGTGTTCTGCATGTCAGTGGGATGTATATTTGCTAGTTCATGTGGGGAACACCCCACATCTAGTGTTGGGGAAGGGCAGAACCTTTATAAACCTGGGGGTTGATTGGACAAATGGGCTGTATGTCATGTTTACCATGGGCCAATCAAATCAACAGAAATATGGCGCAGTAGACAAGCGTTACTGCTGAAGAGTAAATTCCATAGCCCAAGCCCATTAAAATCAAACTCTTTCTGAAACCACGGTGAAGAAGAACCAGACAACTTCTCCATCAAGAAACCCTTTCAATGCAGAGACGTTTCTCTGTTTAGATAAAACTGACACTTTAGGGTCACCATGTTTTACAGTCTAGCTGTCTCTTCTGATTCTCAGCACAGCTAAGGCCTGTGTCCACAGCTGCTTTTTTGTTGCCCAATGCAGTCATTGCAGTGTTTTCAGTACTTTGTGTAAAAAGGCTCTCTGCTTCACCTGTGTTTTGCTGCCATTCACAGTGCTCTTAGATTAGAACAGTTCCACTTGTAGCAGAGCTCTGCACTCGTCAGTGTCACTTCTCTCTCACTAACCAATCAAAATTAAGAAGTCAGGTGGGGGTGTTTCTGTCGGCTCTGTAAACAGCAATGGCAAAGGAAACAGTACACATGGTATTTTTAAGAGAGTAATTTCCTGTTTTTACTGCTGTGTGTGGGAGTACATGATTCATTGACTTTGTTTTTATGTGTTCTGTGTGATATTTCAGTGGATAAACAAAAAATATCAAGCACACAACAGAGGGATTTTTAACAGCCTCACAGATAAATGTAAGGAAGCAGAAGTCAACTTTGGTTATCTGGGAACATTAATCGCTGATAAAAAAAAAAAAAGACTGAATTTAAGAGCACCTCTAAGGGAAAAGAACTCTGGCTGTGGACACAGGCTCCAAAACCATTCCCATAGCTATCATATTTCTCCTCAAATAACACTGAGTGGTCTGGAACAAGCAATTTAGTTTAAAGCTTGCCAAGATGGACCAGGCAGAAAGGATTTTGGCAAATTTAGCAGCTTTGCAAGGTTACTCTCTTGAGCCATGGTTATTTGCATATTTTGGTTAGATTCTAAACAGTATATTTTTATTTTTGTCCTTTCAACCTCCTTTACTTTCAATCTGTTTCACTACATGGACACCACAATCTTTAGGAGTGATATTGGAAGGAATTTCAATTTTTCCTATGTCTGTTACAATAAATTGTACATTTTTCCTCGGTAGACCTGGTGTTCTCTGCCTAAACCACTTATGTGATCCTTTATAAAGACTTAGCAGTGAAAGCTTTGATCAGAACCTAGCTTCAGGTGAAGTGATTCTAAAGCAGCATGCCCCGGTGGGATTGATCCAATCCACTGATTCACAGTCAATTAAAACCTCTCAAAGTGAAATCTCCTCTGACTCCCACTATGATTAATCTGATAAGATGAGCTAACGACAGGAAATGGTGTCATCACTCTCTTCTCTTCCTTCATCACCACTTGTCTAAGAAGGGCTTTTTAAAGCTTTTTCTCTGCCCATGGGAAATGGGGCTAACCCAATGCAATCCCAAATGTCTCTCTACACTTCTCTTCTCAATCGCACATCGCTCTCGCACTCCCTGTCTCTCCCTCTCTCTCTCTCCATCCCACCATCATTGTAAACATTGACTCAGTCAAACACTGAGCTTCCAAACTGATTAGTGTTAGCGTTTGGATTAGCCTCTCTTTAAGTGGGGATGATTATTAGCACTATTACACAAAGGTCACCTTTTCTCCTGCAAACTTCTTACCCTTAACAGAAAAAAAGGATGTGCTGCATGGATTAAGAGTCTTATTGCAGCATTTTAACACAGAATTGCAGAAAAAAAAATCAAATTTACTTTATTGTCTTTGTATGGTTTAAAATTTTCTATTGCCAAGGGCAGGTTAAGTTATCTGGAGGCCCCAGGCAAAAGCCATTATAAGGCCTTTCGCCATTTTTAAACAATCACATCATGGCAACAAAATGTTCTCAGGCTTTTTTTTTTAGAGGCTTTTGATATGCATTTAATTATATTGACTTATATTTTTAGCTAAATGTAGAATAACAGCTTTGAGTTTGTTTAATTACCTATGCAGTGTTTGAACAAATTGAAAGAACAGGCAACCCTCTCTCCACCCCAGTCTTACCCACTGACTCAATAGTACAGTGCCAACTTAGATGTGTCATTAAGAAAGTGTCAGTGGGGTTATTTGCAATTATGGCAATGTTTAGTTTTGTTTTTTGTTTTTTTTTTCAAATTTATTATTATCATGATTGTTATTTTTATGATGCAAACCATTTTTCCGTATTTGGGACCATGTGAGAAAAAATTGCAATTTATGGCATATCTATTGATAAAGGATTGATTTGGATCTGGATAGATCGAATATTATCAATATTTATTACAAGAAATGAAGAGCATGGCTTTGACCTATTCTTTTGGATAGTTTCTTGAGGTAACTTTTGTTACGACGTGGTGCTATGCAAATTGAGATTTATAGATTGATTTAAAACTGTTTTGCTTTTTAACATGTTTTTGTAATTTTATTTTAATGCTTCCAATCTTATTTTGATTGATTTGTACGGTCCTTTTTAAAAAAATATATATTTTATTTTATGATTTTTTTTTTTAATGATTTTGCTTTGTCTAATATTGCAAACGTTAGTGAAATCTAGAAAGTTGTGTTTCTCCTTCGGGGAAAAAACATGCCAGTTTCAGCACACTGTCTTGTTAACAACATTTGGAAAAATATGTGGAAGTGGTGAGGTTGGAAAAATGTATGTTAAATGTCCTGGGGTCTCATTTATAAACATTGTGTACACACAAAGCAGGGTTTGAAACTGGCGGACGCCAGTTAACATTGAACGTATGTGATCTGTGAAAAACAAATCTGATGGTATAATGTGCACACCTGTATGTAAACTCTGACTCTGCTCCGTGATTAAAGTCATCATCAGAATTGAGACATACAGGTCTGTTAATGCCTCCACCAAGTGAGCCCTATTTTGCATCCTATTACTGAAATTTATACTAAAAAATAGATCTGCTTTTAAAATCATCAGCACTGCGTTACATTTATTTACTAGAGAGCAGATACGATTTATTTATTTATCTCTTTTGGATTTATCACTGCTCTGAAATGTTCTTTTAATTGCCGCTAATGTTTACTGAGGTTGTGAGGCTGTTTTTTTGCTTGGTTTTTTTGCCCAAGCCCTTGTGAGCTTCATTACTTAAAGGGGCCACAGGAGGGTGCCAATGTGTCATGATCACCCCTGGCCGCATACTGTTTATTGTGCTGTATTATGTTTTTTCTTGACTGCTGAGTTCTTAAATGTATGTATGGCCTGGTAGACTGCAAAACTGGATTTCCCTTTGGGATAATAAAGTTGTCTGAATATGAATCTAAAACTTTGTTTGATGTAGAAATATAATCACCAGAAGGTGTAAAAACAAGGAAAAGGAATCAGAAAACTGCATGTCATGGATACAATTATTTTGAAATGCTGTCCTTATTATAACAGGGTGTGAACAATTTTGTTGTTACGGGACACATAAAATCTGTCTCCTACACACACTGCTCATCTTTATCACCTGCTCTAATTTATTTTATAAATGATTAAAGTGTGTAGATTAAGCCTAGACAGCACTCATAACTGCTTTCATTGTCAGTTACAGTGATGGCTGAGTTTGCCAGGTTAAAACAAATGAATAAATAAATTAAAGCTTCTTTCGCTGATCAAACTTCTCTTCATTTCTATTTTACAATGGGAGGGAGAGAGATTACTGATTAAAGTGTAAGCTCTGACAATATGTGAATAAGTCATCATGTGTCCTACAAACATGTATAAACTGTGGTGAAACTTGTGTGTAATGATGCATCATGGCTGTTTTGGTGTTACAGAAAGAGCCATCATGGTTTGCTGTCACTTTGATTTCTCTACATTATTATCCTTTCTTCAGTAGAATTTAATTATTTATTATTATTTTTTTAAATTTAATTAATACATGAAGTTTAAGCATCTTTCTATTCATAAAAACTTTATTCCCACATCTCCTGGTTCATTCTTCTTTTTCCTCCTTCTGGTTCTTATAGATTTCCAACTGAAATCCTCTGATCAGTTGACTCATTATTATACATTTTCATTCGTGTTTAAATGTGGGTATGAAGAGGGATGATTGGGAGGCTGATCCATGTGTGCACATTTCCAGGTTGATCATGATTTATAAAGGAAATATTGCGTGAAAGTTTGCATGCTTATGGTTACACAAACCAGAATAATTCTGGTTGCAAGCCACTTACTGATTCTTGGCGTACATACACCTTCAGTCTGGATTATACACATAGGGCCGGATCTACTAAAATTCCAAATAACAAGCGCTAAATTGCATGTGCAAACTAAAAAATTGCTACTATGACTGCATGTAAATGAGGATTTTGCATGTGCTACCGGCTGCCACCATGGAGAGTTTGGGAAAGCAGAGTGGCCGTAAATGGAAAATGAAGTTTGAAGCCATGGAGTTAGAGACAAATAAACAGACTGGTGAACTCCAGCAGAGACATCTCAGCATTGCCAGAAGAAACGTGATTTGGGAGGCCATCTGTAAAAAACACACAGCTCAAAATTGGCAGTGCTGGATAGACAATATTTCTCTAGTTTTTATTTCTGACAAGAGGTTGCGGTAACCTATTTTGCTGTCATTTTGACGGACAAGGTCATCTTTTTTCCCTCATGCCATATTTTTACACGTCATATTTAATTTTCCTTTTGTAATTCTATTTAAACAAAATCTAAATGACAGCATGTACATAGTTACACAGCTTTATCAATAATAACCTCCCATGTGAAGAGCAGTCTTACAGTTACGCATACATTACTGAGCGTTTATCTTTAACGTCCTTTTTCTGCACTGTCAGCAGAGTACTCTCCACGCACTGACAGCTCCTAAACCCTTCTGTCAGTGCATGGAGAGTGTGACGCAGTCATTTCTGAGTGACAAACGAAGTCATTCTGGCTATAAAGGGGATCTTTTTTACATAGGTTAAATGGCCTCCCCCACTATGTATTATGTATTAAGAGCACAAAACAAAGATGGTTTACTTTACGTGTGTGTCTGCTTGAGTATGATGACACTCTGGATCCTCCCTCTTTTACCCGTCCATCATAATGACAGACAGTCTCCAAATCTTTTCATCATTCATCAATAATTTTGGTTAATGGCAGAAAATGTTTGGTTAATGGCAGAAAATTTTGGTTAATGCGACCCCTGTTTCTCGCCACAATGATCGCAGCCCTTTGTGCATAACACTAACGCCAGTTTGCACCTGTCGTTCAAATGTGCTAAATATAGACGCAAAAACACTGCGCACAATCAGTTTGAGATTTGATAAATCACATTGCGGGGTGCTGAGTGATTACGTTTGTATCTCCTCCTCCCATTAATTTGCGTGTTCTGATAATCTGCATGTATTCTGCATATTCATTAAGGCAAATACGCTAAATGGATTGCGCATGCTATTTTGCTTATTTGACAGAAGCAATCCTCAGTGCTTGCAGTTAGTAGATCAGCTTTGCATGTGCTATCAAGTTTGCATGTGTTTTTATACACACAAACCTTTAGTAGATCCAGCCCACCATTTTACAGATGAGATCAGGCCTGCTGTGTTAATTGCAAGAACATGCGTATATCAGCAACATTTTAAAAAGTGGGTAAAAATAGCATGTTGCCATTCAACTGTCCTAAATGAACAAGTACAAGGAACAAGGACATGTATTGCTGGTGCCTTTAATGCTGTCTGAATAACACAAATAGGTTGACAGCATTTGGAGAAGTCAAGCAAAACATGGTGGTACATTTAAACACCACCCTCATAATCAATAAAAGAAATTTTAGATGTATACTTTAAATGTAATGCTCCCCTATAATTACAATATTCTGAAGCTTCTCAGAGCATGAGGTTCCATGCCTCTCTTTGCCTCATGGTAAAACAGCAAATGTCTGTAGGATTTTCACAGCTCCAGATCTGCAACAGTCTCCCCATCTCCGAAGGCCGTCCAGTGTGCTGGTTATGTGATGTGCCTGCTGATAGATTTATTTTTTGTGTTTCAGTGCCGGTGCAGGTCGGACCGGCACCTTTATCGCCCTCAGTAACATTCTGGAGAGGGTGAAAGCTGAAGGCCTCCTGGACGTTTTTCAGACAGTCAAGAGTTTACGCATGCAGAGACCACACATGGTTCAGACTGTGGTAGGTGGGAAAAGGAGATCATATCAAAGCTGCTGTGCACAAACTGTAGGCTTGTGTTGTGTTGGAAACCATTTCTGCACATTTATACACACTAACACTTTTTTTCTTTTGCTTCCAGGAGCAATACGACTTCTGCTACAGAGTGGTTCAGGATTTTGTCGACATCTACTCAGACTACGCCAATTTTAAATAATAGAAACTGCTCCGTTTACTTGTGTCAAATTAACTTTTGCATTTTTGGTCTGAATGTTATTTTCTAAAGCAAGCTCTTTATACATTTTGCACTTGACTACAGATCTAAAAAAAAAAAAAAAAAGCTGTAAGATATTGTAATGTACTGAAAATGAGTGTGAGCTCCCGGAGAGGCTGTCTCTTTCAGGAATGTTTGATCTTTAAGTATACTAATGTAAAATATAGATATTATAATGGTACTTCATGGATTTGTTGGGTTTTTGATTATGTATAAATCTTGTTGTACATGTGCAAAATTATGAGGGTCAATAAAAAGTTAACGAGGGAAAAAAATGAACTGCTTAACATTTCAGAATGGTGTATATATATTAACATTGCTCACACACGGAAGCCATAAAAGGACATGCGTCATATATTTCATTTTACACAGTTCTCCCATGATAACATGCACAACTTGGCTGTTTTCTTACGATTTTTACTCATCTTTCTCATCATTGTGAGTGATGGTTGGTGGTACGCTCTACCAACAATCAGAGGGCAGCGGGCTCAAGCCCAGCTTTGGTGGTTACATTTCAGTGTGTCCTTGGGCAAGACACTTAACCCTAAGTTGCTCCCACTGCTGTGTCAGTGGTGTATACATGGGCATGAAAGAGCAAGGATGTGTTAGCTTATACTGATGGACATGTTATGTAAAATCTCAGTACCATCAGAAAGTGAATGGCTGTGAATGGGTAGATGTGACCTGTGGTGTAAAAGCGCTTTGAGTGGTTAGAAAGACTATGAAAGTGCTGTAAAAGCTCAAGTGTTTTTACCATTGAAGCACTGGTCTTGTATTGAAAAGCAGCATCGGATTGGGCAACTCTTTGAAGTTACTCAGTATGTTACTACTTTTAATTGTGAGGGATGTGAAATTTTAGGGTTATTTTATGTAAAAAAAAAGGTGAAAAACTTTAAGCATTAATTTCATGTTATAAAAATGTCATGTAGCCATCTGTGCATCTACATTTGAATGTGTTGCCTCCAATATCAACCTAAGGCAAAGTGGGGCAACAATACTGCTTTACTCTTCTGCTAAATAACATAATTAGATATGATAACCTTTATGGTTCCTTAACAAGCAAGCAATCTTTTTCTCAAAATGAAATGGGATGGTATTGCCTGTAATAATGTGTTTCTGCGCTACAGCCAATTCAGTTAAAACAATACATTACAGGCTTTTAAACTTAAATTTACTGTTGATACTTTTCTGAACACTTGATACAAAAATTGAACATAAGTGAGATATTTCCAATGTAAAATGATGTCCTCTCCGTCAGATTATTGGCTTATTCTATCAGCTATAAGCTTGCACTGACACAGCTGTGCTAACCTCACCTGATTTGCAGTTATGCATCAATGCGCCAAGCAGTGAAAGACAAACAAAAACAGTGCAGATTATTTAGAATTTTCTTTTCCTTCTCTGCTTTGTTTTTTGTTTGCGCAGAAGTTACTATTCTGTCAGGACCACTTTGTCAAGAAAAAACACAGGAGCAGTTATTTGATTGAGCTTTGTTTGCATTTATTTGCATAATTTTGATTATGTGGTATGGCTCTGATGGGGGCTCTCCCCGCCTTCCAACACAGTGCTAGTGAAAACCCTAAACAGGAACAGCACATTGTCTTGCCCTCATGCAGTCATGGAAAGCATGAGGCAGGTAGAGAGGCAGCAGAGCAAGCATCAATGTCAGCAGGACATTGGTTTATTCAGGGAACAACATAAAGGGGGAGCTGGGGTAGAGGAGGGTTGCAAAGCAGCTTGCAGTGGGAGCAGTGAAGAGCAGGCAGGCTAGAGCAGCTTAAGTAAGGCAGTCTGAGTGCATTTAGCCAGTGGCAGCTTAGAGGCAAATCAGCCGGCTGTCAGCAGTGGTGGGCTAGCTTTGAATCGAGTTTTTAACAGTGGAATGCTGGCGTGTTAGCTGTCTTGACTCCTTGACCTGCAAGAACTAATGCTAGGATCCATTTCTGAATAAAGTAACTGATAACAGATTGACAAGCAAAAGTTGTTGCAGTATGTATTAAACCAAAAGGTAATTTGACATTAATTTGTAGTAGCAAGTACTCTGAATGCATGAACCTCTGCTAAGTCATTTCTAACATTGTTTGTCAAGTTATCAGCAAAAACATTAAAAAAAAAAAAAAAAAACGGTCCTATCATGCAACATGAAAATAATCCTGGATCAACATATGAATTTGGAACACCATCAAAATCTATTGAAGTCTTCTTTGTGCCATGACTGACATTCCCAGGAAATTTCCTCCAAATCCTTTGTGAACTTTTTGAGTTATTAGTGAAAATGTGGAAAACTGCCCTGTCTTGCATGTTAGCAGATCTTTTGTAAAAAATGGATCACCACCAAAATCTCTTTACTTCTTTCTTGTCTCAACATCCCTTGAAAATTTCATCAGAATCCGTTGAGTACTTTATGAAGAAAGAAGTGAAAAGGGGCAATTTTTTTTTACTCAGTTCCAAGTTAATTTAATGGAGAGAAAAAAAATAGGATTACATACATGGAAGACTGATGGGTAAATTATTATTAACAAAAAAGGAACTGGAGTACTCTTCTGGAAACACATCCCCACACTCTCTGTAATATTACTCATTATCATGAGAAACCACTCCTTGTAATTTTGAGATAATGTCTTGAATAAGCTGGAATCTTAAGAAAACAACCAAAAACATCTTGTTTTCATGGAGTATAAAGTAACTTCAGTTGTTCTGATGTTTGTCTGCATAAGGCTTCTGTACTTGCCACCTCAAAACATCACTCTTGTGTTGTTTAATGTAAGTGTTGACTTTTGCTTTTGCTTGAATAAGTTACAGACCACAAAGCCTTTAGCTCTGGTCTTGTATGATAAGCTGCCTACTAGACATGTCTGGTAATTATGAGGAGAATAAATCTGTGTTTTGTAAGTAGGTTGAGATGATTAATGCTTAATGTGCTGTCTGACGTGTGAATATTTATGATCTACTTTACAGTCAAACAAAAAATAACATAAAACTCAAGACACATTTCATTCTGCAATACTCTGCAAATGACTTCACTTCTGTCTGTGAATAACTTAACAGCTGCTGCCTGTTGCAATTTCATTCAAGTTCGACAACTTTCTTCTGTTGCCTGTGGCAATATTACCGAGTAGATTGGCGCCTGACGCTGCAAAATGCAATTAGCCCACATTAGAACAGGCAAAGGGAAATGTACATGAACCCAATTGTATTGTTCTTACAGATGTTTTGCAGCTGAGCTTCACAACCTTATTTAAATAAAATTACATTTTATACACATTAACGGTACACTTGCATGTTTGCAGACAGCAGTGCCATATTGATTAGAAAGACTACAGAGGAGTATTTAGGTCAGGCTCAGCAAATGGATGAAGGGACTTTTCTGTTTCATTATGCAGTTTAAGACAAAAAGAAAAGATTGGGATGTGAGAATCAAGTCAAAGTTTCAGAAACAAGGTGTAAATGTCAAGAACAAAGTCTGAATTGTGGAAAAAAAAAGTCCAAATGTAGAGAAAAATCATGTCATGATGTCAAGAATCAAGTCAAAATGTTGAAATAAATTCTACATTATAAGAGTAAAATTAATAATTGAGAATAAGGAAGAAACTACAATGATACATCTGAATTCTTAATGTTTAGAGTAAGGTTAAATTACAGGTTAAAAGTGTTGATGCTTGGAATTAAGTCTAAATCACAAAAATGAAATCTAATTCTGGGAATAAAATCTAAATTAAGAATAAAGTCTAATTGTTGAGAGTAAATTTATGATTACAAGATAGAATCAAAATGTTTTTAAAGATGTCAAAATTACAAAAAGAAAATGTAAATCATGATGATGCAGTCTAAACTAAGATCAAGTGAATACGTGGGAATAAAGGTTAAATTCTGAGAATAAAGTTTAAACATTTAAAACACAAAATGAAAATTATAAAATATGAGAATAAAGATAAAATCACAAACATCAAGTCTTATTGCTGGACAAGAAATCCTATTTGTTAAAAAAAAAAGTGTTATTGTTGAGAATTAAGTAAAAGTAGAAAGACTGGTCGAAATTTTATGAATCAAATTGAAATTACAAGAATCAAAGTGTTATAATGCAGATATTGTCTCAATGATACAAAAAAAGTCAACGTTTCAGATTAAAGTCTAGGAGAAAAGAATACACCATATGTGCGTTGGTTCTGAATGCTAAAATTTTTTATTTAAATTAGAAAGTTTTAAAGTTAAACTCCAACAATCAAGTATAAGTGCTGAGAATGAGATCTGAATTAAAGACAAGATGAGGATGACATTATGAGAAACAAGAGGATACAAGAACAAAGTCCAGATGTTGAGAATAAAGTCTTAAATCTAAATCATGATAATTAAGTTGACATTTTGACCTCTCCTGAGCCCTGTCCTTAACAGCAAGTGAGCCTTTATCAAGCCCCCCTTGGTAGTGGTTGTTGATAGTCTCTGTCACATTCAAAACAATTCCAAATAACAAATAAATATTTTGATTCTGTTATTAAAAATCAGCAGTGGTGACAGAATAAAAACAAAAATGTAGAAGGCAGTATTAAGACAACTTAAATCTCAAAAAAAAAAAGTTCAAAATATTGTTGTTGTATGATCTTAGTGAGGCCATCTAACAGTGTCCTGCATCGACAAAATGCGTTTATTATTATTATCAGGTGAAACTTTAAAATAAAATCATTAGTGTTAAAGTACTTTATCCCACCTTTAAGGTTATGCAAGTCTGATCTGTTATTGTCAATTTTGAAGAAGCAAATTCAAGGCAGTAATTTTACCACAATGCATTGGCAAAAGGTGGTCTAACCAAAGAGGGGGCTCTCCCACTGGTTGGTCAGTGGACCAATCAGGAAGCAAGTGAAGGGTCCATTATGAGAATAAAGTCTAAATGTTAGAAATGCTAGTCCAAATATCTCGAATAAGGTCTACAACGAAATAATTTCTAACTAAAGAGAATAAAGTCCAAATATTCACAATCAAAATTAAAAATTATGAGAATAAGGTTGAAATTAGTGGACTAAAGCTTAAACGTCAAGAATAATATCAGTATTCTGAATCAAAAAATTAAATCTGACTGATTACAGAGAAGTTAAAATGTTGAGAATTAAAATTAAAATGACAAGAGAAAAGTAAAATATAAAAAAATAAAGAATGAAGTCTAGATGCTGAAACAAAGTCCAAATATCAATACTTCAGTTGAAATATTTATATTAAAGTCCAAATATCAAGATATATTGATGAAATGTATCAATGAGAATAAAGTCATCTTTTATTATTTTGATTTTAGCTTTGACTGCATAGTGAAATTGTGTCTCTCTCCTCTCAGTTCATCTTCCTCCTGCTGAGCCCTGACACTCTCCTGTAGAGAGAAGTTCTAATCTTGACAAACTTGTCACCGAGTGACACGACTTTACCACAGAAAAGAAGGATGTTTATGTTTATGCTGAATTTTCTCTTGTAGACACATTTGAAAGTGTGCTGTTTTTCTTGTATGGATTGTGATGTATTAACACCTCTTTAAATAAAAAAAGGATGATAAATGTACAATAACTTCAGTTCCAGTAAGGGTAAAAGCTGAATTACATAAATGATGTTTTGAATGAAAGAGTTCAATCAGAGTTTTGCAGTTGAACCTTGTTCATCCGGGGAAACTGAGATGAAAAATGTCTGGAACATTGATTTATATCAGAGATAGAGCTCAGCCAAAATATGAAATATGCATGTAAAAGCATTTTGACATATTTTGACTATGATAGTCTTAGTTTCATATTTAAACAAGGATATTCTACATTGCTGCAAAATCAAAAGCGTATATTTTTGCAAGGCTTCTGCATACTTCTTTTTAGATCAGTGCGACTGAGTGTGGGTGAAAAACTTTCTACTCTGTTTCTACTCAGTCATTAAATTGGTTTATATATGAGATGCTGCTCATTTTGTTGATTCATTGTGCATAATGTGCTCATTAAGTACACCAACATTTCTTCATTGTTGACTTGATTTAAATGTGCTGAAAGAACAAGACCTTGGGGCGCTGACAGTGAGGCCTTGCAGCTGATGTAACATAAATGCACAAGCATCTCGTTTCAATGGTGTTTCTGCCTTCTCAGTGTGTACGGATCTATCTGAACTGCTGTTTGTTTGCTCAAAGCTGATCCCAATAAATTATAGATGGAGAGAAACGTCACATCTGATCTCTACTGTTGTCTTTTTGTCCGTCTCCACACAGATGCACATGGCGTTTAAACACAAAGGCGTTTTGGATATATATATTTCATGCTGTTTGAACCCTGCCGGTGATGTCAGCATATGTGAGCACTTAGCCGGCTCCATTAGTCGTATTTTGTGTCCCATTAGTCAGTTAATGTGTCACACCTGCAGAGAGGGGATTATAATCCTGACAGCAGCCTTCGACAACACCTATAAAATCCCCCTCTGGCTAATGCACTGCATGCTAACAAGGCAAATACAGAGGTGAGGTGGTGTGCACTGAAGTTTGTTCAATGTTCATTAAGTTCAAATGACTCTTATTCATTTACTGTCTGAAATGCTGTTTGCTTGTGTTCTGTGCAGAAAGGAGACTCTGACTTTATTATTGTTTGTGTAACTAATTTGGCTTCCTGTGCTGCAGCTCTAATGGAGGTGAACAGCAGACTGATGGTGCAGGTGGTGGTGCTGGCGTTGGTGGTGCAGGTCACCCTGTCCCAGCACTGGTCCTATGGGTGGCTACCAGGTGGGAAGAGGAGTGTGGGGGAGCTGGAGGCAACCATCAGGGTGAGTCATTTGTTTTAAATGTGTTTGGAAAGTTTAAAGTTTGAGGCAATTTGTCTCTTTGTGAAATTTGAAGATAGTTTAACCCTTTAACTGCCTGGTAGATCTTACTTTATCTCACTGTAACAGCACTGAAAACCTGATCAGGCCTCATCCTACATGACATTGTGGTATGTAAAGTTCAAGAAATCCCTTGCTGTTGATACGCGTGCTTCATGAGTGTGACATATTTAACATACAGTACTGATCTTAATCAACTAATTTATGTGACTTAAAACACAGAAGAGTGCTGTACCAAATTGTTGACCTGGTGTTTATGTTGAACTCCACAAAGCTTTAACTCAAATGAGAGAAAAGAAAAAATTAAACTATAAATGTCAGTGTTGCTGTTATAGGGCATTGAATGTCATTCCATCATATTAATGCTGAGAAAAAAAAAATAAAAGATACATTTTTAAAACAGCAGTAAACTTTACCAGAATGGTAAACCTGGCATTGAAGAGGTCAGAGGTTATGAATACTTGGACTGGCTTTAAAGCATGTGAAACATCTTGAGAGTTTCTTGAGAAATAAAGATTATATTTGAAATGTGTTACTGCTTCAAACATGAATTCTCACCTTAGCTATTTCATAGAGATCAATAATCCTAATAATATTTGGTGTTTTGCAAAAAAAATAATTAGAAGTACTCCGAGAGCACAAACCTCTTCCAAGGCATTTCCAACACTGTTGAGTGACTTTTTTTTTTAGCATTGGTTAATCCTACCACATCATGGCACTTTTTTTTAAAGAGTTGAGTGACTTTTTGCTAAAAATGCTCTTTTAACATCTAAAGCAAGGGTGATTAACTGGCAGCCTGGGGGCCACATGCAGCCCCCAGCTCACTGACCCTATACTGCACCGTGTCATCCTCCATCCTGTTTTGAACTTCTTAGCTCGTTGCGATACACACTCAGTCATTACAACAGCCTGCCTTGAACAAAAAATATTTAGTTGACTAAGCACTACAATAATTAGGAATTGTAATGATATAACTGTCTTTTTAGTCAAATATACTTTATAACGTTTTTGCTGTTTTATCAAAGCAGAATGCCTGTGTAAATGAGTATAGATACAATGAAATCTAGCATGTTTCAAAATACAGGAATGTTGCCTTTTTTTTCTTTTTCACTATTTTAAATCATATTTTTGCACTTTATTTTCTTTGTAAGTCATATTTTACCTAATGAGAATTTGTTTTGTTATATTTTTATCCTGCTGTGTATAATACTGAGTGTGATGTTGTGAGCTACTGGATAGCAGAATTTCCCAAAGGGGGTGAATAAAATGTCTCTCTATCTATCTTAAGGGTGCAGTAATAGTTTTTCAGTCATTAAGGAAAATAGATTCAGCTTTGAAAGAAAGATGTGAGTGAAATGTTCTTAGAGTTATGTCTGTTAATCTGCAATGCTTTATAAAAAGTTGAAGAAATAAAAGAAAATACATTTAGATAATTACAGAAGGGAATTTTTGTTTTAAATTTAGGTATCAAGCTGATCAGTGGTTCCTAAATTAAGGGTTGGGATCCCAGCAGATGGTCACTGGACACTGAGAAGGGGGTCACAAAATACCCTCCAAGAGCAAAAAAAAACAAGTGGAAATGAAACTGAAATGGTTTTTAGTGAAACATTTCACACATTTTTGTTTAAATTTATGCATAAAATAAGTTGAATATTTTATTTTAGGCTGTATTTTTCTCTGTGCTCGTCAGTGAATGTGCTTGGCTGTGTGCAGCTTTATATGTCTCAAGCACTTGAAGGGGCAGTGGGGGTCCCAAGTCTCTGTCACAATATTTTTAGGGTAATTTTCTGAAAAGTTTGGGGACCCCTGATAAAGATCAGAGGGATTTTTTATTCAGAAAATCATAAAGCTAAAGCTTTTCTGCTTTTTTAGAAGTTTTAAGTTTTCAAATATGATGAAATTCATTCAAGAAGGAAATTAATGAAGGGGGTTTAACATTCTACTCTTGTAAACAAAGAATTTGAAGACAGCATTAAACATCAACAAAGCTGATTATGTCTTTAAGATCGTACCAAATGTAAAAATGTCTATGTATATACTTTGATCCTCAGGTTACGTTGGTCCTTCTGAGGTCACATAATCATAGCTGTAATGGCACAAACCTTGTATGTCCATTTTTAAAATTATTTTGTAATTATTTACAATAAAACAATGCTAATGATCACATTCCATGTTGATAAGGATTTTTGTTAATAAACATTTAACCAAATCAAGGTACAAAAAGATGATTTGTAATTGGGACTACTGAATTAACATTAATTAATTCAGTAGTCATGTGTTTTTTTTTCTTCTCTTGTAGCAGTTTGGGTATAAGAGGTTTGTTCCTGACCCTGACAATATGTTTTTTGATAATCCACATGTGGTGTCATTTGAAATGCACATCTTTTTTTCCACAAATTTTTGAAAAGGTCTTTCATGTTCTATGTAATCAAAATAATCACACATTGGCCAACAGCAGCCCAATTTAAACCAGATACAGCTGTGATTTTATTTATTTATTTATCATATCACTAATGACCTTCAAATTTGTAGTTTTTCTCTTTTTTTTTACTCTTCCTGTTTGCTGCTGCAAGGCAAACTGTACAAACAGATATGCTTGTCAATAGATTATAGTTTAATGGCACTTTTTTGATGTGTCCATTTTTCGGACACAGTGTGCTATGTGTAACTTAGTACAAATCACAGTTATTATGACTGTTTTATTCAGAGTTTCTCACATATTAGCCCTCTTACATATCAGCCAACATTAACGTGGCCCTCTTGTAAAACCAAAGTTGCCCACCCCTCTTTTAAAATCAGACTTTTATTGTGTTTAGATGATGGGCACGGGAGGGGTGGTGTCTCCTCCCGAGGAGGCGATTCTCCAAACCCAAGAGAGACTTCGACCATACAATGTAGTAAGTGCTTATTATACATAATTTATCACCGATGTCTACTTCAATTGTACAATATTAATGTACACTACACCACTGTGTGCCATTGTGCTCCAAAGCAGCAATGACAATATACAAACTGCTCCATGATGGGTTTATTTTTTTCTATTTTTGCACAATTAAATCTGTGAATGTTGAATTTTTTATCATTTTTGAATGTGGGTAGACATAATGCTAATTTGCTTGGACTTGTTTAGCATCTTATATTTGCCTGTTAACTAAATAATTTGCTTTATTGAATAGTGAAGCAGGCTGGTAACTGGGATTGACTTTTTTCACTCAGATTAAAGAAGATTCAAGCAATTTTGACAGAAAGAAAAGGTTCAAGGACTACTGAAGAGCGATAAAACATAAAAATGGACTACATTTTTCAACAAATCCTTCCATTTGCTGCTCTCTAATCAATCATTTGCATGTCTGTAACATTAAAACCCTTTTCAAATTTTAATAAAATGTAAAATATCTGGTAAAAGAATAAAATATTTTGTCCTCAAGTGTAATCTCTGTGTATCATGATGCCAATTCAGATTAAACTGACATTTCAAAGCCTTTTAATGGCTCAAATTGTCTTTGTAAAGCAGCCACGACCGACAAGCATGACAAACCTGTGACACAACAATCTCAGCATGACAACAGCTGTTGATTAAGCCAATTTATTAGAAATCAATGACTTAATTGAATTTGTTACACTTTTGCTAATTCCATTTTCTGCCACAGCGATCGTGTGCGTGTGGAAAATTACACCAGATGATATTCTTTGTTCGCACCTGAATGTTGATCACTGAGAGACTCTCGCTGAAGTGCATGTGATGTCCACGTCAACACCCATTTAGGATCTGAAACTAAAAGAGCGTACAACTTTTTCTCTTCCCACCCCCTCATCTCCTCCTTAACAGGAAATTGGTGTTCATTATAAAAATTGGAATTTCATATCAGGAAAGGAAACGAATCAGCAGGGGGCATATGTTTTAAAGAGAACTCATTTTCCAGCAAAGCCCCACAGACAGAGCGCCATACTAATCGCCTGGTGCATTAGGGGCCACGATTCATGAACCGCGCTGACACCGTGGAGGCCCCCGCATTGTTAGAGCGCCGTTGTAATGCACACCAATGAACCCCAAACTCTGTGTGCACTTCTGGGAGAAGGTGAACATTATAAAAGCACATAGAATTAAAAGAGAAATTAAAACCACATTCCAGTGCACTTCCAGAACAATGCTCACTCATTTGTGATACTTCACATCGTCTGGCTTTAATATTCATGCTTGTAATTTGCATAACACAATCGTTTCCAGGACTTTGTGAAACTTCTTTGACAAAGTTAAAGGAGGAAATGTTGTCTGAGGTGTCTTATTTGAAGCCCCCTCTTTGAGGAGTTTTCAATAAGTTTGCACCTCCTCATAATAAAGGATGATTATGCTTTTATAGCATTTCCTCTAAAATATGGTTTTAATTCAATTTGTGTGAGAATAATTAATGTGTACAGATAAAGAGTAAAACCCCATAAATTCCCTTCAAATAATCCCAAAGCGTTTGCCATGAAAGCCAACTTTCCCCCTCCCAGTGTCCTCATCAAGGACCCGCCTAATTGCACGTATATCAGGACAACAAAACCTGCTGGTATCTATGTTTCCAAATTTGATTTAACCTCACTTTCTCCTTCGCCGGACCCCCTGGTGGATATTCACTTTGTTTACCTCAAATTAAACTTCATATTGTTTACAGCCTCCTGGTCCCTGAACATTTTATAGCATTTTAGAATTATTTCTTTATTTATTTTTTGTAATGATTGTAGAGTTGGGATTCATTTGAATGTTTCCCTCATCTGCATGAAAATTATATAATTAACTTTTGATTAACCAGCTCAGTTGAGTTGGTTCCCCCATGCACACCGGTGAATAGTACCCACCGCATTTTAATGACTGTTTTCCAATTGAGTGGCGACCTTTTCATCAAAAGAGCCACAACTGGGGCTAAACAGTGGTAGAAAATAATCACGGTGGAGACAATAGCGGAGGCCGACAGGCTAGGATGTCATCCTTAAATATAACAACAAAGATGAAAGCAACCTTGCTTCACGTCGTGGCTCCTGGTGGCGTGAAGCCAAGTGCTTGTGCTGCTCCACGCTCCATTGTTAGAGCGGCGGAGGTCACGTCCATTGGCTCATAGAGGGAGAGAGAAAGAGAGGGAGAGGGGAAAGCACAGGAAGGCGAGAATGGCCCATTGTTACGTGTCCTTGCTCTGAGGGGATTCCATTATGAAGGGCGATACATTTTTGATACTTTGATTTTTGTGCCATTCATGTGTGTGAAAAACAGAACATATTTGGATAATGGCTTCAGGAAACGAGGGGGGTCTCAGAGCTCCTCCGTCCAAGGCTACTGCTCCTGCATTAACACACCTGCCAATCAAGCAGAGAGCAGATGTGCATCTTCGCGCCGCCCACCACCACATAAGAACTCTATCATATGTATAATATAGTTTTCATTTCATCACAATTACACTCTGCGCTCTGTGTGTGTATGTGCGTTTCTGATGGGTCATAGGAAACTTTTATTGAAGCGCAGTGTGTAATAATAAAGTCATTTTCCAGGTGCTTGTTGTGGCTCTTATTATGAACAGAATGATAATTTCCCCTAGAGGACTCCGGCACTGCATATCAATTGAAGTTTAGTGTGGGTCTTATTATGTTCCCGCAGGCTATAGTAGAAGGCAAAGTCATCTTCAGAGAGAGTCTAAATGTCAGGGAGGTCTTCAAACACTTTTTTTCCCCCTCCTCGAGCCATACTGAAGAGGGGTCTTTGGAAGTGCAACGTCTTAGAATTGATACAGGAGGAGTGAGGTAAAGAGCTCTTAAATTCTACCAACATTCAAAAACTGGTGACCCCCCCAGTCCTACTATATATTGCCCTGAGATGCTGAGAGCTGAGGAAAGTCCCTCAACCTGCTGGTCCAAAGGCTTCCCCCAATCACATGAACTAGCCTCAGGAGCCTCAGGACCACAGCAACCCCCCAATACAAGCACGTCATACTCAGGACCACAACACTTCCAAAATCAGAGCAAAATTATTGACAAACAAAAGGAAAACTAGAAGTGCTCTGAGTGCTCAGACCTCCACCAAGACATTCCCAACATTGTCGTGCGAGATACTGTGAAATATGTGGAAAAATACCCTTTCTGGAACTGTTAACAAATCCTTTAAAGAAATCTGGATCTGCATCCATATTTAGATAATCACTAAAGTAAAATCAATTCTGTCTTGTGCAACATTTCCTTAAAATTTCCTCAAAATACGTAGAGAACTTTATGAGTTACTTGCAAAAATGTTGAAAACTGCCCTGTCTTGCAAAGATAACATATCCTTTAAAAACTCCTGGATCTGTGCAGAGATCACCTCCAAAATCGAATCTCTTCTCCCACGTGCCATGACCAACATAAGCAGAAAATTTCATCAAAATCTGTTGAGAAATTTTCGAATTATCTTGCTTATAGACTGACAAACAGAACAACAGAGAAAACATAACCTCTTTGGTGTTTGTAATTAAATTGCTATTCGGCCCTTTACAGAAAAATAAAAACCAAATTAACACTGTAGAAGAATCTTCACTAAAACAGTCCTGACATGGTGCTGACTCAGTGAGTGCAGATTGTCTCTAGAGGCAGGTCATCACAAAAAGAGCTGGCTCCCAGAGGAGGACAAACTCTGCCCCCGCTGTTTGGCCCAAAAGGTAGAGACAGAGCTCCACTTCCTCACACCCTGTACTAAATATCAGACTGTGAGAGAGGAATAGTACAATATAATAAAATAAAACACATAGTTTAATATACAAGCAATACCAAGAAATTCCCATACTTACCAGGAGAAATTCAAAACTGAGAATATTAGTATATATATATTGCTACTTAATGTATCAAAGTGTGTGAGGACCTGAGGACAACAGGTGGAGCCTGAACACACAACCACAGAAACACACAAAGCTTCATTTCTGAAACTTACACACATATATGAGATCTTCAATACATTCGACATATAAACTTACACGTACACATTTTTGTTTCTTTTTGTTTTTTATCATCTTATAATACTTTTTCCAAATATATATACAACAGCATAGCCTTCATTAAACAGTATTAAATATAACCATTATTGCACCATTATAACATAATACTTTTATCATTATTACCTCCTCCCAGCAGGTTATGTTTTCAATAGCATTTGTCTGTTTGTCCATGACTTTTAGTCTATTATCTCAAAAAATTATGAAGTGATTATGAAGAAATGTTCACGGAATGCTGGTCATTGCACAAGAAAGAGGTGATTAGATTTTGGTGGTGATCTGAATCCAAATGCAGATCCAGGGAATTTTTTTAAAGGATTTGTTAACATTGTGAGATTGGGCAGTTTTCAACATTTCCCTTATAACTTCATTGTTTCTCGGTTTCTTCAAATTTTAATTAAATTTTCAGGAAATGCTGGTCATGACAAAAGGAAAAAGTGATAAGCTTTTGATGGTGATCTAAATCCAGATGTGTATCCAGGAACATTTTCAAGGATTTGTTAGCAGTTAGAGATAGGGTATTTTTCCACATTTTTGACAATAACTCATCCGGCAATGCCTTTGCAGAGGTTTGTACTCTCAGAGCACTCCTCGTTATAAAATATATCCTTTTTATATGCATTTGTTTTATATTTAATGTTTCATTAATGCTTTGGCAATACTGTTCGATAAGTACAACATACATGCAGATAAAGGTTTTTTTTTTAAAGAGTTATGTTAATGTAAAGCTATAAAAATTAATATAATTTGAGAGAAATTTTTAAAACAAGGGAAGAGTTGCAGCAGAAGAAAAGAAATGCACTCTTAGGAGAAGAGTTTGCTCTCCTCTGCTGCTGCTCCTCTGTCATTTCCATTCCCTTCCACATGGTGTCACTCTTGAGCTGTGTTATTTTGCTGCTGGTCTCTCAGCAATTCCATCACTGAAGTTGCAAGAACTGTTATTCCTGTAAATCTAACAAAGACTTCAATCAATCAAAGTCTCAAACTGTGAATATTTTGTTAATTTCTGCACACTGAAAGTAGTTTTGCAGAGTTTTGCAGCGAAGCTCTTCACGGCCTGGAAACACAAAAATGTGGGAACTCATATGAAAGCATTCACCCAAAGAAAGTCGTGAATTTCTAAAGTCTCCTTAGTTTTGCATTTGCGAGGCGACAATTTATCCCATTCTGATTCCTCACTTCTTTTTGTGACTGAAGTTGAAGTGCACTATACTACACGCTAGCATGTACACTTCTGCAGTGGATTGGCCTTTCCCTTCTCCATCTTCTTCTTCTTCTTCCTCGTCTTTGGCTGGCAGGGAACCTTCCTGTTGTGATCCGACTTCTCCTCTTTGATCAAAGAACAGCGTTAAAGCACTGGGAGAAGGAGGAGGTATGAAATATGAATGAATACAGCTGTGTTTTGATGGATATGTCTCAAAGTATCCCAGTAAGAGACTGCTAAAGGCCAGGAAATCTGTTTGTGTTGTGGAAATAGGCTCCTTCCTCGCTTTGCCTCTTTACCAGCTTCATCTTGGGTAGCTTTTCACTTCATATTTTAGCAATCCTTTGTTAGGAAAGAGATCAACCCCTCATCCTTGCATTTGTAGGGAAACTGTTCTAAGCGGGCCCCTAGTTCATAATATATATCATTAATGACAGCATTTCCTTTGTTTGGTCTTGAAGCCACCTTTTGAACAAAAAACTGAGCGCAAGACGAGGGTATTTATTATTTTTCTGGGGTAGACCCAAAGTTCTTACAGATGGAATGAGATCTTATATGTGAGGTGATGGAGGCTTTGTCACTAGTTATGTCTGTGATTCCACTTCCTTTTTCTGAAGCCCCCACTGGGAGCTGTGACTCATTTTGAAGATGGAAGTTGATACTGTGGTGTAAAAAAACTGAACTCTCCCATTGGAATTATAGGAAACTATCAGAGCTCAAACAAATCTGAGATTTTCAGAGAGTTAGATGAACTCATCTCTCACGTTCCAGTTCTTTAATAAACACTGATAATAAAAAGGAGGAGACGCTCATAAAAACACAATTATTAGGAGGGATTGTAAAATGAAAATTGGTGCCTATAGATGTCTTTTAAAGGCACGGCGGCTCCTCTGTCTTATTAACAGTCATTAAAAGACCCTGTGTGCTCATTTAGGACTATATTAACTAAGATAAAGCCTTTGGACCTGTGGCAGGACAGTGTCTCTGGACTATACTGCAGGTTCAAAACTTTCTGCCCGGGCTTTATTAGCCTCACTAATGGCCAGGGCTCCCCAAATGCCAGGGTCCACCTCTGCTGGGAGGCAGGGGGCTCAGATCCTGTCAGATAGGGGTCGCATTAACCAACTGTAATCTTTAGGGTACTCCACTCCCGCTGACCTACATCTAACGCCGGTACCATCCCTCCCGCTTACCCCCAACCGCTCTCCTTTCCCTCCCCAATCTGGTCTACCCATCCCACTCCAGTTATGCCACCCTCGGCTCTCTTCCCTCCCACGTCTCACCACCCTTGTGTGATAGTATCCCCCCGCCTGGACCCACCCCACGCCTGTTCCAGTCCGGTCCGGCTGGCCACAGCAAGGAGCACGCCTTATCCTGTGGTAACGGCAATTAGCAGCGTAAAGCAAGCTGTGGAGAAGACCGGATCCCTGTCCACGCTTCAACCCCGGATCACGAGTCTCCAGCACAACTTCAAGGCGAAGCATGCAATTAGCTACAATAATGATAATGTGTTGTAGGGGAACAAAGAGAGGCTAAAACAGACTACTGGTGTGAGGCAGAGTGGGGTGCTAATAGTAGGGGGGTTATTTGAATACCCCGGTGCAGATAGGAGACCATATCAGACTGATTATCAAACGTATGATGAATTATATTTTTCCTCTAATTATCCCTGCCTTTTATGTGCAAACCAACTGAGTGAATTTTGCATTCTAGACATCTCTGGTCAGTGGTCTTCGGGCATCACACTGGGGTAACATCTTTTATTTCCTCCGAAAAATACACACGAGGAGTTGCTCATGTGGCTGCACTGATGGGGAGAGGGGAAAAATGCACTGACAATTTTTCTTAGTTGACTTAATTAGATACTTTGAGAAATATTTGGCAGCGGTACAGGGCTGGAAATAAAAAAGGAAAAAGAAAAGGAGGGGGGGTGTGCAGTTTTTGATGTTTGCTTATCGCAGATGTGTTGACACCGAGTCAAAACACGCTGGAAACAAAACCACAAAAACCCAAAACCGCAAATAAGAAACATTTCAAGTCAAGGTTGTGAGTAGATACAGTGGAGAAGCAGACTCGCTGGAACACAAAAAAGTGCAGCGCCTATTCTCTCCGCTGTGAGCAGAGACCATTCCTGCAGTCTTACATCCAGAGGTTTTATGGAGGATATTTCGCTGGGTGTTGTGCAAAACGAAGCGTGTCCCCAGAGCAGCAGCAACTTCACCTTGGCGGAGTAATGCTGTGATATTCTGTTTATTCTTCACTCACTTCATTTTACTCAGAGGAAATCCTCTGGAGATGGCTTATCTTGGAGCTGGAACAGGTGCACTCTAATTTACTCCTATTGCTTGGGGAGCCCAGGGGCCCCTGTAGAGAAGAAAGTAGCGATGTAGCACACTCCACTGTAAAACACAAACAGCCAGAGAAAGAGCATTTAATCGAAAGAGAAGAAAACTGTGAGCTTTGAGTGCAGCCGTATCATTTGGATGCAGAATTTTTTTCTCTCTTGTTGTTGTTGTTGTTTTTCCCGAGGAGGAAAAGACGGACCCTTCATTTCATTTAACTTTCATTTGTTCAACACTGTTAACTTTGCTTGAAAACTGTCATGCTACACTTGGCAAAGCAGCAGATGACGTGTGGGACCTGTTGTATTACCCCTGCATAATAAACACTGCCTTACCAGTCATTCCTGAGAAATCTACAGCCTTTAAGGACTGAAATAAAAGCTTTTTAGGGGTGCTGCATGGAGACCCTCTGAAATGTATCTCTGCACCCTTGAAATTGTAGTAAAAAGAAGGTGTTTACCACCAGATGCTTTCGATTTGGCTCAAACTTGGCAAATGCAATTTCTCAGCTCTCATCCAGATCAGTGGCTCTTAACCGGCCTGCTTAAGACTCACATCCTTACCCGTAGATAACCGCCCAAATTTCTGACAAACTGCATGCATTTAAAGTCAGTTGACTAAAAAAGCGCACCAGTACATGCATATGGCCAATTTTTCTCTGTTTTGCAGTAATGAAAGGTACATTTTCATTGTTTTATAAAGATCTGGGGGCATCATCACATTATCGTGAACTTACAGCTGTAACATTAGCAGGAATGCACAATAGTGAATTTTGCCTGATATCTGATACGCCCTCAGTTCCCAACCTGGGGCCATGCCAAAACTAGGCATATTCAGGGTAAAACGCAGATTTAACACTTGGGAATACTTTCTTTAAAGGTATTTTGTACAAGAATTTGTGTCTATAACCATTTTATCCAGATTCCCCAGATTCATGAAGACTATAAGAATTGTTGTTTATCTTGTACAACAATATCAATTTCTTTGTGTAAAAGTAAAACGAGGGGACTCATATGAAAAAAAAGATGAGAACCACTGCACTATACTGTTATTTGCAAACTCATTATTGCCAATACTGACTCCAATACCAATATTTCTGGACACAAATAAAAAATCTTGAGCTCACAAAAATTGTCCTGTTCCTTCCACAGTGATGTGTATCTGTGCAAAAGAACAGACGTGAAGCTAGAAACAGTTTAAGCTTCAATAAACAATACTTTTATTTTTAAAAGTGGACATTCAATGATGATAAGGTAAACCATTATGGTTATTTTCACGTCGCCCTATTTATAGTGCAAAATATCGGCTGTAAATGTCAGTGTAAAATTTTCATATCTGCAGATACAGATAATCACCTTTTTAAGCGATTATCTACCAATACTTATAGTGTTCCATTAATATCTTGCATCCCTACCATAAGCATATTACTACATTTCAAATTGGCAGCTTTTAAAGTCATAGTTCAGAAAATGTGATAATTTTTTCCTTAAACATAATTGCAGTTGCTGACTAAAATGTAAAACAGAAATTTCCACCATCAGATAGCCATTTCACTTACAGATATTTCAACCATTTTTAAGAGGGGCAGCACAGTGGCTTAGCAGGTGGTGCGCAAGCCTCACCCTAAGACCATTTTTTAATTTCGACAGTCTCTGGGAAGCTATTTGAGGGATGCCCAAACTATGGCCCACAGACTGAGTAAAGCCTTTTGTCCATTATAAACTGGACTGAATCATATTCCAAAATTAATTTGTAAAATGGCTGTTATAAGAACATGAAGCTGGAGATGCCTGATCAATACAAAAAAGTTAACAGCAGCGAACAATGTAAATTGTGCAGATTTGCTCCACTTGCTTCTCTGTCTGAGAATCTGATATACAAAACATGATGCGCCAATCATCCTGACGCACCAACACTTATAAAAGTTTGGCAATTTTTGCAGCTTGCTCTTGTTTCATATCTGAGTGTTGAGATGAGACACCAGAGCCTCTATCCTCTGCTATAGAGGGTCATCCTGAGCAGGGTGATTCAGCAGCGCAGCTCTGTGTTGGCTTGCTGAAAATACGCACCAGGCATATTTCGAGCGGAAACCACTTCAACCCCTTGACAGTCTCCACCAAGCACATCGACCCAAAACAAGAAAACAAGGGAAGTCAGAGTTTTAGGATAAGTTCAAAATACAGCGAAAGTAGCGGAAATAATATCAAGGCAGCAAATCAATGTCAGGCAGGAAATATAATCTGTTGTTTGCACGTTGCTCCTCCTGTTATCTCGTGAACTCACAATTTCCTTATGAAGTTGTGGTTCTCACATGATCTTTATGATCTACCTCTGCTGTGCAACACTTAAATTACTCTGGAAGTGAAAGACGACACATTCCTATGGTTAAAGTAAAGCTGTGACATGGACATGATGCTACCCGGGCAGATTAGTTGAGCAGTGTGCTGCAACACAGCTCTCATGTAAATGTAAGTAACAATGATGCACTAAGTGAAGACAGAGGACAAAACAACTCACAGTGAGACATTCCAAGCCCAACAAAAGTCTTTCAAGGTGTATGGCGAATAAAAGGGTATTGAAGAAATCAAAAGAGCTCCTGCAACACTTGTAGTTCAGGAAATATGGCCTAATAAAGACGTTTCCTGGAGCTCTTTTGATTTCTTCAACATCGTAAACCCAAAACACTGTTTTCCTGTCTACAAAGAAACACCCTGAACAGAGTTTATGAAGGACCCCACCCTGGTAGGAGTTTAAAAAAAATACCCATTTTAAAGGGATAGTTCAGAAGTTATGAAGTTGAGTTGTATTAGGTACTTGACAACAGTCAGTGACTAAAGGGGCTCCCAGCAGGACTGCACCTTTAAGGAGAACAAGCTGAGACAACCAGTAAGGTACACTGCTGTTGTTGGGTACAGTTATTTTATGTAATTGTGTGGGTTCATAGTAAAAACAAGACACAAAACTATGTTGGGTTGAATGTAAGATTGGTTGAAAAACTTCAGAGCACTTTATTTTTCCTCCAGAAAGTCTCTGTTTGTTTCATTTGAGTCAGAATCACTCATTTTGGGCTCAGTATTAGTTTCCTCTGCTTTTGTGCCTTCCTGAGTTCATAGAGCAAAAATGCAGATCGGCAGAATCAATGCACACATATACAGGAACACATAGCCGCTTGTTTATCATAAAATAATGCAAGGACTTCCTGTCCATTAATGCTTCAATGACTGTTTCAAGCATTTGGTATAATCCAACTTGAGCAATCCCTTGAAGTTTCCTAAAATGCTACACATAAAGCCAAAATGTACATATTAAGCTTTACTTTCAAAATTCATTTCAGTTATTACCGAAATGGTGAGAACATTTTCTTATGTTTGTGACATTACTGCTGCTCAGGGGCAAGACACTGAACCCTAAGTTGTGTTTTGAGTCTAAACTGGTATGAAAGTGTAGGAGACTTTTGACAGGACGGATAAAATCAACCACTGTGGCAGGAGTATGAAATAACAGTGGTGTCATTATGATCAAACAACACTCTTAATGAAAGCAAGCAACCCTTTTAAAAAGCAAACAAAAATTGAGCAAATGAAAAAGAGCCCTAAAAAAATAAAATGCACAAATTGCAAACAAGGACGGCACGGTGGCGCAGCAGGTACTGCACGTGCCTCACAGCAAGAAGGTCACCGGTTCAATTCCCGGGTCTGGCAGGGCCTTTCTGTGTGAAGTTTGCATGTTCTTCCCGTGCATGCGTGGGTTCTCTCCGGGCACTCCGGCTTCCTCCCACAGACCAAAAACATGCTAATTAGGTTGATTGGTCACTCTAAACTGCCCTTAGGTGTGAGTGTGAGTGTGAATGGTTGTCTGTCTCTATATGTTGCCCTGCAATTGACTGGCGACCAGTTCAGGGTGTACCCCACCTCTCGCCCAATGACAGCTGGGATAGGCTCCAGCACCCCCCGCAACCCCGAAAGGGATAGTCGGTATAGAAAATGAATGAATGAATGAAATTGCAAACAAAACATAATTTTAGTCTTTCAAAATGATTGTATTTTGTTTGTTTGACAATACACTTTTTGTTTGCAATGATCAGAATTTCATTTGCTCTGACTTTTTTATGCTTGCATTCAAAACATGTTCTATGTGCTCTAAACTTGATCTCTGTGCTCCCTGGGTTTTTGTTTGCAATTCTGTCCCATTCTTACCATGTGCAGGCCTTCGGAGGCAAACAAACAAAAACCTGGGGAGCACAAAAAAGTTTTCCAAAAAGGAAACAAAATCCTGGACATTGGAAACAAAAAGTATATTGTTAAAATACGATAATTTTCAAAGATTACATCCATATTTTGTTTGCAGTTTGTGAGTTGTGATTTTTATGGTTCATTTTTTGTTTGCTTGATTCATAAATTGTTGTTTGCTTCTTAAAAATTGCTGCTTCCTCCGCGAAAAGTGGTGTTTGATAATACTGACACAGATCTAATTCCATATAGGAGAGGTTTGTTTGGTTTTAAGGGATAACAAAAACTCAAACTTACATCTGGACATCGTTATTGTTGGTCCTACTCCACATCATCAAAGTTAGTACATCTGCTCTAAAATGATCACCACCTGGTCTCTCACCAGAGCCTTCTCGTGCTTCTGTTTCTCAGATGTAATCATCGTGCATGTGTCGACGCTGCCTTATATTTACTTCTGTGAGATACAGTGCTCCTCTCAACACTTTTATCAATGCTGTTGATAAGGTTTTTAACATGTAGCACTGAAATTAGGATGTAAATCGTTTGTCTGCTATCATATTATAAAAACTAACAACCGATGCGTATGTGTGACGTCATGTGATGTCTATGGGTACCCCCTGCCCCCCTCCACTACTCCGCCACCATCCAGCAGGGACCACTTCCTGCTGGGAAACTGTAAACGATCATGTCAGAGAATCACTTGGGCAGGCTGCCTGGATATTATTATGATAATATTGGAGTCACATGTGTGAAAAGTTCTATTGAAACTTAAACTATCATTGAGTGTATACCAAAATAAATGGGTAGAAGTGACCTGGGGTGTAAAAGTGATTTAAGTAGTCAGAAAACTAGCAAAGCACCATAAAATCTTTACTAATCACTATTCACTATTTACTTAACAGTACAATAATGTGCTCATTAGGGATGTCAAAAATAATCTTGCAGTTGATGCATCGTGATGTGGACGTGATGAAGATGTATCGATGCAGAGACAGTCAATTATCATTCAATCTTGCAGAGGCTGCTGCTGGACTGCAGTATCAGTTTTGTTTCTATGGAAGTAAAAAAAACAATTAGAAGAAGATGAGATCTATGAAATGTTTTTTTTTCTTTGCAATGAAAAAGACATTTTCGTTGAGCTCAAAAGCCATTTCTAATTAATAAAGGAGTTCATATCTGCTCCCTTGTGTACTTTTAATACAAAGAGAAGCCTGGTGCAGTAAAATAAATACATTACTTTTTGAAGTAAAGAAGGAAACTTCTCTCTCTTTGAGAGGTCCCTACATATATGTGGACATGGCCAAAATACTGCTTTGTGCATCAAAGTAAACCACCTGTCATATTCAGTCTGTCCATTCAGATGAATGTGCTGTAAAACTCATGTTACTTCCCATCACTTTTATTGTTGTCAATTCAAGCTCACATATAGTCATATTTTTCTTGTTATTCGGTGAAATATTGACCACTTGCCAACTCAACATGTCATGTCTCTTTGGGAGCTGAGCACACGTTATACACTGAATCTTAAATCACCTCTGACTTACTGCATCTCTCATATGTGCCACTTACACTAAAGTGTACGTAAATTCGACTGCTATGGCCTATTTGTTTCTCTAATGCCGGGCTGTGGGGAGAAAAAAAAAAGTTTGTTTCATCTTCCAGCCTCATCCCTGCATCCAGTGCAAAAGAGCTAAGCTTTCAACTTTGAATTTACTCTCCAATTCCTTTTTCTTTAGAGAACTGTGGTTTTTGAAGAGTGGAGCTGGTATGTTATTTGTTCGGTATATTATAAGTCTGAATTCAGTCAGTATTTTTGTTTTGTGTTGTTCGTCTCTGGGGAATTATGCAATCAAAGCAGATGCCTCAAGCAGTCTAGAAAGCGCCCCTTGTGAATAAGAGAAAATCTTGTACACAGCAGTTTTTTGTATGTGTGTATGGAGAAGGGGGGGCATGACAACAAAGCAAATATATGGCATTGTTCTCTGTATACTATCCCGTATGCTGCACCTTCTTTTTTTTTTTTTTTTAAGGAGAATATAAGAAGCACACCTGTACTTATTCCCCAAAAATCTAACTTCATTTGACTTGATTCAAATTCAAATTGTGCAGCACTGATGAGTTGAGTCTGTGAGTCTCCACTTTGACTGATGCAATGGAGGTTCAACCGTCAATGTGCTGGATCTCTATTATGGAGAATAAGGTTTGAAAACTGGGGTTGGAGTTTCACAATCTATAAACACACATTTCTCACTCAGAAAAACTGGAAAACAAACAGAGAGACAAAGACTCTTTGCAGAATAAAAGGCACAAACACAAAGAGAGAGCAATGCAAGGACAACACAGAAAAATCATATACACTTTTAATGAGTGTGCCTGCCCCAAGCTCCTGTTTTTAATCACCTTTCCGTGTGACATAATTTGCTGCGAGATTGTATATGCTTGAGGGACTTTCAGTTCTTGTCAACTCAAGAGCATTTGAACCAATCAATACCTGTCTATCCTGTGGCACACTCATAGTTGGCCATTAGGAAAGAGCTGCTTAAAGTAAGCTCAGCCAATACCATTAGCCCTAGCCTAAGGGCAGTTCCATGCCTTAGTCAGGGTAGGCACCTGCCCCCGTCACCCCCACCTCACCCCCTTAACCCCCCTCTGCCCCTCCCCCCACCATTAAGAACCTCCCCTGAGACATCATTTGGACACATCGGCCAAAGAGCACTTCTTTATTCCCTCTCTTTTCTTTCCCCGGCTCCACCGAAAATCAATACATCTCCCCTTTTTCTTATTTTCACAATTTTGCCTCAATATTATTCTCTCCCTCTGCCAGAAACCAGCCAACTATCCTCTTTTTTTGTCTTTTCATCTACAATTTCCTGTGACTAATGTCTCTGCACCTTGTGTTTTTTGGAGGAAAAGAATTGGAAAATAATTGAATTATCTTGTCATGCTGATATCAAAAAAAGAGGCCCCTCTGTGAGCTGGAACATTTAAAAACACTGAGGTCATTTTCTGCATATATTTGCTCCCCTTTAAACCCCATAGATTTCCACTTTTTTCTGTTTTATCCCTTTGCAAACTCAGCTGGTTTCCTATCTGTGCTTAAACCTAGTCATTGGTTTTTGACACTCAATAAGGGAGACATCAGCGCTCAAATATCTCCCCAGTGATAATGAGTGAACTTCCTCTGTGTCAGTGTTTTTCTGCTCCGATCATGTCATAACTCTAAACCTTGGAGACAGAGCCATTCACAGTAATGCTTCCTGACTGCTTTTAATTTTATTGTGAGGCAATGACTCCACACAGCTCAGAGTTTCTGAACAAGTGATACTATATGACGTCCTCAGAAAGGTCAGTCACATATTGCCCTGCCACACCCCCCACTTTCAACAGAAAACCACAAAAAAGTGGGGTTCTGCCCCTAAATCTGGGCCTTTGCTGTTTACGTTGATAACTCTGAAGAGTGATAGCCGGTTCCGCAGCACTGGCGATTTCTGTGGCCGCCTATATCGATCGGGGGTCCTAATGAGCAGCCGCGGAGCTGTGGCTAATGGTGTTGTGTCTGGTGTCCGTAGTAAACGCCCACGTTGAGATTATCATTCCCAGGGGGGGCTGAGAAAGGTTTTGCCAGCTCGAGCCCTCAGGGTGCGAGCGACACACTTCAGGGGTCAAGGTAAACTATCAAATGAACAGCCGGCTCTTTTCCTTTCTTTTTCTTTAAGGACTATACTATACCACTCTGCTACAGTACAGCTGCAATCTCCATACAAATCTGTGAGGTGAAACCAAACACCTACAGTATCTGTCATCTGTCTCAATCTTTTAGGGTTTAAAATACCAACTTTTTTATCCTGACATTGTGTGTTACTGCATCAAAACTGAATCAGAAAAAAAAACTCTCAGTGCAAACCAGGGTCGTTGTCACACTTTTTCCAATAACTCATGATCAATACATTTTACGATGATCTTTTCTAAATGATTTTTAACCCTGAAGTCTTGTGATAAAGTAGTATCCCTTTCATTTTTAAGGAGTATTTTAATAGCAATTTAATAACCTTTAAAAAGACTCACTAGGTTAGTGTCACAGTGTTGTTCCAATGCTTTGCAAAGGGGATTTTTAATAAAAACACAAAAACTGAAAATTAAAAAACCACACACATACTGTTTTTCTGGACTATAAAGTCGCTCCGGAGTACAAGTCGCATCAGTCAAAAAATGCGTCATGAAGAGGAAAAAAACATATATAAGTCGAACCGGACTATAAGTCGCATTTATTTAGTGCTCTGATAGAGAGGTGGTTGCCTTGTATGAAGTGGTAACACCAAGAAGGCCTACCTGCCTCATTAGATGTGACTGCACTGCACTAATAAGTCTCTCCCAGCAGCACGTTGTTCAAGCACCCATCCGTGGAGTCGTTTCTCCAGCTCTGGCCATCTTGCTTTCAGCCAGCGATTAGCTTTCTTCATTTTCTTTATTGCTGTAAGAGTAACCTCTGCTTTTCGCCAGTCCCTCACGAGTTTCTCACTCACTCCAAACTTTATTTCTGCTCAATTACCCCTGCATATTTTACTACCTGCAGTTTGTTAGAATAGGATTTTCATTTTGGGGGCCTTTTGTTTGTGTCTAGCCTAGCCTACAGCGCCCACTTGCGGCTGTAGATGGTAAAGTTTACTCCTTGTTTCATGTCAGTCAGTAGGAATATGGCTTAAAACATGTTAATTTATGTATATTTTGATATATAAGTCGCACCTGACCATAAGTCGCAGGACCAGCCAAACTATGAAAAAAACGTGTGACTTATAGTCCGAAATCAAAGCATTCTCATTACTATCATAATGGGCTGTTTCCCAGATTGAATATACTGAACAGTCCATCTGGTGTGTCAGATTATAGTCTTCACATTCAAACACAATACAAGAACAAACTGCACAAGTTGACAGACTTTATTGTATTGTAAGTGATTTTAAAAAATGTCCCAAAAAGGCATTTCAAACCTTGATACAATACTAGATGGCTCACAAAATGACTAATTAGAACTATATGCTGCCATAATCATTTTTTTCTCATCGGTCAATCAAATGCTTCATGTTCTAATGCTGGCTGTATTTAATGGTACTTTTGGGAATTTGCCGAGGGCCAATAGAAAACAATCCTTTGGCATCATTTTGCCCTTAGGTCAAAGTTTGGACACTCCTGGTCTAATTGAATTGCCCCCTTTAACCAAGTAAGATGGAGGCATTTCATGATGTTTTTTGTTTGCTTAATATGTACATGTGTGGACGGATGTGTTTAAAAGAAAGAGCCGTTTCTGTCGTTAAATGTATTACATGTTGAAACAGAGCTCTGTGATTTGGCTATAAAAAGCAGTGTGACAACCAAGCTTTGAGACAGGTCTCCCCAGGTCTCCCCTATTCTTTGTTTTTAAAGTTCACCCTGAACATTTTTAAAACCCTAAAAAAAAAGTCAAATCAGTTGATCCAAAGGCATCCTCCATAAATATTTTAGTTGAACATGATAACTATGTTAGCTTGTAAAATTTTAAACTCCATCTTGCTTTGTGGGCTTCACAGCCAAAGCCATGGAAAATATATATCTTTGATTTTAATGGATTAATCAAGATACATGTATCTTAGAGGACACTATCACACTGCTGCAAATAGGCCTAGCAGAAATAACTTTACAAATCTATCTAAAAAAAAAAAAAACAGGAAAAAAAGCATACTACCTTTCCTTTTCCATAGACATTGAAGGATAGAGAACTTATCTATGGGTTAGCCAGGAAACGCTACATTTGTTGTTTGGTAAGTCAGAGCAGACTTGGTTGAGAAAGCCTTTGCTTAAACTACAATGTTTCTACACCTGACTGGTTTTAAGTTAGGGCTGCATGGTGGTGCAGCGGATGGTGCGCATACCTTGTAGCAGGATGGTTGATGGTTTGAACCAGTGGCTTCCTGTGTTCAGTTTGCATGTTCTCCCTGTGCATGTGTAGGGGCTCTTCATGCACTCTGGCTTCCCCCAACAGACCAAAATACATGTTTGTTTGGTCAATTGGAGTGTGAATGGTTGTCTGCCTCTCTTTGTGGCCCTGTGATTTGCTGCTGACTGGCTCAGGATGTACCCTGCCTCTTGCCCAATATCAGCTCGGATAGGCCACAGCCCCCTGTGATCCTGAATGGATGAGGGGTATATAGTGGATGGATGTTTATAAGTTTTTGGTTCTTCCTAAATTTCTTTATCCTAATGTACTGTTAAACTCATGTTTTTGCATAGTTCTGTACATAAGCTTTGATATTTAAAACCAGGAAATAAAGAAAAAAACACATTTTATAAAAGTTATAATTTTCTCTTTGAGTGTGTTTTTTTATGGTATTTACTGAGGTAAACCTTAAGAAGGGAGATAGAGATAGGGCTGTGGGAGCAAGCAGATGTGGAGAACAAATATCATACACAAAATTTAAATCATTAAATTTAATCTGCCAGGTAACAAGAGTTTACGTCAAAATACCAGCCCAGAAAACATAAAAACAAAGTTGAGAAAACATTTTCTACCACCGATAGAGGCTGAAGACCAGGAGAAAGTTCCCTTGTAAATATGAGGTAGCTGTTTTTCACCTCCACCAGTTTTGCTAACAAAGCGAGCAGGAAAAGTCCATCTCTTAATTTTGATTGGTCAGTGAAGGAAAAGTGTTACTGTCAAGCACAGCGTTCTCTCAGACACTGAACTATTTTCAACTGTGACAGCGTGAGAAGTCATCTAATGCTGAGGGTCTTTTTCCGAGTGATGAAGTTGGTTTTGAATAGAAAACAAGCACTACCAAAGCAAAATACGCTGCCTACAGGCCCTACAGTAAAAATGTGTAATTCTTGTAAATATAGACTTGACAAAGGGATTCAAGGAATTCAGTGGTTCAAGTCATATAGCACTTGTCCGTTAAATTTGAAGACAACACCACACTTCTAGCGTACAGCCTCAATTTTCATGTAGATATCTGCAATAAATCCAAAATAGACCTGTTAGGATTCTTGTACTCTTTTTTGCATGATAATTAAAACTTTATAAGTGTGCTTCCCTGTCACTGCCCATCATATATTCATAGAGTAATCCTAAACAACAACATTTTAGGTATCTGAGGATTTTGAAAACTTTAAGTTTCTGCGGCCCAAACTACCTGAAAATTACGTAACAGACAATGTTTATGTTCCATGAAAATACTGTACAAGTAAGTTTTTCTTTTCAAAATTATGTGTTGCTGCTAATCTCTGCCTGACATCTCTTAAAAACAAATGAAATGGGGAAAACCTGGGCAAAAAAGGTAGAAGAAATCTGGAATTTTTTATTTGAGTGTACACACAAGAGGTTGGTAGAGAAACCCACCAAACTGTTGCAGCCTTACTTCATTACTTCAGCTCTTTGCTAATTTCTCCACAGTAGTTGTAAAAAGCTATTACCGAGGCATTGATAGAGACTTCTCTAAACTGCCTAACTGTTATTAAGAGACCTCGATGAGACCTGGCTTGACAGACTGATAATGGCTTATTTGACTTCAGAGATTGCCCTGGCACAAACACTTCAGCCCCCTTCACACACCCATGGCAGCCATTGTCCTTTGCTATGCTGCGTCCCATTCTGCTGCTCTTGAGTGACATCCAACAAGTTCAGCAGATTCCCACTGTAAGTGCACACCAGACAGTACATGAAGTCTTCAAAGAAAGGAGCTGGAAAAAGTCTCATTGTAATGGAGGGAGTTGTTGCAGCCTTCATAAACCTGACTGGGAAATGAAACCTGCTGTCGACTCACACAAGGGGAAGGGGAAGTCTTTATTTGGATGATTAAGTTACGATAAAACGGCAGCAAAAATGCATCTTTATCGCCGTGTTCCACCTCTGTGTTCAAGCAGACGATTCCTCCGCGGATTACTCTTGATGGTATTCAGCTCAGGGTGCCCGCGGAGCATTAGCAGGGGCACACGTAATGAAGTCAGCCCCAACGCACGGCACCTCTCGGAGTCATGCCCTGTTTGGAGTCACACTTCCATGTCCTGGCAAATGCTGAGCATGTAAAACAGAACTGTCAATTATTCAACATGAACAGGAGGATGTATGGAGTGACACGGGGGGTGGACAGGGGCCGACTAAGCCTCGGGCAGATAGGGGGTACCACTTTGATGTGAGTGTGTGGGCCTGCAGAGTTGAGCAAGGTGCACTGGGTAATCTGCTAGAACACTCCTCCCCTCCCCACCTCCCTCACCACCAACTCCACCCTTCACTCTTCATTTTCCTCCCTCTTATCTGCAGGGGCGATGTATGGGAGAGAAAGTTTGAACAATTCTAAGAGTCCATGCCTCACAGGGGCCCTAAAAATATCATTTTGTTTTTTTTCTTATTCATTTACAGTGCTTAACAAATTTATTAGACCACCACCCAATGTAAGGCTTATGCCACATCTATCCTTAATTAAATGCACTGTGAATTATCAAAATTCATTTTTATGTTTCTGTATTGGTTAATTCACCAATACATAAGAGCTCTTTAACTGAAATGACATTTTTTATGCTAAGATATAATTATTGTTATCCATGAATGTTTAAATTTACAGTTTAAAAAAACAGAAAAATAGTTAAGTACATTATCATTTCTTGATTAAGACAATAAATCAGAACTATTTTCTTGCATCCCTGACAAGGAAAAAACAAGTATTAATGGTTGAATGTTATGCTTGATTAATTTCTGACTTCCCAGAGAAGCCCAGTGAGCGGCTTAGATTTGGGTATAAAAAAGTAAATTCAGTTTGAAATCCCTCAGTCCTGTTCAAAATGTATGTGCAATACCAATAACATTTTCAGTTTTAAACAAGTTTGTTAAGCTTTCTAGCATATTTTTGTTTTCTCATTTTTATGATGGGTGGTCTAATAAATTTGCCTGGCACTGTATCTATTGCTGGAATAGGCAACTTTTTATTGTTAAAAAATAAAAATTTAGGCAGCCTCTGCATTGTTAAACTCTAGCATATTAACCATAGGGACAGTGAGGGTTCGCAGGCTTTAGCATTGACGGTCATGGTCCTGCAAAGTCAAGGAAACTCAGGACAAGAGGATTCATATCTGCTAAGTGTCTCCTCCTCATGATAAAGTCCTTCTATGAACAAGACAAATCAGCAAAACAAGACTTCACTATCCACCCCTGTTTACAGTGCTAGGAGCTGCTTGAACAGGCTTACTCCCCATGTTCGTTCAAATAGCCCTACCAGTGTGATGTCCTATATTTTAACATTGACATTTCAAATATTGGCTCCATGTTTAAATTTAATTGACATTAGAGGATTGTCTGCAGCAGGTGGGGCAGGGAGGCTGTGGGAGGCTATGATAATGAGTTCTGTGCTGACTGGCTGCCCAAATAATGTCTGATGGGAGGGGAAGGGGGAGTTACAGGCTTTGGAGCAGACTTTCAAAACAGTCACAGCGTCTGCCTGTGACAAGTGAAAACCCACATGTAGGTGGAGGCTGTATAGCTATTACATCATAAACCCCAGGAAGTAAAAAAGGAGCATTTTAAGGGGAATTGTCTTGAAAGAGGCATAGCGCATTTCTCTGTGAAAAGAATGTTTAGAAAAAGGTGTCATGTTTCTCTGCTACCCAAGCCCCTTAACAAAATGAAAAGCAAAGAAAATTGAACTGGCAGGACATGGGACAATTGAAGGGGCAACAGCTCTTACAGAGCATCTCAGACTGACTGAGAAAACAGGGGTATATCAGGGTTACTCAGTATATGAAAACTAGAAGATTTTGTGGGGGGTTTGTGATTGTGGACATATTCTAGCAGTCATCAAAAATGAATATATCAACCAGAGTAAATGACAAATATATATTATTTCCTTCATAAACCCTAACTTGGCCCTTTTTGTGACAGTGTAGGGGTGTGCATGTTGATGATGGAAAAATTGAGAACCTCTGGATTACAGGGGAAGGTTTGAGCAGTGCTGGTGGTTGAGGGGCCTAATCTAGGTCTTTCATATTGCCCACAATTCCTGGCAGTGCCCCTGCCCCCCTGCACCCTTCATGTCCTGCTCCATTTTCCCCCTAGACATGCACTCCCTCTCTCTCTCCCCCTCTCTCTCTCTCTCTCCCTCTCTTCACACACACATAAACAAACCCACACACATGTGGGCACACACACAGCGACATGAAAGCCTTTGTCTGTTAACCAAACAAGAGCTGGCAGCACTTGTTACAGATAATAAAGTTGTGAATGGCTGATTTTTTGGTGGAACTGCGTTGTTGCAGTGTCACAGGAACGGCATTACTCATTTATACAATGAACACTAAAAGTTCCCCTCTCCTGAGCCTCCTCTCGTAGTCATACAATAGCAAGCTTAATTACATTAAGTTCTGAGAAGAGGCAAGTTAATGGATGACATTTTGCTACACCATGAGTGCTCCTTCCAATAACAATAGAAACCCAAATAAGACCTAATTAATATGCATAGCAGAGCCAATGAACTTAATTGTCAAGTTGCTTTTATCAACCTGTCAAAGGATTGACAATTAAAACAGCCTCCGTTAAAACTTTAATGAGAGGCAAGTAGGAGAGAGCGATGATGAGGGAACAAAAAGACGCCGGCTTCATCCGTCATGAAAGACGCTACAAGACAACTACCCATTATTATTTCCTATCAGGATAAAACTATGCAAATCATATTATGCATTTTTAAATAATGAGTCAATGAGTAATATTTAATTTATTACCTATACTCTTAGAATGAATATTTAACGCTGTTTTTAAGCTGATGAATTCATTAGATAATTTAGAGGTGAGCTTTAACAGCAAGTTGTTTTTTCTTTTTTTGTACATGGGATGTCCTTCGGTTTTTGTCCTGAATTTGAGCAAGAGGGTGTTAAGTTCAACAAGTAAACTCTGACAACCCTTCCACACGTACCAGGAAGATAATGGAGTATCATTTTGGATGGAGGACGGGTGGCACAAGGTCCTACCCAGACCAAAACAAAGAATGATTTTTGATTTTGACTGTTTATTTACTATCTGTTTACCTTTGCTCTAAAGCAATGAGAAGCAGTCAAAAATGTCAAAGACATTAACCTTTTCCATGACCAACTGGTAAGAATGTACATTACATACCTGATTTCAATTTTTTTTTTACCTTGATTTGGTAACCTGACACATCAGATGAACCCTCAATGTACTTCACCAGTCCATCTGGAAAAGAGCGCGTAAAAACTGTTTGAGAATGGGCAGAACCTTTCAAAAGCAAATGGCAGGTGATTGGATGATTATTCTGTCATCAAAGTCATTATGGACCAATCAGAAAATGTAATGCCACCAAAGCATGTTGGAAGTGGTGCAAAAATATCTGTCCTATAAAGTGCTTTTAGTGTTATTTGTTTTTCGTCCAAAAATTGATTTTGGCGCACTGGTGAGTGTGACTTGGGCAAAAAAATTAAAGTTTGAAAATCACTACTCCATAATAATATTTTTTTATTTCATTTGAACTACACTTTGTTTGTATGCAAATGTTGGAAATTACTCATAGCAGGTAATTTTTGGGATACTTATTGATATTTAAAGAACTGCTTGTGGGCCACACAGAGTGAAGAAGAGGGCCACATGTAGCCCACAGGCCAGCGGTTGTCCATCTCTGTCATATACATGTGAGGATCAGTGGCTGGTGGCTTTTTCAGGATGTTTTTTAAATTCTACTCTGGATGTCCTTCAGTTTCTTGCTCCTGAACTTTGAGCAGGAAGGTGTTAAGTTCAACAAGTAAACTTTGCGAAATCTTCACAGAAAGAACCGTCATCATTTGGAGCCTGAGCAGCACGGCGGTGCACCCTGGACCTGAAGTGAAGAAAAAGCAGTGATTTTGACTCACGTTTTCATCCCCAACATTGACACCAGCATGTCGGCGCTCCAGGGGGGACTAAAAACTGCTGACTCACTCCCAGTGCGCTGGTTGTTGTTCTCCCTTACAGATGTGACCGTTAATAGGCCTGCATCCATAATCATTAGTGTGTCTCAGTGCACAGGTACCCGATGGGCCCCATGCGTCTGCCATTTGGTCTCGGTTCACTGTGCTCGCCTGCAGATGTGAGCGAGACACACACCTGCTCGGGGGCTCTCAAACAGACCGCCGCCATCCGTCACAGCTCACGCTACGCTCGCTCTGTCGGAACAAGGCCTTGGTTCCGGTCCAGCGGCCCTTAGACTGTAGGTCAGTGGCCATCTCTCGTGATGAACCCACCCTTCCATGAATCATATCCTTTCCTCTTCTCTCTTCGTACCCCAACCCCAACCCTCATTGGCCCCGTTCAGGGTTCACTTTCCCCCTTTGCACATGCACTGGAGCGCGCTGAGGTAGCTCGGGTGAGCCAGGTAAAGACAGTACCTTAAAGAGAGACATAAACTAATGATCATGTTTTCCCCCCTGCCCATCAGCCACAGTGCACTCCATAAAAAATGAAAAAAGGAAAAACTTCCGTGTGGGTCTTTCACGGGCATCAGGCCACGCTTCACACTACATTTGTTGATGTGTGCATGCATGTGCACGTCTCATGCCAGCCCGCCTCCCATCAAGTCCTAATGAGGCCAGCTGGCTCTGCGCTCGGACCAAACCAAACTGGAGAGACGGCGCAATCCTGGCTCTCTCCGTCTTGTACACCCCACCTCCCTGATGCCTCCCGCCCACCCTCTCCTCTCACCCTCCTTCTCCTCCAGATATCTTGGAGAAGCATGGACGGCTGAGCACACACGGCAGATTTGGAAATGGACAGTGTGTTTGTTAAAATCTCCTCTGTCTCCCAGATCCCCTTGGCCGAGGCCTGAATTAGAAAGTCCACGGCTGCAGCCCCCCAGACCTGCCTCTGTGGTTGCTTACAGTGCTTCCTGCATCTACAACAGCAGCGGTGGTGTTGAGGTCTGCTGCTGAACAGCGGAAAGGAGGAGATATACCCCGAGGCACAGTCCAGGGAATATTGCTCTTGAGTATGGAAACAGAAACACAGCCAGTGTTACATACACCTACAGTAACTACAATAAAAACTCAGACAGATAAAACAGAACCTAGACAACACGTCATCATGTACTTTTTTAAGAAGCAAAATGATCCAACACACAAATCAGAGGCTACTTTGTTTATTCACTTTAAGTTACATGAAGGTTAGGCCTTGGGAAACAGACTTGAAGTATCACTTTTATCCACACACTTTGTTATTGTCTGTATACACTGCTGTGTTCTACATTTTATGTATTTTAAGTATGCACACACACTCTGCAGCAAATAGCCTCTTGTCAGTAAGTCGGTTTCCACATCCTGCACCCTGATTCATCTACTACACAGTTCCCGGGAAATATACTGTAGAATCTATTATGAGTTGGGGTTGCTTCAGTCCTGTGTCAATCTTCATAATTCAGACCAAAAGCAGAAAACAAGCACTCAGAGTTAATAGATGATTACAAAAATGCTGCACTGTGAGGAAATACTACTATACGGACAGCAAATCAACATAAGGCAGGCAATATGACCTGGCAGTTACATGTTGACCTTCATAATATCTCATGATTTTACAAGTACGTTGTGAAGTTGTTGTTCTATAGTGGTTTTTTGAGCTTGTGATTCAAGCTGCTTGGGGCTAAGCTCCACTGCACAGCATTTTAAATACACTTCTAGTGAGCGAGGAGTTGGGCCATCAGTTAGAGCAAAACTGCAGCACTGATGGATCACTAAGCTGGCAGACTATAATGAATTGGGTAAGGCCAACCGTACACAATTGCTTGAAACCCCCACATAATGTCAAATACATTTTTTCAAATAAAATTGTTCTTTATGGCCTTTCCCTCTGTTGCTCTCTCCATCTTTCACTTTAAACTGACTGTTATGCTACAACACTCAGTTTAAAGTGCTCCCCTGATCATGTCATTAGGGGATATGCAACCCTCCTCAGTTGGGAGGCAGTCCGAGTGCCAGGTGCCTGTGGAAGGAGCATGTTAAAGCATGAATCTGCAGTCAGTATAAAAGTCAGAACACAACATTTAAAAACCAAATATCCACCTAACGAGAGGGATGTGATTGGTATGAGGATTTACACCAAACAGCCTGTTTTGAGCAGGGCTGAAATGAACAGGTTTACAGGCATGCCAAAATCCTCCATTTAATAAGCTCTGGGGACATTTGGGACTTGTGTAAACTTGGTGAAAAGGAAAAATATGAGAGATATTTCCAACAGTTTTTGAGCCAGAGAATCTACAATTTTATCTCTACAGTTGAAGCTGTCCTGTAGTGTGTCCTAATTTAGCACCACTACGACAGAGTTGCCATGGCGTGAATGTTTCTATAAAAGTTGGGCCCCACAAAAAGATATCACCATGAGTCCCAACACACAGCCACAAACCAAGTCTAAGCAATCACTTAACCCCTGCCCATGTTGTGTCATAAATGCTTCAATAATGACACTTTTTTTGTTAAAAGACCACTTCTCTCACTACCTGAGCACTTTCTTGTGACTTTTAACATTAAGCAAATAAGGCTAACTGTTTTTATGTGTCATAAAACCATTATTGCAGTCTTGTGCAAAGTAAAATTTCTAACATTTAAAAAATGACTGTGGAAGACAGAACACTGGGAATACTCCTCCACCTCGTCTTCCCCCTTCTCCACCAATATCAGCCTAAACAGTTTGTTTGAACATGTCCCCTTAATGATGGACTTGCACTTACATATCATGGTTGTTCAAAGCTTCTTTGCAAGTTGTCCATCAGCATTTACCATGACATGTTTGCCCTTTCATACCCATTTACACACCACTGATGCAGCTGTGAAAGCAAATTGGGTGTCTTGTTAAGTGTCTTGTCCAAGGACACATTGACATGTGACAACCAAAGCTGGGCTCCAACCCACAGCCTTTCCATTGTTGGTAGAGCGTTCCAGACTAAGCCACCAATATAGCCAAGGGACATGCCACCTCCTTCATATGGGAGAAATTCCTAGGGACAGCTGTCTATTCAGCCCAGAGGCGCCTCCAGTGAAATGAACATGTTTAGGCATGCCTGTGCACACACAGCAAACATTTTCACCAAATTCATGAAATTCAACCAAGAGTTATACAGTTATTGGTCAAATATTTATTAGTTATTTGGGGATAAAAAGACATTAACAGGCCACCAAGGAACTTTAACACAGCTTAAGAGGCTTATTTTTATGGGTACAATAATGGTCTGCCTTGAGATTTAAGAATGGTCTTATGTGTCACTTAAGCAATATAAGTTTGAAACCACTGACTATATGGACATCATAAATGTCCATATAGTCAGTGGTTTTCTGTTGATGATGAGGAAGCTTTCATATTAATTTCAGTTTTTTTCATAAAAAAAATCTCCTCACAGGAGCTTTAAGTTTCTTATGTTTCCTCGCTTTAAATTTTTTCAATCCTTTCCGTGTTTATTGTTTTGTACGCAAACACCAAAGATAGTCCCTTGCATGTGCAAACTTCCTTGGCAATGAACCTTATTCTCTTCATATTTCAACTTTAGTGTCCATTATCTCCGAGCTGCTGTCTTTTTAAAATTTTTATGATCAGGGAGATAACTTCTTATTAGGCTCCAGCAGTTAATTTCACTGCAGACTAATTAGAGGCATTTCCCGTTATTAACAAGCATTATTGTTGATAAGGGCCGCAGAGGTCTGCAGAGAGACTCGTATTGTCCAGGCTGTTACTTGGCATGCACTTGTGTCCATGTGGGTGAGTAATTTCAGCTCCCTTTGCAGTGTCTCCTTGACAACTAACAATAATATACCTCCTCTTAGAAGCCGTGCACAACATTTGTACATGAATAGCAACATGTGAATGCATTAGCAGCTACACAAACACACATGTGGTTGCTCTCACACATGCATAATGTGGCCACATATGCATAAGCATGTGTGCATCAACATTGATTTGTGTAAAAATGCACATAAACAATGCAAAAACACACTCCTGGTTGTCCCTTTCCATCCAATCAGCACCCAGATCTTGCTTGCTGCAGACTGCATGTGAGTTTTTCTTGCCCAGGAAGAGAGACTGGACCAGGGGGAACACCTTAACAGGTAGCCCTGGGGTGCTTAGCAGAGTTCGAGCAGCCAGGGGGAGAGAGTGGCTCTAGGAAGCCCTACCACCACTATCCTCTCTGTCCACTGATTATGAAGCAGGTCCCAGACGGGTGCCTTTAGGAACCCCCCAGGCTACTCACAGTCTCCCTCTCCTCTGTTACAGGATCTGTCGCTGGGGGATTTGACTGAAGTGTGAAGAGGGGTGTATGTGGGAGACGTGCAGAGAATTCCAAATATGTTCGTGCTGATTTCATTTGTTGTCTTCCTCTTAAGTTTTCTTCCGGTTACAGACTTGATGATAAAAAAAAAAAAAAAATCACACACTAATATCTGCGAGGGATTGATTTCAGATCATTTTGATTTGAGCTGCGTATTCCCCCGATGACTCCGCATGTCTCAGTTGTTGAAATAGTCCAACTCCAAATCAAAGATGTCCTGTTTTGTATGTGCAACAAGAGCCGAGAGGAAAAGGTCTCAACACTTGGACTCAAACTCTAACCCTGTCTTGAGTTATGATGACGTCCCAAGTTTGCAAAAGCCCTCTGGCTTCAACTCTCTCTGACATGGTGTGTTGTTGTGTGCATGCGTGTTTGTGTGTGCGTGTAGAAAACTCCTTGCAAAGTCCAAAAAAAGAAGGAAAAAAATCATAACTAATGAGCCCATTTAGCGCCCAGCACCTGACTTTGGCCCGTGATCTCCGGGAGACATTAGAGGCAATTTGCCATCGACTTCAGGGCTCGTGTCCCAAACGTTATCAATGAGCTTGTCAGGTAGAGACCTAACCTCCCTTTGTTTCCTCCTCCACCCCCCTTCTCTGCTCCGGTCCCCCAGCCTGCTCCCCGAGCCCCCGAAGAGGAACCAGCGGCATGATGTCACACACCTGTTTGGCTGGAGGCTGCGGCCCGGCGATGCTCGCAGCCGTGGGTGTCGCGTTGGCACCCCTCGCTCCCCCCTTGTCGCTGCCTGCTACGCCCCGTGGATGTGTCAAAATGGCAGATGATGGTTGGGGTGTGTGCAGCTGCTTGGGAAGAGGAGTGCCAAGGGCGCTCATTTCCTGCGGTGAGTTTTAATTTGCTCTACCCGCTTCTTCTGAAGAACCCTACACCCCCCCCACCGCACCCCACCCAACACACACAGACACACTCATCTCCTCCTATAAACAGATCCTCAACACATAAACCCACACATACTGTATACAAATCTGCCACCACCCAAAGGGCCAAACAAACCCCCTCATGCCCAAGTAGAGGTGAGTGCAGGTGGGGGAACAGGATGGTGCCAGACTTTTCTTTCTGACTTCTGCAAGCACACTTTTCTTGAAACTTGAATAAAAACTCCAAACAAAACTGTGTGCTGAAATGATCTAACTGGTGCATGTACAAATCACTTCTCAAAGGCGTTCAGCTGGGTAAAAAGAGACAAGTCACAAAAACCTGCTGATAGAAAATGCGGCTAGCATTGCAGCGGTATGCGAAGGGGTCTATGTCTCTTGACATCTGCTGTGCAGTTGTCACCGGTAACTTAAATCCCCATTGATCAGACAGCTAGAGTGAATTTGTGTTGCTGTTTTTTTTCCTAACTCCCACTTTGCGAACAAACCCATTTTCACACGGGGCACACGCGTATACCTGACAGTTACACCCAAACAAGCCTCGCTGTTTACTCGAGAACAAACACATAGACGCCAACCAGCAAATCTATTCTCAATACACACATCACCCCAGACGTAAAGAGATTCAATTTTCGCCTACCGGGAGTGTTTCCATTTTTTTTTACGCAACAATTTTTTCCTTTCTCTCCTGTGTCAAGACAGCTAGCTTTGATGTTAGCATCTAATATACAGGGCTAAAAAACTATAGTTTGCTGTGAGCTGACAGATAAAACAGTGCAAGACGCCATTACCCTGCAAAGCGGAATAATGAGGAGACCTGAACACACAGAAGACAGGAGCCCAGTTGAATTAACGTGGTCTCTCATCCAAGGTGGGAGCTTTTTGACAGCTTTCCAGGCAGCACAACACATTACCATACTGACGCTGCTCTGTAGTGCCAAAGAAAAGCTTTGATGAAAACATAACTGGGAAACTGGGAAATCTTTATATGTGTGCGAGTGCGTTCGTGCACGTGTGCTTTTACGTGCATTTGTGTGTGCACATGTGTGCGTGTGTCTCCTATGTGTGTGCGTGCCTGTGGGTGCGTGTGCGACAACAAAGCCAGGACAACAATGGGAAACCAAGCAGTGTCAAGCTGCAACTTTATGTTCTCTAATTACTAAGTGGATACTGTATTCTTGAGTGTGCTCCTATTGGCTGAGATACAAGGGCTTATTTTTTGATTTATATTCATGTTGATGATTCAGACAAATTATCAAAGTATCAAGCCCGTCTGACAATATGTCTAAAAGAAAATCCTTCAAGTGGAGAGAAAAGCTGCCAAATTTATTCTGCCGTTTCATTAATGTGGTTAGCTAGTTAGTTATCCATATTCTAACAGAGTAGGCTTGATGTTAGATCTTTGGCAAGGACACCCTGTACTGAGTTTTGGCACGGTGCTGTGCCGCAGTATGCTGCTGACTCTGGGTCTTAACGACAGGCTAAACGAAGCGGGCGTTACGGCCCCCTGGATAGGTCATTACTCGTCCGTGGCCAAGAGCTAAACTGGAGCAGGGCTTTTTAAAGAGGGGAGCAGGTGTGTTTCACCATAGGGGCTGGAGCCGGCCCAAGACCAAACAGCCTTAACGGTCTTTATCTCCTTCATAATGAGGCCACGCTCTCCACACACCCCGACTCTGCCCACATGGGCTAATGCTGGAGGTATGGAGACCCAACCCTCCCCCCGGTTAAATGGTGACACTTTCAAAATGACCCATGCCCCGAGCAATGGAGGAACAGTGGCATGTCATAAAGAGTCTATAGACATAAATTGGCAGGGCGCTAATGTGAGTTTCTTAAGACTTTTGCCCACATTATGATCAAAAAGTGGGCTCTTAAAAAGAGAGGAAGAAAACTCTTTAGGTATGGAGAAAATCTGTTCACCTTCCTTGATTAACCTTTAACAACAGAGTTATTTTCTGAATCCACCTCAAAAAGACCCAGTCAATCTAAAACAGTGGCATAAGAGACAAGTTTGCAGGGTGTTAATGTGTGTTTCTGATGAATTTTGCACTAAGTATGTAAAATAAAAGTGCTCTCCTAAAAGAAGCACAAAATTCTTTAAATATGCAAACAATCTGTTTATGTCCTTTTATTTTAAGAATAACACATTACAATTGTTTGGTGACCTTGGACTTCCTGAACAATGACACATTGATCAATAGAGAATGTGTTAGAATATCAATAGGTGCAAATACAATAGGCACTGTTTTAACCCTGTATATCATTGCAAAATGAGCCCAAATATGTAACGCAAAACTGTATGCAAGAAATGAGTGCTTCTTATCTGGTGTTAAAAATTGATATCTCTAAATATCTATCAGCAAAGCACAAGGCCCCTTTAAAATAAGTCACCCGACGCAATGGCGGAACAGTAGTATGTCATAAAGAGTCCATAGTCACAAATTGGTGTTTCAGAATAATTTTGGACACATTATGACCAAAATGTGGCCTCATACACGGAGAAAAAAACCCTCAAAGAATACAAACAATCTGTTCATCATTTCTTTTTTTATAAGTAGTATATTTAAATCATTTTATGACCTGGCCATTGTACCTCACAAAATGACCCATGCCTTGAGCAATAAAGAATAAAAAATGTCCATAAATGCAAATTCAGAGGGGCTTATTGCTGTAATATTAGAATTTTACCAAGTATATAAGGAGGAAAATGAGTCTGACATTGTACTACTTTACCTTAAAAATAAAAGAGGTTCATCGTGTCTGTTGTAAAGTACATTTGTTGAAAAAGGAATCATTAAAGAATCAGATTGATAAGCAGAATCTTTCATGGAATCAATCAATCAATAAAATCTCATAAATTCCCATCCCTACTCATCTGAAGAAATGGAGTTGTGCTAGTATGTGTTTCTTAAGACTTTTGAACAAATCATTAAAAATGAGGCTCCTACCAGAGAATCAAACTTTTAACCATGCAAACAATTATTTTGACTTTTTAAAGCTGTCCTTAAAATGACCTATCCTCAAACAAAGGAAAAAGGGTCAAAAATGTCCCTTGGAGCTATTTAAAAGGTAGTAATGAGTGTTGATTTCACATTGTGAAGTAGTCACTATAATGTCTTGTTTAACCTGTCAGTATGAAAAAAATGTTTAACATTTATAAATGAAAGGCTTTCTCAAAGTGACCCATACCATAAGCAAGAATTCACAGAGACTTATGGAAAAAATTTCTATTGGCACATTTTAACAGAGCAATAACGTATCATTTGAATTCTTCAAAATTTAAAAAAAAATCTGGTATTAAAGGTAAAGTTCCAAAATGCAATATAGTACATGCAATGACGATTTTCTTTTTAACATGGAAATATTCAAATGACACTATGAGGAAAAGGGCTCCTTCACAATGACATGAATAAAGGAACAGTCACATGAAATTTAAAATGCAGTGGTCAGCGACTGGTGGTTAGGGTCCACACACAGACCCCCTCCTTACTTGATGTGCCCATGAGTCAATTTAAGAATCAATGAAGACTGAATCCCAACCTGATTTAAACATGCAGTACTTTAAAAAGCACATAGTCAGCTCAAAATGACAAATGCCTAAGTAACAGAAGATCATTGCATGTCTCAGATTCTTGGGGTATTTATGTTCTTTTCACAAAGTAAATGACAACAAATGTTCTCTCATGTGCCTTTGAGTTTGCAAACAAAACTGATAACTTTTCTTGTATGAATTTAAAATAGAGACAGTGGAGAGGATGTGTTTTCAACTTACCAACTATAAGTGAAAGAAAGAAAGAAAGAAAGAAAGAAAGAAAGAAAGAAAAAAAACTTTATTACCCGAGGGTTATAAATCATTCTTATTTGATAAGATCATACAGATGACATATCTGTACATTAATATCTCTTGTCTTGTAGAAAACGTTTATCCTTCTAAAATGCTCAAAATCTTGAGCACAGAGGAACAGAACATTGCCCAAGTTGTTGTGAAACAGTGGGTACCTTGGAAGAAATCTTCACGAATCTGTTCATTTTTCCTTCTTTAAGAGTCATTATGTTCACAGTAGACTTAAAAAAAAATGACCTTCTGCTTAAAACGAAGAATGAACACTTGCAAGTCATAAATGTCCATAGTCACAAATTGGAAGGTTGACTGGATAAATTATTAATTAAAAGGAATAGTTACTAATTATTATGAACTTTGAAATTTGCTTCAACTGGATCAAGGGGCTTTTTTTAGTTTTCTCTGACCAAGTCTTGACAAAAGGATCAAAGTGTAAGAAAGGGTAAAATTGTGACTTAAATAAATGATCATTTTCAGTTAGAGACTAAAATAAAGTTTAAAACATCCTCTAAAATAAATACTGCTCTGAACTGCATATGGCTCTCTCCAAAATGAAAGCTCAAAACCCCTGAGATGCCTTGTTTATTTTTTTTAGTTATTAATAGAATTAGATGGTAGGGTTCCATTGTGCGTTTCCCCATAGATTTTGCCAAGCTGAATGCAGATAAGAATGCTTTCTGAAATGCAATGATGCACCTTTAGCATTCAGGAAAGTCTTTGCTTAAAAGCACAGTATGTAAAAGTCCAAAAAAAAAATAACAAGAAACAATGAGCAAAGACCAAAGACTATAGAAAGGAAAAGAGAGACCCGCTGTCACCTCCAATCACCTTCGCTGTTTCCCCTTGTTCTAGATTGAGGGCCCTTTTAAATCATGAGCTTTGTTCACAGTATGGTAAACCAGTATTTATGCTTTTATAAAGCTTTTGAAAGTGGACTTATTGGCTCATCCTGCAAGTTGTTTACCAAGCTTTCTATGACTCCTTGAGCTAGGAAACCAGTTTTTATAGCTTTTCTCCCTCATTATATGGAATTTTTCCTCAGAAAGGATAAGTTGGTTTTCCATTGTGCAAATACAACTTGCAGAATGTTTGACTGAACAGAGTCGGTCAGAGTTGACAGTGCTTCTTGACTGGAGATGTCTAGTTTGGCTGTTTTATTTACAGGGATCAGGAAATGAAGCTACATTAGCGGAGGACCCCTTTACATCTAAAAGCTCATTGGACTTAGTTTGGTTCGAGGGTCGAAGTTGCAACATTATTACATTTTCCATTTGGTTTCACACTGCACTTTGTCAAGTCCACCAAAGCATGTCAAATGTTGTGCAATGTGGTCATCTCACACTCACTGGGGTTAGGTTGTTGGTCTGGCCATCCAGCCTGTTGTTGCACTATGACCCAGAAATACACAACCTGGAATTGAGACTGTGTCACTGGCATGTTGACCAGAGCAATGTGTAAATATAGTTAGCATTCTTTTTGACAGTAATCTGTTATGAAAAACAGCGACTTGCAATGCTAACGTTAGCCACTCTTGATATTGCACATTAACACCACATAAGTTTTCTTCCTTTTGTTGCATTTGCCCAAATTCAATCCACAATGCACTGCTTTTTGGTGGGCTCCTAGTTTGATTTTATTTGGTTACTTTCACATCCACAGAAAACCAAACTCGGGTACAGTAGGGAGCAAACCAAGACCCCATGGTTTAGAATGGACTAAATTCAGTACTGTGGCACATCAGAGTTTATCTGAGCTTTCACAACACCTCATAGAAAACAAAATTTCCCCCAAAAAAAAAAAAGTGAACCAGAGTATGTTTGGTTTTGAGCCCAAATGTGTTAGGTGTGAAAGCAACCGGTGTTTTTCAGCTAATATGCATGCTGTGACTGTCATGGTAGGTCAGTCACTGTGGCTGCCACAAGACAAGTCCTGTTAGAACTGTAAAAATAGTTTCTTTGGTATTCAAAAATGGGGGAAATATTTCAGGTTATGTTTGTACTCAACTTAAAAAGAATACGTAGCATGGAGTTCTTTTTTAAAATTACCTCCACCATGTAGGTTATGTCTTTGCCGGCATTTGTTTGTTTGTAAGTTATTTTGTGGACAGCACCACTCAGAAAGTTATAAACTGAATTGAGTGACATTTTCAGAGAATGCTGGTCATGACACAAAGGATTTGGGTGGTGATCTGATTTTAATTGCCCAATAATGTTGGTAATTCTTTGGAGGAGGTTTGTGCTCTCTGAGCACTTCTAGTTAATCTTAAAATCAGCTGCTTAATGTTAATAAAATCCTGTGTTTTACATCCTTACAATTCAAATGGCTGAATAACTATAGGGGTCTTGAAAAGGCCTCCTCAAAATGCCACATTCATCTGTGAGTTGAAGGAACAATGGCATGTTATAGGAACACGTTCATTTACTTGTTAGAATGTAAAGCAAAACATATCATAAAGTGCAATAAGAGGACTTTTAGTATGCAGGCAGTGTGTCCTTGTTTGAAAGTAAAATGTTTAAATAACTCTCTGAACTGCATCCGGCCTCCTCTGCATGTGTGTGTGTTCATGTGTGTGTCTGCGGGTGTGAGTGTGTCTGAGTGGTATTGTCCCTCTTCTCTTTCACCTGTCTGAGTAGGTTCTCTGGTACGGTCCCTGCGTTCCCCACAGTCTTCTCAGCGCTGTCAGCCGAGTTGAACTTGATCAACATCAAACGGCATAGCATTCAAAAGTATTAGTGTTCTCTGTTGATGGGCCCTCTTGCTATCACAAATCAGTCCCTGAGCTACTTCATTATTTATCTCTAATTCATCAGTGTTGTCTCCTCGCACACGGGCAGTAATGCACACACATATACACTGAGAGCACACGCACACACAGAGGACACACATTAATCTCTGCTTACCTTCAGCAGAGCTTTTGTTTTTGTGATCCTCTGTGCCATCATAGTTTAGCCAAAAAATAAAAAAGCTACGTTTTCCTTCCTGTTTTTTTTTTTCTTTTACCTTTTTTTCCCCAGGTTAGTGCACAGCTAAAGTAAAAAAATGTATTCCTGAGGAGTGATTAGGCTCATGCTTGTACTTTTAAAATGCTGATTATTGCAACGCACCCGACAGGCCTTGTTTTTTTTTTCTCCGAGCATTCTGGGCATGTGAGTCCGAAAGTAGCCCCCATGGTGCCGTGGCCTCTGACCTAGCGTGGGCGATCCCACCAGATGTGGAGTGTGTGCTGGGACAGTGGCGAGGGGCAGCTCGGTCTCACGCGGGGAGGCCCTGTCTCCCCAAACTGCCACAGAGAGCATGGCCAGAGGGGTTCTGTCAGCACCGTTATCAATCATACTCCCTCCCTGTGTCTCTCCCTCTCTTTTTCTCCCACTTTTTTTTCTCTCACTCTCTCTTTCACACTGTTTTCCTTTTGCCACTGTCTCTCACTTTGCCTTATTCTTTATTCTACTTTTGTTTTCACGCTCTTTTTTTCCTCTCCTCTCAGATATCCTCTTTTCCACTTAAGCTCTCCGGCTCTTTTTGGTTTTCAGTCACACACACTGTACACGCCTCCCCCTCCTCTCTCCTCACTTATACACACTTTAACCTTTCTAGCTTGACTTTTTTTCTCTTATTCACCCTCTAATCTGTTTCACCCCCGCCTTTTCTTAAATCTAAGTGCACACTTTTTAACTGAAAAATGTTTATCATTTGTCCTCGAGATGTATGATTAATCACATCTAGGGAATCTGAATGAAGAGGAAATAGAAGAGTGGACAAAAAGAGTGAATTAAAAGGAAAGTTAGAGAAAAATATATGGAGGGCACTAAGGCTGGGCAATATATTGAGATTTGAGGATGTATTAAAGGTCCCATGTCCTGGTGTGTTTGACTGTTTACATCATGTCTTGGGTGTCTCTTAAGCAAGGAATTAAAAGATAATAATATGCAGCTCTTTTTCCTCCCCTTTGGAAACGCTTGGATCTGACAAGGAGGGAAAGCTACAGGAGGCCATGATAATGAGGTCTGCACTGACTGACTGCCAAAAAGATGCCTGATTGGAGGAAGGAAGAGGGGTCACGGGCCGCAAGGTGAACTTTCAAAAAAACAGTCATTCAATCTGTATGTGACCAGCAGAGAACACACATGTAGATGGAGGCTGTATAGCTATGACATAATCAACCCCAGGAAGTAAAAAACAGAGCATTTTAAGAGTTTTCTTTTTTTTAAAGAGGCATAGCACATTTCTCTGTGAACTGAAAGTTTAGTAAAATGTGTAATGTTCTTCTGCTCCTTGAGATCCTTCTAACAACATTAAAAGCAAAGAAAATTGTTTTGTTTAATGGATCTTTAAATGAGATATGGGGTAAGACAATAACAGTCATATCAGGGGTTCTCAGTTACTTGCTGTCATGCAGATCAATATTTTCTAGTGCCTCTGCTGCCAGCCCAACACCTTCACTTCTGGTGAAGATAGAATTTTTCAAAACAAAACTAGGCATGTAAATACCAATTTCTCTGTTGACGATGATTACGTAAGCCAGGACTGCTTTTCCCTATCTGCAGAACATTGCACATGGCTGACATCCATTCGGGGCCTCACTTTGCCAGATTTTTTACTATTTATCAAACTCTGGTCCGTATGCTTAATACAGAACTTAAACATCCTTTTTCCCCCATTAGGCTTTAATTGGGAATCACATCTTAACATATATACCTCAAAAAAGTTTGGAAATGTTATTTCAGTACATTATTTCTCATCTTTAATAATACCCATTGGAATTGTATTTTATGTCTTTGGAAAGCCGGATCAGTCACCTTTACAACAAGGTGTTATTTTTAAGGATTGGGCACTTATGCAATGAGCAACACAGCTAATCATGTAGCATCCAAAAGAAATGTGCCAAAATCCCCTCTTACTCTGGAAGAGGACTTGTGGTTCTTCAGCGAAACAAGGGAACTGGTCTTCTTGGGGTGTTGTTCTCCTGGAAAGACCTCTTTGCGGTCTGTCTTTGACTTCGTCTCATGGAGCTTGGTCCTAAGTTTGAAAATGACACCAAATAATGCTGCCACTTTGCAAACTGGAACACCAATGATTTTGGCCTCCATTTAGGGCCCCAACTTCTTGGCCAGAGGTGGCCATGAAGCAAGTACAGAAAACAGAAGTTTTTACTTTATCCAAACATTTTTTATTGATATCCAAATATTTGATCCATTTCAAAATTTAACATGAAAAATAATATCTTTTCTAACCCCCACCCTATCATATTAAGATAACAATGAGTGAAGTTTGCTGCTTATTTCTCTAAGGACTTAAGAAAGATTTAAGCACAGAGTCTCATTAAATTTTCAACAAAACAACAGTTTTGGGTGAAAGAGACAGGTGAAAGAGAAGAGGGCCTGCCCTGATTCATACACAAATCCCACCTCTCACATGGCAAATAGCCAATCACAATGCAGAATTTTGTAATGGCACGCAGAATGGCCGATTAAGAGTCCAGGTGGTCTAGGCCCCAATTTGGCTGTGCCCCTGCCCAGACAGGCCTCACCCCCTTTGGCTTTTTGCCACACATCCCTGGGAGGTCACATCCCACTATTTTAGAAACACTACTGGTACTTTATACTGATGTTAAAATTGATATCAATTAAAAAAATTATGACAGGCCAACTGCTCTCAAAAAGATAGTTTCCAGCAGGAACCATCAAAAGTTAAATAATTACATTATTGGTAAAAATCAATCTAAATACTAAATGTTGAGTAATTTATTGATAAGTTAATCAGAAATGTAAAGTTAAGTGTCCAAAATTGTCTAAATTGCACAAATACTGTATGTTTACTTTACATTCAGTAAAATAGGTGTCTAGCTGGTGAGGAGCACGCTCCTCACACATTTTTTATGCCATATTTACAGCAAATGAACGTTAAGAAATATAACATCACTGCTAATGCTACCTAATTGCACAAATAAAATAGTAATGTTTGGACAAGCAGGCAAACTTTCCAATTTCACCTACTTTTCCAAACTCTGCCATTTCATGGTTAAACCCCAGCCTCTTTTTAAGCCTCCTGCTCGAAAATTACATGCCCATAAAGAAAAGAGTATATCTCAGCAACTACAAGGTCTATTTAAATAATTTTGGTGTCATAATAAAGGGAAAACTTGTGAAATTTGTTTAGATGTGTAATGTGTAAATATCAGTATGTATGTTACTGGGTAAGTGTAAATGAAGATGGCAGACAGCATAAATGACAGATTTCATTTTCACCTGAAAAAAAAAATGACACTAGAGTGAATGTCCCTTTGGAATGATGCAGTTGCAGCTTTAAATCTCTAAAAATGAATTGCAAAATATGTGAACATTACCTCTGCCAAGGTTAATTCTGATAAAATGAACCAGAGCAAAATCAGAAAGGTTTTAGTACAGACTGGTCAGGCAAAACCAATAAATAAAAACAAAATTTTAAAATGTAATCTATAAAATGCATATGCAGCAATTCCTCCACAGAATAACCTCTTTTGGATCATTGTCCTGACATTTTTTACTCAAAAATGCCCCCAAAGTAAAAAAAAAAAAAAACCTCTGATAACTGAGGTCTGAAATCTCTATCAAGGTCTCCTGCTCACACAGACTGTAAGCTATACAGGGCAATATCACAGCAGTGGATTGGTCGATTTGGGTGATTGACACCTCTTTGAAACCCTCAGAGCCAATAGAATTAAGGGGCAGTCTGCACCAAACACTCCATTGGCCAACCACAAGGAAGCAAAGGCAGTGTGACCCAATCAAACGCTGCTGCATTCTCCGCTTACAAAACCCTCCCACAGCACAAGGGATGATGGGAAGTGGAATTCTTTCATGCCAACTCAAACGTGGAGGCCTAGTACGATCGGAAACCAGCTTTTAATGCTCTCAAATACGATGTTTCATCACAAAACAGCTAAAGTAAGACCAGTTTTTAGTTTCTCACTGTACACAAGTTTACTGTTGTCTTCTTTGGCTGCTGGTTTGCTGAGTGTGTTGCCTTGGTGGTGCTACAAAGATTTTGATCTTTAATAATAAATTTGCTTGCTGTTGGAGTTGCTTTTGGTGTGTGCACAAATGGCTTATATCGGCTTGTTGCAGAGCTTTTCCTGAGTAATTTAATGTGCAACATTACTATATTTCTACATGATTAGTGTACTGTATTTTGCTTTTTGTTGCGGAGCATGCCTCAAGCCCCCCAGTTGGGGGGCCCTGGGGTTGTTGTCAGGTGAATTATTATCAATTTTTGTGAGAAGTTCAGTAAGATTGACAATGTTCTGAATTTATCTACTTAATCAGTTAAAATGTAATTAATAGTGAATTCTTTACCAGGTTTCCTCACTGTTCCACATGTTAATGTTTTTGTGCTATTAAGACAGTGCTCTCTTGATACCGCCACTCACTTAAACAGTGCAGATTTTTTTCATTTGTTTGAAACATAGTGTTTGAGCCACAGATGTTTTCAACCTAGATTTATGGAAATGGTGCAAATATTTTGTTTTTATTCCCAATTTAGAACATTCATCTACCTCTTAATCTGGTGCTCAAGTGCTGATTAAGGCAAATAGCAAATTATCTGATCACATTTAAACGCTTATTGGTAGCAGCAATGCTGGCCTGAGTATTTCAAAAACTGCTGATCTACTGAGGTTTTCCACACAACCATCTCAAGGGATTACAGTGAATGGTCTGAAAAAGAGAAAATATGCAGTAAGCAGCTGTTTTCTTACTAAAAATGCCTTGTTGGTGCCATAGGTCAGAGGAGAATGGCCAGAGAGGTTTGAGGCCACTGAAATGCAAGAGGAGCTCAAATAAGATGAAGAGTGTTTATCATTCATTTAAGTTTAATAAAAATAAAAATAACAATCCCTAGTTGTTACACTTTTTTATAACTAAGGTACACAGAAGACCATTTAAATGCAAAATGTGTTGGACCTTGATTCATATGGGCTTTAGAATTAGAAAACCAAACTCTGGTGCCGCTCCTTTCAGAAACAATTCCCACAGCCTGACCAGTATTTGACGGTAAAGATCTGAAAAATGTTTCCTACTCTGATAAGCCTCCATTTCTGCAGCAACATCCAGATGGTATGACCAGACTTTGGTGCTAACATTAGGAAAGCATGGCTATATCCTGTCTTGGATCAAACCTGATCAAATGGTGGGGGGTATTTGCTTAGCACACTTGAGTATGTTACAGACCATGTCCACCCCTTTATGACCATAGTGTGTCCACCCTCTGATGGCTAAGGAGATCTAGCCTGATGAGATCTGCTTCATCATTTATGTCATAGTGTTATCTCTGACATTATTTTGTGACCAAACAGGTATAAGAATCATGCTTTTTCTTTTTTTTCTTTTTTTCTTTTTCTTTTTTTTTTTTTTTTTTTTACCAAAATCACCCCAAAGATTTAATTTTGATTTTATGGCAGTCATTTTGTTGTCATTTGCACAAAGACAAAACAGACCCATTTAGACCTAATGCAGTATTTATATGTATGCCTTTGATGAATATTACGGGCAGCTCTGTCTTTGTTTCATATCTCCATTTGCCATAGATGGTTAAAATTGATGATTTTTTTTTTTTTTTTTTTTGCAGTTATTTCAGAAAATGTTCAGAGGTTTTGGGAGATTGTTTTATGCAACATTTGAAATTTAAAGGCTGTTTTGAAGGTGGCTTCAGGTCCATGTGGGTTAAGATTTGTACAGTGAATCCCTATGTAAACAGAAAATGTCAAAATGTGATTTTTGGCCAAATCACCCATCTAGGATCTGAGACCCTAACATTTTGAAGCTGGAAATGGCGCTTCTTATTAATTCCCACCCTTATGAATTTTAATGGCATGGTAGAGCATGTTCTTAGTTGGGCTTACACCCAAGCTTTGCCTCAGAATTGTATTTGTAAGCTCCATCAACCCTTTGAAATGTTGCCAACATACCTGTGATATTCAGGAGGTAGTCTTTCTCCTCTGGTTAAAAATATGACTTAAAGTTTCCATACTTAATAATATCATTTTGAAACCAATAATATTTAAGAGTATATAACATGTTGACAACATCAGTCTACATAAATAATGCCAATGTCCGTACAATTCAGACTCTGATTAAATGTCAAATTATTAACCAAAGAGAGAACATGACTAGCACAAATGTGTTGGCAATGTTTAGGAAAGCTGGTGCAACTGGCAAAGAGTTAAGGCTCCCAAACAGTTATCAATGTGGTTTGACTTGCACTGCAATGCAAGTTTATGATTCTAGTGTTGTAACAGCCATTTGATATCTTTTTACAGGAAAAAGTGTAAACTGTTTTTCGCCATTCATCTAAATTATATTGTGTGAATGGGTTGCTGATGGCCTATTGGGTTATGCCACCCGACTCCATGCATGGAGACTCGTGCTGGCCTGGGTTCAATTCCAAACTGTGGCTGCATGTCCTCTCTTGATACATTTTCTGGCTCTCTTCTTTCTCTCTGCTCTTTCCAAACCAGACATGGTCACAAAGAGGGCCACATTTTGTCCTTGTCTCCAAAGGGACATTTCATTAAACATTTGTAGGGTCATCTTCACAACAACAACAACACATTTTAACAAACAGAGAAGATACACAATTTTCAGAAGACATTATTAGATCAATAAAAATATATTTAAACTCATAAACAAATACTTAAACTTGTTTAATGAGCAAAACACATAATTTCAAGCCAGTTTTATTCACTTTGTTAATGAAAGTAACAAAGTTTTCACTGGTTATTAATGTATATTTTACAGCAATAACTAATTTTCCACAAAATATGCTTTTCATGTATCTATATTTCTTGATATTGGAATCAATTTGCAGGTCATATTTCTGGGAAAGAGGGCTGCATGTGGCTCCTGGGTCACCAGTTGCCCACCACTGGTCTAAATAAATGCAAAATATCAGAACAAATAACTTCGCAGATATTGTGTCAAGACAGACTAACTGTCACAAGCATGTTGTATCAGATATTTGATTGTTTTTGATTTAATACAATAGCAAGTACACTGTCTAAATTACACAAACACATTGGCAACAATGATAAAAGGTGGTGGAACTGGCAAGGAGCAAGAGAAACCCTTTTTTCCAATTGTTGGCAACGTATTTTGTCAATTATGATAGTAGTTTTCTCTTTTGTAGTTAAAAATATGGCCAAGGATCATCATGTTTCTGCACTTTCTGATATTATGTCTTGTCAAAATAATCAGAATCTCATGGTTTTTTAACAAATATTCTGATTTTTACAAGATTTATCGCAGTGTATTTTCTGGTATTGTGACCACTTCTGTCTTTTCTTTAGAGAAAATTATCTGGATATAAATCATCTATTGCCAATCAAATAAAAAAATATATATTTATGATTTTTGGTTCCTATTGACTAAGTCTAAAGGAATAAGTGAGAGAGCAAAGCTGAAGTTTGAATTTAACTTTCCTCTTCTGAGCAGAGCTGCAGTATAACTGGGAAAGTGTAGGCAGGGGTCACAGTTTGAGGAATAGATGCCAGTTGTCCCTGCCATCCGGTGCGAGGTGTTCACTGACACATGGCACTTTGAAGGGCCTGGTCCCTCCTATTGCTGCGATCCTTTACATCTGCAATCAGGGCAAATGGGTTACAGCCAGCACAACAGACAACAACTAAATAAACAACATACCTGGGGTGGATCCCCTCCAATTCCGGACTGCCAGTCTGGCTTTGGTGCATTTTTAAAACATCACTAGGTAATTGAAGTCGAACGTTCACACTGACACATTTGCATGGGGGTAAAGGGAGGGGGGGTTGGTTGGTGTAAGCAATGGAGCAGCTGGTATGCACCAGTACGACTCCGGCTCAACCAGTCCTTCTGACTTCATATGTAGCACTTAATTGGTTCCCAAGGCAAGAATGAAATATTTAGCTCGCACGTCCTTTAAAATGCGATTGATTTTGATCTGACAGCTGTGCCTGTCCCGCACGAGGGAGGGGGAGAGAGAGAGAGAGTGAGAGAGAGAGAGAGAGAAAGTGAGAGGGTGAGGGCTGTCTGGGCTCGTTGCCTGAGAATAGTGCGACAACACCCACTCAAGCGCACACAAACACCGGTGTGTGTATGGCAACTGAATGTAAAGGATCACTCATGGATGCCATATGCTTTCAACTAAAGCCTCCCTTTAAAGCCCCCTATTTAACCTCCAAGACAGAACAAGCTTGGAGCTTTGGACCATCATCAGTGATGAGAAGTGTTTTTATCTGAGCACTTTCAAAGCACTGATGCACAATGTATAGTCTGCATGTGCTAACTTCAGTCTGAACTACAGCAGTGTTCTATTTCATGCTAAAGGTTGACATTATCTTAGAAACAAAATGAAAACGTGAGATTTTTTGAGCTATTATATCTGATGTACACCTCTTTCATAAAGGTGCAAATTCTGTCATTTTTAAATGTGAGTTAAATATACATTATTAATGTATTAACTAACTAATCTGGTATTCCACAATGTACAGTTGTATGTGTATCAATATGCACATAGTGTGCACACAGTGCTGTCAGTCAGTTCTAATTAGTTAGAGGCTTTGTTATTAATTAATCCCAATTAATCAAATATATCAATGATGTTTAAAGGATTGTATTATATGTGAACTAACAGCTTTTCCATGATTTATGTGGTCATTTCCAACTTTCCCTACTTAATTATTCTCTGTTATTGGCCTTATAAAGAGTCATTCACAAGCTGCTCTCATCTTATCAAGTTGATTTCTTAGTTATTTATGAGGTAAGATTTGTGCCACTAGATTTTGAATTTGAATTAAAATATTGAATTTGAAAAGCATGATCTGTTATTGAATTTAATGTTTTGAAATTGAATTTGTTTGTTTTGAAGTTGTATTTTACCTATGAAAATTAAACTCGTTTTATACCTTAAATTCAAAAACACAGAATTCAATTTCAATTCACAAAATTCAGATTCAGTTTTACAATTCAATTTCAGTCCAGAGTGGCACGACCATTACGTAATCTGTGCCCGTAAGGGAGACTAATCGAGCACAGATTCACAGAAATCATCTACACGTCCCCGGACTCTCCTTCAGCATAGTTATTCTACAAGTATATTCGACTGAGCAATCTGATCGATCAACTAGACCTTTAGAAGATACTCTTACAGTTTAACAGCACAGTCAGGGTCAGGAGAGCAAATACATCAGAAAAAATGTTATTATTTCAAAAGCAAATTAGACAAAAACCCAGTCCCACTAAAAGAGACAAATTCATCGATGGACATTTTCAAACTAATTAAATTTCAAAACAAACAAATTCATTTTCAAAACAAATAAATTCGATTACAGATCATGCTTTTCAAATTCAATATTTTAATTCAAATTCAGTTTCTAGTGGCATAAATCTTACCTCATAGTTATTGCTCACTAATGAATCTCAGAGAGCGTTGATCTCTGAAATTGCAAAAACACTGAGAAATTAAGAGCATGTTTGCAAGCTTCATCTTAACAGAAATATCATGGTTTTCAAACCTTTTTTGCTTAGACTGCTAACTTGCTAAAACTGAGCCAAAATATCAAGACAAACTGTATTCATGTTCTTGCAAAAAAGGTCTCTTCATTAAATGTTTAGTGCCCTTACAGACCATACAAGTTTATGTTTCTAATCTCCTAGTACCTCATAAAACAGATAAACAACCATATTACTTTTGAACAACAGTATTTTCAACTGTATTATTTATTAGAAACTTGAATGTCATTCACTCAGCAACAATTTCATGGATCATCATTTTAAAAATAATAAAATAAAAAATTTGAGACAATAAACAATATGGTAAATTCCCATCATTCACTAAATTTCTTATTGCGAAAAGTTTCTTTTCTTGCAAGGAAACTTAGTAAAGCACTGATAGAGATAATTGAAACATCTTTATTAGTTGTTGCATAACTGTGATAACAATTTATGATTGCAATGGCACCTTATTATTAGGTTACTCTAAGCCACTCTATTCTATAATCACTGTGTTAGGTCAACATTGTCTTTACAATATTGCATGCAAAATAAAACTTAAATACATATTTTGAAAAACAGTTACACATTAAGATAATCTCAGTTACAATCTTTTTTATGTTGCCCCTTTTGCTAAAACATATCTTTCACCTTGTATGATACCCACACTGTACTACTCCATCTGAGAGCACATTTGACTCTTATACTGTTACGATGTTTACATGACCTGCTGCTATCAGTCAATCGATATGTCCCTTCATATCGTCACTGTCACTTTATTTTGCAAGTTTACTTCACAGAATATCTTAAACTGTCTTGTCTACACACACGACTCCTTCAAACAGCTGTTTTATTTATATTTTATCAGTCTTCATAATATTTGAATTCTTATTTGTATTTATCTACATGCAGCTTTGTCTTTGCACAGCAACACATGAATTCCCCCCGTGGATCCATTAATTATCTTTCTCCTCGTCTCTTATTCATGTTCATGACTCAGCACCGTGATTGCAGACTATAGCACAAGAATAAGAAACAAAAACTCATTTTAGGCTGGACTTTTAACACTCTTTTTGACTAGACTTAAGTAACTGATTACCTTTTCAGAGCTGCCTTAAGAAGTTGATGTAGAATATATGTACAATGTGAAGAAAGATACTTGTTCTATAGATGCAAATTTTACATTATAGTTTGCTTTATATTTCAGTAACTTGGCACAAAAGGCTTAAGTTTGGAAGACAGATTGCAAAATCAATGTACCTATTAACTTTGAAAGCAACTGCTTTAAAAACATGTGACTCTGTTGGTCAAGGATTTAGTTTTTTTTGTTTGTTTTTTTAACTTTTATTGCATGTCTAGAAAAGCACTAATATGAAATAAAGCAATAAAAAACGATAGCACTTTTAGATTTGGCAACACTAAGCTGAATATTCCACTTTGTTTGTGCATATTATCTGACTTTCATTTGTTATTATTTATGTGTTGAAGTACACTTATCTCTATTTTAGGTTAAAAAAAATCATCCCTAACCTTCTACTAATTAAATGTAAACACACAAAGCTTGAAAGTTTTGTAATAAATGCAGAATATTGCTCTTTGACTTTGTACCTTTTCACAAGGAAAATACTGTAACTTCGAATAAATCAAAAAAACTACGAGTTAAACATTAATTTCATTAGATTTAGTACTTGGCATGAAACATTTTTCTTACTTTATTTATATTTTCATGTAATTAAGTAATGTACTCTTATTTTATAGTGTTTTTGTGATTTTGCTAATGTTATATATTGATGGTTAACTTTTGTTTGTTTGTGATGTATGTCATGCTAAATTATGTTGTTCGACCTTTCTGTTTTAATTTACTAAACAGCATCTTTAAGGACCTGAAAAGCACATTTAAACAGTATATTTCCATGGTTAATTGTTAAATTAAAGAACCTTGTTTTGTTGATAAAGAATGTTTCACTTTTAAAATAAATTGAATATCTTTTATTATTCATAACATATATCAACCATTAACATCTCATTCTTAGGTTAAAAAATGCAATTCAATGAACCATAATATACTCCATCATGCTCCTCTCTATGTAGGTGACAGTCCTTAACCTTTCACCTCTTTCATTAATGTGACAAACATTATGAACTTGACATATAGAGAGAACATAATTAAATATATATGCACTTTTGAATGAACTTTAATAGACTCCACCATGCTTCATAACAGGATCCTTGTCTGTGTAGTTGCAGATTTCTGCAGCTCTGACCAGAGTGAGGCCGATATCCAATCAAATTGGATTAATGTCACTAATTATCTGACAGAAATGAGCGTTGAAAGGCGATGGTGTGGTCACGCCATAACATGATAGAAATGCATTAAAGGGGAAAACCTGCACGGGATCCATGGCGGGGAACCTCCCCCCTGTCAAATTGACTAAGCTGCAAATTACGTACAAACGGATATATCCTTTATATAACAGCCGTGATTTTCTCCACTTTATCCTACCTGTCAGGCTCAGAACATCACAGGCTAATTCTTTATTAAGTGAAAGGGCATCAGGGACCAGATGATCCAATTTAAGTACATTGGGCAGAATAGAAGACTAATTAAAACCCATATTTTTACATTATTAATTTTGGAACTTCACTTTTAATGAATGTGAAAAGACAGGCCTTCCATTTATACACACATACTCTTTGGGCTGCTCGACAGGGGAATAAGAGTTACGCGTATACTGCAGGGGGCTGAGGAGAATTTTTAAGCATCCATGACAGACTTAATATCAAAGTTAAGACAAAGGTGTGTATGGGTAACTTCTGCATCACAAACAGAGCCCAGTGTGTGTACGTTTAGAGACTCTTTACGTTTTATTTGGGTCCGCTGTGAGGCTTGAGACAATAAAAGTAATCAGGACAGCTGTAGCCGGGGGTGCAACCTTGTCATTTAGCCCTCATTCTTCCTTTCAGTACCTGGAGAAAGAGAGCAAGAGAGAGGAAGAGAGGCACTGACATTTAATGATGTGCTCCATTTTCAGTCACCTCTGCTCAAAAGACGTCCACTTTTTTTTTTAAGCAGCGTCACTCTTAATTGTACATGTTGCCCTTTCATCAGATCAGTAAGAATGTGACTGCGGTAAGGGCTGATTTAAACTGTCCTGGCAAGTTCTGTATCAGATATTTTGTAAAAGTAAAAGAAAAAATAAGGCTACACTGCAAAATGAACAATAAAGTGCCGAAAGGGCATTGTACAACTTCTCAAAATAATGATGTAATTATGCCTTCAAGTCTTGTTCAGTTTTTTAGATACATTCTAAAATAAGGTAAAAGTCAAGGCATATCGTCCAAAAAACACTGCAAAAAAACTTAAATCCTGGCAAGTGTATTTGGCTAATTCCTTGTAAAAAAAAAAAAAGAAAATATTATCACTCCTTTTACTTCCAATAAATTTCTGAACAATTTATAAATTATTTAAAAGCCAAAGCCATTTTGTCCTGAAAACAAAAATTCAAACAAAAAACTCAAATCTTTGCAAGTGTATTTGGTTGGTTTTCAGTCAAAATAACTTTATTATGTCTTTTATTTTGGCCAAATCCTTGAGTCAATTCAGAAATGTAGCTCTAATTCAACAACGTCTTGCCCCTTAAAACAAACATTCAATGCAAAGTCCCAAAATGTAACAAACGTTTTAGGCTTACTCCTAAACTTAGCTATTACACTACCGACATTATAACGCATTTACTGGTGAAGGGCTAAAACACCCTCATTTTAAGATTTCACAAGCAAAACAGACCTGCGTTGCACAGCAAGCAAAATTCACTACAGATGGATGAAGCACAACTGTTCTGACTTCTCCTAAACTAAGCAGCAATGACTTGTGTCATCAGCAAACAATTCAACTTGACAGTGTCTAGATTAAACTCTGTCAAAACATTACATGACAAAATATGGGTTGACATGTTGTTGCCTTGTCCTGTTTTGATAGGTAACTGCCAATGCAGCAAGTAAATTCATGAAAGTTACTGAAATGTAAGATAAATGTGAATGTGCATAAATTGCCAGTTGATTAATTTGAGGCAATTCAAGCCTTGTATTTTACCTGTAAAATTTTGAAAGAACAATGTTCAGAAACAGTTTCAGGATAGGTCAGAAATGCTCCAAGGACCAGTCCATTACATTTTAGTGGTGATCCAAATCTGGATCCAGCAATTTTTGGATCTGTGAACACGGCAAGGGGGTGCAGTTTTCTACATTTTTGCTAGTAACTCAAAAAGTCCTCAACAAATTTGGGGAACTGTGGGTCATGGCACAAGGGAGAAGTAGAATAGATTGGATTTTTGAGGAGTGGATCAAGGATTTTTTTCTCTTAGATTTGTTAGCAGTGTGAGATAAGGCAATTTCCCACATTTCCATTACACCGCGGCTTAGAATGTCAGACATGCTTTGGCAGAGGTTTGTGCTCTTGGACCACTTTTAGTTATCTTTGCATTAAAAAAAAAATTGGAGAAATAAATATCCAAAATGTGACAAAACTCAAAGGTAATTTTTCCTGACATGAAGATATTTTTCAAATCTGAGCGTATTTTTGTCTTGTTGTTTTTAAAATATTATCCATAATATAAAATACATTCCTATTTCAGTTGTAGAAATTAATTCAGATTTACAATCAAATCTCACCAACAAATATGCAGAACTTTTACCCTCATTATAAATTAACCACAATGAGAGACTGAGAAAAGTGAAAGTTTGTAAATAATATTTTTTGATTGATTTGAAATCGAAGTTTAGTTTTAACATTATTTTCATTAGGCTTCTAGAAAAGTTCATCATGAGCTGTCACACAGAGGGACTTGTTTCCATCATGCTCTCTATTAGAAAATGTTGGGGCACGTCCCGTAGACATGCTTCTGCCAGCCTGGGTTCAAATCCAGCCTGTGGCCAGTTTACAAAGTGTCCTCCCCCTACTCTCTTTCACCCCCTTTCACAAACCTATCCACTGTCTCTCTCTCCTATCAATAAAGGCACAAACTGCCCAAAAAATAATCTTATAAAAAAAGAAAATGAATGCATGGTATTATAACATGAATTTTGATTCAACAATTGACAAAAAAATTCTTCATTCAACAATGACTTCCGATATCATACCATTTTCAGTATCACGTGTTTCAGTTACCTTTCCAATGTACCCAAAACACTGCTCCAAATTTTCACCAGAACAGTCAAGAGTTGTGTCATCAGCATATTTAGCAACTTTGAACATTCAACGTGTTATTTACACACAGTAGAAGCAAAGGAATGGACGAATGAGAGTGAAGTGTATTTAAAAATTGTAGACCTCTGTTGAGAAGAGGTGTGACACTGCAAAGACTTCTATCAAAGCAAATTTGTTTGTCTAATATCTCATTAAAAGTCCAAGATATATCATTACCCTTGATTTAAGCCGTTAACCCTGCAAGCCCACATAAACATCGTATTTCACAATATTACAAGTTTAAAAAGGCTAGTTGCCAAAAATATGTACAACTGGCTTTCAGTGCTCTTAAGACTTTACTTTCTCGTTGCAATAGCCATTTTTATTCACAATATGAGCAATTCAACCTTTCTGTCTGCTTGTTAATCATGAAATAAGATTTCTTTTATCCATCTTTCTTACATAAATGTTTGTCCTGTCTATCAACTGAAATCATGTAAGTTTCTAAATTGTTAAGTAGCATTATTTGCAGATGACATGACTCTTTTGCGTTCTGGTTAGAGATCTTGAGCAGTTTCTGAGTTCACTGAAAAGGCAATGGAAAGTATTATAAAATGCTTTGATACTAATATCGAAGCACTGAAATTAAGAAAAACAAAGTTTGTAGAGTAAGTTATACTAATCCAGATTAATGTTCTGTAGTAATGTTAATAGATCTAGCTCTTGCTGGGTACAGTTAGAGAGTTTTGACAAGGATTGTCACGTTAGGACAATTTACTTTTGACTTTTAGAAAACTCAATAGAGCCATTTCAGAGTACTAATATTTTTTATTAACAAAGTCTTATTCCTACTGGTCTGATTTGACAGATAGAAAAACAGAGGACTGATTAAATAATTGCAAAAACTCAACTCTTAGCAGGTTTAATTGTCCATTCCTTGTAAAAGAATATTTCACTTTATCCCTTAAATGGTCTTGTATCCTGGGGGATGAAGACAGTTGACAGGTTGTGGGGGTGAGATGCATTAAGATGGTGCACTTATTTTCATTAGAAGCACTGAAATGTCCTCAGACAAATGTTCTAAAAGGAATCCTTCAATCAAAATGTTATTGGGCTTTGGCAATACTTTGCTGGCTCAGTGCTTCTTTCGGGCAAGTAGTGTAAGATAATACAAAGGACCAGTATGATTTATCAGTACAGAGAGAAGGAAGTTGTCTTGTACTGTAACAGGTTAATAAATAGATATGGAAGGGTGAATACCATTACTCATTTTGTTATATTTTACATGGCCACCTGTTAGTCAAGGGCTCTTGACCTTTTCCCAGCTTCACTCCCTCATTTGACACCAAGACTTTCATCATCTTTGCAAAGACAAATCAGAGAAACAATCGGAAGTCCTCTCCAAAATATAGTAAAAGTCAAAGATATTTTGCCTTAAACAGAGACACATTGGGAACACATATTTCCATAATCATATGACATATAATCATATAATCATATGACATTATTTCTCCCCATAACTTGGATTGAAATCTTGTTTCAGGTTATGACAAAAACAGGATTAAATTCAAGTGGTAAGAAAAATAAAAATCTACTCATGCAGCAGGCAAAATTTGCTTGTTTCCTGACATTATATTTGAAGTGGTTTGATGCATTTATTTACTAGCCTTAGTTTTTGCTTGTAATGTTTAAGCTTAAACCGTTTTATGTTGACTTGTTGAGCTGATTTGGCTATTATTACTCATGACTAATTTTTTTTTATCAACTAGAAAATACAAATTGAAAGATGCACTTGAGTTTTTTTTGTAGTGTAGTGGCTCAGACTTGGTAGAATTCTACCTTTTAGATAACATTTTTTTTGATTGTCTATCATGTCATTTAACCAGACCAGTAAGAATGTGACAGCTGTTACATTTAAGTATCTTTGCGAAGATAAATCTGGAAAACACTGAATTCCTATTAGAAAAATTTTAAGGCTTTAGAAAAAGTCAAAGAAAACTGAAAAAAATAAAAGGAAAAAAGTAAGTAGGTTTATTTGTCCATTCCTTGATAAAATATCTTAATACACTTCATATGAGCCACAAAAAAAAAGGTTTCAATACAAAATTCTTACTTTGTGATATTACAAGTAGTTAAGGCCTGCGTTTCCCACTACAGCAAAAAAGTCAGATGCAGAAGACAAAACTAAAATTTCCTGATAGTAGATATATTGTCTTGTAGTGTATTGGTTGCCATTTCTACACTTTTTAAGCAATAAAAACATTGGTTTTTGCCTGTTATAACTTAAAATAAGATGTTTATGGGGACTTTTTGGGTCTAATTTTGGGCCAACATGTTATTTCCACACTCTTACAAATTTAGAAAGCCTGTTTGCCAAAAATGAAACTTAACATCTCATTTCATTAGTTCTTGTTGAATTTGTCATTTCTACTTTCATTATGAACAATGTAGACCTTGTGTCTTGCCTGTTAAATCATGAAAGAATATTTCATTTACACAGTGTTTATATTGTCACATTTGGCTTGTATGTAAATGCAACTGTAAAGTTTCCGAATTGTTAAATAGTGTTATTTGCTGATGACACATCTCTTTAGTGCCCTGGTTAGGTTTCCTGAAATTAGAAATATTGTCATGTGGTACATTGGTGACTATTTTTATATATTTTAGGCAATTTAAGCATCAGTTTTTGCCTGTCATATCTTAAAGATAAGGTGTTTATGAGGACTTTTGAGGCTAAGTTTTGCAAAATTAACATGCATAAGTAGTCTGTTATTTGAATTTTGGTGGATTGAAGCTTCAGTTTTTGCTTTTAAAATCTTGAAATAAGATGTTTAGGTGGACTTGTCAGTATAGTTTGGCCTTTATTGCACATGTTAGTAAGTTTTTACACTTTTTAGGCTTTTCAAGTTTTGTATTCGCATTAATTATCTTAAATTAAGATGTTTATCTCACCCTGTCAGGTTAATTTGGCTGGTATTTTGTGCAATAAGATCTTTTAGACTTAAAAAAAATAGACTTTTGGCAAATTTTCTTTCTTACACTTTCCCAGTGTAAAAAATTGATGGTATTTGCAATGCATATTCCAAGCCTAAAAAATACGTGAATGAGAAGCAACAGTCTGAAAAAAATTGGTTGTAAAATGGGGAAGGTGGGTCTCGTGTTTACCCTTTGTAAAACACGATTCTCTCCCTGCACTTTTCATTCCCCACAGGCGCTCGCATCCTCACATCCACAAATAGGCACAGGTCAGGGGGCGGCGAGTTTGTAAAATTGAGTCAAATATACAAAACAGCAATATTTAATGACGTTTCTTTTTTCACACCAAGTGACCCCTGCATGGAAACCGATCCGCTTTTTTTCTCTTTTTCCTCCGGTTTCAGGAAACTCTTGGAAGGCAAAAGCAACATCCTGAGTTGGTGAGGAGACAGGAGAGGTGCTGACATGCCGACAGGCAGGGGATCCTGGGAAAAGCCACAGACAGGAAGAGCCTGACTGACTTTGACCCCCGAGGTCAAGGCTGGGGGCTCGGCAACTGAAAGATGTTTCCAAGCCACACTCAAACTATCAGAGAGTTTTACAGGAAATGGCTCAGAAATACAGTATGCTATGAAAATGTGGGAGATCTTTTTTATTGCTTGCTCTTTTGTTTTGCTCCCTGTGACATAAAATGCATTTTGGCCCTGAGCTATATTTGACTTATTTGTTTGAGGGTTAGCGTATGTAATTGAGTTGAGCTTCAGTCCATTTCTCATCTGTTATAATGTGGAGAAGTGTATTTATTCAGAGTGTGGATGTGCCGTGACTAATAGAATTACACTTAATGGGAAATGTGCAGATTTAGAGTGGGACAAAAGCATAGTGGAGCTCTTCTGCTCCAATTTCCTGACATGTGTTTCAAATCGAGTGAAGTTTCTCCACTTTTTAAGGCTTCATGTGCTCGGTCTCTGAAGGCCTTTTACTGTTAAACCAAATTGGGTGAGAGGAGATTGTCCTTTCCCCAGCTTTGCAGAAGGCACATAAATCAAGGCATCCATCGTTTGTCACACCTCTGTCTCCCAGCTCGCGTTCCAACTCTGAGTTTTTTTTTTTCCCGGCACAAATGTATCCATCAGCCACACACCGAGTGGCCGACCAAGACGCCAAGCCGCCTCAGCGATCGATGGGTGCGATGTACCCTCCCCTCTCGGCCCTGCGCGGCGCTCTCTCTCTGCGTGGGAAGGGGTAAGAGGAACCTCATTTTAGCTGGTTTTAGCCTCGGGCCACTACTGTGATTTTACCCCATGCTCCTGGCCTGACGTCATTAAAGATGCATGATGATGGATACCATGAAGTCAACCACTCCGATGGGGGTTTTGAGGTGAAAAAAAAAAAAAAAAAACTTGCTTGTTTTTCAGATCACACTAAGAATAAATCAAGACTGTTTAAATGTAGAGGTTGCAACTGGATGCATGTGACTAATCTTTCAATGCACATCAGAGGAGAGAGGAGGCAGGTATTTAAAGGTGATGTGGCACCTTTTGGCCAGTTGGTGGTGCTCCTGTCACAGTGAATTCAGCAGCCTTTCCCGCGCTGTGATTCACATAAATACACTCTCTGGTTCCTCCAAAAGCGGGGCTGGAGGAACACAAGACAATATTGCAAATTTAGATTTGAAATCAAGACATGCTTGAGAAATTGTTTCTTTTTTACCCCCTTTTTTTTGCAATAGAAACTTGTATTTGCTGTTGCTAATTTTAGACTCCCACTTTTCATAATCTGATCCCCATCCTTCTCCTCCCACTTCATGTGCATGTTTATAAGGTGATGGAGGATATTCATGAGGCTTTGCTGGAGAATTAAGAAAAAGTGGATCCATATTCATACGAATGCAAAGTTAGTTTTCAACCCGGAATTTCACTTTGGCGCTAAAAAGCTGATATTTCTCAAAGTGCAGAAAAGGAAATGAGGGAGTGTAACCTTGAATTTGTTTCTTGGGTGCCTAAGTTCAATGCACAAATTTGATAAAAGTGTGTGTGAAGTGTGTGTGTAAGTCTTTTCATGGTGTGTGTGAAGAATCAGTGCACCTCTAAAGGGACTGACAGGGAGACGTTTGACAGCTGTGCTCCTTAGGTTAAAAGGTCATGTCAAGTCCAAGATGAGCCCAAGGTAAAAGGCTTCATGAGGCCTCGTAGCGGTCAATGGGTATCGTTTGCCTCGCTAGCAAACGGGGGTTTGGGCAGTAATGGGACCTCAGTCAGATGTCAGTGCCTGGAAGAAAAGTCAAATACCAAGAGGCCACGTTTATAGCCTCCCAAAACAATGGGGAAAGTGAAAAGATTGAACTTTTAAACTCCCCAATTTATAGCTTAAAGGTGTCATATACATGGGAGAAACTCTCTAGGTAGCGTCCATTATCAGTCAACACCTCTCTCTTCCACTTTTCTCCTCCACTTTCTCCCTCCTCTCTGGTGCATTTTCCAGTTTCCAGCGTCAGCCCCTGTAACCGGCACGCTGTCCGCGCCGTTCCCTACTGGGGGAGTTAGCATCCAGCCCCCTCACTGGAAGACCCTGAAATAAGGCCTTTATCAGCCAACCCCACACAGTATCAGGGGGCCCCCCGGCTCCTCCGGCAGCCTCTGATGTGAAGGAGAGATGGACGGAGCTCTGTGGTCCTCTGGTCGAGCACCAGAACAGGATTCAGCCCATTGTAGCATTCAAATTAAGCAGGCATCAAAAGGGAAGAGGAAGCTGTTGTTGATGTATTGTCTTGTGTTATTTTAACCGGCTTAACTCAAGCCTCTTCATGGTGGAGTGTTGTGGCGCTGGATGCCGATGATGATAAGTGCTGGATTCTCTGTTAAGACTGCTAAGCTGCTGCGCTGGCTGAACAGGGGGGCTCTGGCTCGCTCGGCTGTCGTGGCTGATTTTGGCTGTGGTTGAACCGTTTCAATAGGTTACCGCGGATTTATCCACTCAAAACCGCTGACTTGGCTGTCCGCGCGCAGCCTCTTCATGTCACCAGTGGGACCTCTGTTTATTTCATAATGCTGACATTTTTTAGAGGAGATTTGATGAAAAATTAAAGTTCTACACAACAAAACAGAAACTTTTCTTTTAGTTAGTTAGACAGTTTTCGAAGTGCAGACTCCAAATCAACATCCGCATGCTCTGAAAACTTTGTGCATTAAAGAGAAGCCTGTGTATGCAGACATTTTGACCTTATTATGGAAGTTTGAAGTTTTGTTATTCTGTAGTGTATACAGTCATATGTTCAGCCTGTATTAGTCTTAATGACACAGTAAACTGAATAAGTCCAGTACCAGAGTGCAGAGCAGATCTATTGACTGTAAAGGAATGACTTGTAAAGCACATTAATTGTCACTTTGTACACCACAGGTCACATCTGTACATTCACACTTTGCTGACACTCTGATGGGTAAGGATGCAGTGTGCAGTGTCCGTCAGAGTCAGGGATTTTTTTTTTTTTTTTGCTTTCATGAACATTAACAGACCACTGACCAGCGCTCCTGGGGGAAAGATGTGGGATGAAGACTAATGCAACCATCTGACATAACTACCTCAAGGGCAGTTCATATTAATGACAGCATACATGTGATTTAATATTCCAAACCTTCTCAATATATAACATAAACTTGATTGATTTATTAATTTAAGTTTGATCACAAAGACGACGAAATTAAAATTTCCAGTGCTATAGTTTTAGAAATTGAGGGATACATCCAATTATAAAATCATGATTATTTGCATACTAACAAAATAAGTTTTTAAATAGCTTTCATAAGATATTATTAGAACATCTTTGAAGCTTTTAATGCTAAATATAATGAGATGAATATTAAATGAAAGTAACTAAAGTTAATTTTCCTTTTCCGGAAACAACATATTTACTGGTTATTAAGCTGGTTATTAAACTTTGATACACGTAGATGTGTATAGCATCTCTTTTGAGGTCTCACAGGAACAGTTTCATCAAACAGTAACCATTAGTTGCAAAAAAATGAGAAAAATATGACAAAAACAAAGATTGCTTGAAAAAATATTTACAGTTTTCAAGTTAGTGTGTCGACATTACAGATTAAAATCTTCTATGATAGACCTTCCTCTTTTTTTTAATGTTTATTTTCAATAGTTATAAAAACTTTACAGAGCTGAACTTGGCAGCCAGTTCTCATCTCTGGTACAGTGTATTCTCTGTATACATAAAATAACACTAATATCAATGTAATTAAGGTTAGACTTTCTCATCGTGCAGAGTTCCTTTTAAAGTAAACATGTTTCAGTTTTAAAGTTTCTCCACTCTTTATTATCTTTGTAACCAAAGTGAAAGTGATACTGGCCTTATATTCCAAACAAATCACAACACGGATAACTTATAAGCAGCAACCATAAAGATGCATATGAGAGAAAATGTGTTTCTATAATGTTGCAGCATTTTACTTTCTGGCCTTATGACAAATGACTGCATTGTTTTTCTTCACACATATTTTTCTATGGAGTGTCACGGGGTGTCATCCTAAATTTTTTTTATGTTAATACAGGTGAAGTTCAGGTGAATAGGACAGTAAGGAAAAAAGTTATAGTAAAATAGATTGTGAGTACTTAGAAAGATGTGAAGAAGAATACCCAGAGTGCCTTGCACAATAATGGTCACCCACGTGTTTATGTTTGATAACTAACTTTTTCCATGACAAAAGAGATGATTACTAGCTTAAATAAATCTTTTATTGTAAATACACAGACAAAATGTAGCTTTACTATAACAAGACAAGACTTGGGACATTCAAAATCACCCATAATGTTTCTCCTCTTTGTTTCAGTCCAACTGGTTTGTCAAAAGACTAGCAGAGGTGAGCTGGGGAGCTTATGGCTGAAATCACACATGCACATTTGATTTTTTTGTTCAGAGTAACAAACCTTGAAAAATTTTAATTTGGTTGTTCACTCTCATCTGTCACAGCAGGAGGTTGTCCTAAAGTTTCTCATCAGACAATGGACAGGTAGGGGAACAAATAAACCAGTCATCCAGCAGCAAAACTTCAGGTAATTGATTGTGTTCACACATGCAGCTCAGCCTGAAAAAATCAGAAGAATTTAATCCTTCATTCAAGCAGCACCTGTTGCTTTTTCAAAATCAGTGTCAGTGTTGGTGGTGCATTGATCTGAGTGATTTCAATTGTTTTGATTTTACAGTTTGGCTCATTAAGTTGGCTTAAAAGAAAAACAATTGGACAAAGGTATGGGTATGTTCATTGTCATTTAACTAAGTGTATTTTTGCATTTTGATGTGATATAAAAAGTCTAGACTTTGGAGGGCAAAGATGAATGAAGATGTATAAAACTAATGTGAATTTACATCTAATGACTGAGATCAAATCAAATATTGCTTCAAAAATGGAAACTTCTTTGTACAACTTACAAAGAAAAGATGTGAACAACAGAAATCAGAATCTGTTTCTTTTTCTTTTATCAAAAAGCTTCATATATCAAAATTTCTCCTTTATTTAAAATGCTATAAACTCAACTGAAAGTTTCATATTCCAAACATACTCTTGCCTTTTTTAATTATGAAACCAATCCAAATAGCTGCAATTAACAAACAGGTGAGGAGAGGTCTGTTTGTCAGTATTATTATTATTATTATTTACACTATGTATTATTATTATGGCTTTGTTACAATTTTGAATGGAAGAGCTGAAACTTAGTTTTCAATAGGGATCTATTATTATTTTGGTACTTGTTACTTTCTTATTCCATGCACACATACACATCTTCATTTCTATGTTCATATTTCACTTTAGTCCATGCACACATTCTCATCTTCATGTTTGTGTTCATACTTCATTTAAGTCCATGCACACCTACTCGTCATCATGTCTGTGTTCATCCTTCATTTTAGTCCATGCACACATACTCATCTTCATGTCTGTGTTCATCCTGTATTTTAATCCATGCACACATATGCATCTTAACATCTGTGTTCATCCTTCATTTAAGTTCATGCCCACATACTCATCTTCATGTCTGTGTTCATCCTTTATTTTAATCCATGCACACATACTCATCTTAATGTTTGTGTTGATCCCTCTTTTTCGTCCATGCACACATACTCATCTTAATGTCCTTTTTCATCCTTTATGTCAGACGATTCATACATACTCCTGTTCACTACAGTATTTATTTTTTACCTGAGCGTATGCACACGCACTCCTCACCATTGACTTTTGTAAATACTTCTTTAGTCCTTGAACATCTACTTCATTTCATCAGTGCATTACCTCAGCCCATGAAGGCATACACCTGCTCTTTACCTTGGCCATTCAGTTTTTCCTGTTTTTTGCCTGTATTTGTCTGTCTGTCCATCTGACCATCCATATGTTTGTGAGCAAGATAACTCCAGAAAGTTCAGTCAGATTTAAATCAAATTTTTAGGTATGCCTGATATCAGATTTTGGACGAAAAAAACATTTGACTCTTGAAAAAATGAAAATCTTGATTTTTCAGTGTACCCGTGCAATGGTAATGAAGTGAAGCATCATGGAACATTTGTGCACTCTGCCTTCATCACTGCAGCTATATGGCCAATATGTATGGACGATATATCTGTTGTAAATATTGGTCAACATTGGCTGTTACCAGTATTTAACATTTTAGGCCAATATCTGCTGATACTGATATCATACCAATAATACTGTGGATCCCTACAAATTTTCAGTGAATGTTGTTCATTGCAAACAGATTTTTTTTGTTTGTGATCTGTATATGGATGTGGATCAAGAATTATTTTGAATGACTGGTTAACATTGTGAGATAGAGCAGTTTTTGACATTTTCATTGATTACTCAGCTGATTTTTATAACTTTAGTCCTTGAATGTTAATGTGTATTATTTCATACGTCACTTTAGGCCATGCACACATACTCCTGTTCAGTTATTCATTGATTTACTGCTTTAGTCTTTGCAACATTTACTTTTTTATAATCGATTAGATTAGCATATGCAAAAACGATCCTGCTCATTTCTGAATTAAACCATTCACTTCTTTGGTCTGCATCTACTTCTGTCTATTTCATTCCTTACCATAGTTCATGCACACATACTCATGATCTTTAAATTATCAATTCCTTGCACATTTACTTCTTCTAAATTCATACATGTCTTTCATTTAAGCTGATTCATTTATATTTTGTATGTTTTGCAGTATATAATTGTGCATAAATTTTACTCTCATCTTGCAATACTTCCAGTAATTGCCTTCTTGCTGTTTTGTTTTATTCCTTGCCTTAGCTTCATGTGTAAACTGATCAGTTTAAAGCAGATTAGTGAAGTATTAATTTAGCAATCTAGAACTTTTCAGCTTTTAAAGTGTCTCCACTGTTTATAATGTTATAATACTTGCCAGAAAGCCTCATATTCCGAACAAACACAGACCCCCTTTTAATAATGACACCAATAACACGTAAATTGCTGCCATAAACATACACGTGAGAGGAAATATGTTTTCTATAGAGTCAAATTGCAGCATTTTATTTACCGTCCTGGTAAATGATCACCCTGTAAAGTCAGTTCAGTCATCTCGGAGTACTTGCGAATAGCTCCCTCCATTCTCCGCTGAAAGCTGTCTATTTAATTTCACTCGTCCGTCCTCAGAGCAGTAGCTATTAAGTGCCTTCATATGTCAAAGCCACTGACACCTCCTCCATTCTCTTCAGCTTGTTTAAGCGTGCCCCAGCATTGTTGCCCGCCGCGCTTTGACGTGTTAATAGCTTAATAACGTAATCTGGCAAATAATGACGCCTCATCACAAAGAAGCGAGGCCAAATGTTTACAAGGAGAGCCATAATGTATGATGACAGTAATCTGAATAAAAATGAATTTACAGGCATCGTCTCATTTGCAGTAAATTTTCACTTTCCTCCATGCACAACTGATGCTCCATGGACACCTTTTTTTTTCTATTTCTTTCTTGCTCTCTAGCTGTCTCATTACCCGGGCGCCTTTCAAGTGGCGGGAGAAAAGAAGATGGAGAAAAAGGGGTGAGAGTGTGAGGAGGAAAGAAAGAAGGACGGGGGAGAGAAAGAGAGGGTAAAAAGAGAAGGAGACAGAGAGGGCAAGGAGGAGAGCGGCACTGATAGAGCTTGTTATTTTCAAAGCCCTCGTCTCTCCTCTTCTATTGTTTGGAGCAGGAATAAGGAAAAAAGGGAAAAGAAGTTCACACCGCTTTCAAAAAGTCTCACTTCCTTTCTGACAGATGTGGTGTCAGCTTTGCTGTTTAATTAAAAGGAAATGAAGGTGATGATTGCAACACAGACGTGATCTGATATGATAATGTATTTACAATCATCAAGATGATCGTCATTAAGGATGTGTCAAGGACGAATTCATTGTGGGATTTGGGGTCCTGAGCTGTCAAGTGTATTTTTCTGAGGCGGCGTTGAGATTGTCAGGAGGATGCCGCGACTATGACAGTCACAATTAATAATTTGCTAAAAGAATGTGATTGAGTTTTATGCACAGTTTTGTCGTGGCCGTTTTCCAAAGCCCAGGACGTTTGTAGCAGAGTGAGCGAGAAAGAGAGAGAGAGAAAAAAGAAAAAGAAGGCCCAGGCAAGACTGAAACAAGAGACAAAAATACCCTTGATACATACGCTGCATGGGATTCTATTATTAAATGACTTTGAATTATCTTATGCACGCTAGCTTGCATTTTTCATAAGAGGTGCATATGGAAGGTTCATCAAAACAAATTGTTCGATTTTGACAATTACTACAACAATCAAGCGGCGTCTTTGGCTGCACCTGTTTGAGAATGAATAATTTGAAGTCATTTTAATTGCTTATGTGACAGCTAATCATCAAGGCATTAATTTATTTATCGAGCTTCATTTGAACTTCCTCCTTAGTGATAACATATCCAGCCTTACTCTCTAGAGGAACAAGATACTGATTAAACTGTAGCAACCCTCCTTCAGTATTATGCAGATGCCGCGGAGTGAGCCCTGGAGTGGCTGCAATAATAAGATGCACGATCCCGGCTAAGTCAAGATCAACCATGTATTGGCCATGAAAGGGAGGGGAAGAAACTTGTTGGTGTGAATCAGTGTTTATTTTTTATTATTTTTTTTTAATTTCCACCAATCAGAATTTAGTGACCTGATGAGCTACAGCAATTCTTTATGATGAAATAAATATATGTATGAATATATGTATGTATGGATAGGAAGTATTATCAGTGCAATGACTCCTGCACATAATAGCTTCAAATTGTAACAATTCACTTCAATAAGATTTGTGACTATGTCGCACACTTCTATAAAGTATTGGTTAATTACTGATTATTCATAAATATAGTTGAACATGCTTTATTAGTGAAACAGCGAAAAGTAACACACATGTTAATGATGCCATTGTAAGCATTAGTTAAGTATGGGGGCCCTAAAGTGCAAAATGAGAGGACACAAGAAATATAAAACACATCGACAAAGAAGAAAGGACAAATCAATCAACCAGGAAGAGATGTTTTGTAGGTTTTGAATATTTTTTATGTCCTTCTAATGCTTTACTTATACTTTATGATCATCAAAAAAGCATTCATAAAGGTGCTGAACAACTATTAATAAGCAATTAATAATGCTTCATACTTGGTCAGTGAAGTATTTACAATTGCCTTATTCATGCTTAATAGTTCCAGTTGTTATAAGGTGCTACATGGCACAAGGATAAGAGTTTTTCCATATTTAAGAAACAAGATGTTATGGATTATTTGATACTCTTTACTTTTCTTTGGAGTAACAGTGATATAAGACTGGAAGATAGGCTGCTTAGGTATGGTTGGACATCATAATCACAAATACTTTGATTGAAATTGAAAACCGTAGTACAGCTACTAAATCAGCCATAGACGTCAGCAATATAAACAAATTTCAGGAACTTTGAAGTGTGTTCTCAAGGCTGAGATCAGGCCAAACAACAGACAGTTGTTTTCATCTCTTAAAAGTATCTTTTGTGTTACTGCAAGCACTTTGTCAAAAGTTGATTTTAAATCAGTTGACTAAATTTTATTTTGAAAGAATAAGCTCCATAAAAAAGGGAAATCTATTTTAAGCTCACTGTGTATCAGCTGGTTGTTAAGTGCTGTTTGTAGATCTTTAAGACTGATGAAATGTATTTTACTGTCACTGTTAAAAATATACTTAGCATAGAGAGTACATGAAGTGCAAAAAATGTTTGAAAAAGAATACATACTGTAAGTCATTACTTCTAGAATTTAAATCAGTTTTATATATGCTTCCTAAACAAATAGACTGTCACAATAAAAGCAAAAAGTTTGAAAATGGCGGAAAAAAACAGTACAGTGTGTAACTACTTGTTTGACGGCAGCACTGCAGTTGAGAGTGGGTGTATTTCAACAGAGATGTACTCCTGCAATGACTTATTTAAACACAGTAATGCTTGTATATGATCAGTTTTCAAGAAAGATTAATGGTTTGTTTTTGCCCTTTTTCAGATTTAAATAAAGAAAAAAAAATCTAAATTTTCTGCAGCCAGGATGCAGCTGTTGGCTTTCCTTGAGATGGATCTAGGTGTTAAGATTTCAAACATGCCTTTAATGCTGTTTACATCAAGTGACCCAAAAACCCTAACATCCCTAAACAGTGGATTGTGTTCCCCAAATCAAAAGACAAACTCAACAGTGTCGAGTTATGTGACGGCACACACAAAGTGAGGAACATCTGCCCCAAAACTCTCAGAGAAGCGGAGCATTAGCCGGAATGTTTCTGCTGCTGGTGGCTCATCTGCAGTTGGTGGTGTGCCGGGATTGGTGCAATGGCTATGGGGAAATCAGCCACTGTTCTCTCTCTCCGGGTCCCAAGCATGGCCATTAACTGACTGCCAGCAGCTCTGGGAAGAGGAACAACAGATGCCAGCAACTGAAAAGCCTCCAGCTCTTCAGCTAAACCAATCCCAACTGAGTCGGGACGGGCCTCTGTAGATTTTTGGACATACAGCGAACAAATGTGGACATGAAAGGGGGAAGAGGAGGGCTGTTCTGGAGGTAAAGATTTGTTAACCCTCTTGAACTTGACAAGAGACGGGACCGAGGCGCAGATTAGCCCTCTCAAAGCTGGCTTTTTTGCAAAAGGTTGCTGTGTGAATATCTGAATGCTGGTGTGAAGTGGTGTGCAAGTGTGCACATATGTTTGTGCGCGCTTGTGTTCAAACAACTTCCTCTGTTTGCACAATCTATATGCAGACACGTACAGGCGTTATTGCGGCGGCACATTAAATGGCATATAATTACATCGGTGAAACCATTTAATTATATTATAATTACATTTTACTTCTCTGCCATTATCATATCACTTCTTCAGCAAAGATTTCCTTTCATTCTGCCTCACTGGCTGAGTGTTACAAAGCTCCACCTCAGCTTCACTTTTGTTCTTTCTCAAAAAGAGGGAAAATGCACCACCCCTTAAAAAAGGTCCCCACATGTTAAAATAATTCAAAAACTTGTCTCCTGACTGGAAATACGTAATGAGGCCTAAGTATTAAGGTGCTAATGCTACCTCTGGGTGTAGAGGTCATGAGCTGAAACATTACATTACACTTAAGCAGAGACACATGAGGGAAGTCAAACCATTTTAACCACATCAAGCTGCGCAGCGACAAGGAAAAACGGCGAAATGACGGGACGGTGAAGTAGGAAGTGGAGGTGGGAGATCGTGGGGGTGGTGGGGAGAGGGGGGGCAAGAAAGCACAAAGCCTGGGTAAACACAGCTAGGTCTGCATCTGGAACCAACTAAAAAGATGCTTAATAATGCAGAGCCGTGCAGGCGGGCCCTGTGCAGCTGTTGTGTGCGCAGGACCATGAAAGACTCTCCATCTGACAGCTGGCTCCATCTAGCTGGCTCCATCACCCTCTCCCTCTCTCTCCCGCTCTCTCTCCTGCTTCCCTCTCTCCTCTGTGGTCCAGAGTGGCAAGGAGACAGCAGATTAGGGATTAGCCAATCCCTGCCATCCTCATCTGTCCCATCTGCCTGCCAGCCAGCCAGGGCTCCTGATTCCAGGGAGATATGGGACATTATTGGGGAGAAGGGGGGAGGAAAAAAAGGACATGGGACAACAGAGGAGACAAAGAGGGACTACAATTTGAGAGGAAGGAGAAGTGGGGCAAGGGAAAGTATATGGGTTGAATGGGCACTGGTGGTTTACAGTTAGGCAATGGTAGCCGATTGCCTGGGGCCTTTAGCTCCACAAGATATAGTTTGTCAGCATCAAATATGAGGTTAATGTCTACAATTCCTGTCACTGACCAAGACCTGTTATTTAAAGAAGACTTCTTTTGATGTATATCAGACTTACCAACCTATTTGTAAATTTTAGACAGTTATCTTTCTCTATTCTGAAGAGAAATGTTGCAGATAAACTGCTGCATGCTGTTTAAACTGCACAATTATGACTTTAGAAACATTTAGAAAAGTGAATAAAACCAGTGAGGAGCCCTTCATCAGATTTACCCACTTATCAAAATGTGCAATTTTAGTACTGAGAGAATTCTAGTACTTCTAGAATTAAAAGATACAAATCTGTAAGTGCCCTGTACAAACCTCAGCCAAGATATGACATTGTAAGCTCAGTTATTCTAAAAAAAAATGGAAAACTGCTCCATCAAACACGGTTAACAAATCCTTTCCTGGATACATATTTGGATTTGGATCACCACATAAATAATCAATTCTCCCTTGTGCCATGACCATAATTTCCTGTAAATTTCATCAAGATCCATTGAGAACATTTTTCATAAACGAAAATGTGGAAAAATGAACAAATCCTTTAAAGCATTTCTGGATCCACATATGTAAGTGAATCACCCCCAAAACTGAATTACTTCTCTGGGCATAGACAAAAGTAAGAACTGAAGGTAGAGACAGATTCAATCATAAATTTGTCCTAATCATACTTGTCTCTTCTGAATATAAATATATTAGAGTTTAGCCCCTTGAGATGTGGCATCTCGTTATCAAGAGGGTCCTCTCGTCAACATGGTTGTAAAGGTAGTTCTGGAGGTTCTAATATTAACATTAACAACTATAGTGTTTATCAGATAAAGGGAATTGTTGTTACAAAATACAGAAGCAGCTTGCTGAACTGCAATAAGATTGGGTTTAATTGATTTTTTAAAAAATAAGAAACTCTTTTTATTTATGTCTTTTCTGTTGTATTGTTGTCATTTGTTTATTTGTTGGCTTGTTTGTCTGTCTGTCTGTATATTTGTGAGCAATATAACTCAAGATCTCAACAGATTTAGAGGACATTTTTCAGGGAATGTTGTTCATGGCACAAAGAAGAAGTGATTAGGTTTTGGTGGTGATCCAGATATGGATGCAGATCCAGAATTTTTTTCACAGGTTTGTTAACATTGGGAGAAAGGGCAGGTTTCAACTTTTTTGCAAATGGCTTAAAAGTTTTCGATGGATTTTTATGACATTTTCAGGGAATGTTGGTCATGGCACAATGGAGAAATAATTAGATTTTGGTGGTGATCCAAATCCAGATGTAGATCCAGGAATATTGTAAAGTATTTGTTGACAATCCACATTAGGGCTGTTTCCATATTTTTACTTATACCTCAGCTTAGAACATCAGAAATGCCTTGGCGGGGGTTTGTGCTCTTTAGAAATGACATTGTACAAATATGTTGACAAGATTGGAAAAATTATTGGAAATGAAAAGGGTCCCCTTCTGTTTTGCTTTGATTCTTTGTTGCCAGATGATACCTTGTCATTATATTACTGTGCTATTTAGGCAGAGCTCTCTCTCTTTTTATAGGGTTTAAAAATACTAGTGGTTATTCCTGCACTCTGCCTTAATTGCAAAAATATCTTGGAAATATTTGTAAAAGTGTATGGAACTACTAGTTGTACAATTTCATAACTTACTAAGGCAAATTTAATAAGAAAAATATTTCATTTCCAGGGAAATGTAAAAAATTGCAAGCAGTTCTCCTCGCAGTGTCTAATTGTATGTATGGGTTGGCAATGCTTGAGCAATTTGGTGACCATGGTGTGAATGCTAAGCCTTTAAAAGGTGTCAAAATGTTTTGTTCTCAGGTCTCTGCTGAGGCCTTTAAATGACTAAATCTGCCCCTGTGAACAGAAATTGAAATCCTGGCAGGTATCGGACATATGAAGACAGCAGGACTTGAATAGGAGAGACAGAAACACACTGTGGTGCAGTTTCGGGAATAAAAGATTAGAGGCCTCACCCTTTAGGTGAACTTCAGGCTACTTGAACAATTTCAGTCAGTGCCACGATACATGCCACGAGTCTGTAATCTCATGAAACATTCAGAGAACCTGCCACTCTGCATATTCAACAGCTATCCCATGTAACCGCTGCATCTTAATCCCCAACTTCTCCAGCTACAGGCAGCACATCAACATACATTATTTTCTTCTTCTTCTTGCGCTGGAATTTCACCTGAACAAAGCTGGCAACCCATTCATTGTTGCTAAAAATACACTCTTGTATTTTGTCTCGTTATCAAAGAGACCACTTGTCTTTTTAATAATCTGCCAGCTCACATTTGGCAGAAAGCAGAAAGCGCACTCAGAGAAATAATTGCTGTTAGAGTCAATAAAATCTCTACGATCACACTACTTGAGTTAGACTCCTCTGCCCATGTGTTCCCCCCCGAAACAAAGTCCCTCTAAATGATTTAGATATACGCTCACTAAGTATCTGCTTATGAGTGTAATAAGCTCCAGGCCATTGAAAGCTATTGGAAGCATCACTTATTGAACTAAATCACAAGGAAGCAAACTCTACACAAAACGCAAATCTTCTTTCTGTAGTCAAAATACTTTAGATGTCAACACTTGGAGCTCCTCATTTTCTGCACATTCTGCAAGCTTTGACACGCACCCCTGGCCATTTCATTGGGCACACATGACTGGAGCTGGGTTGGACCCCCTGTTTGATTTCAGAACTGCCTTTTTCCTGGAATATATATTCAATACATACATGGTGCGTTATTCTGCTGGAATTATCCATCAGAAGGTGGGTGCACTGTGGCCATAAAGTTATGGACATGGTCAACAACAGTACTCAGGTAGGTGGTGGCATTGAAACCATGCTCATTTAGTACTAAGGGCCCTAAAGACCCCTCACATCATTACACCACCACCATCAGCTTGAACAGTTGGTACAAATCAATAAGCAGAAATTGAGACTCATCAGAATAGGCAACATATCTCCAATCTCTTTTCATCCAATTTTGTGGAGCCCATGTGAACTGTAGCCTTAGTTTCTTGTTCTTAGCTGACAGCTGTAGCATCTGCTGCGGTCTTCTGCTGCAGTAGCGATCTGCTTCAAGATTTCAACAAGTTGTCCATGCAGAAATCATCCTCTTAAAGCCATGGTTGTAATGATTGGTTATTTGAGTTTCTGGTTTTATCATCTCACATCACTTTGGCCATTCTAATCTGAAGTCTGGAATCAACGAGGCAGATCATTTTCTCTTTTTCAGACCATCCTCTGTAAACCCTTGAGATTGCTGATTAGCAGCATCCGGAGATACTCCAGTGGCACCAACCAGATATGTCACGCTCAAAGTCACTTGAATCAATTTTCTTTCTCATTCTGATGCGTAGTTTGATCATTAGCTGGTTGTCTTCATCTGTCCTTAAAGGGATAGTTCAGTATTTTTGAAGTGGGGTTGTATGAGCTCCATATGGCCACTAAGTACATTAGATGCAGTAGAACGTTCTCTCCTCTCCCTCAGTAAGCCACAGTCTTTAAAAGTCTGTTGTGCAGAACTAGCCGCAAACAGGGAAGTAATGTACCAAGCACAAAGGGTATTTTCTCCACCTACATGAACTCCCATCAAAAAATAATACCACAGTTTTAGAGTATGCAACCTATGCATGTTTTTAAGTGCATTAACCTATCGGAAATATAAAGTTTATCTGGAACTAACCGACTCACGTCACTTATTCCTCCGCGCAGCACTGCCGCGAGCCGCTGAATCACTCCGCCTCCCTCTCAGCTGTTGTAAACATAACAAGCTAGCAGCTTCAGATGGCGGTTGTAGCCTTGTGTAACTTTTACCAAGTATTGTAATTCTTTTGTTCTGACTCTTAGTGGTGCAAGGAAGAGACAACGTACGAAATTAAAAACGAGTGATTATGACAGCGATGATAAAGTTCCATTCACTTTGGAGGCAAGAAGATATCTGTGTGAACTGGAGTTCACAGAAGAAGAGCTGCTGCAGATGGAAACCATCACACAGTCTGTATTACTTATACAGATTTTCCTGCTCTTCTGAATCCTGGAGTTTTGCGGACATTCTTCAATTTCCCGAAGATAAACTGGAAAAAAACGTCCCAAACTTGAAGGACCTAATGACAGTTTATCCTCAAAGTAAGTAATAATGATCTTTCAGAGACAAACAAGCAGAGTAGAGGAGGCTGTTTACCATAACATTGCAGACTACCTGTGTGTGTGTGTCTCTCTCTCTCACACACACAGCCATTACTGTTGTGTATTGAGAGGGGTTGTGTGTATTAGCATTGTACGGCTAGCGGTAGCACTGCGCAGAGGAATACGCAATGTGAGTCGGTTAGTTCCAGATAAACTTTATATTTCCGAAAAGTTAATGCACTTGCATAGGAAGCATACTCTTAAACTGTGGTATTATTTTTGATGGGAGTTCTTGTAGGGGGAGAAAATACCCTCTGTACTTGGTACAATACTTACCTGTTTGCGGCTAGTTCTGCGTAACAGACTCTTACAGACTGTGGCTTACTGAGGGAGAGGAGAGAATGCTCTACTGCATCTAATGTACATATTGGCCATATGGAGCTCATACAACCCCTCTTCAAAAATACTGAACTATCCTTTTAAATGTATTGAGCTACTGCCATGTGACTGGCTTACTAGCTAATGTTAACAAGCAGTTCAGTTAAATGAGTGTATCCTATAAAGTGGCCGTTGAGTGTATCCGTCCCTCCACATTGAGTTGTAAATGTATTCACTGTATATTTTCAAGTGTTAAGTGAACAATTTCAGGTCGCGAGAACCCCACAGCTTTTGTTTCATATTATAACAATAACGATTCAAACTTAAGGGACCAAGTTCTGCTTAGCAACAGGGGAATAAAAGAACAAGAAAAAAAGTTAGCTCCTTTTTTTCTTCTCTAGAAAGGCACCCGGTAGCTTAACAGGCCCTCTGCTCCGGTACCTGGCTCCCTCTGTGCACACCTTTAAATCACACCCAGGATAGTTGCCTTGTCAAAGCTCTCTCAGTGAGCCAGGCATCTGAGAAACATTAAAACACTTCCTCATGCAAGCCAGAGCCTCCCACAGGGCAGCGAACGGGAGCAGAGCCTTTCTCTCAGGCCCAGCATCCAGGGAGGATACTGCTCAGTACCGCTAGGAAAGTCCCAGCTCGGACAGCGGTGGTTAATATTTTAATAGCCTACGGCTGAGGCAGTTATCATCCAAGAGTATTCTTGTTGGTGGATTTAAAAAAACCACTCTCTCTCCCTCACTCTCTCTCTCTTTCTCACAGTTAAAAACCCGATTTGAGTTTTTAATTATTCTTTTTTGAATTCCCCAACCAGCTCTCCTCTGTTCTTTTTCATTTGTGCTGTGCAGTTTTTCCAAGACTCGCACCCAGGGAATCCCTGACAGTGTCCTACTTAACTTTTCACTTTCTTTCCTGTGATTTGTTCTTTTTTTTCTCCACACGGTTGAGGGACTATTACTGATCAATCCGACGGCTTCTCTCCAAACACCTGCGTTTATATTGATCAGTCGTCCACTTTCCCTCTTTTTTGAACAGAAGGGAAGACTTGTCATTATTGCAGGTAAAAGTGATCAAATCCCCTTATGAAGCCACTGCTCTGTGCTGTGAAGTCCTTAACATGGGAGCATTGTTTGCCCACAAGTGCTACATGTTGGAGTTAAATGGGAAGAAAACAATCCCCTTTATTGAACTTTGCAATAGGGGAATGTATGACAAGTTCATACTCATCTACATTTAAGCTGAGCTTTTAGAGGTATAAAGATAAATTAATCTGAAACTGTATTCAAATCATGATGCAAAACTTCTAGTGCACCAGTCTGTGGAGACGTGCATTGATAAAAATCTAGCATGAACTGTCAGCATGGACAGGACTATGTTGATCTATTCACATTCTGACCCCAGCCAGAGTCAGAGTGTGAATGGTTATTTGACCTGGAAACAATTATTGTCTGCAAACTGTTGTAGTATTAGTATAATCAGACAAAACAATTTTTAAGTTTGGGGATGATTATTTTGAATGTAGTTTAGAATATTTGGCACATTTCATTCATATTATTCTTTTAAATATTTTTACATTGATGCACATCATGCAGCACAACGCTACTCTAGATAGAAACTTTTCCAACAGACCAAAACAAGGACCATGACCAAGTCTGACAGACAGCGGATGGCTTTTGCTCAACCCCAATCACACTTTGACTGGAAAAAACGTTTAATAACAAGGAAAAACATTCACCATGTATCTGTCTGTGCTTCTTTCATCAACATTTTAATTGCTTGACCCTACATGAAAAAATTCTAAAAGCACAATCATGAAAAGTTTACATTTTTATTACTCAGGATTGTTAGTTTGATTTTGAATTTCAGTGTGACGTACTTCTCAGAGTCAGCACCCCAGCCTGCCCTAGACCTTTCCCATGATGCCTCCCCTGCTTCCCTCCTCTGGTTGCCTAGCATCCCAGGGTCTGTGACATTCTTGTTGTATGGTAGTATGCTAGTTGCAAGGTAGCATGCAGCCCTGCACTGAATAATCCTGAGAGTATTTTTTGATCAGGTTGATTGGGTTTGATCTCTGAGGATGACTCAGAGACCAAACCCAATTTGACTTAAAGACACGGTATGTAAAAATGGCAACCAGGGGAGCTCTTAACTATACAAAAATGTAATGTAACCCACAATAACCTCCTCTTGCATTCACTGTTAAGTTTTGTTTAAATGAAGACTCAGTTCAATAAAAACTGCACTCCATGAGGCGTGTTTACTGAATGGCAAACAGTGTTTTCATTTTCATTTCCATTCTTGGTTCAAGATGATCTTAAAGCATTCTAAGGCTGCTTTGGAACTCAGGAAGTTCACTTTTTAGGTGCTTTTTACACATGTATGAAATCGTCTACAAAACAGATTCACTGCTTTCTAATGTTTACACCTCATTAAGTGGAGTCTTTGTTGGCCAGTGTCCTCAATTTTTAAAGAGAAGTGGCCTGTGAAGGCAGTTGAAGAAGACAAAAGACCTCTATTCAACTTGTAAACGTTTCATTTGGCTGTTCTTTGAGGGGATGGGGGGTGGGGTTACACTGTACAGGGGAAGATGGCTACTGGCAGTGATAAACAAACCATGTCTGTAATAGGGGCAGTTGCAATGGAAGACAAGGCCTGCTGCAACTGTAAAAAAAAAAAAAAAAAAAAAAAAAAAAACAGCCTTTCTTTGTCTCTGACAAATTTGTGAAATATGTAAGGCAATTTTAGTGATTAGCTTAAATGTACATATTGTAACTTTAAAATAACCAAGGGGAATCTTTAAAATGGTTTGTCTGTATGCTTCTGGGAAAAGTTAACATCAGCAGTCACCTCATCTGTTGCATATAAGGGTTAAAGCCTTGCTAAGATATTGACACTTGCTAGCAGCAGTTGCACAAATAGACCCAAATGTTAAACTCTTCCACAAAGTTACATTTCTATGTAAGATCCATGTTTATTAAGGCACCTGAAGCCTGTTTTATTCCTGCACTTGTTATTTGTCATCACATTATTGTCCTACATAAGCAGAAGGCTCTTTCATATTACTTTCCAAATCTTCTTTAAAGAGCTCATATTGTGCTTTTTTGTTTTGTTTTATATGCTCTTTACATATCTTAACACAACAAAGTCTGTGACACTGGGATTTTCCCTCTGCTCCTGAAATACCCAAGCTCCAGTATCCCTTACATTTTAAGACAGGTGTACAAGAAATCTAAAATAACCACTTTGTTTTTCTTGGTTTGTTCCCACTGTTGGAACTAACCTCGCAACAACTGCTACCCAGCCTACTGCAGGTGGCAGTTCTTGTGAGGCTTTTTCTTCTTCTTCGGTTTTACAGCAGTCGGCATCCATCATTTTGGTGCATTACCACCCCATTCTCGTGAGGCTAGTGACAGACATAGACATATTATTATAGTATATATGTACATTATGTCTATGGTGACAGAGTTCAGTTTGGAGAAAAAGGAGGAATTTTTTTTTATTATTATTATTAGTAGTATCATTATAATACGGGAGATTTACGGGAGAATACTAATATGGGAGGACAGTGGGAAAGAGGGGTAAAATACAGTTGTTTCATGGCCAAAACGGGAGACTTGACAGCTATGGTGGGACAACTTGTCATAATTTTATCAGCAGTTCAAACACATTTGCTTATGTTACCAAGCCCAGTGAAGAGCATAGAATGTAGCAGTGAACAGTATTGGACTTGGAGTTACAGGGGTGTTTCCACAGCTAACACATTTGGTCTGGACCAAAGAACTATGGTTTGCTTTTTCGGAAAGTTTGGTTTATTTGCTGGTGTGAAAGCTCACATGAACTCTTGTGTGGACCAAAGGTCCGATAAAACAGGGGTCTCGGTTTGCTTAAGTGAACCAGAGTGCAGTTTGCATGAGTGTGAAAGCAATCTGAACCAAACAAGGACCAAACAAGGCAAGAAAACCAAAAGAAAGGGAATGGTAGCTTGGATTTGGCCAAATATCACAACAGTAAGCAAACTACAAGGCGTTGACTGACAATATCAAGCAGAGTGTGGCTAACTTTTGCATTACGAGTACTCTCTGCCTTTGGTCCTCTTAATAGGTTAACATCTACAAATTTGTGTGGAGTATGTTCACACATCACTCCAGTCAATATATGCATGTGCCATCTAGTGCCATCCGTAGCTTTATCCTTATTCTATGGCACCAAATACTTCCAAACTGCTTTGAGCTGAACAATGTCATTACTCTGAGCCAGTTATGTTTTTCTGGATCAAAATGCAACCATGGTGGTTGACAAGGACAAAGACTGCAGCTACGGCCCCAACTAGTGGCAGGAGAATAGATTACACAACATTTGACAGGTTTGGTCCATCTGACTGGCTGCAATGTGAAAGCACCCAGTCAGGCAAACCAAGTGAAAAATGAAACTATGTTGCAATTTCATCCCTGAGCTAAACCAAGTCCACCAAACTTGGTGTGAAAACAACCTAAGAGACCGTCTCAGAGTGAGAATAGAGGTGGATCAGGAACACTCAGTATATGAAAACTGGCAGTTTTTTTGAACATTTTCAAATGTGAACATACTCAAGTAGTCATTTAAAATAAAGTGTGAACCAGGGTTAGGGAAAATATGGATGCTTTAATTGATAAAATGGCCAATTTTGTGTCTCTTGGGGAAATTAGATAGTGTAATTTCACAGTTTGCAGAATTAAAGCCAATAAAATGATGTATAGGTAGCAGGCAAGTATTCCATACCAGTTAATAAAGAAAACCTTGATGGTCCCCCAAACTTGCTGTAAAACTGTCATATACATGAACATAATGTCAAGATATCAGTAGGTACAGGGGGCATGATATTTTGTCTTTCTTATTAATAAACTGATTCGAAATGATACATCGACTACTGCTTCCCCATATGTTTTAAAAAATAAATGGGTAATGTGCTTGCAATTTCATGATAAATTTAAATTGAACAGAATCAAATCATTTTGTATCCTAGAAATTATCAGTGACATCATAGCCTGTTGATCAGCATTTTGAACAGTTTTACAAAGAAGAGATCCACACCCCTAATAGCTGCTTTAATTTCACACTGCTCAAAAACAAGAGAAAGAAAAACAAGAAGAGTAAAAGACAGACGTGTGCATGTTTGTGTGTTAGTGCTTACATTGGCATGAGCGCATATTTGCATATGCATGCATGTGAACATTTGTGTCCATGCAAATGCAGGTCCACAGGTCTTTTCCTCTATGTGAGTGTGCGAGCGTGTGTTTACATGGGTGTGTGTGGCTGCTCTGAGCCAGCCGTCAGCACAGCCTGCAGGGAAGAGGGGCCGGGGTTACGGCATCAGCTGCAAGCAGGAATGAGAATGGCTGAGAGTCAGACAGACACCGCCGTGGGTTATTATGTTTGAGTCAGACCAAACACTCCTGGGAGCACCAAAAATATTGCTGTTACAGTTGTAACATTATCACAACAGAATAAATAAGAGCGGACCCGGGACACCCAAGGAAGTGTGCTTTTTTTTTTAAAAAAAAAAAAAGAGGGAATATATGCAAGAGCTTAAAACAGCAGAGCAGGGATAATTAATTAAATAAATCTCATCGCAGCACTCCTCTGCACACTTAATTGAAGTGCACTAAACGTGGCGAGCGCTTTCAAAATTGAGAGGACGGGTCAATCCGAACCTCTGCACCTCCATAATGAAAGAGAAAAAGGAAGATAATAGCACACATAACCTCAAGCAATTAAAGGCCTCGAGAATGTGGTGAACAAGCTTTGCCCTCTTGGACACTGTTGACCCAGGGTGCCCAACACGGCCCCCTGGGAAATAAGCACTTATTAAAAATGGAGGAACAGCCACAATCCCACCGAGGCTGTAATATGCTATAGAGTAATTTAATTCTACTTACATGTATCACTTCAGCTTTCGAGCAGACTATGAAGCAATTCAGCATTTCATTTGACAAAATATGACCTGTGGAGAGGCTGAATAATAACACGGCTAGATCAGATGTGTGGCCGTGTGGCTCCAGAAAAGTGTAGCTCCATACTATCTCCACATAATTGTGGCTTCCTGTGCTATCTTAAAACATTTTACAATAAAAAGCCAGACAAGGAAAAAAGACTCATCTACTTAAGGGATTATTTTGAAAGTCTCTCTTTACCCTCCAACAGACTGATGAAACACACTTCCATGCTTGATTTGATCATCCTTCATAAAGGAGAAGAAGAAAGTCTATACAGCGGAATCACAAGTCCTGGCATGGGTTTGGGAATATTGGTTGTACCCTTCTCCAGAGTCGGGAAAATCCCCCGGTGTGGCTGCTCTTTCTTTGTGCTGTGCAGCTTCATCGCAAATAAACATACTGTCTGTTATTGTTTTCCCACAAGAACGTCAGAGTTAAAAAAGTAGATTTTTTTTCTTTTCCTCTTCAAAATGAAATACAGGTCAGTGTCCTACATAAGTTTGCTGCAGTTTGGAAAACATTTCTGCAGCTTATTTAAAGTCAGAGTTGTTGCTCAAATTTGGAAATTTCCAACAACTAGGCAAAACCTGCTTATCAAGTGTATCTTCTTAGTGCTATTATTTTGTATATTTAGTTTTTTAGTTATAAAAATGGGTCATAAAATGTGTGAATGTCACTAATTTTGTCAGCTTTGAGAAAATAGACCAAAAAAATGATTGTATGCTATAAAGAGATCTCTGATAAGAAACACCGTGGATATTGTTAAGTAAATTATTTCAAAATTGAACACGAAATAAGTTGCAAGAAGAAATGAAGCACTAAGAAAACATTTAAAATAGAGTGCTATGTATTTAACAAAAGGTCATGCCAGTAAGTATATGATGCAAAGCTGGTTTGCAGAGTAGCTAACATTAGCCGAGCTTGTACAACCAGGCTCTGATCTTTACAGCAGGTTAGCACCTACATGTCTTTGCTGTATTTAGTTTAACATTACTTCAGCCAGCTGGTTAGATACAGATATGCCTGACAAAGCCTATGTGTACTTAGCCTGTTTTCTAGATAGAAATACAGCCAAATCATACACACAATAGGGATGTTCCATGACAGATAATTTCATACTGTGCTTAACTCGCATAAAAATTGTATTTCATTGATTTGTCTCGAGTTTAGAAAGCATTCAGAGCATGGGCACTCTATATCTCAGCATCTGCAGGAAACAGTGTGACTAGTCTGTGGTTCTCTTCTCAGTTTAGCATCCATATTTCTGTGCTGATTTTGTTTTCTCACTGCATTGGAGTTTAGACAGAGCATTTCACCAAGATTTTGGGCTTGTATTGATTTAAAAAAAAATATATAATAAAAATTAAACTGCATTGTACAGGTGGTTAACTTTAGCCACTGTGTCCATGACATAATACTAAAATATCCTTTCAGTGTTGTGTGAAAACTTCAGGGTAAAAGGGCATTTTGGTAACAAGGTAGAAACTGTTAATTTGAGTTTCAGTGACCACTAGTGGTGGGTGACTTTGAAACAGTACAGACATAGCATTTGACCAGGGGTGAGAGCCTATATTGCTTGCATACATCCATTATAGGAGCCTTAAAAATCATACATTTAGTTTACATTCACAGTGCGGTTCTTTTGTAAATGTCAGTGGTTATCTGTAAAACATAGAAAATCACTGATATTTTCCTTCTCTGTTTATAATTATTTTGTCAAACAGATTCAAAGGGGATGTGTATGAAATTCTGGTACCCATGTGGGACCTGTGCCAACATATCTAAAACATACCAAACCAAATTGCAACTTCAATTTTGGTGCTTCATTTTGGTTCCATGCATAAAATGTCAGAGCCAAAGATACTGAACCCTCTCTACCTTTTCTGCTCATTGAGCTGTTAGAAACTGCTACCCAGGTAAAGAAGCTGTCCTTACAGGAAACAAACAATTGTCAAATTGACCCCAACGAGGGGTAAACATTACTGAAGCTCTTTTTTTTTTTTCTTCAAGTATTGTTTTGGCACCCATATCAGAAACAAAATACCCTGTGGTAAATTGAAAGAGCAGGAGTAGCCTATGTGTGTGTTTTCTCTCTCAGTGTGAAGAAACTTGACAAAGAAAAAAACGATTGTAGCATCTGCATCAAATTGAAACTCAAATGCAATATCTTTGTGTTTAAGTTGGCTGCTGCTGCTGCTGTAGGACAGTCATCCTCCTCTTCCACCCAAATCAGACATGGTAAGTGCACCAAACGTTTGCAGCTAAAGTCTTGTTGATTAAAACAGCAACAAGATAAAAAAAATACATGTTAAAACTTGCAGGAACAAAACTTGCAGGAACAAGGTAAACTTAAGGTTATGATGTGATTAGAAGAAGGTATATAAAATTTCATTATGATACACTTACTTATCACAAGAAGAAAAAGGAAATTGAAGTTTTGTCAGGAAAGTTAAAAAAAAGTTTGTGGAGGATAAATAAGCATTTTTTTCTTCAACAATTTTAAACAGATTTACAATTTCTGTTAAATCATATTGTTGTCTTATTTTCCCACACAATAACATCAAATGTATCTATTCTTGTAAACAATGTTGTTTAGTATGATTTTGCAAAGAAAGACAGTTTTTCGACTACATGTAATGAAATACCAATTCATTTTCATTAACAAAAACTACACATTTCAGAGGCTTTTCAGATCAATTATGACGATAATAATAGACAAATGTGTTGTTTTTTTTAAATGAAGACTAACACTAAATAAACCTACCAAAATTAACAATTACTGTAGATATGCCGATATGCTACTATTTATCATGCAACATCAAATTTCACACCACAAATTTAGAATAAAACATTTCTATAAATCCCTCTGTTTTTTGCAGAATACTTACTAATTTTTGTATGAAAATACATATCCATGCCATGTCTTTAAACCCCACAAAAAGAGAAAACTCTCACTTTTCTTTGTATGTTTTCTTTTTGAAAAATGTAGAGAAGTTAAACTGTTACTTCAAAATTTCCTGTAATGGTGTCACTTGGGAAATGCCACCTCCTTAAGATGGGAGACCCTCCCTGTGGCAGGTGATTGCTTGGCCCACAGTGGAAGAAATATTTCTAGGCATGTCTGTGCAGCCACAGCCGACATTAGATCACAACTAATTTGGAAAGCCAAATTTGCATCTTAAGAGTGCTGTGGTCGGACACAGTTCATAAAAGTGTACAATAAAACAGTCGGTTCTGAGCAGGACTGAAACAGAGGAGTTAACAGGCATGCCAATTCAATATCTGAGACAATTTTGAGGTAAGACACTTTAAAAAAAATTATCTTTTAGGGAAATCTGGGATCAGTGTTCAAAATAAGTAAAATCTTAGTCATTTAAAGCTTCTGTGAGGAACTTTCTATGTTTGTTAATGAGCAAAGCAGTAACTCTTTATTTCTTGTCAAACTGTTACAAAGAAATAATACTTCCCTTTTTTATGGTTGGGTTTGTAGATCATTCAAATGAATGCTTAAAAAAGGGCTATGACTGTGAATCACTTCATTTGACACCTACCCTGTGGCAGCTGTTTCAGATATAAAATCTTTGTGGATTAAATCAGTCACTATGCTGATAGGCTTGTTTGATTTTGCAGGTCATTGAGAGACGTGAAAGCCAATTTAACTCTGTGATTTATAACCACTGAAAACTACTCTCAAGAGCTTTAGAATTCATCTAAATGATTCAAAGTGTGAAGAGTGGTCAAGCTGTATGCTCAGAGATGGATAAAACTACAGTTAGCCAACTTTTACGATTAATTTTCAAGGGCTAAAAATGGACTACAACCAAGGAGGGTAAAAATAACTAGGGTGATTAAAACTACACTTTCTTATGTTTAAAGACTACATTTAAAATAGCTGCCACAATCAACACTGGATCTAAGAAGATATAAATGCATGTATGAATGTAACAACTGCTGCAGGGGAACAATTTGGGACGTCTGATTCTCTCTGTGGGTGTTGAGATGAATAAAAAAAGGCCCTTCTTGAGCATGCATGTGCGGTTGTCTTTGGGAGAGCGGCCATGCCTCGTGGACAGATAAAGGAGTGATAGGACACCGGGGGATAGGGCAAGGACACGTGGCGGCCCGCCCCTGGTCATTGGTGACAAGAGCAGAGGGACGTTAAACACACACACTGGGCTGACTCCACACTTTGATTTAGCGCTTTTGCCTAATGTTACAAAGGGGGGTTACTGAGGCCCGCTGGAGATGGGATCAGCAGATCTCACCGACTGTCGTCATAAAGAAGCCCTGCGGAGGGCTCAAACCTCGACTCACATCTCACGCACGAGCCAGTTAAGCACATGTGTGTGTGTGTGTGTGAGAGAGAGAGAGGGAAGAGGGGTGGTCCATAGACCATAGAGAACAATACACAAAGGGCGTTTAATGATTCCATATTGATGCTCTGTAAATGGCTTAATTTGTCTGAAGACACACAGCAAAGGCAGTACTGTGCTGCAGACTGTATTGACTCAAAACACATGATTTAATACATATTAATATTAGATGAATGACTCATTAATGGATGCATCAGACAAATCATAATACTTAGCCATAAACAGATTGAGGCCTTTTTAAGAATTTATGGAATATTGGATTATTTTTCCCAACTGTGTGGAGCAGATCAAACTTCTTCTTGGTATGATTGCTCTGGCAACACTTTACCAAAATTGAACACTGATAGACATATTTATATTCTTTATATCTACAAAGAATTACTATTTATTTATGTTGCTGTGAACAATTTGCAACTTTTTTTGCTTGAGTCAAAGAACAAGTTCAAAACAATTAAAATTAGCTTGGTAAGACTACTTGAGTTCATGTACTAGAGCACTAGCTTTTGGAAAGAAGCATTAAAAGTATAAATCTAAATAAAACACGCATGGATACAGTCAAGAGTACATGAGTGTGCATAATGCCTCCCTACAATTGTTTAGAAAATTAGCTTTTGTTTACTCATCTGACACAGGTTTCTAGATTTTCAGCTTTAGAATGACAGGAATGATAATCGCAACATCCAAAAATACCAGATGACTGGGGACAATATTGGCCATATTTTACACAATAACAATTGTTGACCTTTTTTAAAAAAAACAGCCTTACCAACGGATGCAAGGCCTTTTGATTTATTCAAATGTTTGGGTTGTTGTTTCTCTACACCTGTTTTAGCATCTACTCAGTAAATGAGGGTGAATTGCCTCACACCACACAAAGAACTGTAAGAATGTAGAATAACTGCTTTTTTAATTGAATGTTTGGATAAAAGTTCAGATAGTAATTGTTGTTACACCAGCGTTAGGACCTATTCCTCTACCCCTCTTTGCAGTGCCAGCAGCTGCCTAAAATATCTCATTTACCAGCCCCCTGTAGACTTACTAGTGTGATGTCTTACCGTTGTTTTCATAGGTTTTACCCCCATTGGCTTGGGGTAGCAAGTCCATTTCAGTGTAAACATTAGGATAAATGCAGAGTTGTTGACAACATGGCAATCTGTGAACCAATAAGAGCTGACTGGACCCACATGGGAAGGGGGCCTTAAAGAGGCAGGAGCTCGAGCAGAGTATATCAAATGGAGAGAGAATACAGTGCTATCGAGGCAATCTGTTTATAAAGCTAAGATAGTTTTTGAAACCTTAGTGATTGTGCACTTAGTCTAGTGGTCATCAAAAATGAATATATAAACAGAATTTAAAGCAAATTATGGTCTCTTTAAGCAAATGCAAAATGAAATTATTTCTACTGAGACATAAAGCCATGGTATGTCTTTAAAGCCTCCAATAAGTGAACAATCCCTCCATTCCTTCTGTTGCTTGCTCCAATTCTCCAAAAAAAACACATGCCCAAATAAAAACGCTAATAATTCCATTAGGGGACCCCTCCCCTGTATGAGTGGCACCCCCAAAAGCTAGATGTTTCTTTTGCCCACATCAAACTCAGGTCAAGGTTAAGTTTTAAGGTACATTTTATTTAAGGGACTTCAATGAAATAGTCACCATTCACAAATCTTTAAAGGTTATTAATGAACACAGCTTAACCTTCTATGTCAATGCAATAGTACGACATAAGGTAAGGGTTAAAGCTTAGTCATACCCTATGCTTTTTCCATAATAACTTAATAAATTCCCAATGGAATTCTATAAAATTTTTAGGGAATGTTGGTCATGGCACAAGGGGAACCATATGTTTTCCGTATTGTTGACAATAACTTGCTCAGCAATGTTGGAAATGCCTTGGTGGAGCTTTGTACTCTCGAAGCACCTCTAGTTTTGGACTGGATTCTCATGTATTTATTTTTACAATATTGTGAAGCCATTTGAAATCATATGAAAACTTATTCATTTTGCAGAAGGTATTTCATAAGCCCTTTCTGTGTCTCACAACCCCTCCTTGGTATCCCGACCCCCACTTGGGAAACCACTGATATAGATGAAGAGTTAATTAGTTACTAATGCTTTACTAATGCATTAATTAAGCATTTATATTTTTGTTTCTAACTTTTAACTTCCGCTTAAAAGTGTGTAGTTATCTTAAAGTGGTCCTTCTCCTCAGTATAGGCAGGTAAATAATCTCTCCACCCTTTTTTTCCAGCTAGTTACTCTTGCTGTGGGCTGGGAGCTGATCTCTGCTCCAGACACTTTCAAGTCTACTTAATGTAGCCTACATGGGGCTTCACAGGCTGTTTCATGCTCTTATGGAAAACAGGCCTTTGAAATCCCTCAGCAGCCCAATCTTAATCTCATTTGTGAATATGAGCCGAGCCACGACAGGACCAGGAACATCCTCGTCTTCCTAAAGCACCGTTTCATTTGTCAGGAGATTTGGGGCGGTTGACACCAGAGGAGTGATTTAATTGATTTTAATCACACACCTGAGATAGGCAGAGCGAGGGGGCTGCCCTTAACGATTATTCAGAGGGCCCATCCCGTGCTGTATCTCCGCTTTCAGCCCCTCTGTTTGTTTTGATACCTCAGCATTTTGATGGATAGGACTTGGATTATGAACTCACAAAGCAGGTCGGGAATTTTAAGTGTGACCTTGGACCTGCATATGCGAAACAGGACTAATAAAAGCATTGTTCGTCAGAGGAAGGTGTGCCCAAATCCTGCACACTTTAGTGAAAAAGCTTTCCCTGGGAAGCAGGGTGCAATATGGATTTCCTTTTCCAAATGTTTCTGTCATCTTCCTGACAACTCTGACTTATTATCAGCAGTTATGTGGTTACTCAGTCAGGGTACTAAAGTATAGTTCTCTTTTGGGGCACATTTGGTCAAACAGAAACAACACAGACAAAGATCATACAGGCGGTTACTGTGTTTTTGTTTTTGGCTCAATTAATAAAATAGGAAATACGGTTTAAAATAAATGTTTATTCATTCTATTTTCTATTTATGTACAGTATGTAGTTAGAATTGGAATGGTCACAAAACAAGGATGCAAATATAATTGTTTTTAAAAAAGCACTGGCAACAACATGAGTCCATAGATAGATCAATAGATAGATGGTAAATGGACTTGAGCTTATATAGCACTTTTCTTGTCTTTTTGACTACTCAAAGCTGCTTTACACCACAGGTCACATCTACCCATTCTCACCCATTCGCTCTCACATTCACTCACTGATGGTTCAGAGTTTCTATGTTAGTTATCCATCAGTATCAACTAACACATTCACACCCTTCCATGCCCATTTACACGCCACTGACACAGCAGTGGGAGCAACTTGGGGTTGAGTGTCTTGCCCAAGGACACATCGCCATGTGTCTGGCGATCCAGTGGTAGCCAAATCCATCTGTCCAAAAACCCCGACATTCATGCCTTTTTGCCTCTAAAAACCATTAACATCCTCTCATCCTTACATATTTTTGAATGTGGCCCTCTTTGGAAAAAGTCTGGATACTCCTAATACAGCCTTTACAACAGTTGCAATACAAATACTACTTCTACGCCATTACGATGATCACCTACAACTACTACAGCTGTTGTGATTGTTGTTATTGTTGCTGTTGTTGTTTTATAATTTATTGTTAAAGTCCAGGGGAAGAAATTTTTATTGTTGTTAAGGTAAAAGTTGTTATAGTACAAGTGTCTTCAGTAGTTGTCTTGTAGATGTAGTAGCTGTAGCTGTTGTGGTAGTAGTGGTAGTAGAACTAAAAGTTGTAGTTGTTGCTTTTGTTGTAAGTGGTATCTATCTATCTATCTATCGGTCCTTTAGCCTTACTTCCTTGTTACATGACTATTCTCTTTTATTTAATGATAATCGAATAATCAAAATATTGATATTAGTTTTGCAGTACTTGCAATACAATGACAAACAGCTCTGTCCTTTCATTTTTTACAACTTGTATCTAAAAAAAGGAATATTTGGTCCATATCTTTGTTTCTAGTTTCAAACAGTATGGTTTAACAGTAAATTATACTTTGGTGCCCTGACCCTACTAAATGTTTAACGGACACACACAGAGAAAATGTTCCACAGGCAGTGCTCAACTTTGTACCGCTTAAAGATGAATTTTTCCCATTTGCCTCTTCAGGAAGTTGGAGCTTTCTCCTCCTTTCCCTCAGCGAGCCGCAGTAATTTGTTATGAAAATCAAGACCAAAAGCAAGAGGGGTGGGGGGAGAAAAAGCAGGACCACGTTGTTGCAAGCCATTAGTTGGGAAAACTGTTTGGTGAACATTATAATGCAAACCAACGCAGGAAAAAAAGGAGTGGAAGACAGCCTGGGGAGAGAGATTTAAATATGTAATAAACTAATATTTCATTTATTTCCTCTCACATGGGAACCTGACCATTTAGCTGCAGCATATTCAGATCAGAACCCCTCTCTTTTAATGAGTGAAGCCAGCAATTAAACACATCCTGGAAAATATTTGAAAATAGATCTGAAGTAGCCATTCTAAATATTTTAACATACAAGTCACAATCTTATTTTGCTTATTTTTGTTATTTTTGCATGTCAATTAGCTTGATTTTTGCATGTTTCCTGTCACGTTCTTAATCAGGATTAAACTTCACAATTGCGGCAGGAATATAAAGTGAAGTAAAAGTTGCGTTTTGCTCTCTTTTTCCTTGCATTCTTTTTGCCCTCATTCCTTCATTCACAGCATTTCTCTGAGCTTTGGTTTTTTTCACCCTCTGTGGTTTTATTATCTGATTTTTCCCCCTCCTGCTCCATGTAGAATACAATGGCATTCATTCTTGATGAGCTTGCTGTCAGTTTTAATTTCAGTTAGTTCAGGCAAAATGAATGACAGTCAGCCTTGTAATAAATATAACATGCGCTGCATTAATTTTTCAGGGAATAAGAATGGGAGGCTCCCGTTACTATATCCTTTTCAAATGTTTAGATTTATGGCGTTCTCAGTCAGTGCATCTTTTTTCCAACTTTGCTGCAGAAATATATTTCCATCTCATTAATGTGCAATTAAGGAAAAGGGGAGTATAGAGTGGGAATCTCCATACTAAAGGACAGGGCTTTGATGACTTTTAAGGGCTGTGTGTGTGTGTGTGTGCATCTGCATGTGTGTGCACTGATGTAGATGCATGTGTAGACAGGCATGCAGGGGCGCTGCAAGGAGCTGTGGGCCCCATGAAAGGATAACGCACTGGGGCCAGTCACAATGGCACAAATCAAGCCAGATAAATTTCTCCAGTTGCACCTCTGTTTTGCAAAAATTAAATAAATAAATAAAGTTATGCTCAAAAAATTAAAACTTTGTGTTACATTTAAAATTTTGATGGAAATGGGTTTATTGCTATTATACACATTGACATTGATAAAAGGTGAAAAGGAGGGTATACGAAAAATCAGACTCTGTTAGTTGCAATAAAATTGACAGCTTTTTGCACTTGGCCGAAGAAGATCATCTCAACACTCTGCAGTGACTTTTGATACTAAATAAATAGTTACAGCCAAGTTCCTCTGTTTTAAGACAGTTAATGACTTTACAGATGTGAAGATTGAATAAACTGTATTTCGGTCACATTTAATTTATAAATATTTGCTTGATTGTATTTGGGCATTATCTTTTCTAAGCATCTACAATGTTTTATCCAGTTATATTTGTTAAATAAAATGATATAATATCTAAATAGGGTAAAAAAAAAAATGCTCAGTCATAACGTGGAAAATAAAATCTTAAATTCTATTAAGGCATATTCTGAAGAGTACCTTTATAAGTCTAAATGTTTTCCATTGCTCAGATTTTAAAATAAAAAACTCCTCTGGCATAGATGAAAACTAACAATAACTATAACTTCATATTTAGCAATATAAAGGGCTGTGGCAATTTCTTACATGATCTTTAATACGACCAATTCTACTAAATCCTTATATATAAGACTGATTAAAGTAAATAAATAAACATAAATGTATTTTGCACAGTAAAATATTACAGTGTATCATATGTAAAGCATTCGTTTTAAGCAAGAGAGTAACCAAATATATCAAATAATTCTGCAGACTGCGATGAATATTTTAAGTCAAATATGTGACACTTGCTCATGTTAAGACGCCCTAAATTTCATTCCAAAATGACTGTTTTTAACGCCAGTCCGTATAAAAAAAAGTGTCGTACAAACTTTGCTCTGGATGGAAGAAAATTATCATTTATATGGCAAACTCCTCATGGCTTGCCCCTCTCTTTAATCTTCTTCCTTTAACTTTTGATATCTTAACTTTTTTTACCACAGGGATCAAACAACATGCTCTGACTCTCCTCATAGTGACCTGCAGCTTTAAAAAAAGATAGCTCTAAGGGCTTCATGCAGGCAGCAACCTCCAGGGCTTGAAAATGAGGCCCATGCAATAGTGCCAAAAGCTGTAGTTCCTTGAGTGTCAACTTGAGGCTGGCCACAGGAACTCTGGAGATGTCATGACTGTGTGGGAAACAATGTATTTGTTAGGCCCAACTTAACATCTTTGCACCCTGGTTCAAAATATGGCTTAAGTCCAAATGTATGGACGGTGATTTTTTTTTGTATGGTGCTGATGTTTTATTGGTGAGTTCTGGTTTTGGAAGTCAGGACATGATTGACATGGCTGCACATTTACGCAGAGTCACTTTTGGTTAGATGGCCTTAAGTTCAGCCCCAACGTGACCTCTGTGTCTTTGAGTGGGTTGAGCTCAAGTTCAGTTGAGATGTGGTATGCAGAGGCGTAAGGTATTCACAACGTTCCGAATGCTTCATTGGTAATCAAATGGCTGACATCAAATGGCTTTGTCAAATTCTTTCACAGTCTATGGCATCACCTCGACATTCAATACAAGCTAACTTAATGCCAAAACCACACCTCCAGTTTGGAAAAAAAGAAACAAAGAAAAAATGAGACCACAAAAAACTGACTGCCTGTCATTTATGCTGTGACAAAGTATTGGGATCAAATCTGAGAGGCCTGACTCCTCTGTGGTATATAAAACAAAAAGGTTTCATGAAACTTCCTTCTAGTTTGATGCCTTGACCTGATGTCAACACTGTGGCCTCACACTTGTTAGGTTTCCATGCAGTTAAAAGAAATCAAATTTTTGAGTTAAATGAAACTTCACAGTAAATGCAAATCCAACTGCTTCCCTAACTGTAGGCCTTAACCCAACTGGTGGGTCACAGACTGTAGGTAGGCAGCAAGAAGACTTCTACAACAAATAAAAGACAAAGGCATGATATAAATCACATTTTAAATGTCTATGAAATGCTGTATTACAATTTTAAAGTTCCTGAACAGCCAAAACAGTGTGGAGATTTAACCTAAATAGCATCTTTTTATAATTGTTTACAATAATTTATCAGGTCTGATCAATTATTCAGTGATTACAGTTTAACTTGTGTTGTATTTGAGTCTCATGTTGTGGTAGGATGAGGGTTTTGGTCGGCCCCAGATCATTTTTAAGGTTTCATGATAGGCCACTGTACTTAAGTTTGGGAAGTGATGCTCCTTCTACAAAGCAAATTTACATAGCACTTTATACAAAAACAGATTACACTTTCTGAGGCATCTTTTCAACCTAAATGTAATCATTTTGGAGTTTAACGCTGCAGCGGCTGCTTGAATTCTGTTATCAAGAACAGAATAAATTAGAAACTTGTTTTCCTTATCAAAAGGTAAATAAGGTCACTTCTCATGGTAATGGGTGAATCAACATACATGAAATATATTTATATATATATATATATATATATATATATATATATATATATATATATATATATATATATATGCTAACTTAGAAGTGAAGTGTTTTTGGGCCCCTGTCATTCATGGGCCCTAAGAACTGTTTAGTTTTCTCTCTCTATTGTGCCCCTGTGTGTAGACAAACTATATTTCAGTGCATATGTGGAGTATTTGCTGCTTCTTGTGCATGTAAACACATGTTTTGCTTCTGGAGCAGAGTGTGGATATGAGCAATGTTTGTACACACAAGTCCATCATGATATGCAGTGTGTTTCAGTGTGTGTGTTTTGTGTGTGTGTGTGTGTGTGTTCCCACCTCCCTAGATAGACTCTAATTACTGTTGACTCTTATCCCTGAGTTTGCACTGTTCCCGCTGTCTGGATATCATCATTGACAGGTCGGCTCAGCTAACCCTCAGACGGTCGGGGGAAAGCCTCAGCATCACCTCGGCTTGTAGCCACATCAGCAAGAAAAAAAAATCCAGGACATTAATGGTACTTCTCAGTCGACGTTTTTCAAGCCAAAGTGAGAGTAATGATGGTGCCTTAATAAGCCCTTTATCAGCCATCTTTGTACTCTGTTAGGCAAGGAAATTCACTCCAGCACTTTTTTTATCAGCCTGAATTAGTTTATGTTTGAGTCCCTGCTTTATGGCAAAAAAAGAAAAAAAATAGGTTTAAAAAAATGAGAGGGAGATGAAAACGTTTGGATATGCTCAAAAGAAGTCCTCTCTCAAAGGCAGTACATCCTCAAAGAAGTTGGGGGAATCTGATATTCTTTTTAATGTCTGGAAAGCTGTTGAAGACATGAGCTACTGTATGTCCTTGTAGTGGCTGCACCGTGATGATACGTTACACGGGTCCAGGTTAGCCACCGGGTACCCCCAAATATCAAATAAAAGTCACTTTCCGGACCAAGCAAATGCTGATGGTCTTTGTTAAAGGTGGAAATGGACAGATTCAGGATAAAAAAAACTCGAAAACCATGTGCAGAGCCAGTAAGGGACTTAGAACACTTACTCAAGATGATTTAAGGCCAGATTTTGGACACCATTTGCCCTTCTTAGTGACTGTTGAGGCGTGACCAAAATTGAGGCTTGATGCAATTGATTATTCATTAAAATAATCCTCAGGTGTGTGATGGTAATGATATTGTTTTACCGCTCTTATTTGGTTCATATGCTCATCAGCTTGAAATAGTAAATATCATTCATGACTCCAAACTGGGCTGCCTCCAATGCAATGCCTGCTATAGCAAATGAGAGCAAGCAGGCCAGGACTGGATGTTGAATACTTTTACAACTCATAAACATCGCAGCAAACATTAATGCAATTTCTGTCATTTGCTATTTTCATTGCAAAACCGAATAAACATCAGAAACAAAACTCAACCTCTGGAGTTAAAAAAATGAGTACCTTTCGTGTCAACTGGAGGCTGGCTGCAGAAACACCTAAAGTTGATTACACCAACATGTCAAAATGCACAAAATGATCCTTTGGTACCAAATTAAGCCACAGTGTACTTCACTTTGAAACAGGCTGATCTGGTCTCTGTTCAGAATTTTATTTGAAAAGCTGGAAAAATGGCTGAAACTCTACTTGTTTTTGTGTTTTCTTGTGTTCTTGAAATTGGTTAATCAATAATCAGTGTTTATTTGTATTGCAGTAGATCATAACAAGTGTTATCTTAAGACACTCTACAATGGAGCAGGCTGTAGCTATAATCTTCATTTTATAGATACACATACCTGCATTTATACATGTATACATATATAAAATACACATACACATATATATACGTATACATATAACAAAACTAATGATGAATCCACTATGAGTGCAACACTGGGCCAACCTACAGGAAGGTGCATCTATAGAAGGCCTACAGTAACAGTGGCAAGAAAAAAACATTGTTTAGCAGCTGGAAATCATACGCAGAATCAGGGGCCATCCACATGGAGACAAATAAAGGCATGTCCACACAAGTTTTTAATAGTAAAGGTGTTTTGGGGGGCTGAAAATGCACATTTTTGAAAACAGAATGGCTAAATCTTAAATTGCTGGTGTTATCTTTTGGACAACAAATATGGATAGCTTCAGAAATGATGACATCATAGCCCTGTCTCTTCCTAAAAACAGATGTGCGACCCTGACAATAGACAAATAAGAATAACAGTAAGTTGAGAGTTGTAAAAATGTTAAAAATACTATTTTTCTAATGAGGGTCAAGCCAAAATGTTTTCTGAAAGGTCCATATGTCTTTAATTGATGAAATTATCGGTTTGTACCACCCAGTCTCACCCTTGCAGAACAAAAGGAAATTGCCATTTTTTTACCTATAAAATTATTGCATACAAAATACAGTACATAGCCTAATATCATAAACATTGTCAAGTTAGGCCACAGAAAAATACATCTACCTGCAAGCATATAGAAGGCACACATGACGTCGCAGTCAATGCAAGTAAGTGGAACGTCACTCACTGAGTAACAAGCACAGACTGACAACAGTAATTAGAGGGAGGTAAACCATTAAATAATTTTATTTAACTCAAAAGTTGCAATTTGTTTTTGCTGCTAGTATTTTATAATGATTGCCATGGGCAGTGTAGATCCTCAGCTGATGTTGAAACATTTGGAGCCTTAATGTCAAGTTTATAATGAAGACAAGCCAGTGATGCTACACCAACAAATCACCCAGCCAACACCCACATAATGATAGATATTAACCCCACTTCTCTCTCTGTCTTCTGGTTTTAAGTTTTAGCTATTTTTTCATAAAATCAAACATCAATTCTTAAATGATTTGGCACTGAGGACAAATGATCATTTTTTTATGCTCATAGCCGACATTAAAGCCAGAGAAGTCCAATCACAACCACAAGTTTGATAATACAAAAACTTAAGTCCATAGATTTAACAAATGATAAATAATTAAATGGATATGACTTCCATCTGTCCAATTATTTACGCTATATTTCATGAAATGAAAGTAACCGACTGGTTCGTGTGCCACATTAAAAATAAATGTGAGGGAACAACCGTTATATGGATGCCAAAACCATACACTTGAGGAAAGCCTGGATACATTGATCCCACTTTAAGTAACACAAAATCACACAGAAACAGAGTTAGAGTCATGATAGGACTTCATCCTATGAATAAGGCCAATTAGTGCTACATTTTAAGAAAAAGTATATGGCTCCAGAAGTTTAATTTAGTCGTCTTAAAATGTAAATCAGACTAGAGTCTACATTTTCCAACATGAACATAATCAAAAACAATCAGGCCTTAAATCAGAACTTAAAATTCAGCACTTTTCAGATGAATTAAAGCGTTACACTGTTTCTTACCATTGATATAAATGACTTAAGGTTGTTCTCTGCCCCTCAGAAAGTGGAACTGCCTGTCCGTAATACAAATTTTGACATCAGTGCATACCCTCTATCCTCTGTTTTCTTGTCAATTAAAAAAAGAAATAACTGAGGTCAATCAATACTTTAGTTCAAGTTTTCTGTACACAAATGATGTTATGTAACTTTAAAGAGAAACAGCTGACAGTTTCTGCCATTTTCTAAAAATAAAACATTTTCCTCTAACATTTTGTGTGATGTGCTGAAAAGGGTTTGAGAATGATTATATATTGAAGATAATGTTGCTCAATAAAATATCACTTAATTTTGCATGTCCCATATACAAAGACTGTTACTACTAAAATGGCCTTGAGTTACAATCTTGCCTATTGCTCTTTCTCTGTGCTCTTCCCACTTTCCTCCACTTGTTCACAACTCTATTCACTCTTCTGCAAAAAATCAGAGCCAGATAAAACCAAACATGAATCTACAGAAGTGCCTCTAATAAGTTGTTTTTTTGGGGGGATTAACCATACTCCAGAATGGTGCACAGAATTTGTATTTATAATGACTTGAAAGCATATTACTGCCTAAAAGTGACAAACTCTACAGGGGAACAAGCTCCTGGATAACCCTTGGTTTGAGTTCAACACTCTTGCTTCACTCCTGATGATAACTGTTGTAACATACAGTGGAATTTATCATAGATTTTTAATATTTTCATTTAAAATCAACCAGGTGGCCCTGATCTAACTGTGCTGCACATAAAGGTAATATAGACTGCAATACAAAGCCCATATTACAGATATACTGCTCTATGAATGCCATATTCATACTGTAGAAACTATGACTTGAGGCTATGCAGTATGTATGAGTGGTAGTTATGGTGATGCTTAAGTTATAAGTTGGCAATAACCGCGATAATTTCAGGAGTGAGCGTTTTGATAGTGAAACCTGGCTCTTACTCGGAAACATTAATTTTGGTTATAATGGCTGTAAAAAAAACTACATTTACTATAATTTAAAGGCAGAGGAATCTAATAACACGGATTAAATCATTTCCATGCAGCCTCTTCTTGGTGCAAATGTCATTCATATTTTAACCCCTTATTAGGAATGTCTGCTGCCACGTCTCTGAATTACAGTTTCAGGCTTTCCACTCATCTTGAAAGACAAAATCATTTGAATTCTAAAAAGATGTCTGACGTTGACAGAGGAGCGACAGCGTGAAAAAAATATATAATATAAATCCGGGGATACTTTTTCTTCTGGGCTTTTTTTAATGAGCTAAAATCCCCACTTCTTGCCATTTTCCCAGCCTTAATTGATGATTATGTTGTTACACAGTAGAAGTGCTTCCCTCTCTCCTCCCAGTCATTATGATATGGACAGGCAGCTCTTGAAGCTTCAAAGGCAGGATGGAGCGGTTTAAGCTCAATTCAGCTATCCCCTGGCCCACAGGTAAAAAAAAAAAAAAACCTTGTAAACAGTGAATGCTAATTGCTAATTAGCCCTGTGGCTGAATCACACAATTTCTGTTTGAGCTGACCGCTGTTACGGTCCTGCTTAAGGGCATGTTGTATCTCTTTTGACGGCCCAATTAGAAATTCAGCTGCAGAACCATAAGGCAACCTCGTCATGAATATTTAAAAAGACTGCCACAGATGAGCACAGAGGGGGCACTGAACCGCATGTCATAGAGGGAATATTCGGCGAGTAACCACAATCGATAGTCTCTTGATGTTCACCCATATTAACGTGATGATCTCTGTTTTTTTCTTGAGGAGGACTGCAGGGTCACCTGATGAGGGGGTGAAAGTAATAAGGGTCGGGTTCACGCTGCTGAATGTCCAAATTAAATCTCCAGTGGACATGATCCTATCTGACTGGAAACATAGCAGGCACTCAGGAATCAAGCTCCAGCCTCGGCGGTTCAGCTACGTCTAAAGGGGACTGGCAGGTCTGTGCCACTGCCAGGGAATAATTAGGCTACTGTCCTTCACAATATGTCAGGCTAACTGAGTGAGGAAACACTGCCTGTGCTGCATGCCCCGGCCTGAATATAGAGGGGTGCTGACTCAGGACAGATATTGTGGAACATATACTATGTCAAATGCAGACATGTCGCAAAGGGTAATAAAGGCATACAGAGGGATGCCATACATTGTAGAAAAGTTAGGACTCATGACCGGCAGGGGGCCCTAAAACTTAGTGTAGACTATGTTTGTTTTTTTAACTTTGATTTATTAACCAGTTGCCATTAAAGATGACTTTATTCTCCTGCACTGGTGGGGTAATCTTTGGGTCAGTGGTAGAGTCGACTGCCTTTTATCAAAAAGTTGGAGGTTTGAGCCCAACCACCGCAGTTACATGTCAAAGTGTTCTAGAGCAAGGTATTTGACATGACTTATGGAATCTAAGTTTGTATAGACATGTATAAATCTAATTAGTAGGGATGCACAATATTGGATTTTTGCCGATATTCTGATACTATACTGATATTCCAATATTTACCTCTGCCAAGGAGGTTATGTTTTCACCAAGGTCTGTTTGTGTGTTTGTTTGTTTGTCTATTAGCAAGAAAACACAAAAACTACTAGATGGATTTACATGAAAATTTTACCAGAAGTGTGGTTTAGTCCAAGGAAGAAGCCATTACATTTTGGGTGGTGATCCGCATATTTTTCTGGATGCAAAAAATCCCCAAATGTGCGAAAAATCCTATAAGTTAACATTGGGATGTATTTTAAAAGATCATATCATTGACATCACTTAGTGGATTTGCTTCAAAATGTACACAATAATATATATAATATAACTCTATCATCACGGTCAATTTCATCTGGATCTGATCCAGATTGACGTCACAAAAAAACATTGAAGTTTGTAATGGTAAATCCAATTCATTTCTCCTCGGCTGCTGCGAGGGTTCCGCCCCCTTTACATCATTATTGGAATTGTAGTTTATTTGCAAACTCACGTCAATGTTTTTCAAGCCTATGTCACTACATTACCCAGCTTTCCTTGCAATGCCAAAGGAGGACTTCTCCACATGGACAGACATGAGCGAAGACTCGGCCGTCATATCGGAGCATGTGGTGATCCAGAATTGTATCTTGGCGGAGGTTGGGGCTTTTCAGTGTGCATGTTCTCCTCTTGCATGTGTGGGTTCTCTCTGGGCACTCCAACTTCCTCCCCCAGACCAAAAACATGCTCATTAGGTTGATTGGTGACCAAATAGCGCTTAGGTATGACCGTGAGCGCGCGTGGTTGTCTGGCCCTGCAATCGGCTGGTGACCGATTCAGGGTGAACCTTGCCTTTTGCTTAATGTCAGCTGGGATTGGCTCCAGCCCTTCTGTGACCCTAAATGGGATAAGCAGTATAAATATGGATGGATGGATTTATAAAAGTGGACATTCAGTGATGATGAGGTAAACCATCATGGTACTTTTTAAATTCTGCCAATATTGCCGCTAATATGTGAAATATTATGGTCAATTTTTGTGGTAAAAATATCCATTGTAAATATTGGGAAAAATATTCATATCTGCCGATAATCAACTTTTTAGGCAAATATCTGCTGATACCAATATTGGGATATATTCCACTTGTCCATCTGGGCAACAGCTCAAAGGAAGTGTTTAGGGCAAAACCTCTTAAAAACTGTAAAAAGTGATGGACAGTTGTTAGTTGGTAACATTCATCATGAGCCAGTCAGATGATATAGTAAGCGAGTGACAAGGATGCATTCCAGTTGATGAATCAAACTTCTGCCTAAACCTGTCAGGAAAGATGTAAACACCTTTGTGCACCATCAAAAAATTATTTCTGTGTCGTTCTGTGCTCGTCGTGTAATGAAGAAATGTTGTCAAGTTCTGATAAAACTGCCAAAATAGCAGCATCCACTGTAATCCCCTCACAAGGCAGCACCGTTTACTGCCTCAGTTTTGCTAGAATTTGCCTCTAGCTTCTACACAGGCAACACAGTGACAGATAACCCCAACAGTGGTATGTCATTTTTTGCAGAGTAGAAAAATGGTAATGGCTGTCGTGCAAAACTGACCCAAAATGTGGTAGTGGGGTCCAAAGTTATGTGGGCCCTCACTTCCTGGCAGCACCCCTTTCTATACCATGACGATTGCTGCACATGTTGAGGGAGCGCTGTACACCATGTTGTCAGGCACAATGCTAATCTGCTCTTCCAATGTTTTTTTATTTTTTTTTTACTTTTTCCCACTGAACTTTTAGAGGTAATTTGTTTTTGCACACATCAGGCATTTTCTTTTCAGATGTATTAGGAACAATAGGCCCCTGCTTCCTTTTCTGTCTTCCTTCCACAATCATTATGATCCAGGTGTCAGGTATGCATCGGGTGTTATGTGGTTAATTAGTATTTTAATGCACTACCTGTGACACCTAAAATTGATTCTTCGTTTTCAATAACACCGTAACACAGCGTGCAACCTCGCATAATTATTCCTGCAAATATGAAAAGTGCCTGTTCAAACAAAATTCACCCTCACCCATTTTCTCGTGCATGCAGAGCTGTGAAAGCAGAACAAAACAGAGAAGGTTCATGGCAAAGAAGCATCAACAGGATTGTGTTGCCTGTCACTGAATTACAGAGAGGTTCAAACACCTTTCTCAAGCAACTAAGGTAAACATGTTTTTTCAGCCCGGGGGCAACTGAATGAATTACCATTCCTCATCATTTCATTATGCTATAGTGTATGGTAAACAGCTGTGCATACTGGTGTTAATGGAGAATATATGTTCCTTTCTTTGACAGATCTTCGGTTAAAGAGGGTGATGGTTTCAGATTAGCTTTCTTGTCCACCTCATCTTGGATAAGAGCATTTCTCAGCCTTGATTCAAAAATGAGAGCAGTGTTGCCAGGTCTGCATATTATAAAGAGTGGTGTAGTGGTGCCTGAAAAGGAGGGTATATTCTTAATATCTCCCTGAAATTATTTTTTAAAGGCCCTTCTGGCAAAAAAAAAGAAAATACCAGTTTGTTATAAATAGTGACATTTAAGCACAATCTCACATATTTAGTTCACCTAAAATCTGCTTTTTTATTTGTACATTGTTACTGAACTTTTGCTGCTTGACTTTAAGAAGTAAGGATCAGTATGTATGCACATTTCCCTCAGAAAAAAGATTAGATATTAGAAAAAAACATATTGACAACTTCATAATTTTAAATTTGATGTAACTTTTCCCTCTCTCTGTTGGGTGAATTACAGAACGCTACCAAACAGGGCAGGCAGGTAGAACGTAGATGACATTTTTCTCCTACCTTTGCATGTCCACTAAGCAACTGGTTCAGCTTGTGTTGCCTTGCCCACCGTTGCTCGCTGTCTCTAGTTAAGGTCATATCACTGAGAAAAGTTACAAGCTAATTCACAAAAAATCTACATCTGTTGGTGCTCCTGCCCCTTTATGCTCCCCTCCTTAAATAGGCCCACTCAGGTCTGATTGGTTGAGAGGTCTTCTCTGTTACAAATGGTCAGTTCAGCACTATCTGTGCCATATTGCGCACAACTCTGCATTCATTCTGCCATCTCTGTTCAGCACAGCAAGCCAATGAGCTTAAACTGACAACAAAACATTGGTAGGACACCACACTGGTAGGCCTGTTCCAGGTAGTCGGGGGAATAGATAGAATTAAGAATTCAGATGTTGTATCCTTTTTGTCCTATTCATGGATGTACACTGTCTCACCAAGGAGACATGTTGAACACACATATATATATATATTCAAACACTTGAAGATCTGCAGTTTTTGGCACTACTGCACTGGCTTCATTTTTAAGTCCTGGGGTTGCCTCTTGCTGGGGCCCCCAGTTATTATGTGTATGAGATGGCTTGTGTTGTGCTTTTATGCATCCATTTATTTATTAAAAGAACCAAGGGCCTGATTAAAACAAAGAGGGTATGTTTTTGCCGCCATTTGTTAGTGAGTTAGTAAGTTTGTTTGTTATTTATCAGGAAAACTCAAAAAGTGATGAATGGGTTTTGATAAATTTTGGGGGTATGTTGGTCATGGCACAATTTGGTGATGCCAATCTGAATGTGGGTCCAGGAATTTTTTTAAAGGATTTATCAAAATTGTGAGATAGGGCAGTTTTTCACATTCTCATTAATAACTCAATAAGATTGTGATACATTTTGATGACATTTTCAAGGGATGTTTGTCATGACACAAGGGGCAAGTGATTAGATTTTGATGGTGATCCCAGTCCGAAGGTTGATTCAAGAATTTTTTTAACGGATTTGATAACTAATTGAGATGGGGCGGTTTTCCATATTTTTAACAATTACTCACTCGACAGTGTTGAAAATACCTTGGCAGAGGTTTCTGCTCTCCGCGCACTTGTAGTTTAGGTTTGTTTTCTCACGGTATAAACTCAGTAGATGCATGTTGGCTGTGGCATGTGTCAGCTCTGGCTTGCAAAACTACAACTTCAGACCAAGCACAAAAGTGCTACTCGCTAGCAGCATCTTCTTGCTGCCACAAACCTGTCTCTCTTCATAAATTTTAGCTCTATAAAGGCCACAAAAGGTATATGTTTTTTATTTTCGTGGCTTTGAATGTCAAAAAATATGTACAAGAAATCGCAAAAGTATCTCCTGTTCAATAGAAAAAAAGAAGCAGAAAGTTCAACAAGATATTCTAATAAAGCTCAACAAGTAACTTTATTCATTGCATTACTGGCACCGGAAAACTTTAAATTAAAAGTGTTTAATGCAAACAAGGGGACTTCAACAAAGCTTTTACTTTGAGCAGCACAAATGAGTTGTGTAACTGTACTGTGTCAACTTGCCTGTGGCATACTCTACAGATGTGGCTATGCATATCTGTTAAAACAAGAGAACTCTATTTTTATTCTCTTGTCTATTTTGGCCCAAAAGCTGAGTCTTCTTTCCTTTAGAATCTCAGCAGGCCATTTTGAAAGCCCTGACATAATAATACAAACAGCGAAATGAAAATCAAAACACTCCGCAGCCATCACACAGCCAACACGCATCCAGTCAGAAACATCTGTTAGACCTAGCTGCTCGTCTCTCTTGCGAGATCTGGCAACACTGCACCGGAGCATCATTTGGACAAGTAAGAGAAAACAACAAGTGTAAACCTCTAACCCTCCACTCACTAACCCCCAGTATCACTCCAGGCAAATTGTTTTTTACTCCGGACCCCACGACAGCAACTAAAGACCCACCTGCTCATCCAATAACAGCAAATCAAATCACATAGACTTCCCCTTTTCTTGGTTTCAAAGGGACATTCTCTAAGTTGATTCTTTTCATTTAATTCCTGCAAAGGGAGCCCCCCCAAACCCTCCTCTTCCTCCAACTACACCACCACCACCACCACCAAACACAACGCTCCTCCACCCCCACGCTCGCCCTTTATCTGCTCGTGAGAGTGGGGGGAAGAAACAGAGGATTATCGATTTGCACTCAAACAGTGGGCCAACCTAAAAAGCCCCAATGAATTGTCACTCATTATTGAAATTATCAGGCACTAATTAAACTGGCAACCCTAAGCCCCCTGGGCTGTGCTCATCTCCAACTGAATTTCAGCTCCTCCGACAGTAATAGGGAGGCAGCATTAGCCGCTACTGGATGCTAATGAGACCTGGAAGCTGTCTCTCCCTCTTAGGGTTTCACAGAAGCAAGTGCTGAATGTGAACCACAACTACAGTGCAAGCGCTGTTTGTGAGCACTTGATTGGCAGAAGGAGAGAGAGGAGTGAGAGAGAGGGAGAGAAAGGAGAGAGAGATTTAAGCTGGCGACCGCATGGTCCTCCGAGTACAGCGTCAACAGTTACATTCAGCAGTAATTTTTAGTACATGGATTTGAAAGATTTGAGGCTTTTTGCACATAATACCTCCCCCTCAGTCTGCATATTTCCGCCTTGCTCTCATAGCTGCACTGAAGTTGTTGACTTGCTCCTCTCCTCTCTATCTCTTTTTTTTTTTCTTTTTTTTGCTCTATATGCGAAATCAACAGACGCCGTACCAGTGAGAGCCCGACTGACTTTATCACATGGTACACAGCTTGTTAATAACTTCCTCTGACAATTCCTCCTCATCTTTGCTGATGACCAGAGGGACAGCCGTGATTGTCATGTTTGTAGGGGAAGAAAGACTCTAAACAATGATGTCACGTCAGCCTCTCTATTAAAAGGCTTCATATTTTGAGCGGCATAATTAATACTCTTGGGCACGTCGCTTCCAAGTTGGCACTCCAGGCAAAGGGCTGCCACTCACCTGATAATTATTTTTGGAAATGGAGCCCAAATTACAGTGATTGACAAACGCAACAAAGCAGAGACAGCCCGGAGCAGTGGTGAAGAAAGAAATGAGGAAATAGTTAAGTGGTTTTAATGCACTCTCACAGTGGATTTCAGGCTTGTCCTTTCATGTCTCAAATGTAACTTTGGCTTGGGTCAAACTGTTTAGTCTGGGTATCCTCTTAAAGGGGACAGACTGCAGTGCTCATGCAGGGATAATTAATTCTTTAATCTTTTATGAAGTTATGGCCTGCATAATATGAGAAAAAATATGAAATGTAAAGTAACTATGTTTAAAATTGCAAAAAGGACATGATGTGAGCTAAATAGAAAAAAGACCAGTTGTTTGCATTTGCATACCATGTCCTTGATAAGTAAAAATCTTGGCAGCTATGTTGATTTTTTTTTTTTTTTTTTTTTAGTTTGAGGATGAAAAAGCCCATTTCTTTATGGGATTTTTAAAGTAAGTTTCATAGTTTAAGTCTACAAACATCATTTTCAGGCTAGCGTCAGAATTTGAAATAATTACATTTCTGTGATTAATTTTAGTTAAAAAAATGATTTCTTTCAATGTTAAAACTATTAAAAAAACACCGAAAGACTAAAAAGTTGTTTAAAGTAATGAATAAACACTGTAATAGTTAAAATCAATTTAAAAAATTTGTTTAAAACAAGAATTTTTGTCAGAATCTTCTCTTCTTAATGAAAAGTAATTAACAAAAATGTAATATCAATTTAGTTTTCAATTTAAAAAAACCCACATTTTTAAACTATGGTTACTTAAATGATTAGCAACTAAATAATTTGAATTGTACTGTATTTACTGTACTATGTCCAAGCATAAAATGTTCATCTGGTATTATTTGAATACACTTGCCATTGTGGCCATCAAAAATATTATGCATTTTTTTCCTCATAGTTTAAGCTCTAATCAACCTATCCTTTTCTCCTTAAGTGAACCCCTCAACGTCCAAGTTTGATTACATGATGCTATTGTTGTTTTTATGAAAAAAAAAAACTTCTGTAAATATTTTCAGAATTATATTTTTTGACTTTTTTTTTTAAAGGTTAAATCATTTGATCATTTTCAGTACTGATAAAAACTACCAAAGATTCAATGGATTTTAACCATTAATAGCCAATATGATTGAATTAGATTAGATTAGATAGTACTTTATTAATCCCCTTGTGAACACCCCCACAGAGAAATTGAGAACTCTCTCAGGGAAATTGAGAAATGACATACAGTCTACAGTTTTCATGTAAGAAGAAGGAAAGAAAAAGTAAAAAAAAAAAAAAGTAGTATCCAATTCTTCGTTGAAAGGGCAACTGGACTTTCAATAAAGAATTGGATAACCATGACCTGGATGAATGAGAACCTACACAGACATCTTTAAAAAAAGTAATTTTCTTGAGTAAATGTTGGGGGGCTGGGGTGTTTTTTTGTTTTTTGTTTTTTTTTTTCTAATAAATAACAATCTTGAATGTGTTAAAGATTAGCAGATATATTTATTTGTCGCATTGCTGGTTTGTGTGCATTGCCAGATTTGGAATTTACCCCTTTTCTTCGCCATTTGTGGACAAAAATGTCCATTTGACTGTTTTTCAAACTACAGTTTTCAACCCCCAGCCAAAACTGAATAACCTCATGAAATTTGAATTGATAGGAGTTGTTCAAAGCAAAATATTTTAATGATTAAAATTCTAAAAATGTTTAAAGCTCTGGTAGTTTTCATAAGGGCTGATTTTGATTTTAAGACAAAACCCAGAAAAAATTTGAAAAACTATCTTAAGTTGCAACAATATTATTTTGAATGGATAAATTTAGGGATTATCTTTTTGGACAAAAATGTCCAAGGTGACACCAGAGGGTTAAAAAAGGTCAAATTATGCTTTTTTGAGTTTTGTCTGTCATTCAGTGTGTTTACAAGTCTCCTCTGCATTACAGAGTACTTCTGTGCACAAGACAACAAAGTCTGAGGGACTTCTGCCTGTGTAAACAGCCCCACTGGCTCCCTGAAACGGCTGATAATCCCCACGTAAACCAACCAGTGTGACATCCAACCATTGATACACCAGAAGTTTAAGCCGATTGCCACAGGCTGGCAAACCCAGTGCAGAACAGTCTGTTGACAGAATGCAGAGCCATTGGAAACATGTCACTGAGTTGTGCTGTAGTAAGTCATCACCACAGAGCCAGTAAGCCAACCAGAACAGACTAAATGCTGTAGAGGATGTTTGCTAAATTTGAGAATTTCCTGCCTCTTCCAGAGAGCCTTCCCACGAAAAAAAAAAACATGTAAGTTTTGCCTCTCCTCTGCATTGCAAAAGATTTTAGTAAAGACAATGCTCATGAACTGCAATCACTGCAATCTGAAGTTTAAAACAGAGTCAGAGTCTAATGAACTCCATCTCCCTTGTTATTGTTGTTGATGCAAAGGGCGAATGCAGAGTGGAAATAATGAGCCCATATAATACTTTTGTAAGTGTTTTAAATTCTTTAGTGTATTTACATGACTCTTCCTTGTGATAAAGTACTTTTGTGAACAAGACAAAAAGTCCAATACCCCTTTTAGACTGGCCAAAAAAGCCATTTAAGCCCGGTAACAATCGGCTCCTGTCGGCAGTTTGAAAGGGTCTAATCGGCAGTTGTCGACCCGGGTCGACTGGCCCTGCAAGCGACACAGGTTTTTATCGGCTCGCCACTGATCAGCTTCAGTGGGAACATCACACCCGGGTCAGCCCGCTAATTTATGGAAGACGTCAGCGTAACACGCCCATGGCATAACATTGCGCCCGTCTCCTCTGTTTGTAACTTACGTGAGTCGTTGCTGTCTCAGCAACAAATTCCATCCGCCTTCGTATCTTCAGTGCTCTAATGTCGTTCAGTCTGCGCCGAGTTTGTACATTTTTACAAGAGGGACTAGTACAAGGTACAGAAAACAGTTGACCACCGTGTCTACGGCTTTCATGCTCCTTTCCATTATTTATATGTCTTGTTTCGTCGCACTGATGATGTCATCAGCATGATGACATCAGCTTGATTCACCAGAGGAAAAAAACAGCCACGTAGCTCGTCTGCTGCTGATTAGACCCAGGTCTGCTGACAGTGAGAAAGGGGTCACTTGCCGATTGCTAGCGGGTTAGCCTGCATTGAAAAACCCGTGTTGACTGGCTAACTTTAGTGTGAAAGCGGGAAAAGGTGTCAGGACTTCTCCCTCTCCTTGTTTGATGCGCTAGTAGCTGCCCACAGCAGCTCATTCCTCCAAAAAGACCTACCAGCATGATGTCCTGCTATTGTTTGGTCAGTAGTTGAAGCCCATTGGCAAGCTCAGTGCAGAGCAGAGACAGCAGCAGAAATGCAGTGAAGTTGACAACATGGCGCTAAGCAGTGCCACTGAGCTGACCAGTTGCACAGAGGAGATTGGTCACTAAGTAGAGTGGACTGGGACCATATGAGGAAGGGTCCCCTAAAGTGGCAGGAGCTCTAAGAGAGGGGTCAGCTGAAACTTGCCTGAATTCTGTGTGTAGCTCATTAAATTAAGAAATACTCCAGTATTTTCATTTGGGGGAAAAAGGAAAAACCTTGATACCCAATTTATTGTTTAATTATCAGTAAATGTGGGCAACACAATGGCGCATGTTCTCCCCATGCAAGAGTGGGTTTACTCCAGGCATCCAGTTTCCTCCTACAGACCAAAAACATCCTCATTAGGTAAAGTGGTAACACTAAAATTGCCCTTAGGTATAAGAGTGAGCATAACTGGTTGTCTGTCTCTCCATGTGGCCCTGCATATGGCTGTTGCCCAGTCCAGGGTGTACCCTGCCTCTTGCCCAGTGTCAGCTGGGATAGGTTCTTGCCTCTCGCGACCCCAAAGGGGATAAGCGGTTAAGATGATGGATGGATGGATGGATGGCTGGATGGATGAATGAACAGATATAAGTGCATGTAATAGTTAAAATGGCAGCTTCCTATAATTTCCACTAGATAGCCCTTTGGACAATGAGGACAAACCCAATGTGGCCCTCATGGTAACCACAGTTGCCTATGCCCAATAAGAAACAACATTTTCCCCCTTCTGAATGAGATAATATCCTGAGGCCAGTGTTACTTTTGACAACACTTTTTAATTTAGTTTTAGTTTTAGTCTTTTTCCTAAAATATCTTTTAGTTTTGGTCATCTAAATTGTTTTAATTTTAGTCTAGTTTTAGTTGATGAAATTTCACACATTTTAGTCGATGAAATCTACTGTAAATTTAGTCAACTAAAATATGAATTGTAAATTGTAATGCATTTTTTATGTTTCCTTAAATTTCTGAGGTCATGTTTACATTTGGATCCTGCCACCATGAAGCTAAGGGAGTTGTGACTGGATGTTACTTTCTACATGACGAGATTAGGTCTGATTGGATTTAGTCTCTGTCACACATTTTAGTCTAGTTTTTATTTGTTGACGAAAATGTCAGTTAATTTAGTTTTAGTTTTTGTCAATATACACTTGTTTTTTATTAGTAATGGTCTAGTTTTCCTCAGGGGAAAAAAGGTTGTTGACAAAAACTATATTAAAAATAATTAGTCGACAAAATTAACACTGCCTGAGGCCCATATGGAAAGCTGTGGAGGGCCTGATGTGGCCCCAGGGCTGCCAGCTAATGATAACTGCTCTGTGGGATTACATATCTCTAAAACATTTACAGTATGTAGACAGCTGTTGATCACCCACAACTTTTGATATTATATTCAACACAAGAAGATAAAACATGTTAAAACTGTAGACCAAGGTGGTGTAGACCTGCACTTCCATTTTATATAATTTAAATAGTTAATTGCACTTAAGAAAAAGCTCATTTTGTTTAACTTAAGTCAGATCAGCCCCCCATCCCCTGCTGGAGACTGGGCCAACTGGGTCATGGCCTCTTACTGACACACCAGGGGGAAAAAGTGTCCTGGGCTGAATATTAAAATGATGGAAATGTTTTACCTAAAATATATATTTTTTTCATTTTAATTAAAATTATTGTTAATGAAGAAAACAAATTGTTACTAATTGCAGTCCTAGTTTAAGTACTAGATCAGCAGTAGCAGGGTGCTCAGAAACACTCAGGGAAAAATACCGTAGTTAGCCAACTGTTACAGTGTCAGGGAGCTCTTCACAAATCACAGTCAGCAATTCATATGAATCCAAGTGTGTCCTCACTTCACAGTTGTCTGAAAAAAAGCCAAACAGTTGTTAGCCCGTCGGGTTGCATCCATTAGATGGAGGATCGAGAAAAGCGGCATGCCTCCATGCTTTTTACACCTCTCGCCATGCGTAAATCAGCCACTCTGTCATTCTCCTCGGCAGAGAGGGGGAGGAATTATGTCAAGTTATTTGTTTTGTACCAAAATGAAATATTTATCGGGAGTGAACACCTACCAGGAACAGACGATAGGCCAGGGTGCTTCATCTTCTCAGACTCATATTTGGCTTCCACCTCCGCAAAGGCCAAAGCGTGTCCTGAGGGTTTTCAGTGATTCAGGGAAGTCCGCTAGCTTTGAATCCACATTTCAAAGCCTGTGCTGAACTGGAGGACTATGCTGGAACTGGAGGGAGACATGTGTACACACACTCGAACCAATTATATGGTGATCTCCTCGATTTCTCTGTGTTTGATGGGCACCAGATTCATAACTTCACACTTCCTGATTTTCCCTTATGTTTCCTTACAGGCCCTGAAATATGATTTAATAGTTCTGTAATGAAACATACAAGGGAGTGTGGCTGATTTATGCCTTTGTGGTTGGGAAGTTTTCCACTTAAACACGAGGCCGAGAGGGAGATGTTCAGTTACAATACAGTCATGAGGGCTTATTTTGTTTTCTTCCACAACACCCTGAACACACATCATTTGCCATAATTTAGGCTTGAAATACTGTTTTTTGGAAGCAAAACAGAAAGATTGATGGAAAAGCAATGAAGAAAAAACACAAGGTGGAAGCCTTAAATCCTGGAAGTAAAATCAAATTTGAGTTCTTTTTAATAGAGCAAACTCTGACAGGAAACCTCAACACAGAGGTGCGGTTTTCCGAAACAAGCACACGAAACAAATTCCTCCACATCAGACCTCATTGGAGAAAAGACTTTTCACAGGGTGGTAGAAAAAAGGACGTATTATTTGCCTATGCTCCAAGTGGACCACTTAAACAGTTGTATTATTGATAGTGGCAATAACGTGGACCTCTGCTCTACGTCCTTTGGTACGTCATTAAAAGTGTTTCAACAACAGCTTCCACTCTCCCTCTTTGCTGGAAAACCCATTATGGACGCAGAATGCTAAATGCATTAACAGAAAAAGGTCGGGAGGCAGAAAGAGAGAATCATTGTACCTTTGTCCAAACCCATTACAACACTGACCCCTCTGACTTCAAAGCAACAATGATTGAGTTGGTGTCATCACAGGATTGGACTTCCCTGCCAGTAGGCCTACCTGGAAAACTCCTTTTCCGAAAGAGCCCCTCGTTTGATCATGCATGCGGGCGACGCATGTCAAGCCGGGTTATTCCCACAGTTAATATTCTTTCATAACCCGCCATGCAAGCTCAACTTGATTATTTTGGCACCTGGGCAAACAGCTCCAGCTTTCAGGTGGTGCATACAGTATCAGAGACCCTGGTCACAAGGGTGATCTATTCGCTGAAAAGGCAGGGTTCTGGCAAAAAACTCAGCACCTTGGAGTAATGAAGCCAGCGCTACTCTGTGAGCATGGGCAGAGCAGGTTACATTAGAAATGCATGAAGGCCAATAGGTGGTTACCTTAGGTCTGCTCCAACCCATTTATATTCCATCAACTGATATCAAAGCGGGAAAATGTTTTTGGAGAGGAGGAAAAGCGGCGAGCGGAGAGGTATATTGAAATGTCCACGGATCAACAAAACATGCAAAAATGGCTGTCAAACAGCGCCGGGCATGCGAAAATGTGCAGTGGTGTCCAAGTCGATTGTTACCACAGAAGGCAAGAGGCGTTTCTTTGGACGCCTCCACTGTGGCTTGGATAAAGCCTGGCTTGGATAATGAATCTTTCCTTTAACAACACTTTAAAAAAAAAAAAAAAAAGCACCATGATTTTTTACTTTGCTGTCTCATTACCAGTGTCCACTTGGCAGAAGCAGGAGATTGTGCTGCCCAGAATTAAGACCTGAACCTGGGCAACTTTCCTGCTGTCCACCCACCCTCTCTTGCTTTTTTGCTTTCCCTCTCAGAGACTTGGTGCTTACTTAATCATGATTAATCGCTGCCTGGATAATCAGATACAACATCAAAAGGTTGGAGATGACAGTCCAAGGACGCTTGGGAGGAAACAAGGTATACCAGGCATTCATTAGCTTTGGCATGGCAGTCATACATTAGCCCATAACCCTTTATTGTCCTAATTAGGCTGGAGAGGGGCTGCTAGCATTAACACAACCAATATTATACATATATATTCATGGAAATGTAGTTACTGCAACTTCTGACCACACAGAGAAAGCCCCTATATGTCCGCCACTTTATGCTCTTTTATTTTTTCCCTTCTCTACCCAGGTAGCAGATTGTCCATGCAGTATATTATGTTAGCTCACATCCCACCCCTAAGCTGGCCACTGTTCTTGATTTACAATCACTTGCTCGGGACAAACATAAGACAGGCTTCCCCTTCCTCCATTATTTTACTCATCTCACTTCACACTGTGAGGTGCAACCCATACTATATATTTCATTTTCTTTTTTTTCACCCCCCCTCCTCACTCCCTCCCTCCCCTGTTTTTAAGTCTCCCTGGATGGAGCCTGGCTTGCGGTGCACCATTTTCCCAGCTACAGTAGCAGTGGTGCTGGGCCCTGTTCAACCCCATTATTTCTGGGAGCCAAATTCCCATGGTCCCAGGAACAGGCGTGCCAGCTCTGCCTTCTTGGCTCTCTTCCCTGGTATTGTTTCCTTTGTTACATCCAGAGCTGCATTTCAGCCCGTTAATGTTTGCGCTGGGAGGTCCAAATTCCCAGTGTTCAGCTTTAGAAAAGGTAACTTGAAGTTCAGAATGCATCCACTTTTTTTCCCTCCTCTGCAAATTATGTTTTTTTTTTTCACTTTTATTTCTTCAGTATTTTTTTGTCCTTTGTTGTGATATAGTACATACAGGGGTAACAACACTATAAACTTGTTCAAGATTAAATTCTTACATGTGGCGAAATAATAAAAACCTGACCAAAGCAGATCTGGATGAATAAGGTCCATTTTGCTATTACTTAAGGGATATTTGCAGGGATTCCCAAACTTTTCAACCAGTAATCACCAAATTAACAGTGCTTGTTAAGGGTATAAGAAAATATTGATGCACCGCTCTATTCAGAATCAGAATCAGAATCAGAGTCGTTTTTTTATTGCCAAGTATGCGACACATACAAGGAATTTGACTCCGGCAGTTGTTTTCTCTAGGACAAGGAGGTGAAAAACAAAACAAAATAAAGTAAAGGTAAATGTAAAAATAGAGAATAAGATTAAATAAAATTAAAAGAAAAAGAAATATAAAAGAAAAACTCTTAACAATGCAATGTATGTAAAAATGTACATCAGGAATCATCAGCTGTGCAGTGAATAGTGCCATTGAGATATTTTGTTACACAATACTGTATTGATATTTTAATGCTGCAATATCGTGATGTTTTAATGTTACAGTGGTCATGTCATGAAATTTGGGACATACAGTAGGTTTTGTATTTTGGTGCATTCCCCTCGCCGCTAGTTGGCAGCAGGCATTCAGCCATTTTACTCTCCCTCTTGATTGCATTTATTACCTCCGCGAAGGAGGTTGTGTTTTTGATGGCATTTGTTAGTTTGCCTGTTTGTGAACATGATAACTCAAAAAGTTAGGAACAGAATTTGATTAAATTTACAGGAAATGTTGGTGATGGCCCATGGAAGAACTAATTACATTTTGGCATTGATCCAAATCTGGATGCAGATCCATTAATTTTTTTAAGCATTTGTTAACAGTGCAAATAGTGCACTCTTCCACATTTTTGATATTAACTCCATCAGCAATGTTGGAAATGTCTTGGCAGAGGTTTGTGCTCTCGGAGCACGTCTAGTTTCTTCTGTTTCTGTCACTAGAAAATAAAATAAAGTTTATAGGTCCTGCAAGGATCATGCTGCTTCAGTAACGCTTTTTAAGCATACAATATTGTGGGTTCACAATGCTTAAAAAAGTTTAAAAACAGACTTTTTAGTGAAAGAATTTAGTGAAAGAATAGTGATATGTTGTGATGTATAGTCACCCATGTATTGTAATATGTATCATATCCCCAGATTCTTGCCATTTCACACCCCTAGTGCTAATACCTACTGTATTGTCCCAGGAAATGCATGTTAGGTTCACTCTTAAAAATGCAAGAATTAAATTGGATCCATTAATTTTAGTCTGGTAGTATGCTCTACCATCAGATGGAAGGTTGAAAGTTTGTGCCCAGCTCCAGCTGTCACAGGTTGATGTGTCCTTGGGCAAGACACCTAGCCCTAAGTTCCACTTCTGTGTTGCTGGGATGAATTAAAGTATTAAAGGGTTTGGATGTGTTAGCTGATACTGATGGATGACTTGCACAGAGACCCAGAACCATCAGTAAGGGAATGTTAGAGTGAATGGATAGAAGTGACCTGAGGTATAAAGATGCTTTAAGAAGTCAGAAAGACTAGAAAAGCACTTTAGAAGCTTAAGTCTATTTACCATTTAAAAACAAGCAGAGAGCATGTCAGGACTAAAATTCAAATCCCACTTCTGACTTGTGTTATGACTAAATAATGCATAGTGACATGGACACACCAACGCACAAGCAAAAAATGTTCAAAATGGCGCTGAGCATTAAACATCTGTCAATGAGAGACTCGCCATGTTTCTTTACTACCTCATTACAATAAAAATTGCAGCACTCTTTTGCCATAAAGCAACTGGAGATAACTATGTTTAGTATTTTCAGTTTAGATCCCCTAGATTTCATCATAAATCCATGTCTTCAATAACATTTTCTTGTTATTTTGTGAATTTTCCGATAAAAACGTGTGGAGTTCCATTTCTATTTATTTAAAGTGCTTCATAAATAAAGTTGAGTTGAGTTGATTAAAAAGATAAAAAGGTTAGTCAAAACAACAATTTTGAGTCTGGTTTATGTTAATTTCCAAGTAGAGTATTGAATATTTCTCATTATCATGGAGATATTGCAGATAAACGTTTCACTTCAAAACAGAAACTTATCAACGATCCCTTAAACAGTCAAAGTTGTGAAGGGCAGGTGCGGGGGGTTGGAGCAGGGGTAACTGTAGACCTACTACTTTTTGCACAGACTTTTTAGCTTTTCAGTCCAATAAAAATGAGGTTTAATTACTGTATTATTTTCTAGAAAAGTTTTTAACCTTGAATTTTCATAATATTTCTTGTAGATAATGACCCCTGAAAACTAAAAGTTCTTTGTTTTATTTCAGGTAAATGTATGATTTTTCTTTTAGTAGTTGTTTTTTTCTCAAACTGTTTCACCTTTCATTATTTTTTAGGGGTTTTTTTTTAGCTGGCTTAAACCATATAAACAAATCTCGCTTTTATAATGACTTAATTGTACATGCAATATTAGGACTACTCTTAAAAAGAAAACAATTAAATTGATTCACAAATTTTGGAAAAATGTCAAAAAATTTTGAGATTTATGGTGTCTGCTAAATTAAAGACACTGTTGACAATAAATTTATCTTGAATTGGACTCTTGTAATATATATGTAGTTTTACAATAATTCTTAAGATATACAATTTGATTCAATTCAAAAAAGTTTCTTTATCTTATGGAAAGCATCTTCCTCTTTTTGTGTTTCACTACCCCTGTGGGGGTCTCAACCCTCACTTTGGGAACCCCTGCTTTAGATCAACTAAATTGCATTTTTTTAACATTCACCTCCTCAGAGTGAAAGTATTCCTTTTTTGGTTTGATGTAAATTAAATCTTCTACCTAACGAACTGTGAAATATCTCCACCCCTGATTCCAAAAAGGCGGCACAATCCTCAGATTATAGGAGGCGGATCACCAAATACCGAATCACTATTATTAACATTTTGAGTCTGACTTACTATTCAGGCATGATGGCATTTTCCCGGCTGTAATCCACTTTATCAGCCATCATTCCAGCCTTAGCACCCTAACTCCTTTTCTCTGATGTCAACTCATGTAGCCATCATGGCTGCTCACACATGGGATTAAATGCAGGGTTTGTTGGCTCAGCGCAGCATGCAGGGAGCATTTCCGACTGATGTTGGCTGTTCCACTCCGAGCCACAGCACTTGTCTCCCAGAGCGCAGACACGACGGTGTCAGGTAATTCTCTGAGGAAGAGCCACACGCCCCTGCAGAGAGCAGTGGGGGAGCCTGTATCACATCTCAGGAGTTGTAATAGCAGCTTTGAAGACTCCAGTCCACTAATCCCACATCATGTGATCATGTGTCTAATAGACCGCTTCCTAATTCACAGCATTGTGGGGGATTTTTAGCTGTCACTTCTACCAGCAGAGGTTTACAGTGAGGAAGGAGAGTGTAAAATAAATATAAAAGACTCCTGCGTGCACACACCAACACAAGCGCGCGCACACGTTGATATAAGGGATCATAAAAGCTTGAGAAGACATTTTGTTAAATTTTAAGAGCAAAAGTAAGAACAGAAATGATTCCTCTGCGTGTGAAGTCATGTGAAGTGTGGTCCACAGTGAAATAAAATGATCAACAATGAATACTCTTTGTGCAGGACTAAAGCTCCCCCTTAATAAACAGTTAACAGAATTTATATTAGGTCGGCCTATGATCAATAAGAGCATCTCTGGTGACTCCGCAGACAGTCTGATTATACATCACAGAAGATACTCCTTGTAAGAAAATTTGAATCAAATACCTTGTAGACTAGTTTCATACAGTGGAAATTGTCTACTCCATAGTCATAAGCTGTCAAATCTTAGAAGAGAGAAAAATGCAACAAGACCCTCTGAGTATAGTGTGTGATCATCGCAGAAGCCCAGGTCTGCAGAGGTTTGTGTGACATTTTTAAGTCCTTTTTTTGAGTGATTATCTCAGAGGTACTATGCACATTAAATGCCTGAGTTAACCTTAACACATGTAAAACCATTACGCCTATTGACGACAGCGGTGTGTAATCCTGCTTTGCAGTTTGATATTGACACTCATGATCAAATGCTAAGCTCTGCTAGCAGATAGGTTGTCCCTCTCTGGGGGACTGAGAGACAGGCAAATGAAGCAGCACCAGATTGATGAGAAATGAGTGCTCTGTAAATTGTGTGTGTGTAAGGGTGGGTGGAGTGTGTGTGTGTGTGCGTGCATGTGAGCGTGTGTGTACACTCTCCTCCTGTAAGGGATACTGCAAAGCCAATCAATTAATACTTAAAGTGGAACCAATTCTTGTTTCACTTGGGAACTTACTGAGGGCTTTGCCCCTTCATTTTAATACCGAGGTCTGCATTCCTAATTATGAACAGTGCAAATGGATGTTAAGCCATGCCAAATTAAATCTTAGTTCATTAGATATAAGCTCTTTAAAGATTGAAAGAAAATATTTGAATTTTTAAAAAGTTTCAATGTGCAGTGTCCCATTTTTAATGAGGACGTTGCAATGTGAAGGGAGCGAGAGAAAAAAAAGGAAATGTCTTTGTGTGGATGAATAATCTAACCAATATGAAATATTAAGTCACTGTTTTACCCAGTGTTTCTCCTCAGGCTGCAGTGTTAGGCTGGATAATAGAAGATTTTTCCTTTGGTGAGCTTCTGCTTTGAATAAAATACAGAGGTGCATGAAGTGGAAGCTCAACTGTCTAGAGGCGACTGGAGTTCTGAATCACATAGTAAATATATTCATTATTCTTCAGAAAAAAGAGAGGCATTGTTGACAGACGTCAGCTGCATCATTAGAAGTCACACAGTAAATAAGTAAACTCTTATTTTTCTGCAGGAAACAGCAAAAACTTGACAATCTTAATTTTTAACAATGTCTCCTTCCTGACATCATCACTGTGTTGGCTTAATCTGTGTCAGGGGATAGGAAACTGGCAGCCTGGGGGCCTCCTCACTTAATGAGGCCTCCAAGTGCATTTCAAAAATCAATACATTGAAAACATCAAAACATACATGACAAAATCTGCAATCAGAAACATAAAAATAGAAACAAATCCACTGTAATGATCTGGTAAAATTACAGATATGTAATAGAAATATATTCAACCAGGGTTTCCAAGCATGCCTTGCCATGTCAAGAAGTTTTACTCTAGTATTAGCCTCTTACAAAATTGTGTAAATTCAGGGTTCCCACTCTTTTCTAGAGATCATTTTCCAGGACTTTCCAGGACACCCCCTCACTCACATACACACACACACTTTGCAGTGTCCTTTTCTACAGTTGTGCCTTACATTTTGCACATTTGCCCAGATTGCTATGTTTATGCCTCTTCCGCCCCAGAGGTCTAATTTACAAGACGTGCAGTCTATGGGTATGTGTGGGCAATTCTCAGGTTAATCCAGCCTTCTAATAAACAAGATTAAAGGTTGATGACCAATATCTCTAGCTAGCGCCACCGTATCATAATGAAATAAAATATGTATTTATTTATTACTCTTGGGTATGAACATTGTCTGCTACTTATCTATTTAGTCAGGCTTTCATGTAGTGTCTCACCATTATAAATGTATGGTTTGTACTTATTTTTTATCTTTATTTGCTCTCCTTTTTTATAAATAGATTTTGTTGTAGTTTTGTACTGTTAAAGTAGCCCAAATTTAGTTTTGCCATATTTTATTATTTCTTTTTGTCACCATTGTTTTGAGTTTTCATATTTTATTCCTTAACTTGCATTATTTTATCTACTGTCTATTTATTTTACTGCCAAGTACATTTTTACTTCATTTACTGTGTTTGATTTTTGTTCACTAACAAGGTAGAGGGGAAGGTAAATACAGAAGTACATTTTAATGGCATAAAATCAAACATTGAACACACTTCTTCCTAAGGTCCACCTTTAATTAACAAATAATCATATTTATTTGATTTAATGGCTTTTAAAAAGCATAATTGACCCTTTGTTGGCTTTCTGATTGGTTAACTGACCAACCAATCAGAATCAGAGAATCACTGATCAGAGCAGCCAGTGTTAGGTTACACAATCAAACAATTATGTGTAAGCGGAGTCTAAATTAGTGCAGTTATATTTTTAGTTATTTTAATAAATTCATAGAGATTTTGAATTTTCTTTATTCACCCTAGATTTTGTCTTACCTAGTAACAGTTACTGAGGAGGGCGGAGCTTAACAGAGCATTGCTTCCTGGAAAGGGAGGAGCTTGAGAAACGGTCAATTTTAAAACTTTGCCTTAACCTTTAGTATCGCTCTGAAATTCTTGATTTCAATGATGATCATCTTGACTTCATTTTCAGAGAGTGTTGGTCGTGGCACAAGGAGAGCTGATCAAATTTTGGTGGTGATCCGAATCCAGATATGGAACCAGGAATTTTTTTCAAGATTTGTTAGCAGTGCAAGGCAATACGGTTTTCCACATTTTTGACAATAACTCAACAGTGTTGGAAATGCCTTGGTGGATGTTTTTGCCCTTGGAGCACTTCTGGTTGAGTGGAAAAATGACCAAAATCACAGTTTCATCAGTATTTTTCTAACACTCCTGTTTAATAAAGCATAACTTTTGCCTTTTAATGTAAATGTTTTATGACTTCTGATGAAAGCTATACAATTTGTTTATTTTAACTATATGTAATAATGATAATATGATTATTTGTGTCAAATTATATGAATCCTACAGTAACCAAAGTTGCCCTTCCCTGATGTACAGTATACTAAATGTGCAGACTTATAGCGATGTGAGATCAGGGCTTTAACGCTTACCTGTAGCTTTTAATACTCTCTGCAGCTTGCCTCGTAATGGAGAGAGCAGATGTTCAGAGGTGCTGCCGTCCTAACTCAGCTTCCTCACACCACATGAAGAGACCATAATGAAAATCTATAGAAAGTTTCACACTCAGGCTATTAAGGGAACATTTTCCTCACAGCCGATGCCGCCATCTGCATACAGCGTCGAAAAGAACACAGCAACACAGTTTGCATTATAGATAAATCCCAGTTACATTTTCTTGTTCTTCATTCAGCCCTACTATCATCCTGTTATTTGTCTGTCATTGCCTGCCTTTCAGAGACAGATCTTGTTCTATAACTGTCCCACTCCGAGGCCCTGTCGTCGAACGAGGGTTTACACAGTGTCCATTGTGTAACAGCTGTAAAACACAGACTAAATTATTATTAACTCTGCATGCTGCTGTGCCCTGCCTCTGATAAAGTGGAATCCCAGAACAACCTTTGGATTTTGGCCAATAACCTTGGAGGGAGATGGTGATTGAAAACAGTGGTATGAATCCAGGTCGGTCATTATGTCCACACTGCTGAGACGGAGGTACAGGACAAATCTGCGGGCGTAGTGATGCCGTTTTTTGCTTTAAAGGAAAAAGAGGGAACAAGGAGAACTTAACCCTTTTTGTAAAACATCTAAAACTGTGTAAAAAGGGACAAAAATTTCAAAGGGAAGAAGTGCCACTTTCTAACCTGATGGATTTTTGAAAGGAAAACTCCCGCAAAGATTTTCCAACCCTCCTCTAATTTCACAATCACTCGCTTTTTTGATTCTCACTTTACCTGTTGGGACAGACGGGAATGTCGAATTTGCTCTAGCATCTTTCAGGATGATATGACACCCAAAACCCAAGAGTGACGGTGTCTCTTTCCCCGCAGGAGAAACAAGGAAGATGATTTGTTGAGGGGCCCCTGGGAGCGACTGCGCCTTGAAAACAGGTGGCGCAACATTGTGCTGCAGCGTGCCTTCAGGGAATATTTGTAGATATTCAGGAAATGCACAAAAACAAAACACCACCCCCCCTTTCAAACAGAAGCGAATGCCACCTAAAGCACGACATGAACCAGGGAGGTGATTAACTCTGCTCCTGACATGTTCCCCCCCTAATGTCGTTTCTGTTGACTTGAAAGATTTTCTTTTTAAGTATCTTAGAGTTTTTCATCATGATGAATGCTTTGTTATGACTTTGCCTCTCATATATTCAACGTGTGCGGCTGTGAGCGCAAGCAATATGTCGCCCCGTCTCGTCAAGTCTCACCAACCGAGTCACTCACAGCTGAGCGAGATAGGTCAGCCAGAACAATTTCTTCATTTTGACAAATCACTCCAAAATGTATTAGCGGAGAGGCCAACTGTCAATCCAGCTGCCCAAAGGTCCTTACAGGGGCCTTTTGGTGGCTCTGAAAAATGATGTAATCAGCCCGTCCTTCCTCCCTACCAGGGCTCCATCCATCCTCTCTAAAGGCCCGCTCCCCTTGGCCTCGCTCTGGATCAAGTCCCCATAAGGCCCCCTGACCCCGTTAGAGGCGCATGATGGGCGGCCCTGTCACTTCAAATGGCTGCCCAGGTCCGGTCTGAGAGTCACCCCTCACTGTGAGTAAACCTCCACGTTATTTCTGTTTTATAGGCTACGGCTGGATAACTGCGTGGAATGGATGGGGACAACTTAGTTATTGTCACTCAGGGCGAGGGAGTGAATGTCGTTACCGCGCTACGAATGGGAGTCGATTGAAAGGTATGAAAAGTTATGTGGTGTACTTTCACTGTGTGAGAAAAGTAAGCCACATTTCTTATACTTCTATGTTTACAACAACAACCAAGATGATGACAAGTGGAGAGTCTGGCTGCCACTGCATTGTCCTGGGTGAATGTCAAACAAAGTGTCGAATGCCCGATTACATCTTTGGCCACAGCTTATCCAAGACAACTACAACCAATGTTACAAGAAGTGATTTAAATTTAAGGATGAAGAATAAAAAGTTATGTGCTTTAGTTTAACACAGTAATAACACACTTTTTTTACCCTTATGTTAACAAAGATGACCGAAACCAGGGTGTCTGTCAACTGCTGACTTATCACAGACCAAAGATGAGCAACACTGGTCACCAGGGGGCCACAATATTTTTCTCACTGCAAGAGAACCAAATTGTAACAATATGATATAATTTTATTTCTTGTAACGTGATGTGTCTCTAATTCTTGTCTAGCAGACTGCGCTGGTTTGTTTGTTAGGACAGCCCGCTGCTGTGGACCTGAATAGTTTCAATAACAACAACCTCATATCTAGCCTTTTATTTATTCCTTTTCCATGATTGTTCTCTGCATTCGTTCTTGTCTTGTTGGCATGTCTGGATTGTTGGCTGCTGTGGACCTGCATATCTTCAACCTTACATTTGCTAAACTTTAGCCTTCAGCCTTTAATTCATCCATTTGCCATTTTTATAGGCACAGGTTCATACCCTGCTACGACAAAGGAGTAGGACCACGTAAAAAAAGAAAAAAGTATGTTTAAACGTGATGTTACGAGAATAAAGTCATAAAGTTACAAGAATAAAGTGGAAAAGTTACAAGAATAAAGTCGATAAGTTACAAGAATAATCTCATGAAGTGACTAGAATAAAGTCATAAAGTTACAAGAATAAAGTGGAAAAGTTACAAGAATAAAGTCGATAAGTTACAAGAATAATCTCATGATGTGACGAGATTAAAGTCATAAAGTTACAAGCAAAAAGTCATAAATTTATAAGAATAAACTTATTTTAGTCTGTCGAGGCTATCAGAAGAGCAGCAGCCGCCTGTTCAAAAATGAGGAACGTCGAGCATCTAGTGAAGTTATACTTTAGAATAGGTTTCTCAAATAAGGAAATACTTCTTCTTGTGCCACACCAGTATCACATTATCATAAGTATTAGGACCCTGAAAAGATACTACAAGAAACTGGGGCTTTTCCGAAGAAAGAACCACACCAACTTAGAGGGAATTGTCTCCTTTTTGGAAAGGAAATGTACGCTCTTCTGGTACAACCTTTCAGAAAAAGTTTGTTTTCTTGCTTAATTTAAATAGATTTATGACTTTATTCTGTTGACTTTATGAGATTATTCTTGTAACTTTATGGTGACTTTAAGTGCAATAGATGGGTGTAAAAAAAAGCCTTGAACTTTAATTTTGGCCCCATGACCTCAAAGAGTAATGTAAGAAATATTAAATTGTTTATGTGGTGACCTATCTTACCCTCCTTCACTGTCTTTTTCCTGTAATATTGTACAAGTAATATGGTATGGTAAGAAAGCCCAGTATTAAATGCTTTATTTCTCATATTTACAACGTGATAGTTTGGTTAGACTCATCAAAAACACAAAAACTACAGCTATAATGTTGTCAGCATACAACCAATGACATTACTGAACCCAAGAAGGACTTTCTACTTCAGCACAAATGCTTACATCTTTTGCAACAACTACCCACTAAAAACGTATTTGAATTTCAAGCAAGATAAATTAAAACCATGTAGTGCACATTCACAGTGTGAAAAAAAGCAAGCCACATTGTCCATACCTCTGCATGTTCATAATGATGACAGAGACGACAGCAGCCGAGGAGTCTGGCAGCTGCTGAATTGTCTTATACGAATATCAGACATAGTGGCGAATACCAGATAACATCTTTGGCCACAACTTACCAAAGACAATGTTCAAAGGAGTTATTTAAAGTTCAAGAAAGATGAATGAGTCATATATGATGTGTATTTTCACTTCTGGAGAGCTGTGCCTTTGATGGCGCGAGGGGGGAAGACATGGGTTTGTTATTGAAGTAAAGAATAATAAGGCCACTGCATGTTGGCCGACTCTCCCTGTACAAAGACCTTGATATGAATCCAATGCACTATGTATGCCCCTTAGAACAAGCAGGGCTACAGGAAAGCATGTGGCTTTTGATCCTGCTTTCCTTCTGTTGTCTTTCATCTGACCCATCCTCCAAAATTGTCACTAGAAACTCATGCAGAAGACCGCGCACAACTCTGATAATCTAACCCTCCGAGGCTTCACTGTTTTTCTTGCTCACTTCCAATTTTTTTCCTTTGCTATATGCTCCTGGACATTTTGAGTCATTAACTTGCAGAGGACGGCGCCTTGAGTCGTAAAAACCTTCCACTCTGTACATTGTGCACCAAGTGGGGATGAAGTGAAGCACAAAACACATTTCAGTTTGGATTCTAACATTTTTTTACCTTTTAAAAAGGAAGAGAAAAAATCCTCTTCCATGAGTAAACTGTGCTGGATGTTTGAAGAGGTGCCAGGTTGGCTTGAGTATCAGCTGCGTATCGTTCCCCTCAGAGGTAGAGAGTGTTCTCCTAAGTCTCTGCATGGTGAACATGTCAGCGAATTACACACTGTGAACAACTGATTGAGGCTATGAAGAGGAGGGCATACCAAAAGATAATATGTTTGGTTTGGAGCCGATCCGCTGAACATACATTTTTCTCCCACATAAATTTCCCTGGTCTGCCCTCCACAGCAGAGTGAAGTAACCCCCCTGAAACCCCTCCTCCACTACCACCACAGCAGACTTAAATCTCTGGATTCAGCATTTCAACTTTATAAATTTCATCCCTTCCACCTTAGGGTAGCATTTATAATCAGAAATGTGAGTTTATATGTACAGTAAATGATGCATTTGAAAGTTTTAGTGTTTCCATACCACAGGCCCACGGTGGCCCTGCTAGTTAGGGAGTATCCACCTCTGGGTAGTTACGGTCGGAGACACAGAGTCACTATAAAATTCCAGGTGGTTGCATGGTTGAGCCTGTGAAATGAACCGTGACTCTCGGAAAAATGAACAACAGTAAAGTCAAGCCCTTTAAAGTGGAAACTCCTCTGCTGTTGCATTAAATTCTTCCCGGGTGTTTGCATTATGCCATCATGGTAACAGCTAAAGCAGGGACGTCCAAACTTTTAACACTGAGCGCCAAATAAAGAAGAATATCATGACGAGTGAGGCACTTTGGTATAACTCACCTTTAGTATTACAGTTTGTAAAATCAATCAATCAAGTGTGACCGTCTTGCCAAAACCCCTTTTGCCATTCTTTATGATTGTTTATCATATAACAGTGTCATTGGTCAGTTTCCATGTTGATAAGTTGGTTTTATATAAAGAAAGAAAAACTTTCATCCTCATTTCTGGAAAGTAGAACTTTTGGAGGTTTTGGCCTGGCAGTGACAAATATTAGTTCTGAATTACTTTGTCTTTGTATGTCATTGCTGTTTGGCAAAAACTTCTTATCTCAAAAACTGCTGCTTTTCAGGAAATGAAAAATATGCTCTAATACTGAATGAATTATTGTTGTACTGTCCTGATTATAAATTGTGTTTTGTACATTTACTTGGTTGAACATTTATAACTTGAAAGGTGACCAATAGTGCTGTTTTAGGGAAAACTGGAAGTGCTCCATGAGCACAAACCCTTGAAATGTTTAATTAATCCTTGAAATGAAAATTCTGGATCTGCGTCCTGATTTAGATCATCACCAAAATCAAATCACTACTTCCTTGTGCCATGAGTAACGTTCCCTGAAAATTTCATAAAAAAACATTCATTGCTTTTCATGATATCCTCTTCACACACTCACAAACACTGTCAAAAACATAACCTCCTTGGAAGAGAAAAAATTAAAATAATAAAAAAAAAAATAGAGATAATAGGTCTTGGCCTGACAATGAGGATATAATAGTTACATTATTTTTACTTTTCAATAAGAACTTACTTTTGAAGTTTTTTGCTTAAAATCAACACAGGTTGAGTGCCTATTAACCCCCCTGTTTCAGCCTTGCTTAGAACAGGCTGTTTTGGTGTAAACCCTTGTAAGCTGAAACTGGCAATGCCCTTCTAAAGAAGCAAAAGTGGCTTGTGCTTGTAGTTTACTGTGACTGCCTTGGCACGTTTCTTACACTAGAGCCCTCTGTAGGTCAGACAAATGCCTAAATCAGGGGGGTAACATATCATCTCACTTACATCATTAGGGAAAATAAAAATAAAATGCCTGTCATTAAATATTGTTATTATAATTGTATTATGATAATAATAAATACATTTCTTTGGAATAGTGTCTTAATGATGAATGAGTGAAACAAGAGTGTTCGGATGCACATAAGGGGATGCCATGTACCACAAGACTCTGTGAACAATAAGATGTTAAGTTAAAGTTATTGACATATTAGGCTATGGATTTATGCTGCACCCTTTAACCTGAACAATCAATGAGGTTAGACTTAAACATTCCTTTTTGATAAAGCTTTCAGTTAGGACTGGCTCAGGCCTGGACCAGCTCACAGTTGAGCTGCAATGGGCTTAGATTTGGCACACTGAGCTCCTCCCTCTCTGTCTTTCTAACACTCTCTCACCGTCGCCTCCTTCTATATCTCTTTGCCCCTTGTTTGCTCTTGTGCTTGTCTCTGGTTGTTGTCTTGTAGGCAGCCTGGGATCATTGGTGTAGACAGCCTGCTGCTGTGGATCTACAAAGCTTCAATTACTACAATTACAAATAGTTGGCCTTTCCTTCAGACCCATTCCATTATTCATTACAATTCCTGATATTAACTTCAGAGAGATCAATAAAATTAAATAAATGGTAGTCTCTGAAAAAAGCACAAATATACCAGACAATTTCCATGAACAGAAATCGTGAGAGGGGCTCGGGGGGCATGGCAAGCCAGTTTCATCACAAGGTCATTTATGACGATAGGTCCAACTTGTCATTACAAGTTCATGCCCATTTCCAGGCTGAAGCAGCATGTAGCTGGACAATGACACAGTGAAGTGGTTGAGAAACACAGTAGAGATGACTGGAGACTTTATTCATGTGTGTTAGTCATGTGTGGCCTGATTAGCTGACGCCGATCACCTGGCACCTGAGCTTCAGCTGTCTTTTTTATCTGGTGGTGCTGGCCCTCCCTATGAGCTGAGATAATATTAAAACTACAAATGGACAGTGGCTGTGATGCAAAGAAACGATGAAATCAGTCTAATGAAACAATGAGTGTCTCTCTATGTAAACAGTTAATGTGATTTGATGTCTTTAGGTGTATGACTTTACATTACCAGGAACAGTAAAAAAACTGAGTACTTCAAGGGGCACTTTAAAGAGACATTGCGGGCATTACCTTGGCCAAATCAGTGTGTAGTTTTCTTCAAAAAGCCTAAATTTAGAATGATGTCTGCTCAAAGTCTGGATGATATATGATAATGCAATGGTTCACATGTACTGTATGTTTTCATTACTAAGTCCAAGTAAAGGGTATAATCTGATGAGGCTCTCATTTACAGGCAGGATACATGGTAAATGGACTTGAGCTCATACTGCCTTTTCTAGTCTTTCTGAAAACTCAAGGGGCTTTCACTCTCACATTCACTCACTGATGGTTGTAGTTTCTATGCAAGTTGTCCATCACAATCAGCTGACACATCCTCCCCCTTTAAAATCCATTTACACCCCACTGACGCAACAGTGGGAGAAACTTGGAGTTAAGTCTCTTGCCCAAGGACACATCAACGTGTTTCAGCCGAAGGTGGACCTGCAACCCTCTGATTGTTGCTAGAGCGTACTACCAGACCAAGCCACTGACACCTCATGGCAAACAGTTTAATCTGGTATGATTTTCTGCCATGCAATAAGTTTTCTGCAATTTGCAATCTCAAAAGTTCAAACTTTGGGTTCATGTAAATTTACAACTTTTTAACTTTAATTTCTGAGGTGACTTTCTGTGTATTTTTGACGCTAAGAGCTCCAAAAAGATATCAGATTTCCTTACAAATAATTTTTATTTCTTATTACACCATTATGCTGTTTTATTAATGTTATATGAACATTAAAATTTTTTTGTAGTCATTATTGTTTTTATATTTATTAAATTTAAACAGCAGCCACTTGTTTAAGTGGAAAAGAAACTCAGTACATTTGTCAAATTTCTAAAATAAATAAATAATATCTGTGCAATGTTTGTGTTAAAATACGTTTCTGGGCTGTTCATACATTTGTTGGTTAAACAGCATCATTTTCAGTCAAGGAACAGCAAGCTTACTGAGGCATGGATTTACCGTGAAAATACCCCACAGACACACAAGTTTTGCACGCATGCAGGGAAGCTTAGATAACACTTTTACATTAAAACATCATGCAGGGAAAGGAGGTTATAGGGTCCTTAGCCCTAGAGACAGATGAAATTCTGTAGCTATGTTCAGTGTAACCAGATCATACATTCTGAATTGAGACCCACTGGTATCTGAGGAAATCAGCCTAATTCATGCTATTTGCTGCTGTGAATCATTTCTTTTTTCATCCATCAAGCACATTCCTCATGATCAATAGCTATAATATTTTATTTCACTATAAAAAAATGAATTTCAGGCCATAGTCAACTCAAAGGCCATATTTTGGACACCCCTAAGCAAAAGCCAGAAGTCTCTGTGTTTTTTCTTTTACACATAAAAAGGAGCTTTTATTCTCAAATGCAACACCCTAGAAAGGCTATTGCGCCACTCTTCCACATCGATTTTAAGGAAACCTCACCACTTCCTAGGTAACAACAAGGTATTCATATGATAATAATCATAATATGTCAAGTATCTGCAGCCATCAGAGATGCTAGTCTCAGTTTAATGACTCTGGGAAATTGAGGATTACCCAGGATATGAGAGCAAGCCTACAGTTTTCATATGGTGTGGGAGGTTGCAGGGCTCTGTATTAGTAATCACAGGGGAGAGCCGAGAGGTGGGAGAGAAAATCTGCTTCTTCTCTTCTCTCATTCATCATAGCAGTCCTCTGGTGAGGAAACATGGCAAATGGCCAAATGAATGCACTTCATAAAGCGCAAATGTCTCCTCTGATGTGCCTCTCACTGAGGATCTGCAGAGAGGGGAAAAGATTTCCACAGATATATTATTGTCAAACTTGGCTGCCCCCGCTTCCAAGTGTTATTATGATATTGTAGGAGATCTTACAATAAGATTTGGTGACTTCACTCACGCAGTTACCATAACAATGTTACAATGATGGCAGCGCTTTTCAATAGCTCGCCTAAACTGAATGAAGCACGTTGTCAGGCCGGGTGATGAGTTTTCGAGGAGAAGCACTCTTTTTTAATGTTTTATGATGCTGTAATTTAACCGGGTAATCTTAAACGGAAAGAATATTCTCAGCAGGTAGATTAAAGTGACTATAAGTAGAAGAGATGTAAGATAAGATATTGAAAGTGGAGACAATTCAGAGCACACACAATAAGGCGGTCAGCACCACAGGGAGGTGCTATGGATCTGTATCCACTATTACAAGCTGCACATGGACTTTTCTGCACCTAATACTACATTTACAACACTTTTAACAACTACAGGATCAGATTTTTACCCAATACATTTACTTAGACTCATTTTAGCTGTAAAACCAGAGCATAAAAACAGATATTATTTATTACAAAAACTGTTGTCAGCATAGTGGGAAAATAATGCCAGATAAGGTAAACTGGAATGAATCAAAACAAATTCTATAATTTTATTTTCTTTGTGATAACCCTTTATTAATGGTTATAATTTGGTGATCTTTTTTTTTTACCTCTTTCTGACTGTTGTTTGGAATCACTTTAGTCTTTTATATAAATATTATATTATATCACCAGTGTATTAAACATTCTTTTTATTTCTTTATCTCTTACTTCTATAATTTCTATAAGATTTATCTGTATTTTTTTCCCTCAGGGATTTAATGAGTCATTTCTAAATCTGATAGCCTATATTAATTCCAAAAAATGTTAACTACACTTAAAATTAGGGATGATATTATCAGTATGATGTCAGTATTGGCAAAAAACCTGCATCAAAAGTTAAAAGTCATCAGATATAAAAGCTTCTGCCAGTATTTGCTTCATGTAATTCAGTGTTACATATCAGCATTATGCCTGTGGAGTTTTTGCCGGCTGTTGTTAAATTACAAGATTTTTATTTTAACAAGGCTCCAGCTTAATGAAAAGTAGGACAGTTTATGTCAGCAGGTTGTTATGTTGCTGTTTGGAGCTCTTAATTGGGGGAAATGAAACTGAATTTTACTTTTAATATTAAAAATGAACTTTGTCTACCATATTGTGGTACTAAAAAAAGTTAAGTTGTTACTACATTGGCATTGTAATGGTAACAGTCAGCACAAGTTTGGAAATATTTTCATATCATATGATAGAAAGAAAATCCAATATTGTGAATCCCTACTTAAATAGACAGACACACAGATAGATAGATAGATAGATAGATAGATAGATAGATAGATAGATAGATAGATAGATAGATAGATAGATAGAAGGCCCTCAAAACTTGTTTGATAAATGTTTACATGTAAATTATAATCTTCAACCATCCCTCAGTGTCTGAGCAACAGGGACTGCTAATTAGTTTAATATGGTGTGAAGTTGGGATACACAATATTAGAATCCAGCCTCTATTTCCAGAACTTGTGTACAAACAAGTCTCTCGTGTCATTTTTAACCAAATAAAAGTACAAAACAAATTGTTATCAGAAATATACAATATTTATTCAATTATTCAAAAGCAGAATGTTCTTTTTGTCATTTCCTGAAAAGAGGCAATAGGAGATAGGAGCTTTGTGCCCAACAGCGAGAATATTCTGATTTTGACAACAGACATTAAATAAGACAGAAAACATTTAACTCCACAAATGCATTATAAATCTTTTCTTTTTCAAAGATTTAAAGACTTTCAGGCATATTAACAAAAACAGAAATGTGATTACATGTGAATTAGGTGACTATTTTATTTTTAACAGTAAGAGTAAAACCAAGCTTCATTTTCAGAGCTGTAAACAGACCCGCTGACTGACTTTTGACTTGAAGTTCACAAAACAAAATGATGTTTTATGATGGTCATTCGTTCACATTAAAATTCATTCTTCCAATTAAACAAAAGGTTTGCAGGGTGGCTTCCAACACAATCCTGACAAAATGACAGAAATTAAACGAAAACACATTAAAGTAGCTGTCCTAATCCCTAAAACTTCAGTCAACAGAACTCATTCCAGAGTTTAATGACTGAAGATGAAAACACTGTAAAATCAGCTGAGGTAGGTCTGCTGGTTTTGGTTAAAACTCCACAAACACAGCACTTAAGTGAAGCATTGTGTTGCATTCATTAATCCAAACAGCATGTGCACTAATATTTTAGCACAACACAGTCAGCACAAATTGTAATACCTGATAATACCAATCACTTTTACAGACAATAACATCAGGCATTACTTGAAAGGAGTAATTTAATCAATAAATGTATTGATGAAATTATCAAATTATCCAAACTTAACCAAAATATTGGTGACAAAATCCACATTTAAATAAAGAAAAATCCAAGTACATAGAAACTAAACCTCAAAATCACCTATACACTAATAAATTACCTGTAAGATCCTTCATCTCTTATTTATATGTTTACCATCTCTATTGTAATAAGAGTAATTATGCCTTTTATGTATCCTCCCTTATTGTATTGCTGTTTTAATTACAATGTTGATTCAATTTAACACCTAATGCCCAAAATGCATAAATCATATTTTCCGACTAATTGTATGTTTGAGCTAATTAAGAGAAAACGCTTCTGTCTTTGGGAGAAAAAGATAAATATGTAGGATTTTTATTTATTATTTATTGCCTGTTCTGTCACTGTGGAATTCTAATGTGATTATACTGTTTGTAGATGCTTAAGTATACATTCATATACTCTCTAATTATGAGGACATCTCTATATTTTCTTAAAAGTGTTATTGAGTGCATGGGGAAAAATGCACAATTACATCTTCACTTCTTAACTGGCACTTCCCAACAATGCTGTGCACTTGCCAATCATGGCATACGTACAGTATTGTGCCGCTGCTCGGCTCCATTTCTCATGCCAACTTTACACTTACATTTGGACATCTAAAGTGCAACTGTAAGGAAGGCGAGTGGCAAGAAAGAGGGCAAAAGAGGAGGGAGAAGGAGATCCAAGAAGGCTTGGCTTGTATAATTACACTCTCAAGATGGCATATTTACCGTCTCTGCCAGCGAGGTCATGCCTTCTGTCGTAGTAAACGTAGTGGAGTATGAAAGAGCCAATTACGGCACACTGGGTGACCTTTTAACAACTATTACCACATCCCATCAACACATTATCATGATGGAGATTGTGATTCGGTGAGAATTACAACATTATCCTGTCACTTCGGGCTGGAGACGGCCTTGTTGTGCGATGTCGGTGACAGCGGCGCTTTTGAAGAATCAGCACAATAAAAGAAGACAAGTGAAATGTGGAAAAAAAAAAGAAGAAGCGAGAGTGAGACAGAGAGGAGAGATATGGAGGATGAGTGGAGGGGTTAGAACAATAGCCCCTGTACAGTACATTAGCTGTGGA